>CM072160.1:19304442-20523681 GCA_036850595.1 Rhyacichthys aspro
TTGTGCAGCCATAAAATACAATATTGTCACATTTAAAAAGACAAATATAATTAAGCTTGGGTTATTTCTGTAACTCTGTGCTACCAGGAGTCTGAAAGGAGCCAGTAATGTCTTGGTTTCATCTTTGGTTGACCCTGGTATTTAAATTTATGTTTTACATCTATGCAATATATGATTACCAATTTATGATTACAATGTCTTTTGTAGTTTTGGCAGCTTTTAACACCAACATTTTGTTTAGCCATGATTACTATGTTAGCCATGTCTTTTGTTGACCTGTTTGTTGTACCAACTCATTCAGGGAAATCTCACATTCTCCCTCAATCAGAATCTACCTGTCTTGTTCTCCATACCTTTTTGGAAATATTACATGCTGAATGAAGGCAGCTAAAACAGCTCAAATCTAATTCCTGATGTCCACACTGAGCCATGGTCCAGACCAGTGGTTGGTCACTTTTACATCCAGTGGTAAAACTGAGCCAAAAAAAAAAAAAAAATTAGTTAAGGGCTGGGGGGGGGAGAAAGAAAAGAGGGGGGGGGGTGGGAGGGCCCCCCCCCCCCCCCCCCCCCGGGTGGGGGTCCCGCCCCCCCGCCCCCCCCCCCCCCCCCCCCCCCCCCCCCCCGCGGGGGGGGGGGGGGGGGGGGGGGGGGGGGGGGGGGGGGGGGGGGGGGGGGGGGGGGGGGGGGGGGGGGGGGGGGCGCCCCCCCCCCCCCCCCCCGCGGGGGGGGGGGGGGGGGGGGGGGGGGGGGGGGGGGGGGGGGGGGGGGGGGGGGGGGGGGGGGGGGGGGGGGGGAAAAACCCCATAAAAAAAAATTGCCATTTACCATTTACCAAGGGCTGGACAGTAAATGACTGTTTCCCAAAAAGTCTAGGAAAAATAATAGGAGTTGTTTACATAGCAAAACACATAAACAGTTTTAGCTTATATGGTGGGGGACCCAATCACTGTGGTAACATATATTTGTTGGCATTTTGAAGAAATGTGTCAGCAAATTAAAATTCTAATCAAAATTAAAACTTAGTCCCTTTATACAAACTGTTCTATTGGGATGTAGTGATTTTGATATGTCCTCGGAGTTCATCTCTTGACTAACTCATTTTGATGGTTCCTAGACATGAGATTGGAAAAATCATGCCTCATCTGACCCTCAGTCAGTGACATGCTTACTCAAATAGAGAGAGCAGAAATAGGCCAATACACCGGACCCTAGTAGAGTTATATTTGTACATAATACTCTAAAATTACCCTCTGTTTGAGAAGACATGTTTTTATTCTGCCAAAGTTGCCTTCTGTGATAGTCTCTACATAAAAACAAATGACGTCTGTAAAGTTACTCTCCTGTTGTAACTCAGACTCTGTAGAGAAATTTGCTTTAATGTTTTCAACTAACATTATGTCTTCAGAGTAAAAGTGTTTTTTTATGTATTTTTCCCAAGCGGGTCTTTTTTATTACCGCAACCTGCCAGCTATTACAACCACAAGGACCTATACAGAACTAAACTGAAACAAATGTCATTAAAAATTGACAATTTATTCATATGAATGTGCATAATATTCAATGGCATTGTACATTGTTTACTGCATTAGTATATTTTCTGTTTCTCGTTTATGTTCATGTTTCTGGAGTTTGTTGAAGCCCCGAGCAGGAGTTACTAGCCTCAAAAGACACAGGACTTGAGGCACATAAATGGTTGACGGGTGATTGAAAAAAAGAATGCACTGTCTATAACAGGATAAGACAAAGTAGCAAAAACTGTGCTCATTTCCTTTGCAAAGAAATAACTGTATGCATCATTTGGGGCTGCTTTTGCTTAGGGTTGAGACAATTGCCTGGTTTGCCTATTTTTATGCATGTACTTTTGTCAGAGTACTTACTAATATCTACCTGTGACCAGTCTCCAGGACAACACAGTTTGTTCCAAGAAACATTATTGTGAGATCTGTACACTTGAAAACCCTGGACAAACATAGCACAGGATAAAACGTAGCCATTACGACGCACATCTTTTAGTACCGTAAATACTTACCGAGTGCAAACTTTCCAAAGTCTCCCACACAACGCTCTCACGGCGTCTGTTCACTGTTTGCTGCTTCGAGTCGTTCAAAACAATACTATTTGTGTGAACTTGGCTCGGGGAGTGGCGGCAAGGGAGAAGTGCTGAAATCCCATGTTGAAATACCTCGCTGTGACGTTCCAAACTAATTCAATTATATGCATCAATAGACCTACAGAATTGGCTTATTGTCTGAAATGATGACAAAAAGAAAATACCGGCAAATCATGTGTGAATGAAGTTTAATGTAAAATGATTTTCACAAAGAGTTGCCAAAATAGGCTTTAAGAACAAGGGACGATTTCTGCAGCTATTTGCCAAGCTATTTTCTGTGCATCAGCTCGAGATCCTATTTACCATGCTTCTTCAAAGGCATTGCTTATTGCTATAGTCGCACATAACATAGGGAGGGGTCCAAGTAGGCCAAACAGCATGAAAAGTGCAAAAGCAGCAGAGAACTTTATTCTGCAGACGGCATCTATAAAAAAAAAATACAAAATATTGCATCATATACATCTTTCCAGAAATAAGCCCCACACGTAGAAATGAATGTACAGGAATCTTAGGTGTGCTCATTACATCCAGGCCCCTTGTTGGGTGATCGATAGTGCATTGAATCAAAGATGGTGTGAAAGTCAATGTATTTGATGAGCTTCATGATGTGAATGAGATTTCTCAAATGTTGGCAGGAATTGCTTTTACTCTCATAAGATTATACTCCATGAGAAGATGGGAGCTATTACATCCACTGCAAGGTCCTGGAAAGGTTTGGGCAAGGGCACAGAGTAAAGGATAATGCAGGGTTATACATTTCTCCATCTTATTCAGTCATCATTAATTGGAACATATTTCAGCAGTGTTGATATTTGGACTAATTTGTATAGTGCAAGTACCTAAAGGTGTGACAAAGACAGACAATGTTTTATTTACTTTGACTTAAAATACTAGGCCTTACATGCTAGACCAGTGGTGTGGAACTCAATGTGGTAGGGGCCATGATAGTGCATGAGAATTCTTTCAGGGGCTGAAGATGGTGGCATTTGGAAGCGTTCGATCAATTTTGAATGTTTCGTTTGAGTATTACAGTTATTAAGTCATCTTTAACATTAATTTCCTCCTTTAGATGGCTTTCAGAAGGTTTTAGATGGATTTAAACAGGTTTTAGTTGGATTTGCACAGGTTTTAATTGGATTTGGACAGGTTTTAGATTAATTTGAACAGGTTTTAGATGAATTGGAACAGGTTTTAATTTGATTTAGACAGATTGTATTCATCTTTGTAGCAAACATCAAAAATCTAACTGAAACCTGTTCAAATCCAATTAAACACCACTACCAAAAATATCAGCTACTAAATCCGTTAAGGGCCATGTAAAACATTGACATTTTGACAGTTTGACATGTGAGTGTGTGCTGTGAGTGGATGGTGTGTGGATAAGGTTTTAATATGATTGATCATGATGTTTGTGACGGTCACACTCTTCCTGTTTAGATGTCCAGGGCCTGTGTAGGGTTCACATTTCAATGGGACCAAACCAGTTCTGTTAAAAATGGACTGACACCCACTTTTTTGAGGTGTCTCTTTGCTCAAGTTTTGTGAGCACCATAGTTTGTATGGGAGCATTTAAACCTCTCCTAGGAAACCACATTAACAATGCAAACCCAGCAGTTTTAAAATATCTCTTGCATAAAACACAGTTGCTACATTTAGAACAGAAAATACACAAATGCAGACAATACGAACACACTCAACTCAAACACTCAACATAGACATTAAATACTAAGCATCATTGTTCAATATGTTTACAACACTTTATCATGAATTAAGCTCCTTATTTGACGGATGAACAATGCCTATTGCCAACCAGAAATGTCACTCAAATCACTTTAATGATAGTCAACAGGCCAGTTCTTTAAAAAATGAACTGAATGTACCACCAGGGTGCACGGTGGCAGAGTGGTTAGCACTCCTGCCTCACACAAAAGAGGTCATGGTTTCATCCCCAGTGAGCGGTGAGTTCTCTCTCTACTCCATCCAGGTTAATAGGTGATTCTACATTGCCCCTAGTGAATGAATTTGAATGTGGGAGTGAATGGTTGTGTGTCAGTGTAAGCAGCCTCAGGCCCAACGTTGCTGGGACCGGTTCCAGTCACCTACGACCTCTAATGGGACTAAGAGGAAGAAAATGAATGAATGAAATCACCATGAAATATATCTTAATCTATACCTACAATTCTAAAACATTGCAAGTCAAAGCAATTCTTATACCAAGAGGTGGTGGAACTTGCCTCATAGAGGGATGTAAACATTTACCTAAAGTGGTCTGTGCAGTGAGTCTGTGCACTGTGGCAATATCATCTTAACAGTAAACAGAAATATCAAGATGCTGCACAAGTATATCAATAAAAAAATGAGATAAAATGATTATCATGAAGGCATACAAGAGTACACATTGCTGCATCAAGATATTGTTTCAGCCCGATACTGTATTGTGGATGTCATTGATGTACAGCTTGGAGCCATCGTACAACAGCATGGTATTGTCATTTCCACATGGTTTCATTATTCTTCATTCTCCAGCAGCAGTCTTAGTGACCTAAAATAGCGGCTAATGACGCAGCTAAAACTAGTCCCATACCTTTTTTCTTCCTGCCTTTAAGGTATATACTGTGGCGGAGCACTGCTGATGAGGTCCAACAGCTGGATACCATTTTTCATGCCACTATTTCTAGACGTAGCTCAAGGCACACATTTATCTGGGCTTATGTAAAATGACATTGATTCTGATTTAATGATCATGTGCTGAAACGTCAAGTGCAATTCATCAAGGGAGCACCAAATCGAGCAAAGTAGGCCCACCACTGCAAAGATCACTCACACTTACTTTGAATTGGAAGTTTTTTTGGGGGGTTTTTTTTTTACATTTCTCTTCAGCGTGTCTGAATCCACGATATTTGTGGAGTAAATATAAAGATGTTAACCAGAAGAGGAGAGGAAATCAATGGATCGTCTTGAGAGTCGTCCGTGCGTGGAATGAAAGAGATCATAAAAGTGGAGTAATTACTTTGTCTTTGCTGAAAAAGACTTCCAACTGTTTTGTGCCATACTCCAATGGCTTTGTTGTATTGAACGTGAAATGTCACAAATCACTGTGAAAGCATAAACCATCTCTATTTTATTACCAT
Source organism: Rhyacichthys aspro (assembly GCA_036850595.1). Lineage (NCBI taxonomy): Eukaryota > Metazoa > Chordata > Actinopteri > Gobiiformes > Rhyacichthyidae > Rhyacichthys > Rhyacichthys aspro. Next base: position 19,309,684 of record CM072160.1, read on the forward strand.
CCCTTTACAAATGTCTCTGTTCCTCTCATGGGTTTTAATAACCTGACTCCGCCACATACAACTGCTCCACAGAACATAGTCTATTTCACAGTACCATCTGGGAAGGCTCCCGTTGAAAGCGTTTGCAAAAGGGAGGCGGCTTTTGTCGAAAACTTGGTAGTTGATTGGATGAAGGCTGTAAAACCCCTCACCACACACTTTATACACTTTTCTCAGACAGGCATTAACATTTTCTCACATTTCTCTCTTGTTTAAACACTCTCAAAGTTCAAACCTTAGCATCTTCCTCTGTCTTTTGGGTGCGACCGCAGGTGCCTTTGTCGGTGCAGAACCTTTCGTTGACATTGTGGGTTTTGTCGGGAGAAAACTTGCAAACATACAGCACTTCAGAGTCACACTGCTAGCGACCGAACATTTATGTAAATTTGGCAAGACGAACGCATTCTGTACTGTACAGGAGACACGGCACGGAGGAGATTGATTGACAATGGTCTACAGTCCCTTAGCCAATCAGGATGCAGAACGCAATGTGTGAGTTCTCCCTTAGCCAATCAGGACGCAGAACACAATGCGCGAGTTCTCCCTTAGCCAATCAGGACGCAGAACACAATGCGCGAGTTCTCCCTTAGCCAATCAGGACGCAGAACACAATGCGCGAGTTCTCCCTTAGCCAATCAGGACGCAGAACACAATGCGCGAGTTCTCCCTTAGCCAATCAGGACGCAGAACACAATGCGCGAGTTCTCCCTTAGCCAATCAGGACGCAGAACACAATGCGCGAGTTCTCCCTTAGCCAATCAGGACGCAGAACACAATGCGCGAGTTCTCCCTTAGCCAATCAGGACGCTAAAAACACAATGTGCGTTCATACACTGTAAAAAAAAAAAAAAGCACGCAAAATTGCACAAAAAAAATCTGCGAAACAGCGAGGCCGCGAAAGGTGAACCGCGTTATAGCGAGGGACCACTGTATACCATTTAAAACACACATTGGTCAACTGTGGCGCTGTCAGTCAGTGAAGCATAAGCTGCATAAGCTGTTAAAATGGTTTTAAAGCCAAGATGCAATGCACGTTTCCCATAGAAAACCCAGTGATAGCTGAGAGGGAGAGAGAAAGATTGAGATTGTGTCACTTAAGGGCCACTGTCTACTTTGAATATAGTGTTTGAGTAAATGTTGGGTCTGGACAGTTTTAACAGCAGTCTGACAAACACACCTGTCTCAGCCTCAAGGCACTGGCATGAGGCAGTGTGGACCACAGCTCTGGGCATGTGGCTACAGCATCAAAAGTTAAATCCATCTTCCATCGCTCTGTCTCATTGCGACACATGTATTTCTTCTGCTTAAATCACCCACAGCAGACGGTTTACTTTGGTGACATGGGAGGGTTTTCTGGTAAAAGCAGTCTGAAACAAAAGAAAAATAAAAGAAACGCTTATCATACTGTTCATAACACCTGCTAATCATCTGAAAGCTTGTGCTGCTTGACATTTGACCTCATTTAAAACATATAATATCAAATTATTGTTACAGAGAACTGTAATTTATATATTGTATTGTATATTGTACCAACCATAAATAGCACAGTTTTCATCTGTTCTTTCTGCAGAGGCAAAGGGGCAGTGCAGGTTGAAGTTATAACAGTGCATTCAGGTAGCTTATCTCATAAAATGGTCGAAATGGTTGTTTTGCTGCACAGCTCGGTGCTGACTTAAAATCTGTATAAATTTACACCACCTTCTGACCTGGCGTGGGATGTAAGCATAGCATACACCCACAATCATATTTATAAATGCAAAAGTTTGATAAATGAGGGCCAGTGTCTATTAATAAGTTTGAATTAATTAAGCCAGAAGCACAGTTTTGACCAATTCTGTGGCCACGCATTCATGTGAAGTCACTAGCATTAGCTTACCTTAGCTTGTAAAGATTCATATATAATAACATGCTTCTTGATGAGTTAATAATCCAGTCAAAATGAGGAACAGGAACTCCAATTTGTTCATGTGATAAAAACAGCTGACTATTATTCATCTATTAATTGTCGGAGTCGCTAATAAAAGTCTTCTTTCAGTGGAGTCTATAGGATGTATGTGAATATATATATATAGTCTACGCCTGCATCAGGGGATTAACAGCAAAAATAATTTACTAAGTGAGTCTAGATTGTAGTCCCTGCTATTTAAAGAGCAATATTCAGTCTTAAATAAACAAACATATGAATTATTTAAAAAGACTGTATAATTCAAGTTGGAGCCAACCAATATTTGTGGAACTTCTGCAGAATGTATTTAGGATTTATGAAAGATGTAAAGAGCAATCACTTTGTGTGTTAGCTTGCAAGCAAAGCTATTTTTCAATCAAATTAATCAAATCAATTAAATAATTAAAAGGATTTACCTTCTATTGAGGCCTTAGATTTGATACATCTCTGCCACTGCTCTTGTCTGTGTGGTAGGTCACATTTTGTCTCTTTTAACAATTCCTTTTTCTTCTTGCACTAGTGAAATTCGTTGTGCCACAAGGCTCAGTGCTTGGTCCCATACTATTTTCTCTGTATCTTAGACCATTGGGATAAATGATCAGCAGTTATGGAATAAGCTTCCACTGCTATTCTGATGACACACAGCCTTATCTACTGATTAGAGCAGATAACAGTGCAGACACCACCACCTAGAGGCCTGGCTTGCCTCCGTAAAAACATAAATGTCTTCAAATTTCCTCCATCTCTGTTCAGATAAAATGAAGCTTCTGTTAACTGGTAATTGTGTGTTGAAGCTGTGTAATTTTAGATCCTACATTAACTTTGCAGCAGAACTTTAATGAGGTCACTAAATTGGAGGAATATCTCAAAGATTCACCCTTGCCTCTCTTGAGCTGATGCTGGAATTCTTATTTATGAGTTTGTTACATCCAGGTTTGACACATTTTATCGTGTTATTATCTGGACTTCAGAGGGAAAGCATTCATAGCCTTCAATGATGGTTCAAAACATGGCCGGCTAGACTTTTGACTAACACCAGGAAGTTGGATCACATTACTATGATTCTGACTTTGTTTACACTAGCTTTCTATTCATTGTTCAACCTATAAAATTCTTTGTAAATATGCACCATGCTATCTATCTGATTTCATCATGTGGTATACTCCAACTTGTGCGCTTCGCTTTAAGGATGCTGGCCTCCTTCAGCTTCCTCATACTAAGAAGGAGTCTGTGGGCTATAGTGCCTTTTCTTATAGAGGCCCCTTTTATGGAACGGCTCCAGGTGGATGTAAGACAGGCTGAGTTGAGGCTGAGCTTTCAAGAACAAACTCAAAACATCCTTATAATAAATATACAGTATTAATGGCCAGACTTTGTAGTGAGATCTGTGCCTCATACTTGTTGTAGCTGTAGATACACAATCACGTGTTGATTTACTATACCTTCACTAGTATTTAGTTGCAGTTGTAGTACAGTAGTGTTGGTGGCTTCACTGTTGGCCCAGTTGGAGCAACCATAAACCACACAAAACATATTGACTTTACCAGTCAAGTTCTGAAAAAGGATCACTGCCTGTCCTCCATCGGATTTTTGCACCATGGCTTCACCAGGAAGTGACATCAAGTGCAAACAAGCTAAAAACACGCAATTGGATATAGATATAGCAATACAGGAAAAGCGTCAAAACACATGCTTAAAATTCCCATTAATTTTGCAGGGAGGCACAGGCTGTGCTGCATCATTGACCTAACAGTCAAGTGAGTTTCATCAAAATGTTCAAGCACAGTTCTGAAAAATATGAGTGGCTTAAATACATTTACACATTAGCAGTACAATATACAATATTACATTTTCATAAAACCTTTCTACATTTACAGGTTTTTAATGAGAAAATGTAGCAATGTCTTACATATAACACAATGTCTTCAAACTAGTAAAATATCACCAGCAAAAACTCTGGTTAAATCGAGACATACTGTGCCTTGATTTAAGATATTTAAACTGGTGTGTAACATTGACATTCATAAATTACTTCTATAACTCGTGTCGACATTACAGCAGCGTGTCAAAGGTAAAATATCCTGGGGTGGTACAGAAATGGATGTGAAGATTCTCTGAGTCCAATTCATTAACATCAAATCATCTTGATTTTACTCCAGGTTAATGCAGGTCTACATTACGCTTTATGTATTATGCATCAGATTTGAACATGTTTTACATCAGAAATCAGAGTGTATGGTCATGGTGCCCATTCTCAAACTGGATCATGCTGCCATCTGGTGGTAGCAGTAAACTTAAAGCATTGCCTTACCACTTGGATTTGACATCCATGGGTAGTTTTCCCTTGTAATTTGACATCCTATTCCCAAGTATAAGAGTACCTCTACAGTAACAATCATATTTGAACACAAACAACATTTTAGACATTTTTCATTCAGACTATAAAGCCTTTCAATGTCTGCACTTTTTTAATCTATTTATAATGACTGATTCTGGTGACTGTCATTCTCATCCTTTTAGACCTCAAGGCTGCTTCTGACACAGTTGACAACATAAATCTTATTTCTTGTTTAGGGCTGTTTGGGCGTCAGGGGCACAGCCTTATAGTGGTTCAGGTCGGACATGTTTGAGAGATGCTTCTCCATTAAGCTGGGCATACACTGTGCCCTTTTAGGCCCCGAATCTGATACGATTTCTAGTTGTACGACAATTTTTGAGCCAAATTTCAGATTTGTTGTGCGTCCTGGTCGTGCTGTGTAGGCGAGGTTACGAGAGATTACCCCTCCTGACGCAGTCCCGACTGGCAATCGGGTAAAATTCAGAGATGTAAAAATTTTGGTTGCGGCAAACAATTACAGTGTGTGCACATAAATCATGAGATTCAGCTTTTCTCATATGTGATACTTGTACAGTGTGAGTTGGGGTTCCATTTGAAACACTCTAAAGTCACACAGTGTATGCCTGGCTTTCAACTGGGAGACTGCCTGTGGAGTTCCCCAGGGATTAATACTTGGGCCCGTTCTGTTTTCTTTATACCCTCTTCCTCTTGGGCGGATTCTCAAGAACATGGCCTCTTCTGTCATCTTTCTGCAGATGATTTGAAATTTTAAAGAACAATAATGCCGATGGGCTTAATGACAAGGTTGTTTTGGCTCAATTTCTTTTTGGATCTGGGTTACCACAGTCAGTACTTCAAATCAACATTTAAAAACATGTTAAGTACAAGATACTGACATTGTAAATGATTAATCAACCTCGGACTATGAATATTCCAGTTCAAGGTTCATTGATAACATAATTTCACTGATACAGAACACGGCGGTTACATTTTTCTCATAAAAAATTGAGAAACATGATAACAGATCTCACAATTTGCAAACAACACCAGTTTTTTTTTTCATCTTATGAGGCTAAAATTAAGATCCACGTTTGATAATCACACATTTTAATTGCTCTGAAATCCGATCACACCAAATCTCTGGGATAAAAATGTTATCTATAATTCATAAGGAGAAGTCGGATATCAAAAGCGAAGTTAGGCATTTTGTTTAGTTGTGGCTAATTATCAGCTAGTATTACATCTGAAAATGCTATTCTGGGCAAGGATTGATATTAAAATTACAAGTAAACTAAGGTGCTTAATAATACCCTTTGGCAAATATATTTTAAAGATGTTTGTGAGATTAACCGCATGCAATAACATTCTACCATGAACTGTCATGTGTTTATTTACTCAATGCAATAAATTAGTTTAAAGACTCATTCAAGAAAAAAGTGCACCAGTCAGTTATTAAAATGTCTTTATTTGGTGTCCTTTACCTGCCTTCAATGCCAAAATAGATCTGAAAGACGTCACAGCAGCCTTTTTCGTTTAAGAACTGGTAGAGCTGCCCGAGGTCCATGTGATTACCCCTGTTCCCGTGAGGATCGAACATTGCTTCTTCGAAGCCGGTGAATTTGCGCAAAGAGTCTATACTTTGAACTTCTCCGTTGTCCTTGCACTGACCGTTCAGAGGGATATCCTCTCTGTGTCGGATCATGATCTTCTTCCAGGTCAGGACCTTCACTCTGCCGAAGGGAAAAGAGGGACAGTTACTCACCTTGAGAGGCTTTTATTCAGCCGTACTTGTAACACATATATAGGCAGAGTAGCTACTAGCACGCCCCACTATTCAGTAAAAAGTAGGCAACCGTTTCATCACTATTTTCCAGATGTAATAGCGTTCAAAGCCAAAAATAAGAAATGTAGAACAATCCCAACTCTTACATCAGATGAATTGCAACTGGTCAAAATTACTGTCCATTTAAACCTTATATTTGAAACATTTAAAACATTATTGCGATCAAGATCTACAAAAAAATTTGAACCATGAGAAATTTGAAAAATGAGAAAATCACCAATGAGAAAAATCACTGTTTGCAAATAAAAAAAAAGTAAAATAAATTAAAAAAAAGAGGACTTCACTAATAAACTGTGACATCCCATTTCCACTTAACTGTTTCAGTCATAGAATATTTGATAAAGTGTTCAAAAAGTGTAAAGCTCGGCGGAAATTAAAGTTAGCGGTTATACTACTAATGCTACTACTAATGCACCAACCACAAAAATTAACTACAGTTATATTTGAGGCGACCATTCAATATAATCAGTGTTGTGCATTAAAAAACAGGCTTTGAAAGTATTCATTCCAAGCTAGTTTCTATGCTAGTGGCGCAAAGTTAGCTACTATTTAGTATTGCGATCAGCAGAAGTTGGCCTTTCATGTGTCTTATAATTTTCTAAAACCTGATTATTATTCACAGACAGGCATTGAGAAAAAAGTGTTCTCATAAAGACAACAACAACAAAAAAAATCATATATAAATCAATATGAAATTTCAGAAAACTTTTCAGAAGGTTGTACTTTTCTTTTTCACAAATTATTACTTTTACAATATACTATTTGGGGTTTAAACCATTAGATTACCACTAGAAGAAAACTATCAGGTCCAGTCTGTAAATATCAGGTGAAAATACAACTATATAAGATGGCCCTATCTGTCTACATAGCTGGAGGACAGACTAAAATGCAAGATCTGAAGTGGACCTATCAAAATACACAATCTATTTGTGGCTTTTGAAATAAAATGACAAAGAATACCTGGCCCAGAACTCCTCACAGGCCGACTGAGGGCCCTCCACACACACTATCCCAGGCTTTCCCGGCATGCTAAACCCTGTCAGCTCCAGCTCCTTGGACCACTCCAGAATATTCTTCCTCTTGGTCTTGTTGTAGATGTGATGGCTGTAGATCCAAAGACGGCTGAACACTTCCTGGGGCCGTGTAGAGCCACATTCTTTTTTGGTCGGTGTAGATGCAGTGGTGAAAAGATGCAAGTTGTCCTTCACCCAGTCCACGGCCGACAGCACACACACTTCTCCCTGGCAGTTTTCACTCAGGTATGCGCCGAGGTCCGCGTGGAGCTGGGTCTGCTGGGCCCTGCTCAGACCAGCACACCTAGGGCAAAAAGATAACATGTAGTGCTGGGGAGAATGTACAAGGACACTTTAAATCTACACTGGAAAATAGAGTTTAGAATGTGAGCCAACAAAAACACCCATTTAGTTGTGCAACCATTAAAAATTGCTATATGTTATGTGTATATTAATTGCAACCACTGTAGAAAGTCCAGTAGAAAAGGGGTTCGAATTTTTGTCGACTTTATGCAGCTAGATGTTACAATTTTTGGAACAAAAAGGTAGGGGCATCTTGGTGGCTCACCTGTTAGAGTGCATACCATATACCTGGGAGACCTGGGCTTGATTCCCGCTCAGGTCATTTACCCAATGTCATCACACCCTCTCTTACCCTGTTTCCTGTTTGCTTAATGTCCACTCAAATAAAGGCAAAAAAGTCGAAAAATATCTTTAAAAAAAAATAAAAATGTAGAGGTAGATTGAAAAACATGCGATAACTAATTTGAATATTGCAATAAAAATATGTGCTGAGATATTTGAAAGCTCTTAGATATAGTAAACTTTTTGTTTAAAGTTTAAGCTTTATATATAGAAATATTTGAAAAACATGCAAGCCTCAGGACTAAGTTTGTGGAACACTTTGTAATTTCAATATATGAAAATGCTATGCAATGCTTTGAAAATGTTGTATTGCTTTATCAAATCTGTTTTTTGTTTTTTTTTGGTTTGTCTGTTTTGTTTTTATCTGTCAGCACAGGCCACTTTCTCCTCCACAACTTTATCAAGATGTGCTGCAAAATTGCTGGGACACCCCAGAGTGACGTTGTTATCATATAAATCAGTCAGCTCACTTGAAAAGGCCACCCATTACACTCTGAGTTCTCACTGTTGTCATTCTGATACACGACAAATAGGATCAAATAGTCCTTCTTAATGCTTCTTTTTACATTATGTTTGCAATTCCACTCTTGTGTTTTTATATCAGTATGGTTATAATAAGATACCCTTAGAGACCATTGTTTTAAGACCGCTTATTAAAGATCTTTATATATAGATATATAGAATTTATACTTGTTTGGACAAAGAAGAACTTGGGATTTTAAATCACACAACGGATGTTCTATTTGTCTACTGTATGTCATTCTTGTGAAAAAGTACATCCATTGATGTTAACTCCATCAAACACTAAAAAACCTGCCATGTTTTGCCACTGGATAGGGTTGGGACTGTTTAAATTTTAGGACTCTTCTCTGTTTTTTCTTTCCATTTGTTTAGCTCACACTTGGCCTCAGTCATGTCTTGATTTTAGTGGTCTTGGGATAAGATAAGACATGGCCTTATTGATCCTACAGAGGAGAAATTCACTTTTTTTGAATGTGCTATTGAATGTTTCATTTCAAAACAACATTTAGTAGATGTGTTTTTCATTGCTTTGGTTTTTTTATACCACATAGTCTATAGTTAAATATTAAACAAAGGCGCACCATACCTTACAGTGATTTCTGGTAACACACTGGGATATTCAGATGGGTAAGCACAGGAGATGATGACATCCATCTGCAGGAAGAAAAAAACTAATTTTCACATTATTTGCTTATTTTAAAGCATTAACAAAAGAATATGCATGTAGTTACCCTAACCATTCCCGCAGACTCTATCTTCTGCTTAATCAGAAACTGTGGTCTGGAGGCTGGGGGGCTGTCTGTAGAAGCAGTACCCTCCACATAGTTCCTGAGTTCAGCTAGTGCCAGGGGATCTGTGAACTCCAACTCCTCTTGAGAGGGAAACATACTGGACAACAGCTCTAGCTCAGCGAGCTGACACTCTGCCCATTCCGGATAAGACATGACAGAACCCTCGCGTTTAGCTTCTCTACTGTTGTTCACGTTTAATAGCTGTTTGTTTTCATATGTAGCCGAATGGAGTTAGCGTTAGCATAGCGCCGCTTATTTTGAAACCGCGCGAAAGATTCTTATAAATGGTTTGCTAATTTGCTGTACACTGAAACAACGGGCTTAGATAGTGCTCCTGCTGACGGAAAAACTCAAACTTGTGTTGGTTTATTTATTGCTTACATGTGTTTCTACCCGGACAGTTGTAAAGGAAACACACCGGAAATAGTCGTACGGAGTATTCGAAACAGCGGCACCGTCACGTTTGTCACTTGTCTGCGTGTATCAGCTGGTATTTTTTGTTTTCTGTTAAAGCTTTTAAGTGTTTTATTCACAAGTCTTTCTCAAACGGAACACACTTTTACCAACGGACTTTGCATTGAAACTTACTAGCTATGTGTATGTGGGATTTATCCAGTGGAAGTGAACGAAAGTGAAGAAGATTTGCCTCCGTCGGTAGCAGTAAGTTGGCTTTACCGTGAGGATAGGGATAGATTACCAAAATAGTTGTTTACCTGTGGTTTTACACTTGCTACATTTACTAAATCCAGCTAAAGCTAACGTTTGTAAAGTGTGTGACAACTGGGACAAAACACACCCAGCAGCTGTTAAATTCCATGAAAAATACATTTACAATTGTAGTACAATTTAGAATAGATGCAGTGGCAAGTGTTCAGTGTTCAGGCATTTCTTAATGTAATAAAACTGGCAATATTATGGCCAGTATTGTTTCAGAAGGATGACTTAATATTTTAGACATGCCAAGTGTGCTGTTTTTAGAGTATTTTGAGTGCTGTGTTTAATATTTCCTGTATGAGACTGTTTTAATGTTTAAAAGAAAGCTGTTAGAATTGTTTGAGTTCCACAGTATATTTATTGTCTGTTTTTTTGTTGATTGAGTTATTTAAATTATATAAGTTGGGAGTGTCAATGTAGAGCTCAATATACAGTTTGTCTGGGCATGAATTTAAATTTATTTAGTATTGCATCCTGTTTTGTCCCACTTCCCAAGTATAATTGTCAATCTGTTGCATATACATCTTTTATTTCCCTTTTCCTAGGTAAATATGGGAAAAAAGAGAGGCAAAGACCGGAGTTCCAGGGAGGACGATGATCTGGACCTGTCAGGTAGATGTTTGGACACACAAGTGATTTAATGTTGTCATTTTTTATTTGTTTCTTATGTATTGTTTGTTGGTCCATTTAGGTCCATCCTGCAGACATATCAAAAAGGGAACTGACCAAACTCTGGTTAAAAAGCTCACGGGGAATGCAGACTGGACAAACTGCCAGGATTGCAAGAACGAGGACAAAGCAGATGCCGACAGCAGCCCACCACAGGACACTGAAGAGGAGAATGGAACAATATGGATGTGTTTGAAATGTGGCCACAGAGTAAGATTCTTCACTCTGTTTTTTTAAGGTTATTGGATGTAATGATTGATTTCTCATTTATCATATGCTTTCTAAAGGGATGTGGACGGAATTCTGAGCACAAACATGCCATCAAGCATTATGAGACTCCACGGACAGATCCACATTGTCTCGTGGTCAGTTTGGACAACTGGGCTGTGTGGTAAGTTTTCTGTCACTTTTATTACGCAGCTTGTTTTATTTCTTTATTGATTTTGCATGCAGTGGAACATATATTTTAGACTACAATTAAATTCAACTTTATTACTCCCCAAGGGAAAATTCAGTTGTTAGGTCTCTTCAAATGTATTCATACAGACTTTATATGCCACAGACTGATTGATTGTACAGTCTTACAGCAGTTGTGAAGAAGGAGTTCTTGTGTCGTTCTGTCCTGCAGCTCATTGACCTCAGATGTCCACTGGCTGCTCTCTGTTGTTCAAAAGCCCAATGCAGGGGATGATCCATGTTGTTCAGTATAGCATATGTTTTGTTTTAGCCTCCAAATTAACACCTATAGTTGAACCAGCCCTCTCTGTTAGTTTTAAAATGTGCCTGTGATCTCTTTTTCTGAGACTGCCCTCCACCAGACTGTAGCATAAAAAACTATTACCATGAGAGTGTATGACTATACAGTATATGTACATATGTTTGTTTTAAATTATTCATTGAATATTTTCAAGGCTTATGTGCAATTTATTTAAGCACCATCATTCCATATAGTCTGCATTTTTAACTGTTGTCTGTTTAAATCTTTGTGACATTTGGGGAAATATAAATATTTTGAGAAATGTATTGTATATCAACATTGTGATATACGTTATCAATACACAAACTCCAGACAGTTATGCTTATAGAGGGATAGACTAAGAAATGATTTTCTCCTCAGCAAGTTATATTATGAAAACTTTTTTTATATCTTGTTTTTACCTGTTCCCTTCATAATAAGGTGCATGTTGTTTTCCATTTCTGCTCATTAATATCATCCTATTATTTCACTGATAGCTGCTACCTTCTCCTATTTCTTTTTTATTTATATTGTGTCATTTCCTTTTTTCATTTTCTAACTCTAAAGGACTTTTGTGATGAGCTACCCACCTAACTATGATTCTATCCTTGTTTCCCTTCAGGTGCTACATCTGTGACGATGAGGTCCAGTTCTCCCAAACAGGACATTTGGCTCAGCTGTTGACCAACCTCAAAAAACAAACCTCATCAGAGACATCAAAGAGTCCACACCAACGTATGTATCAGTAGAAAGTCTATCATTGGAGCAATATTCTCAGTATTATTCTCACATCCTGCAATGTATTTTTTTTCCTTTACAGAAACAAAGGAAGAAGAAGATGTTTCAGAGGTTGAGCAGAAATTGGATGCTTTAAAAATAGAAGAAAGTGAGGACAAGGATAATAAAGAAAACCAGGACCAACAGAAGAAAAACACAAAGAAAGAAAGTACAGCCAAATCAAACAAGTCCAGTTTAAAAGAAGACAATCGTGGCGTTTCAGTGAAGGGCCTGAGCAACCTGGGGAACACCTGTTTCTTTAATGCTGTCATTCAGGTATGGACGCACATTGTAGGATGGTACTCATAGACATATGTAGATGTTGACTGACTGTGTTGCAAGGTAATTTTGATACAAAGCCTTGGTCACACTCTAGATGGCAGATTCTCCTTATAAACTAATAAAAATACACTTTTGAGCTGTAAGTTTTATGAATAGAACCTTGGTGTTTGTATTCAGTTGATTTTGAGCATATGTAATAAGAGCCATTTCCACTGGAGGTGTACAGGTCGGTACAGTACAAATGTGTTGTTAATACCGCTCCAAAAAAAACATATTGTACTACTTTAGGAACATTTTGGGCTTTGGCTTCATCACAGTGGTCTGCTTTCCAAAACTGTGGATGTTTGATTGGGGAATAGGTAATTTTCTTGAGTGAGAAGCAAAAGTTAAAACATTAAATGGGAAGCTTTTTCATATGAAGCATTTCTTGTTCTCATGGGAACTAATCAAGAACACAAGAGTCGACTTTGTACAGCTCTTACATCGTGAAATAGAAGATGGCTTTTATTGTTTACATTGCAGAACTTGTGACATTAAATAGTTACTTCCCATAGGCTAACTTCATTTACATTCCCAGCTGTTTACTAAAACGGGGAAATCCACACTCACACATCCACACACAAGCACTAAATTGACTGTTGTAGACATTCCCAGCCTCATTGCAACTTCTCTTTTTCACAGTGTATAATAAAACTCTCCACCCACATTAGCATTTTAGAACTAGTAAATTCTAAAATACTGGATACCATATGTCAGCCCAGGGTGTACCCCGCCTAAGGCCCAAAGCTGCTGGGATAGGCTCCAGCCGCCCGTGACTCGCAACCCTCAACGGGACTAAGCAGTACAAAATAAATGAATAGATACCATATTCCAATAATAGAGCCATTGTCTTCTCCGTTTCCGTTTTTGTCCATGAACACATTCCCTGGGGTTGTCAGAAACACTGTATTTTCAATATTTAGCATTCCTAAATTACCAAAGTAGTTTGGACGCTACAGAAGTGACAAAAGTAAATATCACTGACGACTTATTAATTACTGAAATTTCCTTTTTCAGAACCTTTCTCAAACGCAAATCTTAAGAGACACTCTCAACAAAGTGACAGACGAGAAGATGGCTCTTAACATTGAACCTGGTGCCTCCTCAAATCTGGTCTGTTACTATCATTCCTGAAATATAATTTATTATTGAAACATATATTCTGCCAGGTGTATAACATTCTCCGTGTATTATTGTTGATTGTAGGAGCCTGTCCTGGTCCAGTTAGACCGGCCTGGATCCCTGACATTGACTATGTGTCAGCTCCTTAATGAGATCCAAGAGTCAAAGAAGAGTGTCGTTACACCACGGGACCTGTTTACACAAGTTTGTAAAAAGTTAGTGTAAGGTTGCATGTAAAGCACTGAAATTGAATGTTCTAACAATGTTTTTTTTTAAACCCAGTTTCTGTCATGTTTGTGTTTTGTAGGGCTGCAAGATTTAAAGGATTCCAGCAGCAGGACAGTCAGGAGCTGCTGCGCTACCTGCTGGATGGAATGAGAGCTGAAGAAATCAAAGTATGCTGCCACTTTCATTCAATAATTCTTTTATTTGATATCAATCACAGGATTACTCATTTATGAAATAACATTAAATGGAGTAATGAAAAAAGTGTACATGGATTCATTTTTCTTCTCTAGAGAGTAAGCTCTGGTCTAATGGACTTATTAAAAGAATCAAAGAAAGGAACTGATGAAGAGCAGCTGAAAACACTACTCAAAGGTTAATTGTTGGCATTGAATATATTCTAACAACTCTTTTTGTCTTTAGTTATTTAATTTGTCTTTTTGTTCTTTTTAGAATATGAGAAAAATGCATTCCCTAAAAACTTTGTGGACGAAGTTTTTGGAGGAGAAATGACCAGCACTATAATGTGTCAGCAATGTAAAACGGTATGTCATTTAAATAGCCTACACCACATTACCCTCCATTCATTTTGTGTTCCTTCTCTGAATTCCAGTTGAACCAATTGTAGCTATTTATCTGTAACTGGGTGGGCTTTATGCATTGTTTCACATCTCTGATTGTGTCCAGAAGCAGTTTATTCTGATCACCCTAAGATTATACTAATAATTAACAAGTCGCTATAGTTTTAGGAATTATTCTTCTCAGGTGTCCTTTTCTGTGATCACTGGAAACGCCTGTCGCTCCCTTGCATGAGCAGACATAGAAAATAAATGGTTGCTTTAGTCACTCTTGTTGCATTTAGACTTAAACTTGCTGTTCTAAACTTAATTTCATTGACTTGCTGGGCATTGTGGATAATTTTGGAGCAAGGCATCGCCACAGAGGATCCACAGATGCACCCTTCTTTCTGTAGCATTTGAGGTGTTGAAAGTATCCTTGTGATAGAAGAAATTAATTACTAAATCTGTGTTGAAAAAAGAACAAGGATTGCTGGCCAGGCTAACCTAACAAAGTGATGAAGTTTATGACAGTGATAGCAGAGTCTAATTTTCACTTATTTCTCTCTGGATTTGGGGAAAAGCATTCACTATTACAAAAAATATTGAAAAGATCATTAATTACTGTTTATTTATAGGTTTCTGTTGTGACGGAGATGTTTTTGGACCTTTCTCTTCCTGTTTCTGACGAGGTAAAACTCTTGTGAGTTTTTGGACATTTTTCACTTTAAATAGGTGACACCCTTTACCCTGTTTTTTTTACTTTACTGCATCTTATCTTTCAGGCCTATAGAAAAAAGTTCCAGAAAAAAGCACCTCAGAAGTTGAATAACGCAGTGCAGGACGTAGATGACACTCCTGCTTTGGCCAATGGGAGCGATGATATTCCCACTGGCAGCAAATATCAGCAAAAGAAGGCCAAAAAGCAGGCCAAGAAGCAAGCCAAGGTAACGTCTAGGATATTCCTAGAGGAAAAAATAAAAACGATTGTTCTTTGAAAAATAATCTTTGCATTTCTTTACCCATAGCAACAAAGGAGGCAGCAGAAGCTTGACAGTAGAGTGACCTTAGATAGTCTTACATCTCCAGAAAAAAGCAACGAGAGCACAGATTCAAATATTGCAGCAAATGAAAACGAACCCCAAAAAGAAGAAGCATATGGTAATGAAAATCCTGCTCAAAGTGGTGACGCTAACAAGGATGAGAAAAACACAGATGCAATCCAAGCTGACGCTGAAAATGAAGATGATGAAGAATCCATCAATGACTGCGATTCATCCGTCAACAACCGCTTTACTCTCCTATCAGACGAACAACAGTCCAACAACAGCACTTTAGAAAACGACAAAACATCAGACACAATTCAGGACTTGGACGAGGATAACGAGTTAGTGAGCGACGTGGAGAAAATAACCCTAGATGAAGCCTTTATAGAAGACTCAGATGCCTTGGATCAAGGTTTAGAAGGTGAAGACGAGCCACTGGAGACTAAAGAGTACACTGTAGTGAACCAAGATCCGGAGCTGGCCTTTCAAACTCTGGCAACGAGGACGGCCCCTGAGAAGCAGGAGTGCTCTGTACAGTCCTGTCTGTTTCAGTTCACAGAAACAGAGACCCTTACTCAGAATAACAGCCTGCTTTGTGTCACCTGCACTAAACGACAGCACAACAAAGGCAAAGCTGGAGGTATCCACCATTTCTATAGTCTTTTTGTAGTGTTATTTTTTTTCTTTTCGAGGGGCACTTGCTGAATTTCCTGTGAACGTCGAGCCTGATTTACAGAAAGGAAAAGTCCAGTTAACCATGGTTTAGACCAAACATCTGGACTTTGATCCAACAAAAAGAGGCGGTCTCAGTAAAAGTGAACCATAGTTTGATTCAATTCTGTTTCCCTATGAAAAACATGTTTGACAATAGTTGGGACCAAATACAGGAAGTTACTGACATAATACATTAGGAGAATAAACGGAAGAAAATAGCTATTCATATGGTTTGAATTGAAGTTGAATATGTACGCTACATTGTTTTGTATGATAAACTTTTAAACCTGTGACACAACACAGTTAGAAAACAAAAGTTTCTAATAAGGTTCAGTATGCAAAGATAGCCACTAGTAGTGCTCTATCGGTATCTTTAATTTCTCAGGTTGAAGGTGCATGTGTAGTTTTTAGCAGCATCTAGTGGTCAACTTTTCAATTGCAAGTCCACACCCCTCCTTTCTAGACTGTATTTACTTCAAGAATATTCAAATGCAAGACTGAGCCATTTTAGTTCAATTCCTGTTCTTGTTACAAGTTGATTTTGTTTCAAATTTTGTGATGAAAAACACAAAAGCACTTCCCTTCCAGTGTTGCTACATTTGTTCACTTTGAGAAGAATTAACTGAACTAATGAGTTCTTTCACAGGGTTCTATGGAACTTAAAACCAATGTCTCATTTTCCAAATGCGTTACTTAGTTATGTGTTACTTGAATGTGGTTCTACATTCTTGAAAACACACTTTTGCCCAGTGTGTTCCAACTTTATACTTTAACTTTGGCTAAGACTTTAAAATAGAATACAACACAATACAATAGAGTAGAAAACATTAGTACATAAGTATATTGTGTAAAATGTTGTAGTGTATACAACTGCCCAGAGAGGACAAACTGAGCACTGCTCAAGGAAAAGCATACATTCTTGCCCTAAATGGAGGGATCTACACAAAAAGGCTGAACTTTACACACCTCACATTGAAGTCTCTGATTAGACAAATTTTTGACTTGCAAGTTCAAGCAGTCTTTGCCAAATGGTTATTATGCAAGTTAAAACTGCAATAAAGTAAATTGTGTAGCCCTAGAAGACACTAACTAAAAATCTTTTTTTTTTTTTTAGATTCCAAGAAGAATGTTTACACTGATGCCTTGAAGCAAATGCTGATTTCTTCTCTACCACCAGTGCTTACTCTTCATTTGAAAAGATTTCAACAGGTACAGTAGTTCTGGGAGAGCTGGAAATACAATTGACTAAGGCTGGGTATCATTAAAAAAAAAAAAAAAGTACCTTAACAATATTTTTTTTTCAATACTAATACTATTTCAAATTATCTTCTATAGCAACAATACATTTAACATCACTATGTTTCCAGCAGTGAATGAAGAGCTGGGGTCTGTATTAAAAATGTAATAAAAATGTAATAGAAGGAAATTATGTGAATCAAATAACTATTCTTGTTTTTTTTACAAATAGCTACTGAACCAAAAAGGTTTAGAGACAGAAGTTTTATCTGTTAATAGTGTTGTTTACTGCATTTATTGTACCTTCAAACTTAATAATGATTAATTATCAACCAATACAACCTGTTTTAACAACACTGTTCCACTGCACAGTGTGGTGTGCGATGTGTCAGGATGGAGTTTTTCTGAATCAGTTGATCATGAAATCAGCTGTTGTTTTTAATTAGCTATTGCGTTTTTTTGCAGGACTTGCACTGTGCAGGAGCTCGTGTGACAGTTTCAACCCTGACGGGGGGAGATTTTTGAAAGCTGCTGTAGCTTGTGTTGCTTTATGCAGTTGGTTGTGTTATTATTGTATTAATAATAAGCATTTTGGTTTGTGCCGTCAGTTACCTAGCCCTACAAATGACCAAAAGTGTTATTGATGAAATGTTTAAAAAAGAATAAGGACATCTTTTTTTTTGTAAATGTGATGTGATGGTTTCTTTTGCAGAATGGCTTCAGTATTTGTAAAGTTAACAGACACGTCCAGTTTCCCATGATATTGGATTTGGCTCCTTTCTGTGCTGCGAAGTGCAAGGTAACCCTGACTAGACACCTACTTGCGTTCTTTAAAATGCTGAATCTACCTCAAACCATATAGCATATACAACCATTAAACTGAACAGCTTTCAATCATTAACCAGAGTTGTCCTCTTCAGAATACACCTGAAGGAGAGAGTCAGATTTTGTACAGCCTGTATGGTATCGTGGAGCACAGTGGAACAATGAGGTCAGGTCATTACACAGCGTATGTGAAAGTACGATCTCAGTGTCCCAATTCTTTGTCCAATGGAATTGCTGCACAAGGTAAGTGTTCTATGGCATTAAATGGAATGAAAGTAACTCAGCTGGTTAATGTTATAACTGGTTTTAATCTTCTTTAGGAGACACGGAGGCACCCAAAGGATCCTGGTTCCATATCAGTGACACAAGTGTTCATCCTGTAACCGAGAGCAAAGTTCAGAGCTGTCAAGCCTACCTCCTCTTTTACGAAAGGATCCTCTAATCAAACTTTGTATTTATTTAGGCTACAAACCAATAGGCCCTATCTGTTCCATCATACTAGAGCTCAATGAAGTAAAAAAAAAATCAATACAATAAAAGTACAAAGCGTGTTTTTGTATGAACAAACTGTACATAAATCATGCTGGAGGTATAGTTTGTATAAATGTTTATTTTTAACAATGTCACATAAAAGTGTTTCATAAAGAACTTGGTTGTGTGATGCATTTTCGCTTAGTTTCTACTGAGCATGCGCAGTAAGTTAGAGGCGCTTTTCCTGGTTAAGCTGTCACATGACAAGAAGAAACTCCGCTCCGGATGGACAGAATCAGCTCTAACGCAAAATTTAGAATGGCAACATTTTCCAGTTGATGTGACAGGTCAGTACACACTAAATTCATGAAATAAAGTAAGCTAAATAGATTTCGAAGATTATTTTCGGGCAATAACAGGAAAACGTGTTGACGAACAGTTGTGGGGACTGTTTCTGGCCTAGCACACGGCTTTTTCGATTAGATCACATTTTTTTTCTTCAAGTATTTCATCTTTATCTCATTCTTTGTGGAAAATTTTATCGAGAGTAAACATTGGTGCTTTGTTATAAAGCGTAACTGTTTTTACACTCGTCCCAGATGGCATTTCGGTAAGTTGGCTAAGCATGAGTCAGCATTTTAAGCTGCTGACTAAAACAGGGAACACGAAGCCATTGAAGACCCACAAAGAATAACACTTTAATGACTCACCAGACACATCATAATGTCAAACAATATTATTATTTATTGCCATCATTCTCTTAATCACAAAAATAGTAAATCTTAACCTGCTCCCATAATGTAATTGAATAATCCGTTATTTACCGACAAAAGAGGTACAATAAATAGTTACTTTTTACTATGTATTACTATTCGTTAAAATAATGTTGAAAGTACATATACATTTAGTTACATTATGTACATTTGTATTTTAAAGGCATAGTACATACAAGTATTAGGGCATTTATTTATTTATTTGCAAAGTGCATAGCATGCCTTTAAAATAAAATAATATTAGATATCGTTACCTTTACTATTTTTTTTTTATTATTTTTTTTTTGTGTGTGTTTTTACAGTCAGAAATACACACACACAAACAAAATTTAATCATTTGGATAATACTTTAAAGGTATAGTATGTTGGAATGTCAGGGCAATGGTTGTAAACATGTATGGCACCTTTGTTTATTTGTTTTAGTTTTTTGTGACCTCATTAAAATTCATTATAGTATGTCTTTAAAATAAATTGTTTGAGGGATTGTGTGTGTGTGTGTTTAGTCAAATTTGGAGATTTGAGAAACAGTGCTATATTGTTCTGCATAGTATTCCTTTACTATATAAATAATATATGTTTTTTTATTATTATTATTTATGCAAAGGGAATAGAAATAAATTAGGGCTTTGTGAAATTGGCATACTAATAATTTTAATTTATATACTCGTGCTAACTTGCTATGCTAACCAATTTTCCTTGTTTTTCTTTCAGCAGCATCACTTATCCTATAGGCACCATGTCAAGCCAAGCCCATCACACCTCAGCGTTCACCTTCCAGTCCGCGGTGCACAGCTCCTACGTTCTGCAGTGTCTGAATGAGCAGAGGCAGCGGGACGTCCTGTGTGATGTGACCGTGGTGGTACAGGACAAAAGCTTCAGGGCCCACTGCTCCGTGCTGGCCTCCTGCAGCGAGTACTTCCACAGTAGGGTCACCGGTGTCACCAGGCAGTGTCCTGTCATCACTTTGCCCGACGAGGTTAGACTGGTGTCGTTATTACTTCTGTTCATTAACTTTTAGGGGGTTACACTTTGACAAAACTGCATTGATTTGGTTGTACAGTACACTTAAAGGTGAAAAGGTGCAACAGGCAGAATTTAAAACTTGTCTTAAGTCCCTGTGACACTGTGTGATTTTTGAAATATAAGATAAAATAATATATTAGATTATTACATGTCACACTGAATCATTATAATGTGCAATGATCGATATCTGTGAATAAAAGCTTACAATTAAGCTTTGGTCAACAACAAGACAGTGTGTCAACTTGAGTGGAGTTGTGTGATTAAACAAAAGTGAAGTGAAAACAAAAGAGGAACAGAAAAGTGTCAAGTGACAGAGAAAACAGTGCAAATGTTGAAGATAACATAAGATAAATCACTTTCCCATTAGTCTAAATTTGTTAACATAAATATTTAACAATGAAAAACTACTATACTATGGGAATCTCTATTATTTTCACACAACCACAAATTTCAAAGCCACAAGATGCATTATTGCCGCAAAATAATTGGCTTTGTTCTGGGAATTTGTCCTAATAACTGTGACCATAAAGTATTACAATAAAATAATGTATTGCCTTATGAAAGGTATTTTGGAGCGTGCATGTGAGCTGTAGGTTTTTGAACTTGGGCTTTTAAGAGCTAAAAAAAAAAAAAAAAAAAAAAAGACATAACATAAATATTCCAACATATGTCCATCCCATGTTCACCACTAATATATACTATATTGTAAGATTTACATTGATTTACACGTGGTACACATATTATTCTAAATTTAAGACAAACAAAATGACTTGTAGTATAAGTATGCCATGGTCTAAAAACTTGCAGAACTATCTATAATGTAAATTGTATTGTTTTCACATTTACGTATGACAAAAGTAAACGGACTGAAAACATTAGGTTGCTGACTGACACAAACGCATTTTCACAATATTTAATACAGTTACTGATTCCATTTCTGAGCTTGAACTTTTTAGTGCTGGAACACTGGACACTTGAGCTAAAGTTTGAAACTCAGTTACTCTCCTTTTGGTATATGTTCCTTCAATAACGCCATTGTATTTTCCTTCTATCCTCAGGTGACTGTGGAGGGTTTTGAGCCGTTGCTCCACTTTGCCTACACCTCAACGCTCCTCTTCACCAAAGAAAACATCCACTCCATTCACAGCAGCGCTGACTTTTTGGGATTTCACAACTTGGAGTCTGCGTGCTTTGATTTCCTTCTCCCGAAGTTTTCAGGAGGCAAAAGAACAACCCCTGAGACTCGGCGAGCCTTTTGTCAGAGCCGGTGCTCCAACTCTCCAACTGCCAGTTTTAGCTGTAATGGAGAGAGCAGCCATGGAGCCACTTTCGAGACACCTAGAGCAATTCCTTTGGGGGAAAATGAACAATCTAACCTCCCTTTGCAGTGTCCCCAGACTTTGCAGGTGACCAGTAAAGAAGAGCACTTCAGTTTGGAGAACTGTGGACCACAAATGACTCCTTTATCTCTAGATTTGACTGCAAACAGTGTATGCCCAATCTTGTCCATGCAATGCACCGATTCTAGCAAAGCAGATCATCCTGCTCAGTTTTGCGAAAGAGACATGTTAGACATAGGAGACGTGTGTAATCAAAGTGAACTGGCAGATTGTGGTCTACCATGTGAGCTACAAGCCCCAGGAGACCCAAATCCACCAGAACTCATAGAGCCAGCAGCAGGAAGTGACAGGAACCAATCTGTGGAGACACTTAGGGCTGAAAGTAACTGTAACCAGAGTTCTTGTCCGTTCAGCGGATCAGAAACAGGCATCTGCAGTGAGCAAACTAAAGCAGGCTTCGAACGGAACATGTCAGGTGACCTTGCCGAAGCTTCTCTTGTCACTCTGGGTCGCGAAGACGGATTTGAAGAAAGGACCAGTGTAGAAAGGGAGGTGGCCGAACATCTGGCTAAAGGATTTTGGTCAGACTTATGCCCGCCTCAAGCTCAAGATCCCATAGAGCAGGTCAAGCTATCGAAAGCGGCAGATTTTCACTGGCTGAAGCAGTTAGATCTGAGCTCCAGTATGGGGGACTGTCCCTTCCTCAGAGATCTGGGGACAAGTGAAGAGCATAATCCAAATACTGACAGTATGTCCCAGTCTGGAAAGAGCCCCTGTGTGTCTGCATTCAACTCCGGGGACGACTCAGACCTGGACACAGACGGAGACACAGAGGCCAACAAGAGGAGAGCAGCAGAGGTCTTTATCATCAGTACTTCATATTTTATCGGAAAGCTAGGTCTTATGTTGATTGTTGGAAACAAGTTGAATATTGCCATACTTGAAATCATATGTTTGGTCAGCATGCCAGCAAAGCAGTTCTTTTAATACTTTGCACTACACTAGTACTAAATGCAGTTTATAAAAATTATAAACTAGGTCACCCATATAAGAGTGACCTGAACTTATTAGAAAAGCTATTTATTACCATGATTTAGTTTCCGTCAGGTACTTAAGCTTAATTTATTTTATTTTATTTATTAACATTTAGAAGATTTTAATTTAAAAAAAAAAAGGTTAAATCTAACTTTTACTGGACAATGGCCGGTTAGTCGCAGGGCTAACACTTAGAGACAAACATTGACAGACAATTATTCACTCTCTCATTAATTCACTAGGGATACTTTAGAGAACCTGGAGAGAAAATAGAGAATGCTTGAGTCGGACAGGGTTTGAACTCACGACCTTCGTCTGGTCAGCGCAGGAGTGCTAACCACTCTTTTAGCGTGCACCGTGACTTGTATCTCAATAACGTTACTGTCTTTAATTTAATAGTATAGATAACAGAATTCCTGTCAAAATCATTGTCCAAACAAACCTTTAAATCAAACTCTGGGGCGTCCAACTGAAAAAGTCCCGGTTTATACCTGGTTCATTCCTACATTTAGTCTTAGGTTAGACCTGTTTAGCCTTGATTTAATTCTGGTTTAGTCTTTAACATTGATTTAACTTGTGCTTTGATGAATGGAAGTTTGTATTTTTCTTTTATTATTTCTTCTCATTATTCACTTTTTACCGTGTCAGATATCCTTGGTCATATCATCATCATTATTATTTAAAATAGTAAGGACACATGAATGCAGCATAAATATACCTCAGCTTCCTATAAAGTAATCTGAAATAAGAAGCAGTAAAAATATTTATTCCCTTGTTATTAACAACCTATTGCCTTTAAGTTAAGGTGAAACATGAACTGAATTATTCATCAACATTTGAGTGCTGAAAACGTCTTCAGTTTAGAATTGAAATGAGTTTAAATCTTGTATTATTCATATTTCTTTACATTCTCCAGATTCATCTCCCGTTCCCGGTGGAGCAAATCTCAGCCCTGAGTCGGAGCTCCTTCCAGCAGATCCTCAAAAACTATCAGCTGACCCCAGAGCAGCAGGAGTTTGTCCACGACGTCCGGCGGAGGAGTAAAAACCGAATGGCTGCTCAGCGCTGCAGGAAGAGGAAGCTGGATGGTATACAACAGCTGGAGTGTGAAATCAAAATTTTGGTTAGTAACAGCGCCTTACACCCTTGAATAAAAAGGTGTTATATTGTTCAGAACCAGAAAGAAGAATCTTTCCGTTAATTGTTTTTGTTTGCATTAGTATAATAGTAGACCTGATACAATAAACTTCTGAAAAAACCTCATCTAATAATTCTAATTGTCTCTTTTCCTTTTTACAGAGAAGTGAAAAAGAGCGGTTAATGCAGGAACAAAGTGAACTCGAGCAAAACTTAAAGGAGACCCGCCAAAGCCTGTGCAGTTTATGTAAAAACGTCAGCATCGAGTCGAGCCTCGACCAAGACCACGTGCAGTTCCTCGACAAATCCTGCCTGCCAGACTTTCCCGTCTCCTCCTCCGTCGGCGTGTGTAAACAAGAAAACACCCAGATGCCTGTGGAAATGGTAAGTTGTGCATCCGAGTGTGGCCCAGCAGGGACCCTGGTGGACTCTGTTTCAGACCGCGGACCACAGCTTGGCATCCAGACGGAAGGAGGAGACTCTTCTGTGGCGCAGGGTTGTCCCATCTCTGCGTCTCTCCTCAACAGCTGCCTGGACATGGACTCCTTTTGACCGGACTCCAGTACTAACCATGCAGGATCACAGGTTAGGGTTGGATTATACTGTAAAGTCTAAGGGATCGATTTTATTTTTTTTGTATGCCTGAAAAGTATCAAATCACACCCTACACCTCTACATTATGCATTTCACTCTAGTATTAAACCTCAGTATTCATTTCAGGTATTGACCATGAATCCCTTTCTGTAAATTGTATTTTTAGTTATGTCTCAGGGAAATTCAAAACATGACAGTTGTTTAAAAATGATCTTATATTATTTTTGCACAATGACTTACTGCCCTCTGTTAACCACACCTTAAGGTAATATCAATTTTTTCAGTTTAGCCTAATTAATCATTATTTTGGGTACATTTGTACTGTATTATTTCCCATTTGTTATTTTTTCCATGATTTAATATGCACAAAGCTAGGGCTGGGTGATATTGAAAGCAATATAATGCATTTTATTTTTGTATTGATTGAGTTGATATTGATATTACAGTAATATCATTAGGCTATCGTTATCTTAAATGTGCAGTGGTGTACGTTTAGATGGAAAATTCATACCTTAAAGCCCTTTTTTCTACAGATTATGAGCACCTACAGTAGTCCTGTAGGGACATGCAGTAGTATATTAACAAATACAAAGGAAATAGATAAGGATCCTTTAAAAATATATTTTAAAAAATATATATATTTTATTTGCTTTTTAAATGTCCAAAGATTATGCAAGATGAGTGTGCTTCTCCTCCAGCAGTTCTCAGTTTATCCTATCTCCGCAATTGTAGGAACAGAAAGAATGGAGCTTCTATTGTGTTCTAGGGGGCAACACAAAAAAGAAAAGAAAAAAACTGACTGTGTTCCATGTACAATGAATTAGGACCACTGTAATTAAAAGAGTTATTTGATTTCAGAGAAAAAAGTTCCTTTATTATTATTATTATTTTATTTTTAATTTAAGTATTTATAATTTTTTGGGGGGCATTATTGATTGTACGATTGTAGCTGGACAGGAAATAGGGTGAAAGAGAGTGGGGAATGACCTTGAGCAAATGACCTGACTGAGACTTGAGCCCCTTGAGCGTGCTGGGCCTGAGCTGCCAAGAGAAAAAGTCAGAATTCTCAAAATGAAATTAGAATTCTAAGGAAAAAAGTTAGATTTTTGAACTTAAAATTAAGAATTCTAAGAATAAAGTTTAAAATCAGAGAAAGAAAAGTCAGATTTCTGAGTAAGAACAAATAAAATGGATAAGCTATTGAAGGGACCACATCTCCCGTTGTCATAACGACAGTACAGTAGTAACAGAACATTATTAAAACTGTAGTAAGTTCAAAAATCAAACGAGTACAATGTGGCAAATTGTACAAAATGCAATTATATAGGTTACAGGAATCTTTTCCAACAACTTTTTTTTTTCATTTTGGACCTAATTGTCAAAAGTCACAAACTTCCAAATTAATGTGACATAAAATAGTCACTATATTTTCGAGCACTATCAAGATGGATCAGATTTACATCTAGTGACTTTTCTGAGGAAAACTCCAGAATGTCAGTCAAAACAGGCCAAGATATGAGACTCAAAATCACAGGTGAATTAATAAGAAACTTTAAGGGAAGGTTAGCGTTTGGGACAGATTAAATGCACCTTTTGAAGACCGTTGCACAGCTTATTCCTTTGTCTCAAATGTTTTAAAACAAATATATTAATTGTAAAAACACGAGTATGAAATGCTAAATCAATTATGTTATATGCTTACCCTTCCTTGACACAGTTGTTAGCGACTTGAAATACATCAGTATCAACACAATATCGCCCAGCCCTTTACAGCACTAACTTTTAAGTAAATGAAACTTAGGTATTATTATGCAGGAGCTAACACATCTTTCTTACTTTACTTAATTAAGTGCGAGTTATTAACATTTTCAGTTAATAAGGAATGGTTTTGTTTTGTTACAGGGAGCTTGAATACTTATGTGCCTTATGCAGCAGCGATGTATTTAGTCATATGTTTGAAAGAAGAGTCAAACAGTGTTTCACATTAACCACAGCCCGTTATCAGAGGCATTCTTTATCTTTAGATCTGTCTGCATGTTTTTGTTCAATGATTCCTTGTTCAACAGATTTCAATAAATAACTCCTTTGTGTAATATACTGGCTTGTGCTCATGTCTGGACAGCGCAGTACAACAATCAGACCAGTAGATGGAGACATGACTCTAATAACTGTGGAAGCTGTGTCAGAACATTCTTCAGTCATTTCAGGAGATATTAAAACTATAAAAAAATATATATATTAAAACTATGAGCTTGTTACTCCATCATCATTAACAAGGTGGGATTTAAAGTGCTACTGGTGTGCTTTGTTTGTGTAATATTTTTTTTAATTTAATATCATATATATATTTCCTATAGTATATATAGTTCCAGTGTGTCTTTAATGTAAATATTTTTACATATTTTTACAATTTAGATATGGTTTTGGTTTGTATCGGTGTTGATATTTTGCTTAAAAAAAATCATGCATTACAGTCACCTTAAATTAAAATTCTTTATAATTATGTTAAGCAGCAAATATTGACATTAACCATTCTTTCCTGTAGTTAACTTATTTAAATCATATTATATGTTGTATATATATTAAATATATATAACATTACACAAACAAAGTACACCCGTAGCACTTTATATTCCACCTCGTTAATGATGGAGTAAAAGGCTTATACAAATCATAATACTGTGTCTTACTATACTGTATATTATATCATTCTAAATAACAGTATATATTTTAATAAAAACACTTTGTATTTAACCATACCATTTATTATCTTATTACCCTCATTTTCCTTTTGGAATATAAAGTGCATCCAGAACATTTAGCCCAGCATCTTTTCAAGAAAATGCACAGTTTTCATTCACACTTTTCTATCATATATTCAATTATGTAGACTTGCTTCTGTCTTTGAGTCCATTGCATCATTCATCTTTTCTTCAGCGGAGGTATTTGACTTACATTTTCCATGCGCATTTCAATTGAACTTTCATTTATCCCCAAGGTAAAAATGTAAAAAAACTGTTAAACATTTGATGTGCAATGACTGAAAAAGAACAGTTCTCCATTACGCTGCCATCTGAAGTAGACAGTTCTATCAAAAGACCAGTTACCTAGAAATGACTGGGGAAAACAAATTATAACAAAGCATGGGGGTTTTTATTCAGCTGTCAATATTGCACATTTAGTAAAGACTATTCAGTAACGTGAGTGTAAAATACAAAATGTCTGCACTTTAAACCTGTCCTTTTGCTGCATTCTTATCAAGCAAAAATGTCCAAACATCATTATTGACTTGAATCGTCATACAATCCCTTTTCTATCGCCTGAAAAATGAAGCAAATAAATTTACCTTAAACTGAGAATTCAAAAATATTCGCAGAATAATGGAACAATGTTAAAATACAATATCTTCATTTTTATTTAAAAGAAAAAAGAAATAACAGCATTTATTTTAGTGTTGACCTTTTCTACATTGACATATACATGCAGGCAGCACCTGTTTCTGCTCAATAAACAAGCTAGGTCAATGTCATTCTGTTGACAAAGCTTGATAAATATTCTTTCGTGCTCGCTACAAGACCCTCACCTTGCTATACATTCTGTGCAGATTGCATCTATTGTCTCATCAAATAAATTTGTACAGCTTTTTTGTCCTTTTAGGTGAGCACTGGGAGGACAATAATAGAAGCAGGCAGTGTTGTTTTTTTTCCTTAATGCAGAATCGTCAAGGTTAAAGTCGCAATTACAGCACAGATCCACATATGTTTGAGGTATGGGAGGCTGGAAGGGATGAAACACGCTGAAAAAAAAAGAGTACATTCTCACATGCTCGTACACATTCAATGAGCGTTCATGTCTGATGTTTGTGTACTAACTTGTGGATAAAATGTGCACCAACAGCTTCCTAAAGATTGTGTCTATTTTAATCGATGTAGTCCTTAACTGTACTTTACTTTAATCCAGGTGGCAATATTTATATTTTTTACTCCAAACCGCTTTAGTTAGCTTTGTGAGAAAATTTCATATTGGCCACGAAAGTCAACACAGGCCCTAACAATGAAAATATTCTTTGGGTGCTAAAGTAAGAAGATTCAAAACAAGAAAGCGTTTAACTTTGGAAACATTTGCTGGCAACTGTATTAAACTGAGAAAAAGTTTTAAACAACCTAGAGCAAAAATTACATTAAAACTAAAAATCTTAAAACTTCAAGTTGTGCTTGTACAGAAGGGCCCCTCTGTTGGCTGTTAGTCTTTATAGTTTGTCAACGCTGAATTAATGACGGCGGAAAATCTTGCTGTGAAAGTACCTGATACATCTGTTTACTCAGAGAAACAGCAAAAAAGAAAAATACATGAAAGTAAAGGAGGCAAAGTGAAATGCAGATAAATACTGACAATTCCCATCATGATTAACAAGACAAGATGAGATAAAAGACGTAATTACAGATTGGTTTTATGCTAAACAATACATTTCAGAGGTGATTTGGTTATTTTGTTGTTGTCGGGGTTGAGGGGTTATGGAAATAGTTTTCAGAAACATTTCAAAACCACAAAAAAAAAAAAAAAGTCCATTTCAGATTGTTGCTTGGTTACAAACTGCAACACACTAAAAAATATTGTGACTATAATTTTTCCAAAAATGCACAGCAATGTATTGGAACATATTTATCCTGCTTTTACTGTAAACATGTCAAATGTGTTTTTAGTCTCACTTTTATATGTATTTGTAAACTTTATGATGTCCGTACATTATTACGTATGTGCACATTTCTGTTGTTTTTACCCCTCGTGGCCTCAAGTCATTTCACACACACTCCACATGTACTGTTGCATCTTAAAGTCAAAAGGATTAGCGATAAAGCCCAGACTTCAGATACTATCTCTCTGACACACACATAGAAAATCCTCAAGATGGCGCTTGTCAAAACTGGCACCACCTCCGAAACCAAACCTCATGAGCTTGAACCTATTTCTTTTCTCATAAATTAGTATTCTTCCTTTCTGTCAGGCATACTTTTCAGAATTTGGAGCATTGTAGCACAAAAAAAAAAGAAGTAAGATTATCTTTTCTTCCGAGCCACACCGACTTGATTTGTAGAGGAAGCAGCTGTGCGCCACGGCAAGGTCAGAGGCTGGTAATCCGCGGCCTCATTCATGCCAGATTAAAAACCTGCTCCGAGTTCTGATTAAGAACGCAGGGTTAGAAGATTAAAGACCGCCAAACAAAATGAAAGCAGTTTAAACCCAATCCTGGAATTCATCAGAATACCAAAACCTTAAACTGTCATTACAACGTGAGATTAATGCAAAGCCCCCTTGAACTCTGTATCAGGCTCCATATTTCTTCTGTGTCACAGCCTATATTTTCAATTTTTTTCCCCAAAAAATCAGGCCATTATATTTTGTTTTTAAATATTTTGCCCTCAAATTAAGACATTGTACCAAATTGAGTAATTTCTGAAATTCTTCCACTTTCCCGTTCTACGGCTTCGGTGATTTTAGTTTGAAGGAGGCATCCAAAATGACTTCGGAAGCGAGGATTAGAAAATGGGAGGAAAAACAA
Organism: Rhyacichthys aspro; assembly: GCA_036850595.1. NCBI lineage: Eukaryota > Metazoa > Chordata > Actinopteri > Gobiiformes > Rhyacichthyidae > Rhyacichthys > Rhyacichthys aspro. The sequence goes on from CM072160.1 coordinate 19,339,695, forward strand.
GGATTAGAAACATCTGGAAGTTGCTTGCGGGATTATCACAACAGACAACAGCCACTGTATGCTAATAAAAATCAACAAGCACTATCACATACTAACACATTCTCTGCCCTTGATATCAGATCCCACATTTCCCCAGACATGAAATATTCAGTAAGAGTGTCTGTGAAATAAACAGTGACTAGCTGAATCATTTGTATGGGAAAAGCCATTAAAAAGTAATTACACAAGATAGTTCTGTCAAAAAAAAAAATCCATGGTAGCCTTTTATATATTTGAATGTCTTAAATTACAATAAATATTCTCTATTTAAATTTATCTCTATAAAAAATCCTAGTACCTTGAATCATCCACTGTTCATCTGGTTTTAAAACTTGACATTTAACTTGACATTTCCTTTTCAGCAACTATTGTGTTCAGTAGGATTAAGGAGGCTATTGGAGAAGTAGAAATGGAAAAGAAATAGTCTAACTGCATATGTAATACTATATAATAGTGTTAAAGCAATCCACTACATAACATTTCATGGAATATTTCAATACTGCAAGGGGCACTCTGTCAAATAGATAGATCTCAGATTTTCTTTTTTTTTTTTTTGTGGCTCTTTTACAGCATGTGGTGCTACATAGAAAGTAAAATCACTAAAAACAGCCACGATAAAACAACTAGCAATTTACAAAAGCTTAAAATAATATAAAGAAAAAAGAGTCTAGCTAAAATACACTTTTCTATAAAGGAATGTTTTGAGTTTTTGAAAAGCATTCATCTGTGGAGCCCTGATATATACTTAGATAAATACATAGCAGAAATTTCTCCATATATTATGAATTGGCTTTTCTAAAGAAATGTGTGCTTTATGACATCAATATTAAAAGGTCCACATAATTACTATTGGACAGTACTTACTACATTGTATATGGTAAAGCTTTAGTTTATGTTTATTACATGTATATGTTATTTAATAAAACTGGTCTGAGATCTACACTTACTGAACATGACATACTCCACACCACTGAAGGTAAATGAAAAACTGGACGGCCCTTCTCACAAAGAATATTTTCCACTGGTGTCACAATTAGCATTATAAGAGCGCTTTCATGTAAAAATTCTATAGAGTTTCATGTCGACCAGCGGGGGTCCAAATCCTCGACACAATACTTGTATAATGAATCCCAACATAAGGTCCATGACCTTACTGCAGCGCAGCATAAGTCTCATAAGCTGTTGAGCTACTGTATCCTAACTGATTACACGCCGCGGTCTCTATCAACTTCAATTTAGGGGTAGTGCTGAAAGAGAGAGGGAGTTGTATACCATTGACAGGATTATATAAATGAAGAGCATAATACTGTAATCTCCCAGAGAAATAAGAGAGACCAGGGGACGTGCCGACCCCAGCTCAGGGCAACTGATTGTGCACTGACAGATTACATTCACACTTAGGTCACATTACAACCATGTCATGTCTAACCCATGTCATTGTTTTTTCAGTGGAATCAACTCAAACGCTCCAATTTTTATCCGGCCTAACTGTACATTTGGGTTAATAACATCTTCTTCTGGGTTAAAAAGTATCACATTTACTAATATAAGAATCCATCCATTTTCTTCCACTTATCCAGGGCTGAGTTTAGGGGTTAGTTGTACTATTGTCACAGATGCTGCCAATCTTTCTGTTAATCTCTCGTTCCATCCTTCCTCCACTTGTGAACAAGACCCCTCCACTTGACACGAACTCTCCAATAACCTGAAGGAGACAAGCCACCCTATGCCTTCATCTTGGAGAAGGTGACTCTCATCCTTGCCTCTTCACATCCTCTTGCAAATCGTCCGAGTTCAAGCTGAAGTTCCAGGTTTGATGAAACCAATTGGACAACATTTGCAAAAAGGAGAGATCAGATCCTGTTTTCCCGAATCCGGACTTCAACATAAACAACTATAAACAGGTCCTACTTACTGTCGGCATTGCAAAACCTCACTGCTCTTGTCTAGGAACTGGACAGCCCTCTAAAACTGGTCCAGTGTTCCACAGCCAGGACAAAAGAGTCCTAGGAGTTTGATCGTAAAGGTTCACAGCACACCTTGACAGTTTGTGTGGGTCTGGCCTCCTCTCACATAATCAGATCGAACTCAAAACCAGGTGCTGATCGCCATAAACACCTATTACTTGAACTATATCCAGAATTTAGGATCAAGTTGATTTTGCAAATGTTTTCTCAGTGACTTGTTTTGGAAGAGATAGTTTCTGCAGCATCGGAGGAGTGCAATTGAGTACAAGTACAAGAGGCTCTGACACCTGCAAGTACAAAGTAATGGTATTGGTGTCTGAACAACCTTAAAAATCCTTGAATTAAGTTTAGTACCATTGCTGAAGTGCATTGACAGATAAGGCCAAGCTTGTTCATAGAAGCTGTGTCAACCATTCATGGACCATTCACTCGGAGCTGCTCAGTGTTCAAAGTCAGCTCGAAAAGTAAACTCTATCCGTTTTAATTACTTCAGAGTTGTTAGAAATTCACTATTGATTTTATTTTAGTGCACAAGTGCTGAAAATGCACCCCAAGTTATTTCTCGGCGAACTCATGGATTTGCCGTCGTTAATTTTCACTTTGTTTATTCGCTCTGATCACAGTCTTTAGTGTGGCTTGTTGCAACTATTTTTTTTTCATTGATCATTCTCAATAATACTTAATAAACAAAAATAATTCACTTCTTAGACTATTTAAAACAAGACATTATGACGTCATATAACAATACTGAAAATATCTCAGTTAAACATATGTATTATTGCACAGTTGTCCTTGTTATATTTACTGAGTACAATGTTTTAACAGAAGATACACTTTATCATTGTTTTTAGGTGGCAGGGTGGTTAGCACTGACAGCAAGAAGGTCTAAGGTTTGATCCCAGGGGCCTTTCTGTGTGGAGTTTGTATGTTCTCCCCATGTCTGCCTGGGTTTCTTCTGGGTCCCATACCACAAACATATACATTAAACAAATTGCAGAGAGTATTTTGCAGTTGTATTTCTTTGAAGTGAAATAATACACTAATCAATGCAATCAGCTAATGTTTTTTCATTATTTACTGGTGTTCTGGTTTCTCTTTTGGCAACATTATTCTTCATTTTTCAATGAAATGTTGTTGGTTTTGGGGTATAATTAAAGTGTGCCGATTTATTGGTTTGAAAATATGGTCACCCTACACATGTACCTCCTTAGATCCTTGGGAATTTGGGAAAATTTTAGGTTTCTTAGATTGTACTGTGTTTTATTTAAAAACATGACAGTTTTAACCATCATCCAAGAGAGTCCCTTTTATTGTAGTTCATTAATGATACTGATATTTAACATACTTTGGAAGATTATAGATGTGTACTTATAACCAGACACGATACAGTCCTATGGTTGAAAATAAATGAATTTTCACATAAAATGACATTATACAGAAAATTTAAGCCACAATCCAACGTTTCTGTCTACGGTTGTGTCTTATTAACTGTTAAATCTTAACATCTGTCTGTCCCTGGTCCCTGAAGGTGACACAGTCGCTATGACACAGAGAAAACACAGGCATGGCTCAGTGTCACCTGTCACTGTTGGTGTTAAATGGTTTTATAACGGCTGCGCATCTCTAATCTCTCTGACAGCTGCCAGGTTAAGCCCAGACTGTTTTATAACATGTCATAATTCACTCTGCCATAAGGAGGACATTTACATACCTCATTTCATATGATCCAGATCAGGATTGAAAACGGAGAAGTGACTGCTGCCAAAAGCCTCAACAAAATGTCCTGAGCTAATGCAAACTGGCAAAAGTAATTCCAGAAACATTACAAACGGTCTGAGATAAATAAATAGTCACACCATATTTGGGAGATTGAAAAATTGGTTACAGTTTTAAATAACTGCTTTTCATTTTTAAAGATTGATTTCCTGTCGAGTGGTGTTGTGATAATCTACCTGGCATCATTCATTGACTAATGTGTCATGACTGTAGCTGTTTCTATATTATTTTACTGTTGATATTGATTATGTCTATTTATCTTAGTTTAGTATTTGCATCATGAGAGGTTATTTGGGGTATTATCAGTTGTCTATTGGCAACCTGATTATTTACTCATATTTCTTTGCTAAATGACTGTTAATAATTATCCTTTGCTCTCCGTGGATTTAGTGCGTTATTTATTTATTGGTTGGTGATTATTGTCTGTGGATTATTATCAAGGCTTCACCTCAAGCCTTCAAGTATATTTCTATTTATTTTTGTTTAACATGCTTCATAGCTTTGTTATGTTATCAATATTCAGCATTCTCTTTGAAATCTGTTTTTGTGTCTTACTCTGTGTCTCTGGGGTTTTCAGAGCAGTGTCCAACCTTGGTCAGAGTGAGCCAAATCGCATTATCCACGTGTTATTCTGATTTTGAGTGACTGCACCCCCAATTGAAGTAAGATGTTTACATGCAATTGAAAACTCAGGTTACAATCGGACTAATTCAAATAATTCAAATTCCTCTACTTGCCTGTAAAGGTACTCATTGTTGTTCCTCGATGTTGTGTTTATTTAGAGCTCTATTTAGAGTGCAGCCGAATGTGGTGCACTGTTCTCTACCCACTCACTGACAGCACACACATGTAGTCAGTTGGTTGCCGTTAGCCCAAACCATCTTGTCCATTCATAAATTGCTGTTGTCGGTCACTAACGTCCCACCGTACATTGATAATGTCTTGTTTTGTTGCCAAAATGCACAGGCAGCTCATGTTTGATTCTAATGGCAGCTTTTGGTATAAAAAGCCTGAGAATACAAAACAAAAATGGCACAAGAAGTAATGTTCCCACATAACTTTAGTCATTCTGAAACAAATCTGACATGACAAAACATATACATGCATGTTCATGGACTTCATATGATACAAAACGTTTAGACACGAAGCAGTGAAGAATTCTGGGGGGAAGCACTCATTCTTAACGACAGTCATTAAATAAAAGCAAATTATTGTTGAAATACATAAGAACATATAAAATAATGGTTGTTATGTGAAAGCTCTTTGCTATAAATATGAAAATGACATAACTGGAATCTTTCAAACCTACTGCAGAAATAACGGTAAACAAGCCAATAATATTTCACTTACCAATACTTACCCATAATATCCTTAATATCATATCATGGCATGACACTTTACACACAACAATGTTACATTTTTTTGCAAAAAAGAAAAGAAAAAAAAACAGCAAGGCCAAAATGGTCAAGTGTCTTGATGTCAGAAGTCAACAACCGTCTGTCATCAGAAAAAGGTTGTTGTTTACAGCCTGGCCAGCCATAGCTTTTGACTTAGCAAAGTGAAATGGGTCTGGAATCCTTTCTCTTTACAGCAATTTCCAGTTGATTGAAATTGAACAAACCAATAGAAGCCATTTATTTTAAATGAGGCGGACTTATTGTTGTGCTGCTTTTCTCTGGTTGGTTGTATGTCAAGCATGTCAAGTTGCATACAGTAGCAGTCTGTATCAGTTGGTGCTGTCCCAAATCCAACCCAAATCCACAGAGACCAGACTAATTCTTTGTATCAAATAGAAAAATACAATGGCTGGCCGGTTTTTATTTTATTTCTTTCCAAAATCAGACTAAAATGTTTGTTCTCTACGTCAAAACTACTTCAACACTAAACTCTGTGGTAAAAAAAATCCTTAGTCTTGATTGTAACAATGCAGTTCACACATTCAGACTACAAAGTGTCATTGGTCCAGAGATAAATGCCGACCTCCAAAGACATCAGTAATGTTTGTAGGTTCTCTTCAGTCTTGGTCCCATAAAGTGTTAGTATTTGTTGTGCCATTCACATTGGCCCACACTCACCTCCTCGATGTCAATGTTCTTTCTGGATTTGTAAATAAACTCTCCGATTGCCACAAAAACGGAGAGTACAAGCCCAGCAGCCAGCACGATAAAAATACCTCCGATGTTCTCCACTCCCAAAGCACTGGCCTCTTTGCTGTCCTCCTCTGGACATCCATTTCCCCGCCACCACTTCTCCTTCATCATGTGGAGCTTTCCTTCCTCCTGCAGCTGCAAGATGGCGATGGTTACTTTGTCTCTGTACGGAGAGCCTGAAGAAATAAATCAGCCATTACTGCAGGCAGAACAGTCATAGCGCATATAGTTTATGTTCATAAAACTATCTCATCACGTTAAGGGAACTTACAATCGCCCACAATGGTATTACCAAACAACAACCTTTCTAATGTAGCAAATGCACAGCTGTGAAGTGACTGCATTACTGGCTTCAGGTTTCGCACATAACAGAAAAACCACCAGCACATGTTCCTTCTAATGAGAGAATAATAATATTTCATACCATGCTGTACTCTCTTCTGATTGGCTGACAGATGTGCAACAAAACAGTCCATACCACACACGATTGAATATGGTATCCTATGTATCCATAGCGACTGTAAATCACACAGCTATTGAGACTTTAAACTGACAATAGCCAGTTCCTGCATCCAGGGTTTTGGTTGTCGAGGCCACGACCTTAAGCTGCTCATGATACACGCAGCAACACCCCTTATGGCCATAAGCCCAATCAGAGCAACACCATGTTGTTAACATTAGTCCAAGTGTTCTGGGCATGTGCCAACACAAGGAGGCCAATCCAGGACACAGTGGGGGAACTATGTCTCCCAGAGTGACTGGGAATACTTCTGTATTTCCCTGGAAAAGCTATAGGAAGAGTCAGGGGAGAGAGAAGTCTGGGCCTCCTTGCTTAGATTGTTGCCCCCGATAAGTGGAATATGAATGATATGCTAGTTGACAAGACAGTTACACTAACTACATTTATTAATTATCAGAAGAATCGTCAGTTATGACCTTGATTAATCTTTAAAACTGTGGCAAATGTCTGTGGTTAAGTGGCCCAATCCACTTGAAGTGTCTGGTACAAAGTTTCAAATGCATGTCATAAAGGCAACCTTTCTTTAAAGACTTTGTATTTTTATTTAAAAAAAACTTTCTAATCTTTCTCATAGACTGTGAGACATTACAAACCATGAAATACTCTTGGCATATATTGACTTGATTCTCTTGTATATAAAGAGAGGAACTCAGTTAAAGCCTATATACAACTGTATTCCACAAAGGGGGAACTCTTTAGTTTTTGTATGTGCCTTACCGATAGGTGTTCCAACACCGTAGCCCTTAGAGTCTATCAGACCTCCGATCTGTGTGAGGTTACAGTTGCGCTGGCTGATGTACTCAATACTAGTGGACTCCATCAGCAGAGCGTAGTCTGTGGTCAGGACCCTCTGGATCCCCTCGCGGTTATTTTTCACCAACGCCGTGTTCTTTCTGCTGCTCATGAAGGCCCACATCTTCTCATACGTGGATATCTTTGATTTCTGAAACAAAAAGCATCGGTTGAAAGGCCTTTAACTAAATGCATATAATAGAAAGCCTTATTTTGCTTTCAAACACAACACTTACATAAACCAACTATTAATAAAATGTTTGATATTGAATAAGATCTGTATTTTACTACAAACAGAAAAGTAAAATCCTGTTATACACAATGCTTTACAGAAGAACATACACATGTGTGGACCAAGGACCTTTAACTTAACGCATAAAATCTGAAGCTTTTAGTTGTTAAAAACAGAACATGGACTCTGTTTTATTCACCAAATGATGAATAAAACAGACAGCGATGTCAGATGACAGGAGCATAAACACAGGCTAATAGAATGGAAATATATATACAATTCTATCTATGGGAACAGCACAAAATCACTACAGTAGAATTACAAATGTTGAACGTTTGACAGTTTGGCTCACTACTCCATCTACAGGCACAAAAAGATATTGCAGGTTGCGTTGTAGAGCATCCAATCTAGACACATCCTCTAGAAACATGTATGAAATGCTACAAAACTGTGTCTTCTCCAATTCGGATATATGACACATCATAACATATCCACTGTAATAAGAACAATGCATTTGATGTGTGTATTATGTTCCCACAAACTGGTCGCTGTGCTAATCAACTGGCGATCTTAATTTGCAGTCTTCACTTTCTTTCTAAAACTGCCCAGAGCTTCTTTTTTCTACAGTACATGACACAAGCTTCTGTACCTTTAACCGTGTCACTTCCCCCCCCAAAACCCTACTCTGGGCGGACCATCAGACACGGCACATCACGTCAGCGTAATGACTCCAAAATGATGGCTCAAGGGTGGAACTTGTCACACAAACTAAACCCAAAAGAGATCCTGATGTTTGAATCGTTTACAGTAAAAGAGTGTACCTTAAAGAACGTCATGGTGGAGCCGTCTCGTACAGCGCCGTATTCTATTTTAGTCTGTTTGGCCAAGTCGTCCGCTGAGTCGATGGGCGAGTCCATCCTCTCCACAGTGAGGAAAGCAGCCAGGTTGGCAGTGTACGACGAGATGATGATCAGCGTGAAGAACCACCAGATTCCACCTACTATCCTGGTCGACAGCGCTTTGGGCATCAGTTCAGATCCTGTATTCGTGTCAAAGCACATATTAGATGATTTAATGCAGAACAAAAAGACTTCATTTTCTTCTTAATCTAAACACTGTACCTTGCTGCATAAGAGCTCCAACTCCAAACCACACACTGTTGATGAGGGTGAAGTTGTTCTCCACCACGTCTGAGTCTGGGTTGCAGGGGTGAGGGTTGTACCACTCATAGGGAGTGAACCTGCAAGACAAAAACATGACACACATAACACACTTTTATATCTCTCTGGTTTAAATAACAGGGGCCTACAGTGTTTCGACAAGTCTACCATTAAACTAAAAATGCATTTATTTAGTCTGGCTTTTGTGTAGTGCTTGTTTTATCTCACATATTTTTTTTTATTTTTTTATTTTATTGTATTTAAAATACTCAATTCTATTTTACTGATTCGAATACAGTGAAACAAAGCCACCACTGCACCTTTAGTTGCATTGAGTGGTATGAAAAGTGCTATATAAACCGTTTGTTTGTTTGATTGATTGATTGATTGATTGATATTGGCAAATGTTAACATTGAATGAACACATTTATTGGTGCATTGGAATATGCGAAATGTAAGAAAATGGAGGACAATAGAATGTTGTATATATTGTACAAAGATACAATACAGTAGGTGTTTGTGTTAAAGCTGAGAAACTTTTTTTTACCGTTTTTCAAAATTGTAAAAGGTCAAACTAAACACTCACTGTCTTCAAAGATTTAATCACATTTTTGGAAAAGCACTTTATGTAACAATAAACTCTAGGGCATCAGTAACTCATTTAGTAATGTTTAAAGACAAGCTTAGTCTTTTATAATATAATTTTTTTTATGGGAACCAATAGGAACTAGCTTTTCGGAGCCAACTTTTTAAGCCACTTTCACTATTCCATTCCCGTCTTTGCTCATAATGCTTTTATACAGTCTCCCGTAACCGTTTACCTGGCGATGACAAACAGCACACAGCTGACTCCCAGACAGGCCAACAGCACGTACATCCAGATGTCTGGAGACAGAGGGTTGAGGAACGAGAACACTCCCGGGTTGGTGCCGTTGGGTTTGTGGTACAGGATGCTGATGCCCAGAGTCATGAAGGGTTTGGAGAAATCAATCACCTTTTCTCTCACATAAGTGATGGTGAGAGGGGCCACGGCCAGATCCGCCACCTGGGTTTACACATTAACATTTACTAAAGTCCCTCTGAAACTGATGATTTAAATGGAAGTATTTTTTACTCACATGATCGATGAGTTCCCGCACCATACCGTTCCATTCCCCCTTGTCATTTTGTGCACCGTATTTGCCGTCAGAGACCAGTTTGACCTCATAAGAGAAGCCCAGAATGTTGGACAACTCTTTTAGCAGATCCAAGCAGTAGCCCTCAAATCGGTCATTCCCATACAGCGGTTTATCTGACTTCTTATACATAACATAAGGGTTTTCCTGAAAGCACACACACAAGAGACACCATTAGATAACACACTGGTCTTATTCTGCTGATCAACTGAATGTCATTTCGTACCAGAATAGTGGTGACGATGAGCGTCCGGTTGGCCATCGAGTCAGTCACATTTGTCGAAGTGTCTTTGTTGGTTTCTGTTAAATTAAGGCCAGTTTGGGAATTCCAGACACCAATCTGGGAAAAAATGCAAAGAGTGAAATTCCAAAGTCAAAATTTTCAAACGGGTTTCTACAAATAAAAAGGGTCATAGAGAGGATATTTAACACCTGCCAATGTTACAGTCCACAAGAGTCACAGATAATAATGATCTGCAGCTTTTCATGTCATCATGCTTCTATAATAGGCTAATAGATTTTATATAATGGGAAATTGAAATGTGAAATTTCTGGATAATGTAATAATTTGCAATAGCTTGAACTTTTGCATGGGTTACAAATAGAAAATGAACTGACATAATATACATGAACAGGCCACTGCTGCAGCAATAAGTCAGACCTGTTCCAGGTGCATGTTAGAGTCAGACAGGGCTGCCCTTTGTCACCGGTTCAGTTCATTATTTTTATGGACAGCATTTCTAGGTGCAGCCAGAGGCCAGGGATAGTCCGGTTTGGGGACCACAGGATCTCGTTTCTGCTTTTTGCAGATGATGTTGTCAGACCAGGATCTTCAGCATGTACTGGGAGGTTTGCAGCTGAGTGTGAAGTGGCTGGAATGAGAATCAGCACCTCCAAGTCCAAGGCCATGGTTCTCAGCTGGAGTTCCTGCCTCAAGTAGAGGAGTTCAATTACCCTAGGGTCTTGTTCATGAGTGAGGGAATGATGAAACAGGAGATTGACAGACAGATTGGCAAACCTCCTGCAGTGATGTGGTCGATGTACCAGTCAGTCGTGGTAAAGAAGAGCTTAGCTGCAAGGCAAAGCTCTTGATCTTCGTTCCTACTCTTACCCATGGCCATGAGCTGTGGGTAGTGACCTAAAGGAGAAGATTCCGGATACAGGCGGCCGAAATGAGCTCACCCTGCATGGTGGAGCTCGGCGCTATCTTGCAGATAGGGTAAGAAGGTCAATTTAGTAGTAGTAGCCCACTGCTTCCCAAAATTGATTGATTGAGGAGCCAGCTGAGTTGGCCCAGGTATCTGTTTTGGATGCCTCCTGGACACCTTCCTGGTGTTCTGGGCATGTCCTACTGGGAGACCTAGGACACGCTGGAGGGACTACGTCTCTCGGCTGGTCTGGGAACGCATCAGCATTCCCCCAGAGGAGCTGGAGGAAGTGTCTGGGGAGAGGGAAGTCTGGGCGTCTCTGCTTAGACTGCTGCCTGACTCTGCCCCGGATAAGCAGAAGAAGATAAATGGATGGCCAGAGACAACTGCTGCTACTGCTAGCTCCAATATAAGCTCGAGATACTCTTACTCTGATGTTTGTTTACTGTTTTAATTGGCAGGTGCTGTTGATAATGGGGCATTTGGAAAGAATAGGGAGGAACTAAAAAGGTGACTACACAGGCTTTAAAGGGAACAGTTGTTTTAGTAACGAAGCCCTGTACCAAACGTTGCACATTTTCTCTTCTTCTACCAAAACCTGGGAGTTTGAATGGGGCAGGTAAGAGTGCAGTAAATCTACATAAGCACTGGGTCTTCAGTGTGTCTGGACAGGTCCATACAAACCTTTTTCCACACTTTGTTCAGGCGATTGCCAGTGATCGTCTTGCAGAAATAATGACAAGAAAGCATTTTTAATACAAACACAGCACTGAACCTTAAAGAATGGTCACATTTGCAAGAGGGTTTTTAGCTTCTGTGCAGTGGTGGATAGATGATGGGAATATTTCTATAACTGTGTCAAACAAATATCTGAAATACTACTGCAGAAATATGGCCACATTTTGAACAGTCTGCATTTAACCAGTTATTCAAAAGATTCAGCCTTCAACTTTAAAATGGATCTGAAGAGTTTTGTAACCCAAATATTATTCATGCAGTGATAATGACGAATCTTTTTTAATTAATTGGACAGAGTCAAACTGGTGATCATGTGAGGCTGTATTCTGACAATATTGGGGTTCATCCACACTGTTTAGCTTACATTCACATAGTATTATGCTGTATGCCAAAGATAAATAGTAATGATAAACAAGTGCCAGTGTAGCGTAGTGTAGCATAGTTTAGCATTAATATAGAATACTATAGAGAAGGTTATAGTTAATGACATAGTGTAATGTAGTGCAGTATAGTGTAATGCAGTGAAGTAGAGTGTAGTTTGTATATAAAATTATGTATGGTAGGATGGTATAATAGAGTATAGTATAATGTAGTATGATGTAGTATAGTATTGTTAAGTATAGTATAATATGGTAGAGTTTATTAAAGTAAATTGTAATATATTATGCTGTGATAAAGTATATTAAATAGTATAGTGCAGTACAGTATTATATAGTACAGTACATTGCTACTGCAGAGAAGGAAAAAAATATATTTTCACCCTAGAATTGAGGATGTTAATATAAGCCTAAGACTAAAAACATAATTTATAATAAATTAATGTTATGGATATCATATTGGTTTAAAGTGTGACACTGAACACAACCTTGGTATAGTGTATTGCAGTATATATTTTTTGGAATTGTGATAAATATGGTGATTAGACATGTTCTAAAACTGAATGTTATCGTATATTGTCTGTTGATATAGTGTTGTGTAGAGTAATGTTGTGTAATCTATTATAGTGTGGTGCAGTTAAGGATAGTATAGTCTTGTAAAGTATGGTGTTGTTTAGTATAGTGGCATGTAATGCAGTGTAGTGTGGTGTACAGTACAGTAAAGTAAATTTTTCTGCAGAATAAAAAATATCCCTGTGCACTCTAGAATTGAAAAGGTCAGTACAAGACTAAGAATTTTTATTTAACAAGATTTAGACTGGTGTTATATATATCGGTTTAATGTGGCACTGAACACAGTTTTCCATCGGCATAATTTAAAAGTAAAAAAGTGTAGACAGTATGTAAAAACACAGCAGGCTTTCTATGGCATGAGATCTCAGTATGTCTCAGTGATCTACTGTTATTTTCAGCGGGGGTCTGTTACTCCAAATTCTTTCCCTGCAGTGTTCCTGTCACAGTCTCAACTGTCATGTTCAATAGCAGCGCAGACACGGGTCATTTCATAGTTCACCTTCTCCAGGCCGTCCTCCTTCAGGCTGATGACATCCAAATCAAATTCTTTTCGCAGGCCGTCCGTCTTGTTTATGATGATTTGTCCCGTCAAGCCGTTCCACTGCGCCTGTGGCAACGAAGGGGCGGAAAACAAGAAAACAAAACCAATGAGGCCGGGGAGGCTTTTGCACTGTCATACAAGCATAAACCATTTGGAATGCTAATGAACAATGACTAACTGCATCTTAATGGACATTTTGGCAATGGCTGGATGTAAATATGAAATTTGTGGGGTTATGTAATAGAGCGTCATGTGTGAGTGGGCGACTGGACACTAGAGCTGGAGAGAAATTTAAATGGGATTCACAATGAGGTCAGCTAAATAACGGTCAGGTCAAATCTCCAGTACAGACGTGAATTCAGAAAGATGGCTTCGAAAGCTACAATATAAAGCTAACCCAGTATGTCTTTTGTGAGTCACAGGTACATTATTGGTTGCCAGGTGTAATTGTGGAGATGAATCATCACACCTGTTGGAATTGTTCACAGATAAAGAGCAAAAATAATAGACGAATCCATTTGGAGATTAAAGCACAGTATAATGGCAATTGTCCGTGTGATTTTGTTATTTGTAAGAGACTGGAGCTGATGACATGCTTTTAGAATCGCTCGTTTTTATTGAGACAATTGTGAGCAAATGCTAGAAATACTAATGTTGGTTTGATACGTGTATAAAATGTTATCCTACATCATATACGATAATGTTTAGAGACTGACATTAAAGGTCAAATTTTGTAGTTTACAGTTTATCAAAAAGGAATGAGTCAAAGCTATGTTTTAAATTATGTAAAATAATATTTGGTATAAAAATGGACGTTCACAACTCCATAGAAATCACGGGAAGTTGCATTATTTCTTGCTTTTGTATGAAGAGAGAAGAGAGAGAAACACACTCATGTTTCTTTTTGAAAACTTCCAAGAGATCTTCCAATGAAGCTGGGGGCATGAACAAAATGGATCTTCCTAAATTTATGACGGAAACTCATCATCTGGCCTATTTCCACAAGATTTTTTCATTCACAATAGAATATCTCTGTGGTTTACTGCAGATGCAAGAAGCGAGGTGTGGAATCATAGTCTGCAATGTCTCTAAAACACTACAAAAGCAGAACAAACGTGACACACTGCATCTTTAACAAAAGACTCCAGCACGCCTTAAAATTTCCAGGGGATTATTAACTCCATAAGCAAATTAATCAAGTAAACAAAATATTGTTGCATTTATTGTAGAATACTGTCAAATTGGGCTCTAAAACTCAAATACCTGTGCTTTCAATGCTAGCTTCCAGTTGCAATATGTCTTTTTTTTACATGGCAACCACAACATTCCGTGATTTTCTGAATGGGGTAAAAAGAGCTCTTGCACAGTTCTTGCCCTTCCATTCCAAAAAGCTCAGAACCGACAGAGTCATCAATGTGGCCATTCAAGAAGAAAATATGAAATGTATATCATGGTGTAATGCTGACAAAGTTAGAAGAATTTAGAAATAAGGTAGACACAACGCCCTACAATTGTTAATCAAACATTAAATATTATTTAATACGGACTAAAACTAATATCAGTGAAGAAGAAATTTTAATATTGTTCACAAATCAGCTTAGAATGCCTGTGCTTTCTGCCCTAGTTAGTAGCTGCCAGCAACATGACTTTTTCATTGGGGTAAAAATGACCCTCGAAGCTTTTAGGTAAAATATTCTTTGTTCCATCTATTTCAGGAAGCTCAGATTTTAACTTTTTAACAACAAAGCCATTGTAGTATATTGGGTACGAATGGGACAAAATGACATCAATTTGAAAACAAAGTAAGAAAAATAAAAAATACTAAATTTGAACTAAATCAAATTCACAAGGAAATTTTGCTCAGTTGAACATTCATGGGTTTACCCTTGAAACCCATATCAACAGAGTATGATTGGAGCAGGTGATCATATAATATGCTCGCGTTATTGGGGAAAACAATTGACCTGATCTTAGGCTTCATCCACACTAATGCGTTTGTATTTTAAAACAGTGCTGTAGAATGAAAACAATTTCCATCCACATTGGCAATTTAGAAATGATGTCTGTTCATTCCAGTAAGGCTGAAATTCATCAACAGAACATTCAGCATTTTCAATAATAAGACTATTATTATAATAGTGTGGACAATATTAATAGTCAAAACGAGTTATGCACAATTTGGAATACAAAAATGTACTGTTAATGTGATAAACAAATTTTTTTTGTCTTGCATTATATTTCTAAATAAAAAAAATATTATATTAAAATATTGCTATCCATATATGTAATCACTACAATACCAAGGTAAAACATCAATGCAAAAATGAATGAATAGTGGTGTGTGCAGACAGAAATACATTTGATAAACCCACAGTGATACTATGTCTTGTCAACACTGAGACCTTTCAGTGTTGTATCTTTGGTGGAAGTTGCTCTTTGATTAGACGCCTTCCTGCACACATCTGTGAGACCCACTCGAGCCTTTAGTCCAGATTTACTCCTGTCATTAATTCTCCTTTAAATCCTCACCAATCAAAAGTGCCCCTGCCCTCGCCATGTGCGGGTGTCATTACAGCGTATACACTGATGACATGGATCTTGTCGGATTTGAGCGTCCACAGAAGCATGATGAGATTTTCACACAGCGCAAAGCCCACTTCACATCTACGACCCGGACAGGACATAAAGAAACGGGTTTGCTCTTTTTACTCGTCTCTCAGGTTTCTTAGGATTCTTAGATTAAAACACAGCATGTCCACACCAATGGAACTCATTGTTTAGCATCTTTTTTCCATATTAGTGTTCTAAGTGGTGAAGGCACATTTTAACAATTCGAAGGAAATTTCCAGGCTAAAGCTCATAATACTGTGCATTGGTTTGAAATCGTACGTCACACTGTGCAAATTGAATCAGCTATGACCACTTGGCAATTAAAAATGGAAAGTGTTTTTCAACTATTTTTAGAAACAGGCAGCGTCAAGTTGCATAGCATTAGTGCCCAAGAAAAACTAAGAAAAGTCTGCATAGTTGCAAAGAGAGATTGAGGCACATACATCCAGCAAACCTCTTTCACAGGATATTATACAATGGTTATTTAAGGTCAGGTTTTTTTATTTACTTGTCTCCCTAGGGAGAAATTTGTCTTAGAGCAAGGGCCAGCTGCATACATAAATATAAACATCAAGGCACATATGGACAAAAACAATAGATAATACACCCAAGTGCAATGTAATACACAGAATTCATTAAGTGTTAAACAAAGAAGTTAAAGCATGACACGTGTGGCCTACACACTTAGTTAATTAAACTAATTAATGAAAAAGACTGAGGGACAAATGAGTTTTTGTATCTATTATTTCTACACAAAGGAATCCTATATCTCCTGCCAGACTGCAGTAGCTCATACTCAGAGTTCAATACGTGAAAGGGGTCAGTGTCACCAAATAAATGCAGTATAGTAAAGGAGGTGCTTTTGCAACAGAATGTGACACTAAATATGATGATGTAATATGACCGATCAGAAACTGAGACCTGTAAAAATAACAACACAGACAACAGTATAAACTGTCTGAACCTCTTCGCAGGATATAAACTTAACCTCTATTAGTCTGTCACTATTTCTAAAACACTAATGTAGATGGTTAAGATTTTTTTGTTTTGTTTTCACTTCTTGTCATAAACAAGGCTTTAGAATATACTAACTTACTAATGAATGCATTAGTGTGATTGTAGGGGTGGGTTTTAGAGGAGGTTGAAGAGGCCGTGGCATCGTTATGTATGGCAGCCCGCCGTCCTGTCAGCCTGCCCCAGGGCAGCTGTAGCTACAGAGGTAGCTTACCACCAACACAGTGTGCTAGTGTGTGTGAATGGGATATAAAGCACTTTGGGTGCCCAAAGTAGGGTGCAAAAATACGCTATATACCATATTTACTATATTAACAACATTTTGGATGTTTGTGACCTACAGAGCCTGCTTCCGGATTTATTTACGCATTATGCAGCCCACTGCAGGCGCACTACAGCATTTGTGCATGCCGTCTTGTGTTTTACCCAACTTTGGGTTCCACATGGCCAGTTCTGTCCAGTTGGCATGAATGTGGCATAGTGTGTTGACATCATAAAGAATAGGACAAACACTACAAGACAAACAAAATCCAACTATTTTTGAAATTGTAGGTGGCCTGTCAGTTGAATTTTAGGTGTTTGTTTTTAGATTGTGTTCTATAGTGAAAATGCTTTCTGGACGGCATTGGATTTTTTATGGCTGTCATAAAGCAAATGGCCACTGGTGGAAATGGAGGCAAGGCAGTTGTGATATTTCTGTGATTCTACACTTCCTAAATCAATGTCTGCTGCATTTTTAGCTCTTTATTTTAGCTATAGATCTAAATTGCTGAAGTGCTGTTCCACACTTACTGGAAACACAGCAAAAGTCATGCATATTCAAAGTATTTTGTATAAATGTGGACACAGCTTTACCATACCAAAAAGCACAAATGTTCTCCTCCTTACTTTCTGCGCTGATTCCTTCAGGGAAACACTCTTTTTTTTGCCTGCCCTACCCCATGAGACCAGAGTTCAACACCAGTACAGTCAGTGTCTTGCTCAAGGGCATTTAATATTATACAATGTGTTTCAACTATAGCTGGTAAAATGTAATCCTGCAAGAACTCATCACCATTTCTGCAGGAGGTCACTCAAACTAAATCCTCCAGTTTTAACATATCACCTGATACAGCAACATTTTCACATCACTGCTCTG
Source organism: Rhyacichthys aspro (assembly GCA_036850595.1). Taxonomy (NCBI): domain Eukaryota; kingdom Metazoa; phylum Chordata; class Actinopteri; order Gobiiformes; family Rhyacichthyidae; genus Rhyacichthys; species Rhyacichthys aspro. The sequence continues at coordinate 19,357,645 of CM072160.1, forward strand.
ATTTGATTGAGTGTAATTGCATGTAAAGCCAATATAGTCATGAATACATAAACTACTGTAAAAGCAGTCCTTGACGTCTGATGCAACACTTAGTCAAGGTCAGCCACTACTCAACCAATATCCCACTGGAAGAAAGCTCTCATCTCCTTTAAAGAGACTCTTAAAAGGCACAATTTATCACAAAGTACAGCCAGAGCACGTCAGGAGCTAATATCTGGGACTGGACATAGAAGTTACAGCAGAAAACATGAATGTGACAGGTACAGGCGGCTGAAAAATGAAAAAAAAATGTAACTTTTCAAGCACTTGTAAGGATCATTTCAGAATTTTTTTGAAAAAGACATGTTCATGAACTGGCAAGTAGACGACTATTTAGATTCTTTAATGAGTGCCTCATTGTTGATGTATTTGAGAGAGTTTCCATTTAACAGCACAAAAAGTGGGGAGTATTCACTATAGAGTATTTAAATAAGGCACCCAGCCAAATTTAGAAGTTTTGCAACCCGCAAAGGCAACGAATAGAGCCAAAATGTTATGCTGGTTATGATTATGTCTAAACCATTTGTATCTTGCTTCAACTAAGTCATGTTAAGGTGGGAACAGCACCGAGCACTGAACAAACAACATCCTTGCAGACATTTATGGGATTATTGTTCACACATCTACCACTGAAGTGAGTTACTGATGCAGAACTTAGTAACAAAAGGAGAAAACAGAGAAAAAAGAGAGAACTCCACACAAACATCCACTGCACAATAAACTCACACAGTTGTCACATAATTTTACTATGAAACGGTTTTTTAAAAAAAGGCGTCTGGACATACTATTTAAAGGTGCTCATTCAAGGGACTGTTGTCAAATCTTTAAAAACCTTTCCGGAGGATGTTTTAACAAGACCCAGATCTTTTTTTCCACCAACATCCCCCTGTATATTTCACAGTTTGTAAATGTTTCTAGCAGCCATTGATTCAATGTTGACGAGCGGCGTAAACCAATGGGAGCGTCCCTTACTTGAGACCCCCTTTGCAAGGATACGATTGACCAAAACTTCTGTTATGTGCATATAAATCTTTGATCATATAACGCAGAAGATGTCAAAAGCACACAGTGTGACAGTTTTGTCTTGCTGTCTCTTTTTGATACTATCTATTCTTGGTTATGAATATGTCTTGACTACAGTACCGCAACTACAATGCTTCATAAAATATAATCGTTTCAACTTCCAAGCGCCAAATTGGATAGTGAGAAACAGTTTGAGTGAAAGCCTGATGAAGACTAAAGCTGTACGTCTCAATGGACCGCTCAGAGCGTCAGCCATGTGACAGCCGGCTCATCTCCGAACCCTCCAACATCCGTCCAGTGACGTCAATCCCGACTCTCAGGAGACAATCTGAATATATGTGATCACTGCTCATTCATAGCACCTCTCCTAACTCTATTGTTTCTGTTTCTGCCCCCGAAGGGAAAACGGAATCACGGCCGTCACTCGTCCATCCGTAAAGCCCACTCACGTCTTTGAGCATGCTCATGAAGCGTGATCCGAAGCGCCAGGGTTTGTGTCTGTGGCACTGCAGGGAGCTGACGGTGATCTGGGAGGCGCGCTGGGAGGCGGCCGCCACCATGTAGACGGCGTCGTACATCAGAGCCGCTTCGGTCTGGAACAGAGGCAACAGACATCAGCACAAATCAGATGACAGACATATAATTATAAAGAGAAATGAAACAGGCAACAGCAATGAGCTACAGTAGTGAACCAGTTTACTCAAAGTACACAATGATTACTGTGAATAGATGCAGTTTATTTTTGAAAAAAAAAAAAAAAAGGGGGACTATGAGATATTCAGTTAGTAACTTATTCCCTGCACTAGGTTCTTGTCAGCACACCCCCAGTTTGGAGAAGCAGACAGGAGCAATGACCAGGCTTTGTGTAATATTTGACTGACATATGCAACCCCAATATTCAGGAGAGCTCCACATCTGTATATGTATATGTATCTGTATCACTGAGCCTACATTCACAATGATTTTAGTAGTCCCATATCCTATAAATACAGTGCTGTGAAAAAGTATTTGCCCCCTTCTTGTTTTCATATTTTTTGAACATTTGTCACACATAAATGTTTCAGAGACACAAAGATAACTCAAGTGAACACAAAATGCAGTTTTTAAAAAGCTATACAAACTTACTTGGCCAGTGTACCTGACCCCAGTTATTGCCCCCCTTGTTAAATGTTGTTGAGTTAACTGTGATTAATCCAATTTTTTTTAAAAAGCTGAGTTAAATTTCTCTAGTCATACCCAGGCCTGGTTACTGCCAGACCTGTTGAATCAAGAAATCACTTTAATTAGGACCTGCCATCACTTAAAAACTGTATATTGTGTTTACTTGAGTTATCATTGTCTAATATTTAAATTTGTTTGATGATCTGAAACAGTTGAGGATGACAAATAGGTCAAGAAGAGGGCAAATACTTTTTCACAGCACTGTACCCTAATTAGCTCATTAGCATAAATCAATACCGCCAATACTAAACATGAAGCTAAAGAGGCTAATGTCTTTGCCTGTTGTGCAATGGACTTTTAGTGGTTGCTTGCATGAACTAAACTAAAGAACACAAGGCAATTGGATGCTACTGTAAATGATTCTAGAAGTGAACCTACCGTCATCATGCCCTCCATCATCCCCGTCTCCATTTTGGACGGAGCCTGCAGTCGCTCCATGGCCCACCTCTCCACCACCGACGCCACCTGGGGGCTGTCGATGTTGAGCAGCCTGAAGCCCGTCATGTTGACCCCACTGTAGCGGTACGGCTCCAGGTCGAGGGCAAACAGGTCCTGCGTAGGAGTGACGACACTGTTACTGAAGTGATATTGTTTTGGGCCTTACGTCATTCAGATATGACCCACTAAACAAGGATAAAGGCAGAGTTGATTAAAAATTCAGAACATTACACATGAAAGGAATCATGCCCTGGGATCTTATTACAAATCACATCGCCGCTGTTTCACTTCATGCATAATCACTTTTCTAGGTGAACGTGCTATCCTAAGACAACTCTCAATCAAGACAATGGAGCAGTATGTACAGTAATGACATGGCACTGCCCCGATAGGCTGCAAATATCCAATAAAAGGCTTCTGTGTTTACTCACCAGTGTAGTGAAAAAGAAGTGGTAATATTCAGTCATCATTCCCATAGACAGGATCTAAACGGGATTAGAGAGATTAGTTAGATTTTTTTTTTCTTTTTATTTTACAGTGTAATTGCATGTGAGCTCATGATAATGGGTAACATATCTTTACGTACACCGCACCATCAATTTTCTCGATTTGTTAGGTTTACATTGTTTGCAAATATATGACATGCTTTGTCTATGTAAGGAATACAGGAAACTTCTGCATTTAATAGGTCGGATGCAAACATTGTATCTCAGGGATTCTGAAAAAAGGTGCTTTTAAAATATAATGCATATCCAAGCTATGTTACAGACCTTTGTTTGTTTGAGTGATTGTATAACTAGACCTGTTATCTATAGCCCTGGCCAGTTTTAGAAGTTTTGCAAAGACTACTTCTGATTATTGCCATTCTGATTAATGCCATTAGTTAAACCTGCTAATACATAACATATATAAATAAAAAAAACACTACAAAAGACTACAAAATGCTGCAGGCAGGCAACTATATGTGAGATAAGGACCTGACAACAAGACTATGGATATTACAGTTAGGGCAGATCTGACGCATTTAATAAAAAAAAGTGGTTATATGACTGTTGATAATGCACTAGTTGGGCAGTTAGTGACATTGAGAGATAAGAACAGCAGCAAATAGATGGGAGAAGATTGGGTGATGCATGTGGAGGAGGATGGATGCTATACCAAACAACATGAACCATCCCCCACATGGTGTCTGAATGAATACTGTACAAAACTAAATTGTCTCCACATGCTGTCATGATGAACGCTATAAAGAAAACTTGGTATAGCTTTTTAGTATATGAAACCACATTCTACATTATGTCTGACAATATATAAAACCACATGGAATGCTTTATACATGTTGTCTGGATGGATGCTATACTACACAACATGGACCGTCCTTTGCGGGTCGTTTGACGAACGGTATATGAAACAATGTAGGCTGTCTTTTACACATTATCTTGATGGTATACTAAACAACATGGCCCATCTCCTACATGCTGATTCATGTAAATAGTTTCTACATGTTGACTGATATAGACCACATGGACCGCCTTATACATGTCTGGATAGACTTTATAATAGACATCACCTTAATGCACGTGGATGCTATTCTGAACAACATGCACTGTCCCCTACATGCTGTTTAATGGAAGCATGCAAAATCAATCAAAATGGACCTTCCTCTACATGCTGCCTTAATAGATACTTATACTACAAGGTGCATGCTCTTAAGATGGACACTATACTAAACAACATGCTTTGTCTTTTGGGTTCTGTTTGGTTGGCTGCTTTACTAAAAACCATGGACCGTTTTTTGCATGCTGACTGCTTATATGGATGCTATACTAAACAACATGGGCTGATCTTCACACGCTTCTTGGATGGATGCCATACTGTTTGTGAAAACCCTTGTACATCATCTACAGTGATCAATGGATGTGTTGGATCTGTCAGAACAAAGCGCCAAAGGAGCTCCATCATCCTCACTGCCGTAAGTCTGTCGCTTTATGACAAGCTTATGACAGCTGGATGATTGGTGTAGAAGAGGGTCTAATATTATTTTTGCATTTAATCCTCAGAGATCAAAAAATGTTCTTATGTCTTATCTCTTTTCATAGAGAAAAAGCTTGCTACTTCAAGAATTCAAAGTTTGTGTTCTTGTGTAGTTTATAGCTATCAGTATGTGCTTTATGTATTGTTGCCTGCTTTGATTTGTGTATTCCCTTTGGATTCACCGACACAATCTTGTTTCTAGCTCTTCTTCATGGCATTTTGGTTAACCAACCGACATTTAAGCAAAAACTACTGTACGTCATAGTCCAACAAAATTCACGGTGCTGCTTATTACACTAGGCACCTAAGAATATGCCACGTCCACACTGGATCTCATGGGAAATAGTTCCAGCTGAGAACTTTTCACTTTCCGAATCAATTTACTGAAGGTGTGACTGTGCCGGCTGGTTGGAAATTAGGTTCCAAAATGGAAAGAGCAACAAGCCTCGCCTTTTTAACATTAAATCAAAAGTAGTGCCAGAAATGTCAAGGCACTTCAGTTTGACAAATGGATCGCTGACATATTGGATATTAGGTATAACTCCACCCCAGGCAAAATGTAGACCAGCTATCAAATATGAAGATGATTATTCACCTGCTTGAGAACGTCAGCTGATGTCTGGTACGCGCAGTCGAAGATGACATAGAACTCTTTGCCCTTCTTCATCTCTTTGAGCAGAGGTCGGGCGTCTTTACTCCCCATCGGCAGCTGGCGGATCTTGATCTTGATGCTGTATCTGGAGGGAGCTTTGATCAGCTCTTGCAGACGGATCAGTCCTGCAAGAAAAAAAAAAAAAAGTTAGTTATGAGAGATACAATTCAAATGATAGAGGCCAAAGAGGTCACTTGGACTGGTCGTGGTGCCAGAAGGACATGCTGATTCATTCAAATAATCATAGAAGTTTGACCTAAAGGGGTTCATAACCAAGCAAATGTTGTTAAATGTCAGAGAATGAATTATTTACGCCTTTGCGCCTCTGGCATAACTGATCCAACATCATTTATGTCTCCAAACTCTCTTCCTTAAACCAAGACAAAGGACTCTGTTACGTCCTTTAAAAGAAAAGAAACTGATGAGACAATTATACTTTTTATGGACATTTCTTTTTTTTTTTTTTTTTTACAAAACTATCCAGGGTTATATAAAGTGGTAAATTATGTCTTCTATTTGTGGCAGTTGGTCTGTCATAAATTGAAATGTTTGACACCTCATGCATTACCATTCTTATGGCACTACAGTGTGTTAGTAGCTTGAACTAAATCATCACTTCTTTTGGTAACTACAGTAATCTGTACACTTGACTGGCAGACTCAAGGCTGTAGACTGTCACATATACACTGCCCAGCCCAAAAAAATCACCACCTAGATTTAACTAAGCAAATAGGCAAGAGCCTCCCATGTTGTTTGCTATAGTAGACAACATGGACCATCCTTCACATGCCTTCCCGATTGTCACATTGACTGACACAAGGACAAATGAAGCGATACAGTTTATAATTTTATGCTATTTTATATGTCAAGGTCCTCCAGACTGTGTTGAGGGGTCTAAACCAGGACTGGACTACAGTTATTGTGACAGGATTTTAAAAAAAAAATCTAGAAGGAAGTGAGAACGTCCATTATGTAGTGAGTTGTGCATTTGCCTGTTAACTAATTCATCTTTTGTAAATCACTTATGTCTACATGACCCAATTTAGACAAATGAAACCAGAAAACACATAATATGAAAGCAAATAGCTCACTTAGCTCACAGCATTTGTGTTCAATGTCAGTCTAAAAAATACCTTGTGCACAACTGACAGAAAACCGAAAAAACTCCCAAAATGGTCAAATTTTGTAGTGTATATTGTTTATTTTCATATCACACTTTTATTTCGGTTAAAAAAAATTTATTTGCTACCACTCGGTCCCGCCTTCAAGATCATCGGTCAGAATGGATCATGGGAAATGTAACAGTTAAAGCACAAGACCTCAAACCGAAAACTTTGTCGTATGCAGCGATGAGTGAGTCCATTGAAAATCAACAGCTGCCATTAATTATTCAGGATCCGGGTCTGATAATACAACAGCAGTGATTTGATTTTTTTCCATTACTGTCAGAGTCATAAAGCAGTCACCCAGCTCACATCTTAAGTATGTTCAGGACACCAGTTTGTGTATTGAGCCGCATGTATTTTCAATAACAAAAATACACTTAGGGAAAATTGTTGCATGGTTCTATAGCTCCCATCACAGTAACATATTTTCAGCCCAGTCCACTGCGGCGATTATATTTGACATTACTATGAATAATGAAAACATACATAATTGTACATACAAAACAAGCAGAAAGGCGATACAGTTTCTAAAGATGCACTCGGTTGTGAAAAGATATTTATCAAAATTTGACATTACATGTTTACAATTATCGTATGCTGCTGATGTGTTTGGGGCACTTGATTTGATGCATTTTAAAGCTACAATGTCTTTGGCTTCTGGAACCAAACTTAAGAATCTGGTCAATCTATGTAGCCTTAAATTAAAAGGCGAGTCAGGCATGAATCAAAACTCGTAGAAATTTCAACCAATCATAACTGTTGAAGTGTTTGGGCCAAATAAACAACATTTTCACACATTGTTTTACTTTAACACTTCAAGCACCTTGCCCTCAGTTCATGGTCTGTCAAAAACACTAGAGTTAGAAATGTCATAAGACTTTGGGCTTCCACATCTTTACAATAAATTTCAAAATGATTTCCTGTGTGACAATCATGTATTTGTTTAAAACCTGGTTTATTCAGTGTCCATATAACAAGTAGTAAAATTTGTGTGCAAAAATCAGAGCTGCTTGAAAATTCTCCCAGTCGCAACCTTTTAACTTTTTGGCCAGATAAATGTTAAAACCCAACCGTGTCATATTAAGGTAAAATAGCAGCAACAGCTCAGCCTTTATCTAGGGGAGAACATGTTTCTAATTTACTAGTTCACATTATGAAATGAAATGAAGAGGCAAAAACACCCAACTCCATGGGTGGCATCAATGTTTCAAATTTCCAAAAAATCAAATTTTCTCCATTCACTTGAAGTATTGGAATGAAAACAATTGTTTTGTGTTTAATGCCTAATAAATGAGAAATATGGATGTCTTTAGAATAAAGACCTATTTAATATTGATGTACAGCATTAATGTATTATATAACAATTTGAGAAACCTGATATTTGTTTTGAGGATATGGAAGCCCGAAAATTTCATTCATCTGACATAAAAAGGTCAAAAGTTATAGCTTATGGCACATAACTTGTTATTTTAATCCCAACAGAAATCTCAAACTTAAAAAAGTCGCTTGCCTCAATATTTGCACTAATGCTATTGGTTATGTGAACTGATTACTCCAAGACTGAAGCAAATCCATGTGTCTACTGTTATTTGTCCTCATCCTGACTCACCCGTTGCGTCTTCATAGACCACAGTGACGGCCTTCCACTTGTAAAACTGCACGATGTCCAGCACGGCTCTGCTGATGGAGGCGTATTCGGGAAACAGGTTGATGTAGAAGTTGTCTTTGTTGTCCACTGAGGGGTGTTTCCAGCGCGTCTGGATGTGAGGCACCTCCAGAGCGTTACAGATGGACTGGACGGCGCTGACCGATGAGCTGTGAGAGGGGCCGAACACTGCACCCACCCCCAACGCCAACTGGTCACAGGCTGCAGGGAAGGAAAGATATTATTACTATCATTGAACTAACACTGCCATCATTTTTACGAGGAGGATAGTATTATTGATCACGTTTTAATTTTACAGCAACAACCTAGAAACAATAACTTATTTCTTCTGTTCAAGAAAATCATCTGTGATATATCACAATATTGCTAAAAGTAAAATTTTGAGTCAGTTTAATAGATGTCGACTGAATGAAACACAGTAAATTATGGAGTAGTTTCCCAGGCAGTAATTTTTGCTTTTTAAATTGTTTAACTTTTTTTTCTAAAAAATAGGATATTATGTTGATAAATACTCAAATGAAGGCATTATTAATTAAAAGTGACTGCTAAGTTCATTGAAATGCTACATTAAATTGCACTTCAGAAATGGACATGTATGTTGTTATGTAATGTTACTTAAATACTTGAGCCACACTTTGCAGTATTTGTTCCCATTTGAATGTGCATGTGATAATATGACTCATTTCATTTAAAGGTTTCATTATAATGTTTTTAATCTTTTAACAGATTTTTTCCATATCTCTGTCTCCTTATTATGAGTTGTCCTGCAAACTAAAGTTTTGCACCAAAACATTTGTCATCATCAGAGCCTATTTATATTCAGTTTGGTTTCTATGCAGTGCTTTATCAGTTTTATTAACTTCAATTATTTTTATCTTTGGATCCTGTTTATACATTTTATGGATCCCTTTTAATACCTCTTTTAAAAGTCAGGTTAATTTGTTGCTGCATTGAGCTGTTTGAATGACGCTATATAAAGTTTAATTGACTTCTGGAGCAATGTACAAACAACATCATCAACGAGATGCACAGCCACCACAGCTTTATTTCCCATTCATTTATAATAAAAACACTAAATTAGAATTGTCATCACTTGACATAATGACATTGTATGCAGCATGCATTGCCTTTTCACTGTTTTTCCTAGGGGCAGGTAATTAAATATGGAGGTTTCTCATGTTGTGCCACACGCTCTCGTCTCTCTCTGCTCTCGTCTCACACCTGAACTCACTTCTTTGGGCTGGTTCCACCCAACAGACCACTCAGGTGGCGACTGATTCCTGCAGCTGTGTTTTTTTTTTCCTAGTGCTTCGACTTTGTTTAACCTGTTGAGGCCAGCTCTCCTGTTTTCTTTAGTTAGGGCTCAGATTCAGGTTGTGTTGCTTTGGGTAGAGCTAGAGATGTGTTGACAGCTTTAATGGCTCTGTACAAGGCTTGCCCGCTTATCAAGGTTCTTCTGCTTGTTACTCTGGGCACAGTAAGGGTTGAGGTAAAGCAAAATAACAGGGTAACACTTTAACTCACACTGTTTAGTATTAGTGAAGTATCTGTAATCTTTAATTCATAATTTACAAAGCATTAATCCAACATTAATAATTACTATTACATTATAAACATTGTTATAATTGTTTTAGTCGCAACAATAAACACATGTATAATTATACATTTAAATGATATTTCAGCGTCTATAAATAGTTTATTAATTAATTACACACATTAATGCTTAACAACTGTTTTATTGTGGGAGTTATTATAAAGTGTTACCAATAAAATAAACTTGAACTTCATGCCTTTGTCTCCTGTGTCCTTTTTGTAAAAATATTATACCCTCAGCTTAGATCATCCTTTAGCTTTTAGCTGCTGTAGTCTAAATGCTTGATGAAAGCGAGAAACAGAGAACTGAGGCTGTCACTAATGTTCTCTAAACTCTCACTGACAGCACACACGTAGTCACGTACATATTGGTTTCCAGTTGCCAAAACTTCAAAATTTGTGATTTGTGAGTTTTGTCTTGAAACTGAAACATCAGAATGAACTGCAGTGTGCTTCGACCAGAAAAATGTAGCGGCAATATGAAAATGGAAGAAAATTCCTTTCCGGATGTCATGTATTAAAAATGTGTTAAAAGCAATTCAGTTTATAGACCAAAGTAGCTGCAGACATGTAAGTTCTTTGCTCATCTTCCTCTTACCTCTCCTTGAAGCTTCAAAACTGTCAAACAAGTTAATCCTCTGAATGTCATAGGTCAACGTGGTGTTTGGCATCAATGTTCGGTTCCGGTTTATGTTTGTGACGGCGAATTTAAAGGCCAGCTCTTCGACACTGATGGGCTCATTCTCCAGCGTCTCAAAGATGCCCCCTGTGGAGAGGCAAAAAAGCACAAGTATTAGTCAAAAGGTAATCCCAAAATCTATTCCCCTTCCATCTTCGCTGTGATTCTAATTCCACATTTGAAGGTTACTGCGACTGTTGTTGGGACCGTTGCGTAACGCCGCCCTGTTTTCTTGTGTCACATAATACTTGCCACCGACCTGGGTGAGCTGATTTAATCTCATTCAACTTGACCTTTCCTTGCTCTAGCCCATTTACATGACCTAATTCGGCAAGCTGACACAATGGCTTTTACAAAAGGGGTAACAGTTTGGATATAAAGATGAGATTCACATTTATAGGCCAACTCCCAAGCAGTAAATTATGTTGGCAGACTTTAATGAATATCACTTCTCATCTCATACAATTTGGTCTAAACAGATGCACCCCACAATTACCTGCTCTTTATTAACAGTGGCATTTGATGACGTGATCTAACACTGTGTCCACAATCTCCACATCATTGTATCCCAAGTCCAAGACACAAAACCTTGTTACCACAGTACAAACTAGGGCTGCACGATATTAGAAAAGTTCAATTAAAAAAACAATATGACCTGCGATATTTTTTGACAGTGGAAGTTGAATTAAAGTTAAATTTATGAGAAAATACAAGGCTCTAGACTAACTCCCACTGGTCAGTATTGGGGATAAATCAAAACCAACAAATCCTAAATCAATACTTTTTAAACTTTTGTATTTATTTTATCACGATATATTGTGTAAACGCCAAAACACAATTGCAAATATTCGTAACTGATCTTTCACTGTAACTATTGGTTTTTACCATTTGTAAAAGAGTTCTTTTAGTTATTTATATTTATTTATAAGTTGTGGATAAAAATGGTTCAAACAACAAATGTGTATTACATTTAATACTATTCTGTCCATAGCCATTCAATTCACCTGAATTCACTGTAAAATAAAAGCCTTTGCTACTACACAATTCAAAAAGCAAGTCTGTATATTACAGAACCATAAAAAATAAATAAAAATGAACACTTGACCAAATCAAACCTAAACACAGACTGAACATCAAAACTAAGACTAAACCAAAACTGAACCACAACATAACTAGCTTTAACAAAACCAGAACAAATTCATTTCCCAAACCATACATGTCATTAGGCTAACAAAATGCATTTTTTCATTCACATTTATATTTGTAACAAATCATCACTGTTTACATGACTAGTCCATACAGATTTTAAGTGCAAAGTATTAATGCGTATTGTGTAAAAAAAATTATTGTTATGGCAATATAAATCCCAAAGATCATGTCACAAATAACTAGTTGTGTCGCAATAACCTTAAATACAATAGAGACATTTAGTTTTTCAAAATCGACGTCCAAACAGAGCATTAAATCAAACCGTCAAAAGTTTTAAAAAAAGTGCTTGTTTACACCTGATTCTTTTCCTAAATATGGATAGTTTATACATGTTTAGTCTTGATTTAGTCCTGGTTCAGTTCTTAATTTTGATTTAGACCCTGCGTTTATGAGTGGAAGTTAGTCCTATTTTTTACTCTGCTGAAAGGAATATCCTAATTTCATAGCTATAATTAATATATAATTTTAAGTACCAGCTTTGACCATACAGTTGCATTTGAAAAGTAGAAAAACATGACTTGGATCAGCAACTTAAATTTAATGCGTTTGAATACGATATATGATATACCGTATTTTCCGGACTATAGAGCGCACCTAAATATAAGCCGCACCCACTAAAATTGAAAAGAAATATATATTTTGTCACATATAAGCCGCACCGGACTATAAGCCGCCGATATCCAGGCTGAGAAATAAGATATTTACATAGAAAGATTTTGTACCATAAGTGTTTATTCATATACCTGAACTGATTGTTTCCGAACAGTGCCTGTAACACGGCAGTAAAAGTGCTGATCAAACAAAACAGAAAAGTCATTGATGGTTTTATTCATCTTCCTCCTGTGCACTAAAACCAAGTTGCTTTATTTTTCTTCCTCCTGCGTACTGAAACCACTGAACACCAAACCTGCGCAACAGCGCAACTATTAAAGTCGCTTCATTCTCCCGTCACTGAAAACACAAGTCACTATTCATCTTCCTCTTGAGCATTGAAACTACTGAACACCAAACCACTGTCACTTCATTTGTTTTCCATTATGAGGGGGTGAGGGTGTAAAAATATTACCGTATTTTGCTGTTGTGCGTCTTGGGTTGCATGTGCTAAGAATAAAAACTGGCGCTTTCTTGTTTGTATTGACTACCGCTGCCTCGTTTGTCTCGTTTTTGCACTTCCTGCTAGAGCGCCCCCCTGAGGGCTGGAGAAAAATTCATAGAAAAGCCGCATCTCTGTATAAGCCGCATGGTTCAAAGCGTGGGAAAAAAGTAGCGGCTTATAGTCCGGAAAATATGGTATCTATATATGATGTGTGGTGCAGCAAAACTCACACTCACTTCTGTCTTTTCCACTTTCGCTTTACTTTTGTGTGCAATGTCACAAGGTCAATAGAAAGGAGATGGGAAGTTCATCATAGAGATTTAACTGCAGCCTAAGCAGAAGAAGAAGTGGGTATGATGTGCACTCACTTATAAAATATATATATAGTCGTAAAGGCCTCCCAGTAGAGGACAGGGAATGTGCTTTGTGTGATTTAGGTTTGGTTGAGGTTGAAAGTTCAATGTTAAAATCCTGATTTGTTTTGAATGACTGATGGTGAAATGTTGAGTGGGTTATTTAAAAATAATATATTTCATTTGTCAAGATTTTTAAAGACCGAGTTAAAGTGATGTGTAATGATGTTTATATGTTTGTATTGGTAATCTTTTTACTATGATGATAGTGTCATGTAAGCTCATATGGGCTTACCACATTTGTGTATGACACTTCAATAAAATATTTATTCATTCATATTTATTTATTTATTCGTCAACTAAAGCACTGCATCCCCTTCAAAACAAAATGCAAATCTTGTAATAATCAAATTCAGCCATACGCTTCCCAAACTTTTCTTATTCACAGTTTAAAATGGTCTGTCAAAACATTTAACAGCAAACATTAAAATTTTTTGGGGGGATGAAAGAAAAGCATGTAAATCTTACAGATTTCACTGCTGCAGAATATCTGCCTATACAGTTCTATACAGTTAAAACCACTTGAGCCGTCTAAGTCTGTCTGGAGTAAAGAATGGCTTTTTCTTCAGAGCTGAGAGGATCAATCTGAAAACCATCCAACTCATAATCCACTGTGCTGCTCCAGAAAGATGGTAACATGCCACAGGCAACAATATGGCCACAAAACAAGCTCCACAATCACTGGTTTCCATTCTGTTACATAACACCCAGTGTAACAAACAAAACTCCTGTATCAGAATCACAGCAGACTGGAGTGAGATCATGTTCAAATGTAGTTACATCTACACAAACATTTAGGATGAAAATTATTTAACCCTCCACAACTTCAACGGCTCAAATAATACAGCTAGACATAATTCAAAAGCACAGAACCAATTGATATGTGAACTAAAATATAATACAAAATAAAAATAAAAAATTCTTGCAAGAGAAACAAAGGATGGATTTTCCGTTACTGTCTGTGGAACATTTTCTATGACATTCCTGGACCTATCCAGGACCTCATCAACTTGCTATGACAATGAATAAAACATGAGAAAAAGAGGCTAGTGAGTCCCAATCTGTATCTGCAATGTGTGATAGGTGCAATGGGTTCCAAGGTTCTCTTGCTCATTTAGTTTGGCATTGCCCAGCCCTACAAAAAATTTGGAATGATATATTTCAATGGTTCTGTAAGCATTATCATGGTAAAAAAAAAAAAAAAAAAAAAAGGGCCAGACTCTCTTAGCAGTTTTGGGGTGTTTTTAAAATTTGTATGGTTAAAGAAAAAAAAAAAAAAACACCTATCCTAAGAGACTGGAAGTCCAACATTTGGCTTCAGGAAATGGTCTCAGTGACTAAACTTTAACAATGACCAGAAAACACGGACACCGTTCTTGGCATCCCTGGACAAGTAATCTAAGAACATGAACATAGTCTGGAAGTAATATGAAGGCCTCCTTTGGCTAATTATTTTTTCATTTTTAATTTATTTTTATTTATTTTCTTTGTCATTATTCTGTGTGTGCTTTGTTTTTTTATTTTATTAGTATACTGTAGTGTTTCATTTATTTATTTTCATTTTTTCCACAAATAAAATAAAAATAAATAAAATCTAAAAATAAATTTAAAAAGAGGCTAATGACAAACAAACACAGATGCAATCCAAACTGCGCTTACTTTTTATTTTATTTTTCGTGAATGTTTCAATATGTTACAAACTATGGTCAGTGTTTGATTGTGTGCATTTGTCCATTAACCAAACAAAAATGTCAACAAGTTCAAGTACATCCAATAAAATCAGCCACTGACAACAAACCTAAACCATTGGGATAACAAACATCCATGAACCCATGAACATACATACTATATATTAAATATTTCTGTCTTCTGATTAGATAAAACCTGTTTGTCGTAAAGCAGAGGGGCTGGGACAGTCATGAATCTGATCGAACACAGTTATAAACGTTTGAATATAGACTTTTACACTTTAATTCATCCAAAAATATACCACTTGCTTCCCCTTTAAGTGTTAGCATGAACATGCACAATTTCTGGGCAAAGGACTATTGTATCCATTTTTGCATATGACCTTAAAGCGCACAGAGACTACAGATGGCAGTAGGTCAGTGCACTCTGTACCAGCGTTTGAAGCCTGTGAAATTGTGATCGATTTGGAAAAAAAAAAAAAAAAAGAGCAAAGGCCTTTTAAAAAGCCCCCCTTGAGACCTTAATTGTGAATGACCTTTTTCTTTGCCGTAGCGTCGCCTCAAAGCCCAAACTGAGAGTGCCTTGTCTGGACTCGCTGGTCACTGAACGCATGCTTGAAAGTGCCAATCCTCGTTACGGTTAGCGAGCCTCAGTGAGCAGCCGCACCGTTTTTCGTCATTCGGTAATATGAATTTTGTAGGGGTTTCTGAACATTTACCGTCTTACTGCTTTATGTCAGCGCCGCGATACAAGCCACACTGCGGGGAGAGTTTGTTTGTGCTGGACTTTAATGAGGCTGGGGAGAAGATAAAGTCTGCTGGAGTAAAAATAGCTGCAGTTATTAGGATTTTCTCATTTGCATTTTGTTGTTGACCTCTAATCACATGCTAATCACATGCATCTGTGAGCTCCAAATTTAGATATAAGCTGTACTTCTGCAGAGCGTTACTTCCAATTTAGATGGGAGACAAAATATCTCCACGATTGCCCCCTTAGACCTGTGGCCAGTTTAGATGTTTTGGGGTTGGTCTCAGATTTTTAGCCATAGCACCACTTGTAAAAGCTACACCAATGTATTTAAGAGCTAAATTATTTCTGTGTTTATGAATAAAAGTGCATCAGTGAGAAAGCGGTGTTACAATGTGCAAATATTAATGAAGAATTTGACGTCAGAGAGTCACCAGAAGCATTTTTTATACATCTTTCTGTGTATGTCCTGTTTTAGTCAGCCATCGAAGCTCCACCAGTGACACAGCAAAAGACAAACCACTGTCTCCTTTTTATTCTGCGTACTAGCGTTTTGTGAAAAAGCATATTTGCTGCTTGTGAGATGTATTTTGTAATTGCTACACATAAGCAGATTTTTTTAGGCATCAAACGGTGCATAAAAGTGCTATATAATAAAAAAATAAAAACAACATGGCTAATTTGCACCTCAAACGTCATCCTGTAACACTGAGCTGTCCCATTTATGCTTAAGCCATCTTGATCCCTCGACCCTCTATGACGCCTCCATTTGTAATGTAAAGATACAGGCCCCTTTTAGGAACAATAGCAGTAATATCCCACAACACAACGTGAGCATAAAACTGGCTAAAGAGAAATAGGGAAAGTTGCGAAAAATTTTCCGTGTACCAGTTGATTTCTAATAGTCACTAAACAATAACATTTTAGCAGGACACATGTTGGCCTAAGCACCAGGTGTGAACAGAAACAGGCCACATCTGTGCACAAAGCTAGATAATGGAACGAAATGCAAAGTCTGAAAGAGGTTTTCCTTTTAAATCAATTTTATGAAGGCACAGAGCACAGAGGCTGGGAATAGTGCAGAGGCTGAATTTTGTCATGAAAGACATGAATACAAACCAAGGTCAGTGGGCTACAATGTAAAGCTTATGAGCAAGAGTGACTGTTGGTGAATAAAACAGAGCTTGAGTTTGAATGGAATTAATCGTGCAGATTTGCTTGTTGAAACATAAAATCTGTAGCCTAATTAACTCTTGACAAATTCACATTTAGCCGACATGTTAATTAGGTTACAGATTTATGGTAAATTGAAAAGAGTGACTGGGTTTGAATGACATTATCTTTAACATAGATTAGCTTGAAACAAAATGTATACATTAACTGCTTAAAAAAAAAAAAACACAAACATTGAATTTTTTAAATTAAAGAAACTCTTAGTGAATAAAACAGTGCTACTCTTTTTTGTTTGTTGTTTACAAGAAAAATTAACAAAACTAAATTCTTGACAGTTTCAATATGTCAGTTCTCATCATTGTCGATTGTCAACTGAGAATGTGTTTCAAAACTGAACAAAAACAAACTAAAAAAAATGCACTTTAAGACCTAAGAGTGATTCTAAATGCAATATTTCACAAATGCATAGGGTTTCCACCACTGTATTAAATTTAGACCTTAAGGGTTGACAAATTCATATTAAACCACCACATATCTGGTTTAATGACATTTTTTTCTGACGGGTGTGTCCCTTGCAGCTTTTGAGTGACAGTTGTGACTGTTGTTGAACAAAAGTTGAGTCTCTATTTAGATGGATGGATGCTGTATTTTTTTAAGCAAGCATAAAACTTATTCTATTGATGCTTCTTTCTTCTTTTTTTTTCTCTTATTCTTATTCTCTTATTTACTGACTATCAAACGTACATACAGTATAGCCTCTACACAACTGAGTCTATTTAACTGAATGTGATTTCTACTTACATATGCACATGGATTAATCAGGCACCTTTTTTTTTCTCGAAATTAGCTTTTTCATTCACATATTAATTTCCTTTTGTGTGATACATCCCACAGAGAATAAAAAAACACACCGACAGTCTCATTTCCACCAGAGATAAAATCATACATTTATTTTTATTATTTCCATAATGGCTTTCTTGATTTCCTGGAAGAGATGTATGGGAGGGAGTGGGGGTAAGGGCTGTTTCTGTTGCGAGTCCACATCAAGACCACTGTTTTTTGCAAAGTATTCAATATCGGTTATTGTACAACAAAACATAAGCTCTGCCATAACCACGGATAACATGTTCATAAACCATGAAATAGGTTACGCTTATACAATGAGCTGTAAGTCATATCTGCAAACAGCACTTTCAATTAAAACCCCACAACGCAACAGCAATGGCCAATCATATAATTAGGTTTGTCCCAACTGCAAGCTCAATTATATTTTTTGTGATTAAAATCTACAACAGCAATGTTCTGACATTTCTAGTCTGACATTTTCCAAGTTACCCAGGTCATTACTTTTTGAAGGAGACTTATAACATCTTTGAGATTAAAACTATGTCTAGATATCAACTATTAGAGTACTTTATCCCTGCTGCATGCCACCAATTGCATAGAAGAATACTTATCCAGTCAATAACGCAAGTAAATAACTCGAATGGGCTTTTAGTTTCAATCAAGCTCCAAATTATTTTGATATTTCAGACTCAAATGCAGCACACATCAACAGCAAAGAAATGCTGCACAAAACTGCCGTCTAAACCTTTTCGGGCACCATGTGTTTGACTCAAAAAGTGGGTCATAGAATCATGCCTCGACCTATCTTCAAGTTTCTGCCTGACCGCCTGTGTATCTGGTCACAAGAGACACTGTGGAGCTGAAGGATTTCCAGAACAATCTCAGACTGGCTTAATCGACTCCGCAAAAGGAGACAATAAGCATCTCGCACTGTTTGCAGATAACACACTGATCGATGCCTTCACTCAATAGACTATTAGCCAGAAAATAAGCAAATGGGCAAGAAACTTAAAACCGTCCAAGGTAATTTATATTTACAAGCGTCAAGTGCTGCAAAGGTACAACTGAAGTAGAAATCACTACAGAAAAGCATTGTTATTCTACAGAGTAAACAGATTAGATGTTAGTACCTTTCAACTAATCAAAGACATTCATAAATGCTTCTGTCGATCAGGTATGCAACAAAACTCCACATTCTGAAATTATAAAAAGTAAAAGTAGTAATTGAAATGATTACCTAAAGATGCACTGGGTAAAAGGGATGTAGCAACAGTAACAGGGAAATTGGTCAAAAATATGTTTTCAAAAGAGTATAAAAACCTTAAAACAACATTTTTGGCATTGTCCATCTTTGAATATTTGGAAATTAGAGCTCCAATTGGAAATGTTATCACTTTAGGTTTGTATGGCTGCCCGGAGAGGACAAACTGATCACAGCTGAAGGAAAAGCACACTCTTGTTTCTTCTACCTAAAACCTTCTACCTTGGAAATTTTGGAACAATTAGTTTTGTTGATTTTGTCAAAGTGAAATCCTCATCTGACCCTTTTCAAAATTATTATTATTATTTTTTTTTTTCATAGACAACAGCATGTCTCTGCAGGGCTACGGAGAAGGGCTAGGAGTTCAAGCTGCAATCTGCGCTGTCGCCACCAGATGCCGCCAAAAACGTCACACACAAGTATTTAGAAAAATTTTTTTTAAAAATCTAGATGATTGAATGAAAAAGTTTAAAGTTATGCGGATTTCTTCTAACAAGTAAACAGTAAAGTAAGTTATAAGCAAGAAAAGGAAACAAAAAAAAAAAAAAGGTTAAACATGTGCCTCAGGTCCAGTGTGTGTTGGGGCCTCAGTATCAGTAGAATCACCTCTGGTCTGAAGTACAGTTTTACTCCAAAGATAACTCATATACAGTAAATGTACTTGACTAAATGTATCTCATTACTCCTCCCTTTTACTCCTGTCATAGGCCCCTTCAGACCTTGCATTAAAATCTGTCTTTTAACTATGTGACCATCTCATCTTGTATTGATTGACATTAGATTCTTTCACACTTTTATGCTTTATATGCAAAACTACACCAGCATTTGATTGGTTAAAACAATTTTCTGACTATTCTGACCTTAATTGTACATTGACCTACCACTATAAAGCCACTATCAAACCTCAGGGTGCAACTTTCTCAAATGTTTTCTCTCAGATGACTCTCTGATGCTTCATTAATGATCCCAAATGTTCACATCCGGATACATGTGCCCTCAGATCCGATCTCTCAGGACATATAAGTGTGCATCCAGGGTTGATTTATCCCATATGTACATTAAAGCTGCCCACTTGAAATCCAATCACTCTGTCTGGATAGAAATGTAAGGTCGGAAAGAGTTTAAAAGAACAATACACGTTCATTCTGTCTCGTTCCAGTTCATCACTTTTCAAAATGGCGTTAAGACTCACTGAGCTCCCATCTCCTCGTTAATAGGCCAGACAATGCTGTGAGCTAATGCATGCTGGGAGGTCATAAAACAAAAGATTTCACTCGTGCTGCGGGCGAATGCTGATAAAGCCCCGGGCCCTTGCTTTTTATAGACTTCTGCTCCTCTTTTTAAAGCACAGAGCAAGAATACGAAGTAGCTAAGTGGACCTTTTAAAATCCAAAGTGAGCTGAACATGAAGGGTGTTTAAGTCGGATCTGTGAGGGCGTCCCTGTGTGCGATAATCAGATGAAGGGGAGCCTTAAAGCAGGGGAAGACAATGACGTAGTGTGTTGCTTTTTGGCTGGGCCCGTTCCCAGTGAGACCCCCACCTCCCCCTGCAGAGCCACTCCACCCTGGGCCCACGCCAGCCACTATCTGCGTTTGATGTGGAGCACTGAGTCTCCTCTGTTCCACCGACAACTGCTTCCAAGCAAAATATTCCGCTCAAAAGATGGGTTATCATTTTGGGACACACAAAATATTGAGACACTGTGTTAATCAGTTGAACAACATAATTTTTTTAGTTTAGACAGAGATGATCATGCGGGACAGCCCCAATGCTACATGTAGTGTAGTCTACTAGCAGTCTCCAACCTTTTTATATATTACATGTGCTTTAATTGGACTTTCCCATAAGTCAACTACACTTTATTTAAGCAGAAACTTGACTCTTACTCATAAACCTTATAGTCACCCCAGAATTTGCAATTTCCCTTAAACTTAAGCAAAATAAATAGCTTTCTAACAAAGACAACACTAGTCTTAGGAGGCTAAATGAGTCATTCTTATTTTTTTAGTATTTTGCCTTCTATAAAAAACATTGTGCTAATGGTGAATCAGGTACCTGTGTAGTTTTGCCTTTATTATGTTCACTTTTTAGTGGACTATATATTCCTTAGCACCACCCCAACAATAGTGACTGTATACCCTCTTGCCATTTTTGTAGTTCAATCAATAGGAAGCAAAAACCATGCTAATTCTGCGCACACTGAACCAACCTTGGATATGTATCTTTTACACAGTTAGACAAACCCAAACTATACCTGTCTTAAAAAGAGATATCACACAAGTTTTTTCTGTAGTATAAGTAGTATTTTCTATGTGTCTCTGTGGAGGTGTGTGTGAAACAGGCTGCGTCTGCACAAAACAACCAATTACAGGCAGGAGATATGTTAACTGACACAAAACTACACCAAACTCATGCAAAATGAATAGCACCACAGACTGAATAAACGACAAACACACACAGAGTCTGCTGTTTAAATGTTAAGTTAAAATCAAAATCACAGAGTCTGTTTATCTGCCGAATATAATGCAGACAATAATGGCTACCTAAGTTGTGCGCTAATAGGTTATTACTTTATGAAGCTGTTGTCAAAGTTTAACACTCGCTGTACTTTCACTACAATCAGCTTTGCCACACTGGCTCATTTGTCATTGCTGATGGATGTGTTGGCTTTGGATTATCGGAGCAGATTTGCTGTTCAGCCAATCTAGATCCCAAAGTTTGCATGAAGATTGACATTGATAGAAAGTAAAACCAGCTTTGTGTCACAAAAAATCCAAGGTTGACCTCAAAGTTACCTCGCTAACCCCTAATCAACCCAAATGATGTCACTTTGTATTCGTAATGCTAACTGTTTATTAGACTATCCTTAAACCAGCTACAGCCGCTATTATCATTTTTGCCATTTTTGTAGTTCCCTGGAATGAAAGCACCCAAATTAGACAGCAAACATGGCTGACCCTTCACTCTAAACATGATTCCATTTCAGACAAATGAAAATTCAAAACTGACATTGTAGTGTAAAGAGTGAATGTATTTCTGTACTTTTTTACAATCACTGTTTCTTTCAGGCCAAATATAATCAAAAAAATAATAGAACTGAAGATTATAAATCAAACAAATGAGGTATGCCAGCCCAAAAACTGCTTGTGCCTACTTTGGTCGCTTCCTAAGTACCATATTTGGGGAAGAGACTTTCTGCATAAAGAAGATTAGTTCTAGTTGTGTAAAATGGCTTGCAAAAGAAGATTTACCATTATTACCAACCGGAGTGGAAAGCGACAGCCGTTGACAATTGGAGGCTAGCACTTGCCGGGATGCAGCAATGTTAATTGAAGCACACCATATGGGCCAGATTATGATGAGGCCCGGTCATGGACAGAACGACAAAGATTACGTGGCCTCAGTCAGTGATAGATAATTTAGAGAGATTAACAATGGATCGGGAAAGTCAGGCCTGGTGGCACGGATCTGTCTGCAACGTCCAGATGATTGGAAACGAAGAATGTCTGCTGCACTTAATTCTTGCACTTGTAAACTATATCACACTTGGATTTTAGTTGCAAAATAATACATAAATCACTTCTGCTTGAACTTACACCATTACCTGTAGTAGAAACGGTGAAGAAATTGAGTAATACATTGTTTCCCAGAGCACTTATGTAGATCACAGTCTTCAAGCTAATATTTCAACATTTCATGATGCAACACACAAGAGGAACAGAGAATAACCAACAGGAGAGGAGCACATCATTAATTTGCCAGAAAAATGAAGATACGCCGCACACTTTTGTCTTGGTTACATCAGAAAGCGAGAATGGAGAGTAGACTTTCATGTCTTTAAGCACTGCGTTGGAAACATCGATGTCGACTGTTGACCAAAGTCCACAGAGCTACACTATATTATGGTCGGACATAAACTGCAACATCTGTCTCCTCACACGCAGCTCTTAGGCCTATTTTGTCACAGCCAGAGACTAGCATGTTACGTTATAGATTATCATAATGTTGATGTAAAATCCATAAGCGCAATAAGTGAGGAAGAAAAATGTTCCATAATCAAAGTATATATGGTGACTAAATGGCAACCAATGATGGAAAGAAAGCAAGAAAGCAGTTTGCGTGGGGTCATTAAGCTGGAGAACACATTCACAATCTGACAGCTTTATGAAGAGTAACTTAAGAATAACTTTAATGACTTAGAAATTATTTTAACATCACAAAAGCCCATTGAAAGGTTCTAACTTGATTCTATGAAGACTTGACAATCACAAAATAACAAGTTTGTTGGCAGGCTGTTAAAAGAAGTTGGCGATATTTACAGTAAAATACTGCTAAATAGCAACAGTAAATATTCGACACTAAACTACCTTAAATGACCCAACGTACAATATTTTTTACAAAAAAAAGTCTGAATGTAATTTCAATAAAAAGCAAATATTTGCCTCCATTTCTCATACTGGCAGTTATTTTAGTAAAATATCTTTGCATTACCGTACTTGCTGTAAAATTGACTAAACTAGTACAAGTCAAATAATTGGATATTGTGACATCATTGTCCAGTAGTATTGTTTAATTTAGTTTTTTGTAGGATTGTGACGCTAAAGAAATAAATAAATAAGGATAAAAAAAATTAAAGTTGCAACATGTATGTACTATAATGATTACTATAATAATTTGTATTTCTTTATTTATTTTTTATCAACCAGTGCTGACCATTTTTACTGTACTGTGTCCCTTAATCATACTGACATAAATAAATGTTGCAATATGTATGTACTATTTTTAATGCCAATATACTTTTACAGTTAAAAAGAAAAAAACTCAGCCACAGCTGACAGTTTTTTATTGTAAATTTGTTGTATCGTTTATCAAATTTGTACAGAGCAGAGTTTAATGTAATTTAGATAAAGAGCACATATTTAGCCCCAGTTTATCATACTCATACCAATGAAACAAAAAATGTAATAAGAGAGAAGTATAGCGTATATAGACACTATAAAAGTAAATATTTTAAAAAGAAATGTGTATGTGGCTTAATAAAATGGTCTGATAAGGGCTCTTACAATTGGGTACTAGACAATTTCCTAAAGCTATAACAAAATATAATCATCAAACTTGTTTAATTTTTATCAATGTGTCTAATATGTGCAAAGTTGGAGTCTCCACAAACCCCTATGGATCTGATGAA
Organism: Rhyacichthys aspro; assembly: GCA_036850595.1. NCBI lineage: Eukaryota > Metazoa > Chordata > Actinopteri > Gobiiformes > Rhyacichthyidae > Rhyacichthys > Rhyacichthys aspro. The sequence goes on from CM072160.1 coordinate 19,381,779, forward strand.
TATTTAACTTCCTAGGATCATGTGATCAGGGACAGAACAGCACTTACCGATTCTCAGGACTTGAGCTGAACTGAGCCAGAACTCTGTCGCCAAGTAAAGCAGTGGAAATAACAGTCCCTTTTCTTTCGCCATGGTCCTCCCTCCAGAGTGGAACCAAACATTCACATCAGTTTTCCAGCTCCGTGGAACTCATACTGTCAACTTTACAGTCCACAAGTCCGTTAGAAGAAACAAAGTGGCATCCAACCCACATCCCTCTTTCACACATTTTGTCAAGAAAAACCATGAGAAATAAAAAAGACAAGATCCAGTTATATGTCAAAAATGTGACAGTAGTTCCAGTTGGTCTCCATTCTACTCTCCTTCATGTGATGTTGGCTCTGCTGGAATCCCTCTTATTGTGGTTTTCCCGGTGCACACTTCAATTGAAGGCTTCAACTCAAAGGAAGCTGTGTGGCTGCTGTCAAGAGAGAAAGTATATGTAACAGCACTTCCCATGATGTGTTTCAAAATAAAGTACTTTTCTATTCCCTGTATATGATCACTCTATTCTATATACTGCCAAGGGCTTTAAAATTGAGGATTACATATCATTTCTACATTACTTACTATTATTTTTATTTTATTTGGCCACGCACATTTGACTCTAACCAATTTTAAATAATCATAATAACACTGGTCATATGAAAAAATGGTAAGTTGAAAAGCAATAGGGTTGCAACTGTTGGCAAATATGAGACAAAACACGCAATTTATGGTTCAGGAATTTGTGCCAAAGTGTCTCAAGTTGAATGAGTGACATTCACACACTGATCGTTCTTAAACTTTTGTTATGTATATTTAATAGTGCACCAGTATTTTAAGGACTTGACCATATCTTGGAACTCATTTAAAGTAGCACTGCCTCACTTTTGGCCCAAACATATATATTCTCAAAATGATTTTGATGGTTCTTAGACATGAGAATTGTGTCTATCTCACTGACTCATTATCCACAGCTGGACAGCCAATATAAGTTACCTGTCCCAAGACTGGGACTTATCGCAAGAGATTACCTGAATGACGCACTTTACTGTGTGTGCTCAAATAGAGTGAGCAGCAATAGGCCAATACATTGGACTCTAGCAGAATCTTTGTACAAAATACTCTAAAATGACCCTTCTGTTGGAGAAGACTTGTCTTTTCATTTCTGAACTTGCCCCTTGGATAGTCTCTGCTTGTAAATGTTTGATGTCTGTATATGGCTTTGCTGTTGTAACAACACAGAGAGTCAGTGGGGAACATCATTACAGACCTTTGGGTAAAGCTTGCCCCTGGAACATCTTTACAAGCTTCTTAACAATATGTGAACTTTTTTTTTCACTTTGAAAGCAAGGGTTGTGTGGCTAAAAGTGTTTATTATTTTATACAGAAAGGTTGCAATGTTGTAGGTTTACCAGGCAAGTGCCTAGGGCCCCTGTATAATTCTAGTCAATAACTTAGCCTGCTGTTGTAACTGATGCATTGGTTCATTGTCCAATTTTACATTTAAAAAAAAATTCACTAGAAAAAAGTTGTACTTTGGTCCCTCATTTCAGTCTCACTTTAGGTCCTCCAACACAAAAATGTTTAAACAACGCTAACGCATGAAAACATAAGGCTTTTATTGTGAAATGAGACTTTCTCCTCTCACTTCTGCTTTGTCACATGATTGATGCTGATTTGACGCCCCTCAGAGCGGTCCCGTGCAGAAGCTCAATTGAGGGCATGGCCAAGCCGCTGATCCGCAAACATGGATACGTCCTGAAGATTAACTTCAAATCTGGCAACATTCGACCTCGACAACGTCTTTGCTTCGGTACACCGAGGAATGATTAAATCTTTGCTCTGGTCCTGATGGAAAAGCAAATCTAATCCACAAACTGGTCAGTGACGCTCTCTGTGAGATTATCTGTGGCCAACCATGAACTGTAGAGCAGACGTCTCGTGCACAAGTCAACTGGCTCTGAAGTGGCTCTGTCCACATTCACCCACTTTAGAGAAGAAAGTCAGTCCCAGCTCATTTTCACCCATGAGCAACTGGTGAACTTCAAGACAGTATTTAAATAACATAGCTACAATATGAATAGATCTGCTTTCAAAATGCATCCACAAACAGCATAAACGTGGCTGACAAAATTAAAATCTACCTTTTTTTCAACTTTTTAACTGTATGTATCCTTAGAGACTAATTGTCTTTTAAATGTATACAGAGGAATTAACACAATTTAAAATATGTATACAAATTTCAAGACAGTTATGCCTTTAAATTTAATAATCTGTGTGCAATGGCCTAATGTACGTCAAGTTAAGTATGTACCTCCTTTAAATTATACAATATACACATAAGACAGACCTCTTCCTCTTGTTAAAAAGTATCTAAATAGTATACAATGTTGGATTAAGTGAACTAATTTTTGTGACTTCTTGTCATGTCCTCTGCTGTCATCTAGTGGAGACAGAAGAACAATGTGTAGGAGTTTTTCCCTTTCTGAGCTCTTTAAAGATAGCATACAAGAGTTTTTACAAAATAACAGAAGTAGTCAAAATCTGCACTGCAGTAAAAACAAAAAAATATATTTTTAATATAGTAAAAGCAGATGTAAAAGTTCACTGCACAGTAAAATCTTCCCTGACCAGGGGTAAAACATCTGTATCTGTTTTCTACCCACCTTGCCATCAATATATACAAATTACTTTTACTCAGTATTGATTTTAAAAAGGTAATTGAGTAAAATAACATTTCTCCTTTCCTCAAGAAAAAGTAATCACAAAGTAAATTTTCTTCAAAAATGTATTCAACAATATTTCTTGAGTCAGAATGAATGATATGTCATTGTTGCCATTCAAATAACATAAAGATTTTTAAGCCTTTTATTAGGTGTCTATTATTAAATACATTATCAGAGATGAAAATAATAATGGACCAGAATGTCATCATCATTTTGAAGATATTTCTCAAGATGGTAAAACACACAATACATTTGCATTTTCCTGTGATAGTATTCTTATTGTGATACTGAGAGCTAATAAAAACACACACAATAATTAAACCAGTCGCAACAAATACAATCATTGTGTTTAGACAAACTGATCTGTATAAAGTAAATCTGTCTTAAATGTTTGTAGAAATGTAATGCCACACCAGGGCTCTAAGAATAAGACTTTCTCTCTGTTTACACTAATAACAAAAGCAACAAGGTTGTCAAACCACATTTACTCGCCCCAAATTTAATGTAGTTTATTATATACAATTATATCAAACATACATTTTGAATAACAAAAAGCTGTTTATGCTTTCATTCGACAATACATAACAGCAAAAAAATATAGTGCTTTATGTGATAAAAAGATAAGTATCATGTTCTCCATTTCCTCAAATGTATACCCCTGCATTACTCACTTGTCGGGACACTGGATTTACCATGGACCTGTTATACCCAACGAAAACCGGGGTTTGTGCAACGGGATAAAAACTGGACTGGTAGATTGTTGAGGGGTTGCCTGTTTGTGTTGATGTCAGTGGCATCGAACTCTGGCTTATGTACACGGAGTCTGCTGGAGTGTACAAGGTTTGAGGATGGTTCGAACTCCGCATTGACGACTGGTGCGCCAAGTTAGCTTGATACAGCAATGACGCACTCTCGGGACCTGGGTGGTAGACAAGTGGAGCGTTGAATTGTGATCCGTTGTTTTGTATGACTTGTGGAGTTACTTGCCGACCACTGACGGGCACAATGTTCTGCGTATGACTTGAGGGAAGACTGGAGATGCTCGAAATGGGATGGTATCTCATCATTGCTGGTCGATCTGATGCTTGCTTGTAACGGAGCAGGTCGACAGGGTGGTACAAGTCAAACGAGCCTTTTTCTGATGGCATTCGACGACACAGGAATAACATCGCTGATGCGAAAAGGACTGCACCGGTCACCCAGCCGATGTAGAGGGCCTCTCCAAGTTCTCTTCTTTGGGCGTCGATCAGCAGAGGGTTGTAGAAATCCCTAATGATGACATGACCTGTCCACGAAACTGGGATAAAAACGCAGATACAAGCCAAGAATTGCATCCCACCAGCAACCATGAGAATAATAGTCTTAACTCGCTCATTCTCTTGAAAACAGGAAATGCACTTCATTCCTCCGAGAGCTACGAGAAGCCCCAATCCCGACAAGGCAAGGGAGCAGCACATGAGACCCCTGGCTGCCTGTAACTCAGGCGGCAGGAACAACAGAGAATCGTAGACCTTACATTGCATCCTGATGTTGGCCTGTCGGTAGCAGTTCATCCACAGACCTTCCCAGCGGGTCTCCATTACGATGATGTTCTCCCCGATGAAAGCCGTGACCTTCCACATGGGCATGCCCGTGGTAGCAGCCGCTCCGATGAGTCCGACCAGGCCGACGCACATTGCGGCGATGTCGGAAATGCCTTGGATCATTGTGGTGTAGAAAAGTGTCCAAATGAGAACAAATTTAGTTTCTCATTTTACAGAAAGAAAAAAGGTCTGTGTGTCACGGAGACTAAGGATCTTGTTCTTTTCTGATGTGTTAGCTGAAAAAGCTGATTGTTATGGGAAGTCATTGCAGTCTCCTGGTTGGCTCGCAGGGATAGGGGTTAATATGACCTCGGCTTGTTTAGTGTTTATACATTCTAATGCTATAGGGGTTGGGACAAGCTTAGCCAACATCAAACTACATGCAACTACATTCCAAAAAAGTCTCTGTAAACTCTAATTATTTTTGTTCTCCACAATTTTTCCAATAATTTTACTTATCATAAGAAAGATGTTGCATTCTCCTGGTTGGCTCGCAGAGAAAGAGGTTAAGATGACAGAAGAAATTAGGGTAGAAGTCAAAAGAAATGTCTCACTCATTTGTTCTCCAAAACTTCTGTCGTGGAAAACATACTAAGCTCACTCAAAAAAAATAAAGAGTCTTCTTCCTTTATAAATTAATTTTGATTATGAGTTATGAATATATGAAAATTAAATTAAATCAATTTGATTATAAATTAACTTGATAAAAACCCCAAAGTGAGGATATGCAGGTTACTTCACAATGGTACGATCACATTTTATTTTACCCAGAGCTTTAATTGATCTGTTCTCAGACTTAATATTTTTCCCCCAAATATAAACAACCACATCATCAATATACATTTGGTAAATCGTCAATATATAAAGTGAAAAGAAGTGGTGGCTTTCCATCATTGATTATTACATTGTTTTCTTCCTGCCAGATATGATTCAAATTCAAAAATGTATTTAGATTATTTAGTTTATGAATGAGGATGTCAGGTTTTTCAATAGAAAGGCAATTAAAAAAGCAATTAGCCATATTGTTAGTAACCAACCAACAGTAGCAGCAGTGTTGCATTCTCCTGGTGTTCACATAGGGGTTATGGCCTCAGGTTTGTTTAGTGTTTATACTACTTGTTACTATCAGCCAAAAAATGTCTCGCCATTTTTATTGTTATTTTATGCTCAGTAGATTCTCCATTCATTATTTTTAATCAAAATGCCATTGAAAATACACAGCAGCTCATACACTGCAATCCTTCACTCATCCACTAGGGTGCAGACATGATCCCATTGATAATAAAATTAATATTGGCTTGCATCATGCAGTGAAAATGATTTTAAAAATGACGTGGGTATAGAGAAACCATTTTTAATATAGCAAAAGTTCAATCAATACAATCAATCAATACAAAAGTACAATAAAATGCATTTATAAAAAAAGGGGAAGAGGCAAAAACAATATGAAATTACAACACATACTTTTGCGTACATATGTTTTTTTTCCAAACACAAAACAGTTCACATTCTCAGTATTGAAAATGTATATCCTTCAGTTGTTAGTATATTATGTTGAAATAAGGTGAACTAATCAGCAAAGAGTATATTGAATAGAAATGTTACATGCAACCCGTATCAACACTTACATCTAGACTAGTTTCAACCGAAAGCGCTCTTCATCTTCATTCAAAACCACTTGCAAATACAGGTCACATGACAGTGCTGCACCTTCAGGGCTTCTTCGCAAACACTGCTGTCCTGTTTCCTGAGTACACACCTGAGTGAACCACCTTAAACCTGCATTTCATGTTTACCCAGCTATTAGCTCAGGTTTAACTGCTGCCAAGAGCTCGGGGGCAACAAAGCCCTCACTCATTTGTTTGGTGAGCTCGTACACACGGAAGCTGCAGTGGTGTTGGCTGCGTTTGTTTTGACATCATGAATTTCACAACACAAGAAACAAGCATTGAAAAGTCTGTATGAGCTTCATGGGGACACTGAAAGAACATGGGTTTACACTCTTACTTGTGGGGACTGTATTTGAATGTGGTCCAAAAGCACTGATGTACACACCTCTGTAATTTTTTGTATTTATGGGAGAGGTTGAGTGCAGGAATTTAAATGATCTGATGACCAATAAATGTAGGCTTAAACAAAATATTTCTAAGCCATGTTTTCTTGTTGTTCTATCCTTGTGGGGACATTATCCTGAATGTTCTCTCTCTGTTCCCTCTGTTCTTAAATTTAGGGACCATTGTCATTGTGAGGACATCATGCTTCGTGATATTATATCCCGCAGTATAAAAGTGAAAACTGAGGCCCGTTTCACCAACAGGGTTTAATTTAAACTTAGATTGATGCTAAACTGAGTTCAGTAAAGCTCAGTTTGTAATGACTTAAAGTAAATGCACTGATATGCTAATGCCATATGACCCATATCTGATTCTGGGAATTTCTGGGACATGGCCTGTACTCATGGCCAGAATTACTAAACACTAAAAGCAGCATTTCAGTTTCATTCAGCAACAATCTGGAATAACCTCCCAGACGATATTACACAAGCCTTAACTCTTACTGTGTTTAGGCTAAAACTCTTCCTTTATACCTCTGCCTAAACTCTTCTGTTTTAATTATTTATTTTGATTCAGAATTTTACTTATTTCTCTTATTGTTTAGAGCTTGGATTTTTGTGTAAAGCACTTTGTATTATCTGGGGGACGAACTGGGCTATACAAATAAACTTGCCTTGCCTAAAGTGAAGAGTTGAACTGTACCATTTTTAAATTTAAACTATATTTAGGAAAGCAAAGCCTAGCAAAATTAAGCTCAGAAATAATTATCTTCATGTATTGTAATATATATATTACAATATATATTGTAATAATAATATTGTAATCATGTAGGAGAATTAAAAATGCCTTGTTATTCCATTTGTTGTGCTTTTACAGTTAAAAAAAAGTAATAATAAGCAGGAGTTGTAATCAGCTCTGCAACAAATCTACAGCTGACTGTCAGTTGTCAAATTCCAGTCACAGTCTCAGTGGAGCTCTGATTTACCGTCTAAAGAAATAATCAAAAGCATTATAATTAGTATATAATATACTATATTTCCAAATGAAACATCCATCAAAGTCTGAGTTTAATTCATACTAGATTTAAATCTTGATGCAATGTAAAATTTAACTTCAGGCATGATTTAAACCTTGTTGGTGCAGCTAGGCCTTAGTAACAGGTGAGGATATGATTACATATAGGTCAGGTGTTCCATTCAGAGCCTTGGGCTGTGGCGAGAGCATGTGTTTGTTCAGACATGCATTGTTAAATTGGCCAACATGAGTAATTTTGTTTAAATTGGGTTGGAATATTAACTCTGTATGACTTTACAGGTTTAAACTGTCTAATGATTACTGCAGCAAGTACAATTTCACCGTGGATAAAATGCACACAAAAATGTATATACATCATTTACAGAGTGAATGAATAAAGTGTAATAAAGCATAAGACAATTAAGCAGTTGTAGTTTGAACAAAGATTATTAAGATGACATGAAAATCTCCAGTTGTAGTGCACAATCTAGAGTACTCATCAAATCATTGACATGTGCCATCAAGGACACTTGAAAAAGTTTGGACATTTGAAATTAGAGCTGTAAGATATAATGATGCCAATAATGCTTTTTTCACTCAATATAAATAGCTAAATCATAGTAATTGATTTAGTTTGTAGATTTTGCCCTTTATACTCACTTTTTCAAAATGAATATGAGTGATTTCATTTTGTCCCACATGAAATGCTTCATGGCCTTTGTGATACAGTTTTTACATGTAGGCCCATCTTTGCTCTGCCAGTACATTATGTGATGGTTTTTATTTTTATTCTGTTTTTTCTCATTAGTTTAATCAAGCCAAGCCAACCAACCAACCACTAATGACTAATTATGGTGCATATTTTGTGCCATATCATCCAACCCAACTGGTACCACATCATACTTTTCACACATTTTTCACTATAATCAATATTACCTTCTTTGACGTTAGTACAAATGTTCATAAGTAAGCCACTCCACTGCGGACAGAGGGGTATCTGGAAGGGCGTGGGTTGCTGTGGTTGCTGTGGTAGCTGTAGTGGCTGTAGTTGGCTGAAGGGTGCCTGGATAGCATCGGCTGGGGCTGGAGTATGGGCTGAGGCTGAGGCAGTAGCACCAGTTGTTGAGGCTGTAGCGGCTGTAGTTGCTGCGGTGGATAAGCGATATAGTCCGAGTTCCTGGAATAAATGTACCTCTCCGACCCTTCCTTCTCCGACTTCACGTTACAACAAGTGAACATGCACCCTCCTGCGAACAAGAACGCCGAGGACACCCAACCGATGTACAGCGCCTCCCCGAGCTCCCTGCGCTGGGCGTCGATCAGTAACGGGTTGTAGAAGTCCCTGATGATGACGTGGCCCGTCCAGGAGACTGGGATAATGACGCAGAGGCAAGCGCATAGGATCATACATCCGGCGATGATCAGCACCAACCTCTTGGCACGGTCGTTGTTCTGGATGCAAGAGGTGCACTGGAGCCCCACCAGACTGATCAGCAAGCCAAGACCGGCCAAGGCCAAAGCACAACACATGAGGCCTCTCGCCGCTTGAAGATCGGGAGGCAACGCCAGCAGAGAATCGTACACCTTGCACTGCATCCTGATGTCTGCTTGCCGAAAACAGTTCATCCATAATCCTTCGTATCGAGTCTCGAACACAATGATGTTTTCCCCAATAAAGGCTGTGACGCGCCACTGGGGCATACCGGTGCTGGCAGCCGCTCCGATGAGCCCAATGATGGTCAGCAAAATACCCACAATCTCCAAAGCCGAGTTAGCCATGGTGTTCTTCCCTCTAGTCCAACAGTCTCATGTGTGCAGTAAATGTCAGGTCTTTACCAGGAAGCAGCACTATCCATGGAGTGATTTTGCATCCCAGTGGAGAAGGAGGAGCGGGAGCAGGTTGATGGTGTGCAGCCTCCTCCCTGCGGACAGGACTTCAGAATGGGAGGAGTGGGAAACGCTACCTGTCGCTTAGTAACATAATCCCCGGGCAGTTTTTTGTGTGTTTGTACGCCTTCCCTACTGTGAGCTGTTGCTTTGTTTGCGCACCAGTCTCAGTTTACATCCTGCTCCGCTCTAGGCACTACCAGGGAACTTTCAGCCATTCATTTCCAACAATCTAAAACTGCTACTGGTGGTAAATAAACCACCCTTTGAAGTATTGTTGGAAATGCATTGGTAGTTTTAACTGCAGATATTGTTGATTATTTGGGCGTAAATGCCTTGAGCAGCATTCAAAGAATCAAGGTCGTTTTAACCCATTTTTAAAGGTTTGGATCTTATAGCTTTTTATCAATAAACACTGATGACAACAAGGTTCTCTTTTTACATGGTTCTACACAGTTCTCACATTATTTTTTAAAACACTTCATGGAGGATTCATGAGATTCTTAGTCTAATGCTAAATCTCAAAATGCATCCATGTAGAACTCAACAGCAACAATTACAAAAATAGATTAGCACTTTTTGTCTGAATATAAAACACTTGTGTGTCTGCAAACATGACTCAGCCTCCTAGGCTACCAACACGGGGCAAAGGGTTTGATGTGATGAAAGTTTGTAAACTGGACATAGACATCATGTTGTTGAAGTACATAGCAAGGTGACAGAATATCCATAATATTCAATTCAACTTTATTAACGCCCAAGGTGAAATTCAGTTATTAGGTCTATTCAGATGAATTGATCCAGACTTACTCTTGCACAGACTGATTGATTGAACAGTTGGGAAGAAAAAGTTCTTGTGGCGTTCTGTCCTGGAGCTCATTGATCTCAGACGTCCACTGGCTGCTCTGTGTTGTTCAAAAACCCAACGTAGGGATGGTCCATATTGTTCAGTATAGCATCAATCCTCTTGTGTCTCTGTTGGTCCACTACATCAACGAGAGCCACCAAACAAATACTTATAATTAAACCAGCCCTCTCTATTAGTTTTTTAAGGCACTTTTTAAGACTGTAGCATAAAAACAAGTTAGCCATTACTGTTGATTAATCAATAGATATTTGTGTAAATATCTGCTATGTAATGGACAATGAAGTAGCGAAATGTTTAAAATGTTTAAAATGTTTAAAATCCTGTTGACTGTGGTTGCATTTACAGTAGTTCATGGTTTTGTTTATGTGGTGTTGCTCCTGTCTGTTTCTCCAAACTGGAAGTTGGAAGACTAATCTAAAGGGAAAACATTAGCTTAGACAGTATCTAATAGATCCATATGTGGATGTACAAAATACCAAACTGTCCTTTTAAAATATGTTGTTTATTATCAATTTTATGAAATGTCTTCACTTCATGTTATAAGTAATAACTATACTTTTTTTTTTTTTTTTCAACTGCAACTGAGAGCTGCATCATTTTAGTAGTCTTCTCTGATATTTGACTAACAAAACTAAAACTCTGTTAATCATTTGATCTTGCCCTACCCATAGGGCCAGAAATAAAACACAAATAAAGACATGAAGGGTATTGTTTTTCTTCTTGGAATCACTTTTCCATAATTTTAAGAGTACAGTATCCAGAAATGATAAGGAATAGAAATCAATAATGAAAGAGTCATTAGTAATGACTGGATGATCAAAGTTCCAACAGTCTAAAAATCTGGCAGCTGTGGTTGCCAGTTTGTCATTATTGTAAAATACTTTGCAAATGGGCATTTATTCAGACATAACAGCATAATGACAATAAAAAAAACAACACATCGTAAAAAATGTTATCACACAATATTTCTGATAATCAATCCAGTGTTTATGGATTTTAAAAGCAATCTACAACAACACTCATTCAATGTTAATATAGCAATAATTTTTCAGCAATTACCGGTGTTAAATATTCACCTTAATTAGTAATAATGTTGTATTTTAACAGTTAGATGGTGTTTTAAAATTATATACTGGATATTGATTTTTAAGGAATTTACTGGTGCAATTTTATTGTATTACATAACTTGTTTGATAGAAAATTTATATAAAAAAAAGATCATTACTAATATTGCAGTGATTATAAACTGCATGTATCATTGTCGGTGTAAGATTACTTCTGTTCCCAGAATGGAAGCCGGTCTTTCCTCCTGTGACTCATTGGAGATAGTATCTTAGCAGTCGTTGTTATGCTGTGGGTGCGCCTGCTCTAGCTTCAGGTTTGACCAGTTTAGGCACATTTACTTTGACAACAATAGAGACAAGAGACAAAAAAAAAAATAAAAAATCAACAGGGGAAGTTTCAGTGGAACACTTGAAACCCAAACAAACTCAGCTGTGTTTCTTCTATTTCTCACCTGAACCAAAAAATGTCTTTCAGCATCATTTTTGGGAAATACTACATAGTTTTAAATGTTATGCTATTTCAGCAGCTCATAAAACACACAAGCCCCTACTTTCTTAAATTTTATGAGTTTATTCAAATATGTTTTGACTGACAACTAAGAAAAGCAATGTACACAAATCATTTAAAGAGTCTGAAAAAGGCCTAGTGCATAAATAATTCTCAAAGTAACCACAGTCAAACATAATGTATCAAAATCACTGAAATATTATGTAAAAAGATTTCAAAGCATTGCCATTGTTTTCACATTAAACCTTGGCCCTCTTTGAGAAAGGAAAAAAAGTGGCCTTTTTTCAGCAACAGTCTTTGGTTTAGTCTCCATCTTCACAAGTGAAACACATTAGAAAAGAGTCTATGCAAGTCTCTGTGTTGGTTCTTTAGTACTGACTCGGGGTGTACGCTACCGATCCTGGGGGGGGTGCAGAGTAGGCCGGCTGGTAGGCGTAAGCCGGCTGGTAGGTATATGGCTGGTAAGTGTACGCCGGTGGTTGTCCTGGGTTGTAAATGACCCTCTCGTCCTGGTCCTGGGTGCGAGGAGCGTGGCGGCACAGCAGGATGACCCCGGAGGAGAACAGCAAAGCCGAGGTGACCCAACCGATGTACAGGGCCTCGCCGAGCTCCCTGCGCTGGGCGTCAATCAACAGAGGGTTGTAGAAATCACGGATGATAACGTGGCCGGTCCAGGAGACGGGGATCAAAGTGGTGACGCAGCCCATGAGGAACAGACAACCCCCGGCGACCAGAACGACGTGCTTGGTGCGTGCGCGGTGGTCCACGACTTTGGTGCACTTCATCCCTACGGCGGATACGATGAGAGCGAAGGTGGTGAGGGCCACGGAGCTGCACATGAGACCCCTGGCGGCTTGGAGATCAGGAGGCAGGAACAGCAGAGAATCGTACACTTTGCACTGCATTCGGATGTTGGCCTGTCTGTAGCAGTTCATCCACAAGCCTTCCCACCGTGTCTCCATGACGATGATGTTCTCCTCGATGAAAGCCGTGACCTTCCACATGGGCAGGCCCGTCACAGCCGCCACTCCGATCAGTCCGATGAAGCCGATGATGAGAGCCACCACCTCACAGCAGATCGCTTCCCGACGGTCTTTCTTCTCGATTCTTTTCTTTTCTTCATAAACCGAATCCTGGTAGTACTCCGGATACGTCTGGCCTCGTTTTTCGTCATAGTAGGAGCCGACGTAGGACGGTTGGGGCTTGGTGTAGCCGCTGTAGCCACTGTAAGCTGTGTAGGCAGAGGCCATGGTGGCTGTGGCAGAGAGGCAGCCGGAGATGGATGTGAGGCTGCACTGTCACAGCTCAAGAATGAATCTGAGCAGAAAAGCAAGTCGGGGAACTTATACACCCAAGAAAAAATGCTAATGCAATGTAATCTTACTGGTCGAGCTGCTTGAGAGTTGTCAGATCAACAGGGATAGAGCAGAGAATGAGACTTCTTTTGAATGCTAATGGAGACACTCTGGCACAAACAAAAGGTCATGTGCTGTTGTGATTAAAGGTGAAAACAGATTATTTTGTAACTAAACGTAGGTATTTTAAACAGAGGATCTTAAAAACACTACACAGTGTCAAGTATTAGATCAATTTTAAACCTTTATACCAATGGGGAATATTGCCACAGTAATGAATAAACCATTTATAATTGCAAGAATTAGGAAACTTTAAATAATATTCTAGACACAAAATATTAAGCAATAAACATGATATTCAAAGCTATAGAAATACAATTATATGTATGTGTGAGCTTAGAATCAAAAGTTAAACTTTACTTGTATTTAGTAATCCATCATAACTACCCATGTATCAGTACTGTTTTATAAATAGGGACTTAAAATAAAAAAAATTTAAACCAGAAAATACATAGCCTCAAAATCAAATGTGTAGTCACTAAGTTGTTTTGATGTATTGACAGGACACGTTACTATTTATAATATATATCTTGCCAAACACATTAAATGGATTAATTAAAAGATTGCATTGCACTCTCTCTGCACCTTTGACAACAATACTTTTAATTGAGAGGCACTGTAACCGAAGCTGTCCTGTAAGAAATGTTTTAGAGTTAATTCAAAATGAAGTGGGTCTGTTTTTATATTTAAAAGCATGCCATTTATTGAACTACATTTCAACTACATTAAAATATAGGCACAACACTGCTGCACCCTTTTCAGTTTAAGATGCACCCTTTGTATTTTTTGTCCTAATGTGGTTGAACCTGACAGGCTATGCAGCGTTTCTATTTAAAGGTATTCAGTTGGTTATCATTAATTCTTTTTTGGTAAAACCTGACACTGAGGCTTGGTGCTAAAGCAACTCTATGAAACCTTTTCCCAAAAAAATACGTAGCCTCTAAATCATGAATGTGCCTGAGAAGTTGCTAACTGGATAATTCACAGTGTCTGGAGCATGCTTATATCTATTGAGAACACACATCTCACCTGATCACCTGAAACAACGTTACTTCAACAGAGACAAAACAGTCCCATGCGAGTTTTCCAAAAAACTATTCCCTTAAAGGTGCAGTTTTCAGTAAATAGATCAAATTTATTGTAAACAAACTGAAATGTTTGACACTAAGCCACTTCCTGAACTATTTTGGCTTGTGACCGTGTGGCCTCTGTCTTGTACTTTTGAAACCACAGAGTGAAAACTAATTCAATCTTAGCCCTAATGCTTTGTAAATTATGACTACAGTTATGACGTTTCAGTGTTTGTTGTACATGATTATTTTACTCCATTTACATAAAATTCCATTCATAGTCTATTTTAACATCTACCTGGAAGCTAGATTGAGCAGTTGTGGTAAACATTACTGATGCAATGCACACTTCCTTATTTTATACATCTAAGTTTTTGTGTACACTATCCTTATTATATCCTTATTATAGACTGTTAGCTTTTGCTCCAATTTTTACGGTAAAATACAATAAAACACTCAATATAATAATAGCATATTTGTTATTGTAATTTGCATGATGGGTATGTCTTTATTTACAGTAACTCACTGTATTTTATTAAATTGTGGTAATTTACTGCAAACACAAGTTTGAATTAATGCTGCCGTGGTTAGTCTATATATGGTGCATTGTTCCAACGCAGCTGTCATTAATATTTATTTACCATAAATCCCAAACAAATCAGTGACATAATATCAAGTAACATTTTTGCTCTAAAACACTGCATGCTTTTTTTCCCTCGCGTTTTGCTTTACAACTCAGAAGTGCATGGAGTCTAGCACCTAAATTTAAGGAAAATAAATTAAACACTCAAATGTAAGGTATTTAACTAATGTTTAATATTGTGTATTTGTCCATTGTTAGATTAAATGTACTAATTTTGAAAAAGAACAATAATTCCAAATAATTTATTTAAAAGAGCAGACATTGGTCACAGTGCTTGACGCAGTGCCACTTCCTGTTCAAGTATATTTGGCTAAGGGAGCGGCCATGTTGTTTCTGTATTTTGAAGCTACTGAGAGAAAAGTTCAGGTCACTGGTGCAGTCTTCCTGTCATTGTGTATAGTAGAACACTTCCAATTAAAATATTATGGTCTATAAAGAAACCGTGACATAATCCAGCATTACCAGACAGTTTGATTTGTCACCTTATTAAAGTACATTTGAAGTTCTCTTTATGACTTGTGAGTCTTGGTTTGACTCAGTTCAAAGCTGTTCACAGGTCTCACTCAGCCTGCTGTCTGCTGTAAACTGAGTGGATTGAAAGGTGTGGGGCACAGAAACTCAAGAGGGATTGGTTTCAGTGTAACACAGCACTGCCGCCGTTTGCCAGCAGTTCACACCTCGTCACAATGACTTTCTGACCTGCTGAGAATCCAGACTGTGAGCCTAAAATATACATGACAGGTTTTTGCTGCTCAAATGCACTTTATTCACTCATCTCCAAGCAGCATTAGTGCATATGGCCAGTTATTCTTCTTGCATATACATTAGCCACTATTAGCAATGTGTCTTATCCCCATTTTACCCTTGTAACATTATTGGTCTCTCCGAGTATGTGCATATACAGGGGTGATGCAACAAGGTACGTATATCAGGCAATTTCCTAGGGCCCCAAGTGAGAAGGGGGCCCCTCAAAGACATCTGACTATGTGCCCCAAGTGCAGTGTGTGTTGGGGTGCCCAGGACATATTTTGTGTGCATTCCATTGCACATCTGATTAAACTTTTACTGCATTAATTTTGTTATTATTGGCACATTGGAACTGTTGATTTTTTTTTTGCCTGATTTGCAGTTGTAGAATGATTGATGTGAATTGATTAATGACTAATATTCTTGAGTGAAGTCCATGTATATAGCAAAAACGGCATTTTCCCTGTTTCTTCTTACACTTATATGATTGTTGTTACAAATCATTTATTTTGTTGTTATATTACATATTTAATACATAGATACAAGTATTGATAAATAGCCATAATTAAAACATTACATTTCACATATACATGGATTAACAGCAGTGATTCTTCATGAAAGATAAGGACAGCTGTAATTAGTCATTGTTTATGTAATCAGGCATTAAACAGTTGTAGAAGTTGTTGGCAAACATGCAATATTTAAATAAATGTCTTGAGAAGAAGGTTAACTATTGAAAGTCAGTGAGGTGGTTGAATCATAAACAATTGAAGGTAGTTGTGTGTGTATTTGCACATTCTGGAATGAACTATACAAAAAAAAAGAAAAACTGTTTTTCATTATAGTATTTTCACATTTTTAAAATAAAATATTTCCTATGAACAAACATGTAAAGATGGTAAAAAACAAAAACATGATCATGCCTATGATCATGGCTGCATATAAAATGAATTCTCCGCATAAACTGATGTTTACATTTGCTGTATGTGACTTCTTAAAACAGCAGTCAAGATTGTGGGTGGATGTTGTCAAGGTGGGAAATACGTAACAATAAGGGAACTACGTAGATTATATTAAAGAATTATGCAATTATTGCAAATGGAGTGAACAATGATCAAATGAAGTAGAGATCATGAAAAACTGCACAGAAAAACTCCAATCCATCTTTCGTTAACCCCAGACTTGTCCATCTTTGACCTTTTGTTTACACATATTCATGATGTTTGTGGGTGCTGGATGGCGTCCTCGCTATGCTCACACTTTCCACTTTGGATGCCATGGCGTACGTGCCCATATATGGCTCTTCCTCTTTGTTTCTCCTCTGGCAGAAGCGTAAGAGCAGGATGACCCCGGTCAGCAGCAGGATCCCCGCCGTGGCCCATCCTACATATAGCGCGGCCCCTAGCTCCCGTTTCTGCGGGTCCATCAGTGCCGGGTTGTAGAAGTCCATTATGACAGTGTGTGCCACCCAGCAGACGGGGATGAGAGTGGTGAGGCAGCCGAGAAGAAAAAAACACCCCCCGATGGCTAGGGTGGTGGTTTTAGCCCCTGGACTGTCATTGCAGCATTCGGTCACTTCAGTTCCACATATTGTAATGGCCAACGCAATGACCACCACGATGATGGAGGCGCACATGAGTCCCCTCGCCGCTTGGAGCTCCGCCGGTAGGATCAGCAACGAGTCGTACACTTTGCACTGCATCCTGTCGATCTGTTTGAAGCAGTTCATCCACAGGCCCTCCCACATGTCCTCCATGACGATGAGGTTGGCGCCGATGAAAGCCGAGACCCTCCAAAGCGGGATGGCGGTGATCGCGATGGTCCCGAGTAAGCCCAAGCTGCCCAGGACCAAGGCTAAAATCTCCAGCTTGGCTCTCATGGTGCAGAGCGAAGTGTAGACTGTGCAGAGTGAAGAGGCTCAAGCGTTTTGTTCGACTAGGCCAAATGTCAGGGATGAAATTCTTGCAGCTGAAATGCCACCCTACTGGTTTGAGTGTATGGACTTTGATAAAAAGGTTTACCTGCAAGTCAAGCGGATCACTGTTTTGGTTTCTTGTAAACCTGACTTGAGTTATTGCTCAGTATGTTGTTGCATGGAGGGCTTGGTAGGTATGCAGCCAGTTATAAACAGTCCATTCCCCCAGACGTCCATCTTGTTCAGGGCTAATAGCTAATCTGCAAAGGTCCTGGTTAGCCCTGAAACTGAAACACAGAAAGAAGTGTAACCCTGGAGGAATATACAGTTTCATCAATGTTATAAATTAGTAAGTTAAATGAGTCACAAATGGAGAATATATTTTTTCCAGAATCACATCGATTTTCATCCAATTAGAAGTGAGAGATTCTTAGATAGACTGTCAAATTAAGTGTAACCCTCAATTAAGCATTATTCTTACCCTTTATTACCACCAGTTATTGCAAATGTATTATTTAGACAGATTATTGGTGCACCAACTTTTAGATTGTTTAGTTTGTTTTTGCATTAGATCAGGTTTTGGTGATGTTCATCTATTAAAGTTAATACCCAGTGAAACAGCTTTATTGTATGTATTTAAGCAAAATATATGATTCACGTTGGGCTCATTAAAGTTATATAAAAGCATGTATACAGTAAATAAGATTACGTTAACATTTTCAGACGAGTCACGAGTCATTTTTATTCAACAATAACTAATCTGTGATTGGATTCCTAAATAGATATTCAATTTGAGGAAAAAAGCATAACAATGATAGATCCAAGAACATTCATGAACATGTAAAAACAGATGTCTGTGGCCTTAGGTTGATGTCAGGGGTAAATTTTGTTACTTCACTGCAAATATTGACAGAAATCACTAGCTTAGCCCTCAAATAGATAATAAAAACACACACTATGTACTAGCCGTGCAAAAGACTTAAATATTTTGCACATTAATATTTGTAAGCATGATGTCCTGCTGTTACAGTGTCAGTAACAGCAGGACATCATGCTTACAAATATTAATGTGCAAAATATTTAAGTCTTTTGCACAGCTTTAGTATTTATATGATTGACTTATATACATTCACTTATATTTGTCATTAATCCCACAACGTACCTACTGCCTCTGTCCCCATACAGAGTCAGTTCTAGTGACGCAGAGGGCCCTTGGCTTAGATATCTGGGGGCCCCAATAGGCCATAGTAGCCATGAATCCATGTTGATCCATTTCTAAAGAACACTACATCACTGTTTTAACAACTATGTCCTCATACAATCAAATTAACTGATTATATATTCAGTCTTTTTGTGCCCACCTTCCTACTTGGGGCCCAAGGCAGGTGCATCAACCCCTCTTCAATTCATTCTTTAAAAAAACACCTCTGTCTGGTTTGTAAACATTGCATAATCTGGGAGCCACCATAAAACAAACAGTCAAATTTGAACCATGGCTGCAGTGAGTAATATTTTGCATTTAGATTATTCAAATTAAGGAGCCACAGATACAGACTTAAACAACATAAGCAAAAGTCTGAAAATGGGACTAATAACACCACTATATAACTATGTATACCACTATATATACTATACTGATCCTATTTGTATGTGCACAGAATAAAGGCTTGTGTTCATAGTTGCATAGTTTGATTAGATGGAAATGACAAAAAAATTCACAGAAAGCAGGGGGATTTCTTTACCTAAGCCTCTCCTTTATTCAAAAACTTGGTGTGATTCTGAGAATAAGTAAATGGAGAGAGACAGTGTCAGCGAAAGGCCATTGAGCAGGAACAGAAACCAGGAAACCTGTCGGACCGGATCAAGCGACTGATACTGTCGTCACATCCTCAGCTGATTCAAAAGTAAACACACAGCTGAAAGAGAAACAACAGTGAACTCTTAGACATTAAAGACAAGTCTGCATTGTGGGCTTTGAGATTATAGCGCTCAAAAATCATGTCGCTGAAAATGTAGATGGTTGTATGTTATGTGAAATTATGAAGTTGGTGCAGAAAAGGAAAAGATAGTGATGCTACATAAAGGAACTCAGTGTGCCACCTGCTGTTTGCAAAGACAGCTGCAAAACCTGATAGATTAGCACTTTATTGTCCCTGTAGGGAAATAGTAATTTGTGAGCAAATCAAAGCAGGAAAATTACAAAGGGGAGCAAAAGACAGGGCACTTTTAAGTTTAATTTACAGTGTTAGATTAGCTAAAGAGATGAAGAGGCAATCTCACAACAATGCATGGGATTGTCCATTGTACCCTTGTATTGCTTGGAGCCCCATAGTGTAAGGGGAAAAAAGTACATACAACATAAAACCAGATTTTTTCTAGTTTAATTACAAGGATAGTTTTAATCTTGTAATAAAAATTACCAGTCCAGAGCCTGTCTAGAAAGAGCAAAACACAAAGAATAATCAAAGTGGCTGTGTAGTTTTTACCATTTAAACAATTATTAACAAGATTTAGTTCAAAATGACATTACTACAAGTATCTAAAACCCAAAAGTATGGTTAAAACTAGAGGTTTGGGAGTGAAAAGGACTGGCTGATAAAGTATTTACTGACACTTAACAATGAAATGCAAACTTGGAAAAGAAAAACCTCAACCATAATGATTTGAATATATTAACTGCCAGAGGAAAGTGGTACTCATTCATAAAAGTTCATGGTAAGAAAATTTGGCCCATATTACGTTTACTTAGTCTGATATGATATCACACTGGTTATCCCATATGAAAATAGAAGTTCAAAAACACAGCCATCTTTACATGTAGTGTCTTTTTACCATCTGCAACACCATAATGGTAAGTAGAATGCACCATTATGGATAACCATTATACATTATTTGAGCAAGGCATTAAGCATTATTTGCCTTGATTTGTTATCACAGACAGATTACTCTTGAGACATCTTGAATTGTCTCCCAGGTTATTCCTGTTAGGAGTCTGCAAAGAGAAATACATAACATTTTTAAAACAGCAAATTCTCCAAAAAAAGATAGAAGCCGGCTATTTACATGTGTTTGCTGTCAGTGAGTGAGTTGATACATTTTGATATTTATATGAGCATTGAGATTACAGCAGCTAAAGGCTAAAGGCTACAAGTTACTGGAGGTTTAGGACTATGTTAAGCTGGTTTGTACAGAAGGTCAAATAGCACCTCATGGAGGCGCTAGAGTTACACTGTACATGAATTGTTAGTGCTTAGTCATGAAAGACTGTCAGACTGAGATATATCTGTCTAGATTAGCATACACATTGCTCAAGCAGAAAAACCTAGATAACGGTAAAATGCACATCTATTATTATACAATTGCATATTAGGTAGCGCCATCTGCTGATGGTACACAGCAACACAGCATACATGAATAAAACGGAAGTCCATTAGTAGAATATTGAACCTCATAAACATTTGTGAGGGGTAATGAGGCCAGTAACAGGATGTCACAAGCCCAGAGGGATACAAAGAGAGGATAAACCTTTTTAAAAGAAGCCGTAGCAGCTCTTAGATGCAAGAAAGCACTGACTTACAAACATATGGTAAAATAGAAAGATCGTGTGACAGTATTGCATCCTGGCATTTCTTCTGTGTGACTAATAATGACCCTAAAAGTCAGCACATAAAGACTGGCAGGGATCTTAAGCCCCAGTGAATGTCGTGATCTCTCATGTCACAGATGGCACACGCTGCAGTCAGAAGTGCCATTTACAGTATTATTTGTAAGTGACATTATCACAGGCTCCAGTCACACTCTGCTTCGTGTTTTAAGCCTAACTAACCCTTTACTGAGTTGGCTGGAGGATTACATAACACAGACAAATCTATATTTTAAGAAGTAAGAAGAAAACCATTGAGTTCCTGTGTCCAATATGATCCATTCAGTATGTTATATTTATTGCATGTTAAATTTAACATTTGAGACCATCCTTCCAAGGCCATCTTCATTTGCAATGAACTCCAGTTTGGATTTATGAATCACATATATGTTCAGATCTAGCCATCACTTAAATGTGACTGTTGGTATTGAACTCATCATTGTCTCTACCAATTAAATCCTATTTATGAGGTACATAATGTATGAATTATAAATTGGAAATTTAATACCTTTTCATGAAATGTAAGACTTCAAACGCCTTATATTTGCCACTGTTATTACCCTGCGGCTACCCTGAGAAGACATGTTATTTCTTCCAAACTCTGCGGCTTAAAAGTCTCTACTGGTAAATAAACATGACGGATGGGAGGGATTGGTGCCCTCTACTGGCTGAAAGTTACCTAGGTTTGCTTTTAAATGCAGCTCCCCCTTTCCAAAGAACCTCTCCATCGATTGTTTTTTACTTATTTATGCTTTGCTAGGTTTAACACAATGTGGACTTAAAATTCCCCTACCCGATTTTGTTTTTGCTGTCCCTGTCTCTCCAGCAGCCGCATAGTAACCTTTTCTGCTTCTTTTATTTAAAAAAAAAGGTAATCCAGACCACTTCAAAATAGTAATATGTTATATTTAATCGAAGTTTAGAGCTTACCTGAAACTTTTAGCTTTGGAGTTATAATTACCTCTGCCTTGTTAAACATTGCATTGAATCATTGCCAACATTTATACTTGTTTAATTTGCAGCCTGTTTCTCTGTTTTTTTCGTTTCTTTTTTTTTTTTTGAGCTGTTTCGCTGTAAATTAAGATTAGTATTTTACAATGGAATTGTTGACATCAGTGTCAACCATTGGGAGGGCTCCTTTTTACCAAAAGCGTGCTGTGATTGGCCAAAATGGATCATTCTCATCCCTCTTTCATTATAATGCCTAGATCACACCTCAAGGTCTCATTTTTTAACAGATAACTCCTATCATTATAAGCTGTTGTGTGATTGAACTTTCAATCTAAATGCAACAGTAAAAAAACAGGCAATGGACTTTTATCTTATTGGCGCAAAAAAAAAAAAAAAAAAGAAACTGAGTGAAGTGCCGAGAGACTTTTGCGAAAGAAGTCTTTTTAAAAAATAAAACACCTGGCAATAGTCCATTAAAAAATATATTCTTTCTGTGCGGCCCAGTACCAAATGATCCCAGGCCTGGTACAGGGCCTCAGCCCAGTGGTTGAGAAACCTCGGTACAAAGAACAGGGCCCATTCATGTTCTGACATTTCTTATATAGGTGCGAAATTGGTCTGACGCTGTCGCTTTCATGCAGAACATTGATTATCTGCAGAGAACTGTCAGTTTCTGGCATGTCTGAACACTTTCATATTTTATCATATCCTAGAATGCATGGGAGTTGAATAAAGTCACACACAGAGCATGCAAAGAGCGACATAGGAAACAACCGTATTTTATTATGATATCAATACATCTTCTATATACACACAGTAATAAAAATGCAGTCTTAGTAGCACTATGAGCTGTTTACAAGGCTTTCATTTTTTTCCCAGGCATACCACACTATCCCTTGATTGCTTGAGCAAATTTGGACTTAATCTCTGACCAACAAAATGCTAACAAATTAATTTACAGATGAATAACTTATATTTTAAAAAAAAATTGTAATCCATTTCCAGTGAAAAACACGTTTAAAACGCGCTGAATAGCTGACGTGCAAATTCTCTATTGTACAGAATGTGAAAGGTTAGGAGTGTTATCACAATACTGAAGGCAAAAAAACAAACAAAAAAAACAAAACACAATTGGTTCACAGTAAAAAAAAAAAAGTGAAACAGCGTATTCAAGTAAAACAGGATTAAGTTAAACCATATTAAAACTCCGTTTGCCTCATTGACACTTTACATAATTCAGCTATTTAACAAAAAGAACAACATATTCCAAGATAAAAACAAATCCATTTTTACATTATGTGTAACCAGAAACTGTTAAGTAAAAATGTACAATAAAACCGGCCTTTGCGATTATAATTTCCACTCATTTTCGTCACAAATAATATACAGCCCTTAACTAGGATAATATCTCTGAGTAACACAGACAAGAAATCAAATATTTTCCACCAAATTTGGTAACAGCAGGCAGGACTGTACAACGCTGCCTAAATGTGCAAACCATGCCAATCGAAGCGACGGATTATTCCATGATTGTTTCTTTACAATGCTTTCTTTTTTTAATGCTCTCTTTTTTCTGTAACAGCATTTGATGTGGGAGGTTTTACTCCCTCATTCTGCGTTCACATATTGCTCCATTAACAGTGCTAACACTAACAGTAAAAAGGAGTGGACTAAGAATGAAAATCGGAGACTCTTGTTGCCATTTCGGTCTAAAATCAAGTTTGGAATAGTAAAGTGATAAAAAAAAAATATCATCACCGAGTGAAGTCAAAAGGAAAGACAAAATGGACGCAGGCATCAATGGGAATCCAGGTATGTACTATAAAAATGAATATCCAGTTGTCTGTATGATATGCGACATTAATAAAACTGAATTTGATTAGACTTATCTTTAATTAAATATTTGTACATGTCTGTTCAGTGTCCTTCTGTTTGAATTATGGCTGAGATCTGTCTACAGAAACTTCCATTAGCATAAGCACCTGCTAGCACCCAGAGGCATTTTTTTCTTCTTTTTTGTTAGGTTTCAGGTGTCATGATGAGGATTGATAAGTGTTCTTTAACTTTTTTTTTTAGAAACATCTCCCTGTTCAAAGCCTATTGGGAGCAGTGGCTTGTTTTCTCTGTACATAGAGCCTAAATGCACACTGTCCCTTATATTTTATTTTTTTGTTTTGTTATGTAGCTACAGACACCAGATACATACGTAATAAAAAGTCTGTCTTTGATATAAATAAAGTTATGCTTGGAAAAAATACAATAAAAGTATGTGTTTGTGCTAGGATAGTTAATTGCCCCATTTTACTGTCTAAAAACCTATGAAACAGAGCCATGTTTAAAAGTTGGATGAGCTGGAAGTGTTTTTAAAAGTCAATTAGACTAGAAAAAAACAAACTTAATTCATCTTTTCTGAGCTTTGTATGAGCTGACCATCACTTCCACATAAAACCCCAAGCTAACTACAACCAGACAATCAAACCAGAATAATAAAAACTCCAAACTTGCCACTGCTAACCAGTCCACTCCTGTTTACTGTCACTGGCTCCTTCCTGTACAGAAAGCATTTAGCATAAGGATACATGTTCTATAGCTGTGCAGGTATACGTCAGTGCACATGCAGTGGTGGTGAAGCTTATGGAGCCTATGAATATTGTCCAAAACAGTCCTATGTGTCACAGTCTGGGGACAGCTGCTCCCTTCGCACCCACACCTCGTCCTCGGTCTGGTTTTCGTCCTCCGTATTGATACTCCTCTGCTTCAGATCCTCGACCGGGGACATGAGGTCTTCACTTTCAGTCTCCTCACTTTCCAACGACAAAGCCGAGACGGGGCCCTCGATGGGGGTGTCACTCGACGTCACTCTGGACCGCCGGCAGAACTCCTCGTCTTCGTCGCTCAGGATGTCGGTCTCTTTCACCTCCTCGCGGTCTTCGTACTCCTCCAGGTCGAACTGTTCCTCCACCCAGCGGTCCGTGTCCGACTTCTGCTGCGGGTCGCTGTTCTCCCGGTGAAGCCGTTCGGCGGCGGAGTCCGGAGGGGACGCCGGGTCTGGTTCGCTGTCGAATACAATGTCCGTGTCGATGGTGAAGCGGTTTCGCACCAGCTTTCTCCTTCCCAGAGTCCTGGTTGGTGCAGATGCTACAGGAAAATATAAGAGAAATATGTTATAATAATACAAAATGACAATGGCTGAAAAAAGTTCAAATTATTTGATTATTTTTTTCTTATTATTTTTAAGTTTTTCATTTCAGAATTAATAATTGACAAGTAAATACCAATTAAACTGTTTAATGTAATATGTCTTTGGCATGATTTGAGTATAGAAGTACTGCTGAGTATGTTTTAAGTTTTGAGTGGAAATTATTATACCAAGTTAAACTTATCAGGGCCTCATTTATAAAGCTGTGTGCATACAAAATGTTGGCTGAAATGTGCATGTGCCACTTTCCACATTATAACTGGCATAAAGTCCAACTAAAGGTAACACTGTGCCTAGCCCTAACTCTGAACTCATGCCTGTGGACATTTTGGAGACATAGCCCAAATGTGATAGCCAGTCCTGCCAGACCCTTTGACTTTCACTTTGCTTTTTCTTAGCGACATCAAGTGGGTCTGAAAACTCTCCCACTGACGAAGGCTTCCACTGAGTTCAATCCTACCAGACTAATCATAACCATTTATTTAAAATAGGCCAGGCTTTAAGCGTTGCTCTGTTTTTCTGATTGTTGATGTTTTTCAAAACTCATTGGTCCTTGCAAATAATGGTACTACCCCTGAAATGGTTCCTGCTTCTGGAAATCACTGGAAAAGTGATGAACTGTGAGACTAATTGTTTGTATAGAGTAAAAAAAATGGACTGTCCAGGCTACAAAGGTGACCCACACGGTTAGGTGGTAAGGTAAAGCATGTTTGACAAATGAATGTTTTATGTGCCTTTCTTATCAGAAAACATGAATTTCATTCAGGCCTAATCATGCAAGCAATATTACTCTATTGTGTGAAATAGAAAGGTCAATATGTCTTTTATATAATTCTGCTCAGTATTTATAAGTGATGCAGTTTACAGTTTGCTAGAGCTGTGCATGTTCACCGGAACACAGTGGCTGACAACAGGGGGGAGTTCACAGTTTCACAGCACGCAATTTAGTCAGAAGAATGGCAGACAAGTAACTTAAACCTAGCCCTTTGCAATCAACAACCACATAGTTGCATAATGCTGTGTAAACCGCTCAGTGCCTCTTGAAAATGCGCTCATCAGCAGATGATGTTTAGGCAACATTTATTAATCAGGAACTTTGGTTGAACTGATTTATGGGGAGAGCGCTCCATGAGTTTAATTCACCTGTGCACATTTCTACTTCAGGTGGGTTTTATAAAGGGGAATTCGCTGCAGGTGTGTACCAACAGTTTTAAAAACCAAGACATTTTAGGACTTGCACACATTTTGGCTTTTAAGCAATTCTGTGCACTCTTTAATCCTGATGTTAATCATGCAGTACTAGTAAAGTATTAATGTCAGCTATCAGTGTCAGGTAAGAAGTAGTAAAAAGTAGCACATTCAGAATGGGGACACTGCTGTAGGGCAAGGACAGAAACCTGCATTTACCTGCTCTATTAATAACTGGCCGGGCCCCCTTCAGGGCACACAGACGCTTCCCTCCGAAGGGCACGTACTGCTGGTTCAGAGGTAAGCTCTCAGTTTTCAGCAGCTGCCTTCTGTGCTTCTCTCTTAAGATGGAATGGACCGTCTTCACGAAGTCTTTCCTGCTCTCCGGAGAACTGAGAAGAGAAAGGAGCGTTATCGCTTCGTCACTCTGCAGATAGCGGCAGGCGGTGCACTATCAGTGGCACTCAGCCTTTAATCCAGAGAGGAGACAGATCCTTACCTACAACACAGCTGAAACGCTCTCTCGGGACGGCCCTCCGACTCCGATTTAGTGTGGACGATTTCACACACAGAAGAGCCCTCGCCATCTGTAAGGACAAGAAAAACGTCTTTTTTTAAATTTCAATTTTTGGTGCTGGACTCTTGATCCAGACAAAACTTGCAAAAATTTAAAACACATATGCCACTTTAGAAGTTTTATGCAGTTGTTAATCTGTAGTAGTGGTTACCAAACACAAAAATGTCAATTAAAAAAATGAGGTTTGTCCATAAAATAATGTTGCCATAGAAAGGCCAAAAGCCAGAGAATTAAAGCAAAAAAGTAATGACACTGTGTTATAAATAATAACAATACACGAAATGGGGATAAAACTGTGTCATACATGCCCCAAAAAGCATTAAATGGAAATCAAAAGGAAGAAATTAGGCAACAAAATAATAAAGAATGACAAAACCTGCTCCAGAGATGACCAAACCAGACTCTAAAGTCGGGTCACAATTCTTTTGGCTTTTTAAATAGCCTATAGTCCTATAGCACAAATCCTGATATTTAACAAATCCACAAAGGATTTCATTTTCAATAAATTAGCATTGGATCAATTTGTGAGGCTTTATACCATCTTCGCAGCACCATTATACTGCAGCCTTTGCAGATGTACTTTCCTATAATTAGTTGTGACATACGTAGTGTAGAGTGGTATACCACCATTTTTAAATTAAGATAATATTTGTGTCGCATTCAACAATGGCCATAATTATTGCCATAATTGGATTAGCTGTAACAATATTGGATTCGCTGTAATGATACTGTTACAGCTAATCCAATTATTATCAGGTATTTATGTAGAAATCTCTTTGAAAGTTGCAGCATTTACACTTTTTGCAACATTCTGTACCACATCAGAAATAAAGCAGCCGTTCTTAGATGCTGTAAATCATCTGTGTACATTATATAATTCCCCTAAGTATCAGCGACGATGCAGACGTCGTTAATTAAACATCCTCCACACTGTGACAGGTCATCTAAGCACAAATGAGAAAGAAATGGCAACGTGATGTCTCCATGTCTCACACTATTACTAACATTAATCAGAGAAGCGAGATGGTTTTCCCACTTTACTTGAACATAACTAGACCTATAAGACAAATGATGTTTCATAATAAAGAGAGACTGAGTTCAATGTAGTGTCGCGCTGATTTATTCACCCACCTGCGTTGGCCAAAGAACGGACTTGAAGGGCGTTCGTTGGGATCATGTGGCGATAGCGGAAGGGGTCTTTATCCTCAGACGACATGGACACTCTGTGGGAGCCGCCCTGAAGTCACACCAAAAGAAAACATATTAATGCTGTTTTTCAGTTTTTGTTTTGTGATGCCATAGCTGCAAGTTATGGCATGTCTTGGTTTACAGAGGCTAGTGTGCTAGATTTTGAATGTGGCAAATAGGACAATCCGGCTTAGTGGAAGTGTGACAACCTACCATTTTCTTTTTCTGTTTAGATCCATCCTTACAGACAAAGACAACTGCTGTTTTGAATACTATGAAGAAAAATAATGAAAAGGTAAGTATATAAGGTAAGTATATATTTCTTGAAGAGGATCATCTTTGTTTGAAAACTCCCTACTAACCAAATGTGGCCATTTGTGGTTCCTTCTTCCATTTCCCTAAAGAGGCCGGAGGGTTGATCCATGTCACAGTGGTGTGTAGGAGCAGGTCACCCATGGACAGATCGGCAACCTTATACAGCAACAAAATTCAGAGTCATTCCATGTGCATTTAATATGAAGAGGACAAAACGGTTACCAATCAAATACGACAAGATAATCCTTCTCCTCTTACCTCTTTCTTTTCACCGATCTGCTCGGTGATCAGATGATCGAACACGGCCCCAAACTCCTCGTGGATCTTCTGCATCTCATTAATATGGCTGGCCACTTTGTTCATAGCTTTCATGGCAACTGCAAACAAACAGAAAGCCACATGGTTGGAGTTTGGGAGAAAATCAAACTGAATGTGTTTAGCAGCATCTTTTATGAGCTTTTTCATAATGTGAATCAATAAAAATGTGAAAAAGTGAAACAAAAAGTCATTTTCTTTGGTCCAAGCAATCTTTTAACCCACAGATTTGATAAGATTTTTTGTTTGAAATATATATCAGTGCTTGATATAGAGCTAGTAGCAATTGCAGCTTATTATTTGCCTGCAACAGAAACAAATCCAGCAGGGTTGATGCTACAATATATCAGCTGGAGGGGCGATCTGTTCTTGGCTGTTTTAAACACATGATGTTTCAGCCGGCTCTACCTCCTCAACCTCCTACAGACGAAACAATCATGTCAGTAAAGAAGGTAGACCGGTCCTTGTTGACTATTCAGAGTTGAGCAGACCATCCCTCTGACCGATCCATTCAAAATACTAAACAGTAGGGTGTACCAGGGTCGCTCTATGATCTATAATATGTCCATGTCTACTGTACTCTTCACGACTCACCATCCAGGTGGTAGTGCTCCTCGCTGTCGGGGTCTGTGAGTGAGTAGAGCTCCTTCAGCAGCAGGGGGTACTTCAGGACCCTCTGGATGGGTTTGATCAGGTACGACTCCAGAGTGGACGAATGCTGCTGTTTGGGGTTGCGCTCGTCCAGGAAGGCCTTGAAATCCGGATCAGTTTTGGCTGCACAAAAAATCATTTTCAGGTTATTAAGACTTGATGTGTGAATACTGCTGAAGAGGGTGTGTTTTTAAAAGCCGAGGTGATAGGCAACAGAGCCATCTAAAAGGGTCAGTAACTTGTTGATGCAAATGTAAACATAAACAAGCTCTAGAGCTGGAGGGAGTGGGTGTATCCACGGACTGAAGAACATAATGTTCAGCCCTGCTCATTATATTTTTCACTGAGCGTTTAGCCCCGGGAGCTACCAGTGCGAAAGAATGCAGAGGTCAAACGGACAAGTCCCTGGTTGACGACTCAAAGCTGCAGATTTATGGCGCTGTGCAGGACATGGCAGATGGCTCGTAGATAAACACATCCTCTGCTTTGAGCCGAGAAGGAATATCAAATGGAGAAAGCCTTTTACTCACCCTTTACCAGGACCTTGGGGACTTTGGTGTGACTGGCGCAGAAAGCACTGTAGATCTTAAAGCGGTCAGCGTAGTAGAGGAAGGAGCCTCCCAGAGAGAAGAGGATTTTCTGTGATAAAGACAGAAGTTATTAGATAATTTGTGGTGGGAAGTGGGAAAATCAATCTCTGATGTTCAGTCAGTCATGCCCAAAAGTCTGATCCAAGGGCATAGGTCAGCCAGAGGTCAGTTTTTGCACAGTTGGAAATTTGTAGCTAAGAATGTAGCATTATTTATGGGCCCATACCAAAAGTAGTGCCATGACAACCTATTTCATTTTAAGGGAACTGTTTGAAACACCAAGCGGTGTCTCACAAAACAAAGTGCTTTTTTCCTAAACAACAATTAGTTTATGCACTGTTTCTATGCAGCTGGAGAATGCTCATTACACTGCACTGAACTGCACTGAGAGCTTTCACCTCGAGCTAATACACTATCAAGAACATAACAAATACAGAAAACACCAGCCAACACCACCACCAAAACGCCCAGGTGTGTTTTATTTTTGGGAGGTGGTAAGAAATTGTCTGTCCACTCTTTTAAACACTAATATTCCTTTTTCACCTGTAGATTTATTGTTAAATGATATGTCCCAACTTAAATTACGCAAAAAAAAAACAAAACATTCACTGTCTTACCGCCAGTGGGTGCTATCTTTTATAGATGTGGCATATTTAGAGTTGTCTACTGCATGTGTACATAATGTAACACTTTTTAGGTGTCCTGGGCCTTTGTATGTTTGTATGTTTATTTTATTTTTGTTTTATGGTGTTTGTTCTGTATATGTTTTTGTTATGTTGTATAATACAAAATAAATAAAAACTTGGTCAAAAAAAAAAAAACAAATACAGAAAACACAAACATTAAAAATGGAACATCCTCCTAAATATGACATAAATAATGAATGGATTTTAAAAATCCATTCAATATCTAAGTAAAAATAGATTCTACCTTAAACTGATCCACTCTCTCCAGCTTCTCCAAATCTGGCACAAGCCTGGTCCCATCCTCCAAGGTTTTGAGAAACTCCACCTGAAACGCCACCATTTCCGGCAAATTCCCAAACAGCACATCCAGCTGGAGAGGAAACAAGAAGTTGACTTTTTGTTATTACCCTAACAGGTGTAAAATGTGTCAGTTTCCTAATGCAATTTGCTAAACAATAGTGGGGTGTTGCATCACCACACATTTTATTATGAGGAGTGATTATAAAACATCTCTGTACTTTGTGAATCTCTGCCCTCGTGTTTCTGTCATCACCCCCTCTCGTCCTTGTACACAGCCACTCACCACACCATTATGTAAGCCACTTTTCCTACAACACTTCAACTGCGCTGGCATTTAACAACAAACTCTCACAGCAACAGTTGACGTACCTCATCCTGAGTTAGGAAGGTCTCTTTCTGCAGAGGGGTTAAATATCTCCCGATGAGACAGTTGAGGTCCTGTAGGCAAACAAGAGAGGATTGCATTTAATTCAGGGTCGGCCGAGAGTGTGAGATGGATAAAGACTGAGTAAACACACACCTTTACATAAGGCTTACATACTCTACAGAACACTGATCTAAGTAGAAGGAAGGAGGAAGAAAAAGTCCATGTACATAGACGCTGGTGGATGTGTTTAGGCATGCCTTGGAAAAAAAGTTAACATTGTCGCCTTTTTATAACAAAAGAGGAAAATGACATTACCTTTAAATGCACAAAAAACTAAATAAAAAAAATAGCGGTAGTTGCAGTGTTACTGTAAAAATACTGTATTGTTTGTATAATCCTGAATAACACAGTTTACTAAGAAAGTGCCATCCCGGGTGAGTGTTATATCACATTGTACCGCTAGATGGAGCCGTGGGCTACTGCAGTGCTCAACCCGTTACCCTCAGGCCAGTTTGAATGGGAGGTTTCTTTCCTATAGTGTCTAGACTTTATTAGAACATCTAACTGTGAAAGAGATTTCTAAGCGACCGTTAATTAAATAACATAGTTTAATTGACTGTCTACAGTGCTATCCCAGGAAATTATAAGGTACAGAGCTTGTTGCATCTTTTTCAGTGTATTAGCATAGCATTTATGTCATTGTTCCACTTGCTGCCTGTATACTTTGTCTCTTAATGCTGTCTACCATCTTTTTGTCTCAGGACTACAAAAGTTAGCTTGTATGGCTAACTGTGGCACTTTTACATGATAAGAGTACGGCTGATCGATGCATGTGTTTTATATCATAGAGTATTGTTCTGTAATAACATAAAATAAACAATTTGTAAGTCAGAGTTCTGCATCATTTAGGGTTGATTGGGGAAATTATTGTTAGCAAGATTAAATAAACATATAATCAGGTTAAATTACTTATTTGAGCCATTCTTAAGCTTCTAAGGTACATTTTAGATATACACTATAGTCTATGCATTATTCTTTTGCCATTATTCAAGTTTGTTGAGTTGTAAAATCCCACAAATGCAAACTTTAGAAACCCAGTGAGTACATGCTTAATCACTGTGGCGTAAATAAAAATGAAATAAACTTTGGAATCGAAAATGATGATGTATCGTAAACGCTTTTTTTTCTTTCTAAGTTTGTCTGTGCCTTATTAGAGCAGGTATTACATTGTAAATCTCTTAAATGTAAACTGCAGACAGGCTGTTAGTCCATGCCATTTCATTGTGGGATAAATTAAGATGAATAGCAACATGCTGCAAAACAAATCAAACCGTCCCATTAAAGAGAAGCGCCCTCACTACCCTGTCCATCATGTAAAATGGGATTAGTATAATGTTGAAATGAGCCATAACACTTTGGACAGCCCTGGCATTATCCTGCTATATACCTTGTGTAACCTAGTTAATCCTGAGCTAGATTTATACGGGGCACAAAGATTAGACAATACCCAGGCAAGGGCACAGCTGTGTCCCCCTACATCCCCTGGGACATGGATAAATATGGATTGGTCACAGAGTGAGGGGCTAACGCAGATCGATGGACAGGACGCACACACACAGACCATCTGCCGCCTCGGAACAATACTGACTTTGACATAGGTGCGCTCCGTCTCCACCAGTTCACAGATGACTTTGCGAAGCTTGTCGGCATCGGAGAGCTGTCTGGGAGGCGTGGGCGGCGGGTAGGGTGAATCCGGGCTAGGAGATGAAGAGAGACACTCCGATGGATTCATGTCATGGAGGCTGCGGCAGAAAGCAGCGACCTGCTCCGTACTCTGTCAGAGGAAGAGAGTGAAAAATTAGTGACCATTAACGGACAAGGAGGGTCGGGACTGCAAAAAGACGTCCGGTCCAAATGAGAGCATATATAAATGACACCTGAAATGATGTTCACCGATTCATGACTGAGCACGGAATGAGCCTAGAAAGAGGTAGAGGCAAAAAAAAAAAAAAAGTATTCGCACTAATTTGGTCTATTTTCAGTCTGTCATAACAATGGCACTCCCCCTCCCTGCTTTTCACTCACATCCCTCGTATTCCTTGGTGCTTTCCTCCTACTGACGGCTCACCGGTGTAATGATTCATCACTTTCACACCATCAACAAAAACATGCACAACTGGATCTGTCTACACACAGGATGAGGTTACCCTGGAGAGGCACCTGATGTGGATTTAGGTATCATTTTGGACTCAATTCGACCAGTTAATCCAATATCACCACACAGGTACTAGAGACAGACAATATTGGTGACAAAATAAGTCGGATCATTTACCATCGTGCCATTATGTTTTGGAGTCAGGTGATTAATTTTTCCTGCATTGTACATTATATAGACTTACAATACACCGAGGAGGCTATTACTCTCTTCTTATCAAACCTCACGGATCCAAATAATACATTTGGTGAGAAAAGTCCATCTGGCCATCCGTCTGGGACTCCATGGTAACGCTTCTGAAACTACGTTGAGCTGTGTGCTACAGGTAGTTAGCCTTCCATTAACTCACTGCTAAAAGCAAATCTTTTCATAAACAAAGTGTGGACAAAGCAAGTAAATATACCCCTTCCAGCTGATTTAAAACTAGAGACAAATATAAAGTAATACATATAACAGAAGACTCAAACAATGGCTAAAAATCTACAAAACAGAGCCCATATGAATATTTTATGAATGTATGACTACAACCTTGGCACAAAAACACAACCAAAATTCAGTGAATGTATTTTTTATGTTTTTTTTTGTTTTCTTTTTGTTTTCTTTCTGCATCAAACCAACTTCAACCCATATCATTACGACCTGACCAATCATGTCAATCTGGTTGTATGTTTTTCAAATTGTGAAATTGTCTGTTGGTACTGCCCCCTGAATTCTTCCAGTTGTATATTTAACCAGTTGCATTTAGTGGCGGTTTAATCTGTGTCCATTTACCCCTTGGAAACCACCAGTCTAATTCTGCGTAAAAAGTAGAATTATGTGAAAAATGGGATGGCTGGGCAGACTATTGTTGGTTGATTTATATTCTTAATAATATTTTTCCCCTTAAAACACAGATTTATATGGAGAGCTGAAAATATACATTTATAATACATCTAGTTCGAACCAACTGTGATGTCCATATCAAATGAGATAAAAACATATTCACTACCTTTCCTTGACCTGGCCCTGGACTCTGCTCAACTCTAGTGCATGCAGCTCCATGTCAAAGACTAAGACATGGCTGCTCACGACAACAACAAACTCATTTTAATGGTTGCACACAGAAATACTCCAAACACAATATATTATTATCAGGAAGAGAATGCATTTGTGACATCTCTAATGAGCAGGCCTTCAGTCTTTAGAAAGTGGTGAGACACTAAAATATTCCTAAAGATCAGTTCAAAGGTTCAAAAAAGCCAACCCGTGATTCAAATGTCAAGGAAGGCATTACAGCTCTTTTCATTCCAACAAAGAACTAAATGGTAAAGTGTCAAGGAGCAAACTGTTGATGAAAAGTGCATGTCACGTCCGAGACTGTAGTTTGTATGAGACGGATCTTACACTGCCGACAGAATCCATTTCTCTTGTCACAGCTACAAGCTCCTCGGGGGGATAAAAAAGTAACATCAATAAATCTCATGGCTGCAGAACAAGAAATTCTTTCTCAGATATAGTCATTTCATAAAGGAATGGGCTTGGCTGTCATTTCTAATAGATACGAGACAGATTGCTGTATAAAAATAGGGAGATGCAGTGTTTGGCTTGTTTACTGCTATTCCATTCACAGGAGAGATCAAGAGTAATAAAAAGACAATGAATAACACTGTAGGAGATCTTGTGTTACACATGTTAGGGAGTAAATATCAATAAAAAACAGGACATTAAGTAACCTGACTTTTAACAGTGCTCTCTTTTAGTACAAATATTAGTTAATTTTCAATATGGTAATAGACTCATACCCAACTTTTAGTTATATGCAGTTCGGACATCTTTTAAATGACTCTCTTCTCTTTACTTCCCTAATGTGACGGCTACATAAATGCATTCTGACAGCAAACAGAACGTGCATCTATGAGCAAACACAGTACTAAAATTAAAAAAGTAAATGCATTCATAAAGCTTTATACCACGACAGTAGAACATTGTTGATTGTTTCTGGTTTATTCACAGCTTTCTAAATTTTAAATTCAGAGAGGTGCAGCAGTTTTCAACATTTAAAGACTCGCTCGCTATTTGATATTACGTATTCTGCTTCTGTTTAATGCAGTGCAGACAGTGAATGGAATGTTTTATTCACCAAGCAAGAGCCTTAAGACATGACTAAAATTAAAAACAGTTGCTAATAAACCGTAGCTTTGCATTTGAATGCTAAGGTAGAACATTTAGCAAGCTTTCTTTTTGGAATACAGCCATTATCCATAAATGAAGAGTGAGTTTTGAAAAGTGGAGCACTCTGATGGAACAAAAAGCAGAAATGAGTACTGTATAGCTTTTGGAATGATTTGTATGTTACTGTACCTCTCCAGGAAACAAGCTTGGGATAGTGGCTGTGTTATAACAGTGTCTTTTGATCCAACTTAGGATGTACTGTTGCAAGAGTGATCCTGAAAGTGCAAAAATACCACACAAAAACATTTTGTAATGCTGCTTATTATCTAATCAGACCATTCCGTTTACATGTGAGACACAGCAGCCATTTGTTCGCTCGACTATGTTCCAAGACAGAGCTGTCAGATGAGCAGATGAGCAGATAACTTGGAAAGCATTATGATGTTTCTTAAATTGTACTGGTGCCATCTGTGACTAAGAGCCATTCCAACAGGCAGTTTTCCAACAGGTTTTTGAACAATGCGTTTAAAAGGTGCCTTTATGTTCCCCCCAAAAAACCCTGAGGCATCACTTAGAAGCAGTTACTGCAAATGCAAATTCCTCCCATGTAATCATCTGAGCTTAAGCCGTTTGACTGAGCCTAATAAGACACCCAGAACTCGTCACAGTCGTCACCCAGCCTCGACTTCACAGCAGAGGCTAATTAACACCGTGGCAGCTCAGAGTGGATGGACAGTCCTGACACAGAGAGGAGAGGAAGAAAACAACACAGAGGGAACAAAACAAAGCCTGAGGAACAGACAATATGGAGGTAATAGACTGTCAGGAATGCATTGAGACTATTAATGTGCATTAGAGGAGCATATTTAGAAAGTGAATTATAGATTAAAGCTGTCAGGTTGGGAAAGATTGGGGAAAAAAGGATGACATAACAGCTCAAATCCCAAAAGGGAAAATGCAGCAGAAGTGAAAGCAAAGAAATCAAGCAAAGTCCATGTCTTTTTGAGGATATGGCTCTTGCAAATCAGACATTTCCATTAGAGCAGTGCAGTATGGGACAGGTCAGAATGGAACAATACCAAGGAATACAAAGTGTCACTTTAGTCACCCATAGGCATTGGTTTCAACAGGTACGGTTATTAAAAGGTGGTGATAAACACTGCAGTCTGTTGATTGGACAACGGAGAATTCTAAAGAATCAAACAGGAAACAAAACAATGTCTTCACAAATGAAGCTTGTCCATTTGTTACAATGAAAAGGCATATTGCAAGAAAAAAGAATGCTGATTGTTGTACTAAATAAGGCAGAGTTGGTTTGCATTTAAATAATATATAGAGATCCAGTGTTCTGGACTAACTACTACTTTCCTCTGGTCAAACTGATTGAACTAACATTTATATTGTTTTTTGCCTTGTATTTAATAATATAGGATCTTACTGATCCCATAGCGTGGAGGTTCACCTATACAATAAGATTAAAAATTATATTAAAAATTGTGCCATCTAAAAATATTTAAAAACATATTATATACAAGATCAAGATCACAGGTTACAAAAATTTTAATTATCATCCCACCACATTGTGATTTAAAGATCTGATGGTTTTTAAATTTAAAATGCAGAGTGAGAATGTCTATCACATGGAATGCCATCAGAAAATCAAGCACGCAGTTCTTTGCAATTAAGAAAGAGCGACTGTTGATAACTGACTGTTGCAATTATTAATTAATTAACACATTTGCAATATATTGTGCAGCCCAGATTTCTATAGAGTTGGGGTCTAAGGGCTGGAAATAAACCAAAACAGAATATTCTTTTAGCTTCTCACACTGCTGCAAATGAAGATTTACTTGCTTCTTTATTTTAGTTAATGTGAGGCACCAACATTTTAAAAGTTAGCCTCCACTAAGATTATTTTCTGATACAGTTATAACATTGAACCTCTTCAGGGTTTACGGAAGCCAAAACTACAACATAAGATACGGCTCAGTACAAATGTGTTTGCTTTATGCTCAATTTTAAAGGACCATTTTCTAGGACTATTCCAAAATGATGCTGACAGTGAATAAAGAGAATGCAAGACGGATTAAAATGACACAGAAGCAAGATTCCATTAATGTTACCAAGAAGTACAAATGTCCCATTTTCCATGAAAGAAAAACTGATCCGCTATATTCCAGGTTTTCTGTAGTGTATATGAAACCTAACAACTGTTTCATTTTCCAATAGCATAATGGCAATTACAGAATGAGTCTGCGACAGAGCGGTGACTCACTGCATCCTCGTCTGTGTGCCAAAGCGAACATCAAAAAGGTAGTTTACCCACCACAGCTGGCTATTAATCACACAAGCAACGAGCAACGAGAGACAGAAGAGGTCTCACCAGATGAAGCATGTCATAGATGGAGTCTGCCGAGCGCTTCCTGTCTTTGCTCCGACTCAGGATGGACATGGCTGGACAAAGACAGTTGATCAGAAAGAGTCAAAAGTCGACAGAACGCCTTCAATACATCTGCTTCTTCTGTTTTAGAGGAGTCAAAGTGAAGTGTGGGGCTTGTTGAAGAAGGATGAGCGAGTCTTCTCTCCGCCCACCAGCGCTCGCAGCCTCCAAACTCACTCTCTGTCACTGACACAGTCTCCTGCGCTCCTCTCTTGGGAACCTCGAGCACATAGTGTGAAGTGTGAAGAAGCCTGTCCAAGAAGTGAAAGTGAGCACTCATTGGTAATGCTCCAAAGTGAGGACAGAGTAGGACGGAGGACAGAGCAGCGATGGAATGAGTCTCCTCCTCAAGGTTGTGGACGAGCAGGATTGGCCGGGCGAGCGGCACCGCAGCTGAATTTAAATGCAGTATTTCAGGTTGGGCTGAGTAATGGGAAGAAAAGAAGAAGCTGCAGGGAGAGGCCAAGATGAAAGACATTTGTTCTGTGCAGCTTTAAGAAAAAAAGTGATTGCATATCCTAGAAGTTGAATTCAGTTCAGCATATGAACGGAAACTCTAAAAATTCTACCTTGTTGGGTGAGAAACCAAATGTGAGTCATGTCTTTTCTTTCAAAACAATATTTATAGGAAAGAGAGAACTGTATACTGCAAAATCAGAAGGCGAAAAGGAAGCTTGTGGAGAATCAATTTCCAAAAACTAAACTTTTGTTTGTGCTTCTCCTCCAGGACCGCTCAGTTTGCCTCCTCTGGGCAGTTGAAGATTAGCAGTATAGAAACCGTGACTAGATGTTCTGACATAGTAAACAAAATAGTTTTGACTCATGGTGTTCCATTTTTTAATTTTCAAACCTGGAAACTACTGTGGTATGGACCTACATAAGTCACACGAATACCATGTGTTTCCAATAATGAATTGTGAAGGTAATGTTAGCATGATTAGCAAGTAGCAGTTAAACAGCCCATTATTAGTTTATTCAAATGGCATCACAGTTTGGTACTCATCAATGTAAATTAATATCTTGTAAATTTAAATAATTATTCATTTGGTTCAATTTATAATCATGTCAATGTTTGTTCTAACAAGTTATTAGTACTATAGCTAATAATAAATAAATGTAATTAGAAAACAATGGGTACTGCAAATATAGAGTCAATGAGCTTGTAGCAATGTTTTATAATAACCTCCCGTTGATTATCATCTAAAAAAATCTTCCACTCCCAATAAGAGAAGCAGCCAAAAACAAGAACTCTATTTAAATGCTATGAAGTACTTTGACTTTTTAATTGTTATAGCTGCAGCCACTTAAGTCCAATTGTTATATTCAATAACTATACAAATGCAAATAACTAAAATGAATTGAGCACATACTTCTTCCAAGGTCACATTGTTTACATTAGAGCAATTCTATTTTATACCCACTCCGCAGTTGGACAAACGGAACCATTTCATTACATTCTTGGCAGACACGCGGCGCACCATTAAAAAGACTGGGATCAATCCACGAGCAGCATTTCGATAAGAGCGTTTTTAGAACTCATTTGTTGCTCTATGTATTATTGGCAGGAGCCCACTTCATTCCATTTAAACAGAAAGTAAACGCTTTAATCTCATCCTCTGCTCTTCTGCCTCACTGTATGCTATTTATATACATTAATTCAGTATCACTTTCATCAACCACAATCAAAGAGAGACAGTTTAATCAAAGAGCCATCCATCATCCGCCCGTCAGATACAAACACAATACTTCACCTCGCCTTGAGTTCTTAATGCTCATCACTCAGCACTGTAGGCTTACATTAATATTTAAGCCTCTTTGATTTTCATTATCTTTGAAGACAATTGAAAACAGCTGGGAGTCATGAAAAGCAGAGCCGATGCATATATTTATACCAAAGCATGTGTTAACCGTTGGATTATGTAAATACGGACAGTGCCTTAACAACATTAAACGCCCCTGTGGCAGATGGTGCGTCGAACAGCAGTGAAGCAAACTGTTGTTAAGTGCTGCGGGGGTTGTCGCGAAGGACAAGGCCGTGGCGAAAGAAATCGAGCGCAGGGGAATGGCACGTATCGCACAAAACAAATGTCTGATACCACGTTTGGTGCGCTTACCTTTCTGCACTCGTCGAACTCGCTGAAGAGCTCCGACTCGTCGTCCAGACTGTCACCGGAGCTCTCTAAGAACAGCCCCACGCCGTCGTCAAGGATCTCCTCTGGAATTAAATAATAATAATAAAAAAACGATGTTAATGTCTTGCAAATAGGTTAAAAGAAGAGTGCCTCAGTGCTGCACCCTGGGGCCACTACTGTTCTGACTGGAGACACAGAAAATACTATTAACTAATTGGTTACTGCTTAGTCTGGATTAATCCCAGTTGTTAGCTCTCTTCATATTAATTGAGGACTTCCTCTGCCATTGATTGTAAAGTCTTATGGCAGTTATTTGTCATATATTCAAGTATTATGTTAATTAACCAAAGTTTAATTGTTGTATTTTTATAATTAAAATCGTATGCAATTTTTTATTTTTTATTATTATTACATATTTTACAAATAATGAATATTCTTCAAGTTAATACGCCATGTTTTTTAATTTGCACGCTGCATTAAATTATAAAAAATATGGTGATTTAATAAAGAACTCCAAGAGGTCCATTTTTAATGTTGATGTCCTTGTAATTTGAATTGGACTGCTTGTTTGAGTGGTTCTTAAATTATGGTACATATATCATTGGTGGCTTTTTAGACTTCACTTGTTTGAGGCTTAAATGAAAAACCCTCTAATTTAGCATTCTGGGCCATGAACGGGACTTGGGAAAGGGTCGATCAAGGCCCAGAATATTCAACATGCTCTATGTTTCTGCACAAATTAGATAAATGTCACACAAGCTATTGACTTTGAAGGACTTCGGAAGTGACATTTTCACTAATTGTACTGACTTTCAGATGTTTATAATTAGGCAACATTATCATTAGAGTGTTGATGGAAAAAGACTTGAATCTATGCCAAGGATGTACATGCGTTGTATTGGACTTGTGAAAGTGCTGTTAAAGGTGGCCTGATGTATCCTGTTGTACCACTAGATGGAGTATTGAGCTATTGCAATGCTCCAACTGCCGTATGCTTACTTTGCCACATAGGTTATTAGAACATCTTCCGCTGGTGTAAAATCATCAGTTTCCAAAAGAATTAAAAACCGTCAATTAGTTGTAATTCAAAGTTCTGCTAAGCTAAGCCCATTTTTCTGGTTCAATTTTAATCATTCACCTTATAGGAGATGGTTTATGCTATATCACCTTGGCTTTGCGAGAAGATGTCCGTGTAGAGGTCGTCCTCGGCGCCCGACCGTCGAGGCGGCAGGAAGCAGAGCTGGCGGCGGTCAACAGACGGCAGAGTGTTGACGGTCAGAGACAGAGAGGCCTGGGAGAA
This sequence comes from Rhyacichthys aspro, assembly GCA_036850595.1. Lineage (NCBI taxonomy): Eukaryota > Metazoa > Chordata > Actinopteri > Gobiiformes > Rhyacichthyidae > Rhyacichthys > Rhyacichthys aspro. The sequence goes on from CM072160.1 coordinate 19,423,505, forward strand.
GGCTGCTTTCATGTCAGAGAAGTTCAGACTGGGAGAGTCCTTCCCGTTCAGCTGCAGGATTTCATCTCCTGCATTTAGACCTACAAAATAAAAGCATCGTCAGCACTGATTTTGCTAAGTATCCTCCATTATTTGAATAACTCGCAAAACTATTGTATTAGAAAGTGCTTTGATTAGATGATTACTATATAGTATTATTCTTCAAGTATAGCGCTACAATATAATATTCCCTAATTAATACACAATAGATTCAATGTGCTACATGTCTAAGCAGGATAACTGATATCAGGCTGGACTGACAGCTTTTTGGGCCTATAAAGAGACTATACTGCTATGCAATATTACCTCCTTTTTTAATTGCAGAATTGTAGTACCTTTCTTCATGTGAAACTCCATTATCTTTCACGCCAGGTCAGTCATTTACACCCAAAACTACCAATAGGGTCATTTGGACTCCATTAAAAAATGTTGTGATTACCTTGCAACAGAGACATTTTGCAATCAACTGCTGGCTAGCGCTAAAATACAAGTATTTTAAGTATATTAGCACGCAATATTAGATAACCCCTTATGAAACTTATTATATACTATATGAAATGGAAAACTAACGCTTGATTTAAGACCATTAAAAAGCCGTACGGTCAATACTAATAGTATTTGCACACATGGAGAAAAAAAAAAGTTATTATACACTGTGCACCCACCACCAATATGTTATATCCATATTGAAACCTTACAGTCCCATGTTGTGTAGTTTTACTTAAAAAATATTGATTAATTAATATCTAGATATGTCTAACTACACTAATGTACGGTATTATGGCACAGGTAACTACCAAGTAACGCTCACTGTCGTTACCTAAGAGTCACATTTTAAGACTGAAGTGCAAAGGTTGTATTAAAGGCATGTCCAGTCATATGAAGCTATATACAGTTCCAACAGTGTCCTCAGCTCAGTTTTAGCTCTGCATAACACCGCCTCCCACATTACCCTCTGTCACGACTTAACCTTGTGTTTTTTTACCAGTGTAAATATTTAACAGTTGCAGTAATGTGTCCTATTCAGTCCAGTGCGGTGCAGCGTGGACTCTTGTAATCACCGCCCTTGAACACTGCCTTCCTTCCTTTTTTTTTTTTTTTTTTTACCTCTGGCTTATTTTCTAATCTGCAGAAATGAATGGGGTGTCTTTTCTCACTCTCTGACAGTTCGCAGCAGTTCATTAGATGGAAATGAAAAAGAGAATGAACCTTTGGCGAAGGCGAGTCCTCCTGCTTTGACGTCGGTGATGTAGAGCTGCTGCACGCCGTCCTCCTCCACCACTGAGATGGAGAAACCTGGAGGAGGGAGAGAGGAGGAGGGACACTTATATAAAACCCAGATCGGGTGGGAATGCAGCTGAAACTCTGGGTCAACTATGGTCAAACTAAAGCAGAATTTGTGCTGAAAACAACTCCACCTAGGGAATCTACAGCCTCTTTTTACACCTGGTCTGCTGTCTTCTTGTTCGGGTTTCAACATCTAAGAAGGAGCCCATATTGAGATGGGTGAAGAAATGCTACGTTCCACAGACATGCCAAGATTTACGTTTGATATTCTTATACAAATTAGCCGTGTGCAATTAGGCACACAGGGCAATGTCATTCTTATTATTGTATTATTACTGTATCATTAACAAAGCATATTAAACACAGAACATCTGTTTTTTCCTATCACTCATGGTCCCTTTTCAAACTAAATAAAATACACATTACACATATTATATGAAACGTAAATAATGTAATAAGAAAACTACTTTCAGATATGCATGTTATGGTAACACTTTAGAATATCACAATTAAACATCAGTTGAGTATTTGTAACAACTTAATTAAGACTTAATTTATCATTTACAAAGCATTAATAATCACTATTACATTGTTATAAATGTTTTAGTCTTAACAAAAACCCTAATTATATAAATAATAATATAATGTTGACACATCTATTAATGCTTAACTACTGTGTGAGTTATTATGAAGTGTTACCCATGTTATTAATAAGACAAAAAAAAAAAAAACACTTTCTAAGTCCAGCGGGTATATACGCATTGGCATTATCATGGCAATATGTTACCACTGTACATGGCTAATTTTCATGAATCACTGCATGTAATTACGCCTATACATCTGAACCTTTGCAGTGCACTTTTCTTAAAAAAAAAACGTGCTTTTAAAATTCGAAAAATTAAAGTGCTATCACTTTAGGTATTAGTCTGGAGACTCTGTTTGAAGCAGTGGAGCAACAGATACACAATAGGATGGATGCTATACTGAACAACATGGACCATCTCCTGCATCAGGCTTTTGAACAACAGCAGTGCATGCCGGTGGATGTCTGAGATCTGCAGTACAGAAAGCCACGAGAACTCCTTCTTCCTGACCGCAATTAGACTGTACAATCAATCAGTCTGTGGAAGAGACTTGAGAACTGAATTTCCCCTTGGAGTTTTGATTAAGTTGAACAGAACGTTTGAAGAATTCAATAAACCTGGTCAAGAGGTTCTACACTAACATACACTGACCACGATTTGCCTCAGCTACTCTCTCGGGTGACGGAAAACCATGAATATTCCTTGATATATAAGGCTGCATTTAAAGTCTAATGTACAAAGGACAGATATATGTGACAAAAAGGGCTTGTGAAACAGATATAATCAAAAATAATAATAACAGGGTGTCCTTACCATATCCGATCATACAGGACTCGTCTCTGTCAAACTGGATCACTTTAGTTATTTTGGAGCAGATCTCAATTTCTTTGTAAAGCTGCGAAGAACAAAGAGGAAATTATTATATAAAGCGTTGAATAATAGCCCGCTCGATTCACACAGTGGTGGGCGGCGTATGACAGCCAGAAAGCAGAGTATTAATTTTCATTATTTTAGCTGTCTATGAATAGATGATAAAAATACACCACAGATATTGTTATTATTATAACGCTCCAGGAATCAATCCATGCACACTTCCTCCCCGGCAAGGCGTCCCACGTACAAAACAGAATTATTATTAGAGATAAAAATACAGATCTATTAATTATTAATAACATATTGTACTCTTTTGAGCTGTGGTTCTGAACAGACTGCTATAATTTATACATTATAGTGCAATTACCCAGAACATTTCTCAGAACATTTATGTGCATAGAAAGACAATTCATATAAAGGGATTTCCTGGTTTTAAAAAAGTGGCTGCGCTTACCAAGTCGCACACATCCTCCTCAGGTTTAGGAATGTAGAATTGCACTTGGTTTTCAATGAGGAATTTGAGTCGCAGGTAGTGCTTAGTGGGATCGAGATGATGAGCCTGTGAGACAAAGTTAGACACTGTAAACTTTATAAAAGCTTGTTTCCCCACCGCTGACAATGTCAAACAGATCTCATTTGGCTGCTTATTCTAACACTATGTCCTAAATGGCACTGTAAAAGTATGAACCCAATTAATGTTTTAGAAATGACATAGTCTTTTCCAGCAATATTCCTGGATTTGACCAGAAAAGATGTCTGAATAGTGCCAGAACTGATTTCCCAAGAATATGTGTTCTGGATATTTACCAGATCAGGACCGAGTATCATTGCAGAAGGCAGGAACATTACTGGCACATTCTCTGAATATATAACCAGATTTGCTCTGGCTTCTCGTTTATCATGTTGACTTTGGCATTTAAGACACTTGTCATATTACTCACTCAAGCCTCACCCGTTTCCTGTACTGCACGGTCAAGTGTGAACAGGGGTGACCTGGAAATGTTCTGGCATTTGTCTGCATGTGTGAACAACATAAAACACTACTGCTGCTGGGAATGAGTCCCTGAGAATTTACGGGGAACTATGTTTGACTACTACTAGTCAAGAAAACTGCACTGTTTTCATTTGGCAGAGTAAGAAAAATGGCATTAAATGCATATGTTGTCCCCCAGATACTGTACTACTGTACTGTGCTAAAGCAAATGTGAACACATTCTGTCACATATCTTAACCATGTAGTCCGTTTTTTAACATGAAGAGAAAGAAGGATTTGAGGAGACTATTCCTCAAATGATCTATGTTTGGACAACCTACCTGAGTTCCTTAAAACATTCAAAGTGTAACTAGAAGAACTGATACTGTTTTATGGTCACACCAATTTGGAATAGATTTTGCTTTTGTTCACTCACTTTGCATTCTTACTTTACAGCATTTCTTCAAAACTGTACCCAAAAAATGTACATATGACTGACACTTTACTTTGGGCATCCTTAAATGGAACTGCTGTGCAAACAACAAAGCGGATTAATATGAGTTGATGCCTTATTAATATCCCAACTGAATAGTATTTGCATTGTAAATTGCATCCAGAAAACCTGAACTTTGCCATTATATCAGTCTAAATTTTGTACAAGTTTGAAGTTAGATTATTTTCCGATTTTTTTTCAAAATCTGACAAGTGAGGCTTCACAGCTGTATTACATTTGTAGAGCGCCACATTCAAGATTAAAGCCTACCACATTTGGACATGATTTTTAAGCGTGATTATGCAACAGTGGACGGAGTGGTGCTCATACAAATACTAAAAATGCCTCCACTGACTCGTGTTACATCAAGGGTTCGTTATCACACAGCAGTGTTACCTTGCATATATTTTCCAGGACGCAGAGAGCAGACTCCCCTGGTTGGATGATGGTTAGCACCGGTTGGTCATTAGGCAGACAAACCCAGGACGGGGTGAGGTGGTCAGGTACCCACATGTCACTCTCCGTGTTGGGACGTGGAAGACTTTTCAATGTTCCATCCTCAGATTTCTAAGTAGATAAAAAAGGTTATTTCAAATGTGAACCATAATCTGTTATCTACATTTTAATGAGTACTGTTCCTTACTGTATGTTCCTTGGAGTGATCCATATATAGACCATCGTCAGGTGTTTTCCCTGCTTCTTCACCGTCAGCAAAGACCTGCAGTAACAAACAGCAGTGTCAGAGGTCAAGTAGAAATGCAGCGAACATGACTAGCACCTAGAAATAAATATAATCTCACCTGGTCGATACTCGGATGAGCTTTTGTTTTCTTCTTTGAGGTAGTGTCCAGACCCCAGAGGGACGAGAACCTGCTCTTGCGTTTGCTACAGGAGCGGGACATGGCCTGGGTTCTCCGTCTCACTCCGGTTTCTGTGCGAGCGGCCACCTGCCAAAACATAACACCACATCAGTCAGAGCTCAGGGGGACATGGTCAACAGGTAGTTTGACTTCACATCACACTGAGTAGTAATAAAGTAAAAGCTACTTTAAAAGCGACTGAATCAAACCTCTACTGTCTATTTATTTGCACAGTTAAGGACTCCACTGTCTGATTTTCTTTTTGCCGTCCCAGACTCAGATTCCACTCTCCCCCCAAAACAGCCTAGGGACCTCTCCTGCCTCTCTTTTATTACTAAAATAAAGTGGGACCAATTTTTTTTTCAATACATTACATCAAACTGAAGTATAGAGTTTAGTTTAGCGTTAGCTTCCTGGATCGTCATATGACAAGCTGGTGTAGACCAATCGGAGCGCTCCTTTTTTGAGCATGTGATTGTGCGAGCATGTGATTGGCCAAGGTTTCCCATTCCTGAATAGAGGTTCTCATCTATTACAATCCCTTAGAATAAACAGTAGATGGCATCATAAAGCCTGTCTTTTGCAAATTATTTCTTTTACAATATACTATTTGGGGTTTAAACCATTTTTACCAACTAGAGGAAAAAAATTTAAGGCACAGTCTGTTTAAGATGATGTGATAAATGATATAAAATATTGCAAAATGTGATAAATGATGTATCATGACGTGATGATGGTGACAGATGATATGAGGCAGATGATATGAATATAATATGACATAATAATTGGTTGTGATGGATGATGATAACATGACAAGCTGAAATATGGTGACCAATGATTTATCATGGTTGATGAAATATAATATGGAAAGACAATGTACAGTGATAGATTATGTGATAGAATAATATGATAATATGACTGTGAATTTAGGGAAGTAGCAGATTTAGGGCCATAGGAAAGTAGATATTATAAGATGATATATGATAAGCAGTGATGGTATATTGTGATACAAGATAAGACATGATAAGATTATACATTATATATTAGTTTAATAAAAAATAATATGATGCGATATATTATGATTATTATGACAGGATCAGATGATTTAAAATGACTGACACATGGTGGTAGATGATATTAAATCAAATGCAATGTTGATATATTGTGACAGATTGCTTAGATGCACACAATGGGAGGGACAAAACCCAATAGGCTTCTTATTTAGAGCCTTCTACTAAAATTTAAATTCCCAAAATAATAGGATACAGTGTACAAAAAGAGCATAACAAAGTAAACGGAAAGAAATTGTTTTAATTTAAACAATTATTAACTAGGGCTGCAAAGTATAAAAATGCAGTATGCTTAAATTCAGATAAAAACAAAAGTGCTAGTTGACAAGCAGTTTGAGAAATCCCTTTTGAGAAAAAGATGTATATTGCAATAACAATCTAATAGACTGTGCAGCCCTAATGAAAACTAGGCTCTAAAAGACTGAGTGGCACTGCACGGCTGCAAAGACAAATGGAGCTGTAATACCTCCCCCTCACAGACAACAGGCTCTTGTAAACAAGCAGAGTGACCAACTCGACAAATCAGGTAGACTAACACTCTAAGACTAATTTGACCTGATTTTGTGCAAATTAGACTCTACTACACTTACAGCAAGCAAAGTCTCCAAGATTTTGAGGCTATTATCTTAAAATAAAAAGTTACAGTTCAAGAATGACTAAGACTCCTGTAATATCACATAACTTTGCCCTTTTGGAAACAGCTCTGATAACTCTACACTAGTTTTATGCCAAACTGCTAATAGATCCTCTGTTGTTACACATCCTCCTCTCCATCCACTGTAGCGGCTCAAACGCCCACCTGCTCCGCGTCGGTGGTGTGGGCATGAGAGTGCATCGATAATCTGCAAAGGCCTCTTGAAATAAAATCAAATGGATGCTTTCCTGTACTACGAGTGCTTTTAGCCGAGGCTCTACATCGCGTCAATGAAGCAGTGGGAGGCCGCGGCTGTAAAGCGTACCCTGCCGAACGAGTGCCCTGAACGAGACCCCGGCTCCGAAAAAAGCAGACGTCTTGGAAAACATGCCCTGACACTCGAACGCTTTCATTTTCCCAATCAATTGTTCCTCCTGCTGAGTTTCCAAATACACACAGCTGTGCAGTGTGTGTGCTTTTAGGGTGAATTTGGGGTTATGTTGGCCTCGTTGCTATTGGTTACCATCGGAGGTTTCTTCAGGCTCCCAGTCTTAATGGACAAACTTAACATTATTGCATTAGGACATCAGATTTAAAATATACCGAATACACAGAGCCAAGATTCTAATTGAATGATGTTATCTATGGGACTTTTTATGACATTGCATTAAACAATACTGATCCATTTACGAGTGTCATATTTTATATTGAGTTTAGTGGGTTCTCAGCAGCAACACTGGCTCAGGCAGTCATAAAATAATGACACTTTTATCAGAGCTGACTTTACATTCAGCTTCACATTTAATGCTTGGTTGAAGCCAAATGGAAAACTGTGGCCACTTGGAGTTTTGTCAATACCAATATGTGTGTATGTGGGAGGGCACTTTTTCATCTGCCTTCTTGCATCCAGGCTGGAATAAATGTGAAGCTTCCATTTCCAAGGTCAAACTCCAACACTAAAAGTAAAATTTAATTAGTCATGCTCTTGTAGGAGTTTTTTCAGTATGGACGATCACTTGTAACTGAGTAAAGGTCAATACCGACTTTGCATTGATGGGGTACTTATCATATAACTGCAGTGCATAACACATTTCAATGCCATGAGTTTTTCTTTGTATTAGAATATTCCGTTTTCAGACCTTTTGGTATTTAAGCACAACACTGTTTTATGTTCGCTCTACATTTGTTATCTTCAGGGAAAACAGATGCGCAGCAAACAGATCCAGCAATGCTGAGTAGGGGTTAAATGAGTACAAGCCTTGCTGCCTTTTAATATTAAGTTTAATATTGGGGAAAACTTTCAAGGTTCAGTTTCACTTTTTTCAGCACCTTATAGCTGTGGCATATTACATTGCTTTATTTGTGTAAGTAGTTACAGTTGTAAATGATCAGATTGCATTTTGCCAAGTTTAAATCTAATTATTCAGTCAAAAAACTAATACAAATGTAATTGTTAAGTCCTTGAAGAATTGTGGGATTTAACAGCACCTGTGAAAGCTTTTCCACCATTGCCAACTCACCACAGTAGAATTTATACCCCTTAATAGTAACTAATAACTTAAATGACCTAATTGTAGCAGAAATTAACAAGAATATGACTCCTAGATAGTATAACAATTAGCTGATAATGAAAGTTTTTGAAAGTGTTTGATCAAAAGCAACAGATTAAGTGGTAGAAAATGAAAGAAAACAAGAATCAAAGACATAGCGCTGCATTTTATAGTTATTGCAATATTTTACCGAGTTATTGCATGTTTTTCTCATCATGTGCCGCCCAAGAATACAATGAAAAACATAGTATTTAAACTACAGACAATTAGAGTGTTGACGTGTGAGTTTCCTTCCAGTTGCTTGTCCTACACTTTTTATTTTATTGTATCAACTCCCACTCCAACTTCCACCATTTTTTTAGCTATTTGTTGAGTTAAACCAAGTGAAGGTAAGTGACTATGAGCTACAGATCCAACTCCATGAACGTCTCAATAAAGGACATGACACCAAATAATAGTATAACATTTAGCTGATAAAGTGTTTTTAAAAGTGTTTGAGCAAAAAGTGGTAGAAAATGAAAGACGACAAAAGAATCAAAGATAAAGAGCTGCACACTATATCGCACTTTTATCGTTCTCACATATCGCATGTTTTCTAATCTTGTGGATTATTATATTACCATATTATGGGACGCTAAAGCTACAGGTGTTGGTGATAAATATTTACCAGTGCGTGGAAGGACGAGACTGAGAAGATCCCCAGTCGTCCCATTGCCAGCTTGGTGGGTCTAGAAGCGAAGGCCAGGAGGCGCTTGGGGTTGGGCAGCTCCCCTCCCTGCAGACTGGCCAGGTAGCACCTGAAGCGGAACAGGTCCATGTGAAACTGCTCCAAGTTCTGCTCCCACAAGAAGATCTGCGTCAAAAAAAACCCAAAACACAAGTACAATGCATTAATTAATCAACAGCTTAAGATGGAGCGCCGAGGTTCTTTCCCCGTTACCAAAGTGTTGCCACTGCGAGCTCTCTTTGGCTAACGGAGGGCTGTTTACTGGGGCAGTGGAGCAGGACATTGTGATTATTCACTGGGCCGTCCTCTCTGTCACGGTCCTGCGCTGGTGTTCGGGGGAGAGGTGGGCCAACAGCGCAGCGGAGGGGTCTGTATCGCTGCCAGGTCGCGCGGAGATGAGAGCAAAAACAATACCGCGCATTCCACCGGCGGATCCGGGCTGGGAGCGCTTCAGCTTTCCAAGGAGCGGGCCCAGAAGCATTCAGCTGCGCACAATGTGAAACCTGACACTGCCAAACTGAACCGCTCCAAATGGGCCATACCTAACTGTCCTAAACAAAGCCCGGTTTGATCTATTTCTCCTGGCCCCGTCCTTGTTTGGAGACAAAGAAGTGGCTGTGCAATTAACACAAACAGAATCAGACCAAATGTTGCCAAAATAATCCAGGCTTCATCAAAAAATCAATAAATCTGACACTGGACCCTTTGGTATTCTTTTTGAAGAGCTCTGTCTTTCATCTTATAGTCTCATGTTTTCAGCGTTCAAGCCCATGGGATCATAACGTTGAAAGTGTGATCTATGTTTTAAATCCTTTAAGCTTCTTTGGGTGAACAAGTAACAAAGAAGCATCAGTAGCAAATAGGATCGCTGTTTTGTCAAGGATTGCTGAATGTAGCTTAAGTACTAAAAAGCACAGGAACCATTTGCCCAGTCGTCTCAGAATGCAACAGTTATTGCAGTTGATTTAAGTCTAGGACTAACCCTTGTTATTTAAAAGTGCCTTTAATGTCCAATTCTATACTGCTTTTCATTTTCAAGTGTTATTTTAAATGTGCAGTGATGATTTAGTAGTATCTAGTGGCGATAATGCAGAGTGTAATTCCTCTTACTTATAGGCTGCAAGCAACTATGGAAGCCCTGCAGGAACATGCTCTGTCTATGAACAAAACTAAAAAAAAAAAAAAAGATATCAGAAATTTAGAAACAAAAAATCAATTTAGTTAATAAGTGTCCTAAGCTTTCACGCAATATAATGTGTTCGAGAACAACAAATGTGCTTCTTCTCCAACAGTGCTCAGTTTTTTCCTCTCAGGGCAGTAGTCACAATAGAAACACTAAGTAACAGAACTATAGGTTTCTTTCACTGGGTTCTACATATATCCGTTCTTCCAAGATTGACGATTGCAAAGTGGGTTATTATGACACAGTTGTTTTTAGTGGTTTTGTTGTTTCTTATTGGATTTTGGTTGTATTGCAATGTCTTGTTTTACCACATGGTGGGTGTGTGTCTGTGAGGGTTTGTGCACTTAAGCCCTTTTGACACATGCTCCTCGGACGGAATCAGAGTTATTCCACTCAGACTCTCCTCTGAATTGACTTGCACACGTGCAGATTAAGTCCAGGGGAATTGTCCACATTATTTGTGTTTGTACATGCTATGAATAGTGAGGGTGGTTTTACTGGGAAGCTGGGAATGACTCTTAATTAGCTTGACTGAGTTAACACAACGCAACGGACAAATAAGCAGATTGCCACTGAGCCCACTGGAAAATAAATAAAAGCCTAAGCCTAAGACCTTTTATTTACTCAAACTAGTGATGATAAAAATAACATTTATCATCGCCAAAACTAAACACTGAAAACTAAACACTAAACACAGGTAGTGTACCTGTTGAAACCTGAGAACAGGACACTACAACAGATATACACTACTGAAAATATAATTTGACAGATCTATTCCATATTGAACAACACTTAATACTCATATTGTGCTGTGCTTTTGAACAATTTGAGTTTCCAACTAAGCAGAGCTCTACCTTTGTAAACAACTGATACCTTGCCTAATTGTATGAAAGATAATCATGGGGGAACATAATATCAAGATGCATACTTTACAGTTTTAAATGAATATGTGTTGCACTAAATAGCTTTGCCCACACACACACTCCTGGTCATAAACTGCTGCTGTAAATAAAATCTGATATACATAAATGACGTTTTAATGTAGTTAGTAGTTAGTGTAGTGTGAACCGACCTGGTCCAGAATAGTCTTCCTCTTCTTGGTGTCGGTGACGGCCGACAGCTGCATGTCCCCCATCTTCTTCATCTTCTCGTCCATGTCGATCTTCTGCTCCAGCTTCTTGATCTCGGCGCGGAGCAGGCGCACCGTGTCGTCCCGGTGGTGCTGCCGGGCCACGGCCGTAGCGCAGGCCGAGTGGATGGCCGTGATCCAGTTCTCCAGCTCCGTCTGACTGCAGGTCTGTGTGGAGGGCGAGCACATTCACACAAAGACTTTAAAAGACTTATAAGATAATGAATAATAATGAAAGTGTATTTATTTAAGGAATACAAATGGATGACTGTGGATTTCTGTTCAATGGAAGACTTGCAATATGTGATTTTACAGTTAGCATTCAGGGTGCTTCTAATTATATCATTACTATGCAATCTTTTAATCTGATAAAATGCTCTGGGGAAAACAGAGCATAGACAGGAATAAAGTGGACCATTACAGTCATGTCTGCACTTGTTCACAGCCGAGATGACATTTAGATTTAGACATTTTACCTGAAAGAGGAAAGCGTCTCCCAGGGAGTTGCTGAGGCAGAACACAAAGTCCTTCTTGGGGTGCTCTGGTACGGCCTGCACAATGCTGTTCTCCACCCAGACGGCGTGTTTGGGGACGCTGTTGTTGTCGATGCCTGAGCGGTCGTCTGTCTCGTAGAAGAATAACGTGCAACCTATAGAGACAAACAAAATGAGTTTTTTTTTTCATAAACAGTCTTCACTTTTATATTCAGAGCGATCATAAGGAGCTGAAGTTTCTCGAGCTATTGAATCCTGCTCTCCAGTGGCCAACTTTAAGAAGTGCAGCATCAATGAGAGATGACTCACGATTTAAAGTAAAGTTCCATTGGGAGGAAAATCATTCAGTGGGACTAGTTCACAAGTTAAAATAGATTACATTGTATGTGCGGTGCATTTGCGTGGATTTTATGGCTCTAAAAAATTAATTACAAATTTTTTAGGGCAAGAAATAATGGCAATATCCTTGCTGCAAAAATGTCTCAGTATTACTGTGTTCTCTGTGATAAACATTCATTTATGTCAAGAGTCTTGTAAGAGGTTATACAATTATTTTAGCATACTAATTAATAAACGATGATTAGGTTATGTGGATGGAAAGCGAAAAGGAGAAAAAACAGCTCAAAAAATAGCACAAACAGGAAATTTGACAATGAAGGCAACCAGTTTGAGGAGCCCTGAGAGGCTAGTATTTTTAATTAAGTGGTACTTCTGTATGCATTTTTTGGCCAATTTTCCATAATGACATGCTCAGCCAGTTTTGTTGATTTACTGAGTGCTTTATGTGGGAACACAGCCTACGATAAGGTTTATAGGACAAGACAAAAAAAAAAAAAACACAGACACATTTTGCAGTCCTCAGTAGATAACAAAATTAAACTTGTTGCATTTATCTATCTTGGAAATCCATATATCTGTCTAGTGGAAGTTTCATCACTTCCTGTTGTATTTCTACAGCTGCCCAGAGAGGACAAACTGAGGACTGGAAGTGCCTTCACATTTCTCTCGACATGGGAAATTTACAAACTAATTTTTATTCTAATTTTGTGAACTCATCATTAGACCTCCACTGTGTTTTATCATAGACAACAACATGACCCTTCTAGGCTACCATAGGTGTTTATATGGTCTGGAAAGGAGGGTTCTAAGGTGTGAAACCCACCTCCTTAAAGTTCTGGTTATGTCACTGTGGGGAGGTGGGACGTACCTTTAAGGGAGACCCAATAACTCTTCCATTTGCGTCTCGTGGCCGACTCCACCTTCTTGTTTTTCTTATGCACCAGGAAGTTCTTGACCGCCAGCCTCCCAGCTTTGCGCACCATGCCCTGAGCCACGCTGAGCAGAGGGTCGGACTGGTAGGCGGAGCTCATGGTGCTCTGCTCGTCACTCAGAGCCCCCTCCTCTAGGCTCTCGGTCTGACAGGAGCTCATTTCCAGCTCCTGCCTGAAGTTCTCGTACACCCCCTGAACGCAGTCGGCCGCCCCCGCTCCACCGCCGCCGCCGCTGCTGCTACCGCTGTCACTGCCCGCGAACATGCCCCTCCCGGCTCCAGAGCACATGGAGAAGGAGGCAGACATGGTTTTGTAGCGGCGGGGCTGGTGCTCGGAGTCCGGCGTGACCCCATCGATGCCGCTGTCCTCGTACTCGCTGCCCTCGCCGGCCGTGACATCCTGCGAGAGGCACAAGAGACAAGTTAGATGAAGACTTCTCACCAAATCTATGGAAGTTTCTGGGCTCACTTTTTTGAGCAGAATAAAAGTTATTGATGGGAAAAAAAGTTTACTTCCAAGAGACTTAAGTGTTGGTCCATTTTCTCGGTTCTTGTCAAGTAACGCTGCCTATTTCAAGGCAGATTTAAGCTTTTAAGTACTTTCCATTTCCGTTTTCACTTTCAATTTTGTTTTCCAATCAAGTTTTTTTGTCTGTCTACAAAGCTTTTCACTAGCTCTTAAACAAAATAACAATCAGGCATCTAAATTAAAGCTCTATGGTGCTGTTTTAAGCTCTGCATGCATTTGTTTTTGCCCTTTTTTACCACCAACTATTTTTCGTTACATTTATGTAGAGTAACTACTTTAATTTCTTGTACTTTTGGACTTATTCTCTCTCTAATCTCTGTCGTAACTAGAGTGGTTGTGGACTTGTTAATACCAAGGAAATGCTACAGGAATCCCATTATATCACCTGAACTTGCAAAAACTGACAGACTACAGTTTTCCTGGAGTGAAAACATCCCTTAAAACCGAAAAAATTTGTCCAGCCTTGACCTGTAAACTAAACTTAATTCTTTTATGACAACTACTTTTCTCTATTTCCAAATTCTGTCATTCATGTGGTGACTTTGACAGTCATCTCGTACCTTCATCTTGCTGCTCATTCGTCAGCCCCGCCTCGGCTGCAATCGCCTCACTTTTCTTCTGCCATTTTTGTAGTTTCCCCGGTAGGAGGAGTCAAATCCACCACTACAGACACATCCAAAGCCATCCTTTCCCTGCTTTACTCCTCAATAAAAGGAAATATCCGACATCTCCTGCCCTTTTCTAGATTCTCTGCATAGCGTCTCCTCTTGTGTGAGCCTGCCCTGCCTGTGGCACCGCCGGGTCTGCCCTCTCCTGCCCACATGGCCAAAGGCTCCGGGGAGATGAAGGGGGTGACACCAAACTCGGTATCTCCATCTGATCACGTGACCTAATCATGCGCTCCACGGCCCTATTCAGCGGTGCTCACGGTGCCCCGCAGTGACAGGGCCACCATACACGCTTTTTTCTTTTACTGTTACACTCTTCCCCAGGCCTCCCCTTCATTATCATGACAAAAGGGCCAAGGCATTTCAAACGGGGAGTGACTTTAAGCTGTCCGACCGCCCTCCTCATCAGCTCGAAAGTTACCCCCGTTCAGGAGAAAAACAACAGGTCCATCAGGAGAGTACATGCTGCTTTCCGAAATGAGCTGTCTTTTTAAAGAGTTAGAGCAGCGTGAACGTAGCCGAGGAGATGAGGGCTGCAGAAGTGATGCCACCAGACCAAATTAAGATTCAGAACAGCTTTTTAAACACTGTCCTAAAGGAACGGTGACTCAGGACTCTAAATTTTAAACTGTTGAGGCAGTGTTGGAGGTTAATGAATGGATGGTCCAATAAACAGAGCCCATTAAAGAGACAAAAGTATGCAAATGCGTGTCACAGTCACCACATGCAACAACAGTCACATTTAATAGAGCATACATTGAGGGAGTTATTCAGATTTGCAGCCAAATCACAAAAGAATAAGTTCTGGTGATAACATAGGACTACCGAAAAACAATTAAAATTTTTTAAGTAGTTTAGAAATGGGCATCTGAACTCAGTTGAACTTAGATGCGTTAAAACGATCAAAACTATCACAGATAAATTCAATAACCATAATTTTACCAACAGGTGTGAAATTTTTATTATCTACTACTTATTTCTATAATGGAATGAATGGACAGAGTAAACAATAAGTGTTTGTATTTTCATTTACTAATGAGTAAGGAAATAAACTGTTTGTTGTAGTATGTTACCTGGCCAGTAGATGTCACTAAATCCTGCACTGCCAGGCTTTTACTGAATAAAGGTTAAACTGTATTTAAAGTACAATATTATATTTCACCTCGAAAGGTTTTATAAAGGCAACCCTAAAGCTTTTGTTTGAGAACTGAGACGGCCATTGTCTATATGCCTACATCTAAACCACAGTATATTTAATTTGTGGTATAGACAGTTCATAGTGTAAAGCAATGTTTCCAAAACTTAATTTTCGGGCACCCATATTTCAAAATACCAAATCATTTGCAACACAAACTCAGAAACTGTATAGTAAGCAAACTTTACTTCAGGCTATTTGTCCTTCTTTGTCTTCTGTACCCATTACAATCTATTGCCGAAGCAGCTATTTTCCATTAATTCACCTTTACCAACCTGCTTTTGGAGTTTTGACATGACCCACATAAAATCTACATCAACCCACCGTTTGGGACACATTACCTGGATGGTCTGGGCCCTCCTGCCTTGCATAGTGGTGCACATGGGGACCTGGTGTTGCCTGAGGCCTTCCGACAGACAGTGGGACCGCCTGCACGGAAGAGTGTAGGCACTGTAGGAGTTCCCCTCCTCCTCTGAAGGGGAGAGCATCTTGTCGTCCTCGCCTTCCCTGATAGCCCTGCTGGCCCCGTGCCACTTGGTGTAGCCTCCGTGGGTTTTCCTGCGGGAGCCGCTCTTCTGGGTGTACAGCTCGTCCAGGGAGTTGGCCCTATCCGCCGAGTCCGTGGGGCTGGACTGCAGATGGCCTTCACAGTGAGTATAGTCCTCGGTGCTGGTCAGCTGTTCTTGGCTGAGGTCGGATAAAGAGAACTCCAAGCTGTCGTCGCGCCACATGTCCGCAGACTTGGACCTCTTTTTCTTGAAGCTAACAGTCTCTTTAGAGCGGCTTTTCTGGAGATACTTCACCTCCGCCGTGTACATATCCTCGTCTTGCACCTCCACCATCGGACCGGGCATGGTCACACGCATCTTTTCCATATGTGCAGTAGCGTTCGCCAGATCGTTGTGAAAAGACATTGGGCGTAAATTCATAGCCACGCGGTCCACCCAAATCGGGCTCCCGAAATCTGGCAGGATGCTCGTTTCGTTGAACGGTTCCAGCCCATTGTCGGCTAAAGATTGCGGGATGCTGGGGGTGCTGCTGGAGCGAGTGCTGGTCTCCGAGTTGCGGTGCTCTATCTTGCCTGACGAGGCGTGGCGGGGGTGTCGGGACTGCTTGCTGGAGACGCGGAGAGAGCGGGACATGTGCTTACGTGACAGGTAGCCACGCTCGGTACCGTAGAAGGCATGGTCCCCGTTCTGGCTCTCGACATTTCCCATGATTTAAAGGCTGGAGGGAGGGAGGAGAGCACAAACACATCAGTTCAGAAATCAATAGGAGACTGTGACATGCCACAAGCAAGACATCAGATGGCAAAACTGCACCGCCTACCTGCAGGATAGTAACGATTTTTCAGGCATTTTGTTTGTCACTGAATCGTCAGAGAATATGCCCAGGCTCTGAAAATAGACACAAGAGATACAAAGACATCATTAGAAATCAGATTGGATTAGGAAAAGCAGTTTTAATACATGTAATGCAAACTTTAGATTGTTGCCAGTATTAATCCATCCAGCCAACTGACATATCCACATAGACAGTAAGATTTCTTCTGTATTATTATCCTTATTTATTACATATGCATAACAATAAACTCAATAAACTACATTTCCATTTAAAATATCAAAGTTAACCCTGCTTGTTGTATTCTCTGCCTTGCTCGAGTAAGATGGTGTCCTTGAAAACTAGCAATTTCCAAATTTTGCCACATGTGTGTTATCAGAATGCACAGTCATCATTCTTAAACCACTGATGTCAATGGAGACTGCTTTTGCTACAATGCAGTTTTAAAGTGAAGTTCCAATACTGTAGACAGCTTTAGATACTTCCACTCTTAATGGTTAATGACCTGAAAGAATAAACCAAGACTATTTCAACACGATGACATACTGAAGTTCAAATGCATAACAACTGTTTGGTTAAATGGAGTGTTTAAAACAGGTTAAACAAGAATACTGTTAGAGGTGGGCAGTAAAGGCCAAAAATGCTAGTTTGACATACACAGAAAACTAATGTCTATTTTTATTACAATATTACAAAAGTTCAGCTGCTCACAAACACACAAACCTTAAATATAATATAATAATAATCCTATTTAAGCTGGGATAGTTGCCTTCTGACGACCGAGTCTCAGGGTTATTGTGAGTGTACTGTCACCATTTCCCAAAACATGAATGTGAATACCAACTGTTTTAAGATCCTTTTCATTGTACAGTGCAGTTTTAAAACGAAAAGTGCATCAGTGTGGACAAGGCTCGAGAATTATGAACTTATTTTTAAACTAAATGATTAAAAAAACACCTACCCAAGCTAAATGTATGCCAGCTATTTCCTTCATCTTTATTACCTTGTCACAAAGTGCACATTTTACATCATTTAATAACCTTCCTTGTTCCATTAAGAGATAGGGCGTATAATGGCATCTTCACTATTAGTTGGCTAACATTTCGCTCCAAAACAATCCAGCCAGGAAAAAACAGTCCTAACATACTGGATGTGTATGGAGTTAAATATAGCTCTACTAGTTACATACAAAAGCTTTTAAATAAATGATTAGCAAATGGAAAGTAGAACAGTGGAGTAGTGGGTCAGCGCAGTATGTATAGAACCTGGTTTACTTTAGTATTCCACAATCTTGAATGTATTCAGGGTAATTATTGCTTCGACTGAAAAAAAAGCAAAGTGCATGACATGCTTTCAACGTTCACGTGAGTCTGTGTGAAGTGGAGGGGACGTAACGACGACATGAGAGGCCCGGCCGAGTGAACATGAGTTATTCCCCACCACCAACAGAAAAACAACCCATCCATGTCGCGTTCTCATTGTATTCCTGGGCAATAACTTCTACAAGACAATGGCCGCCACAAATGTTTTGCGTAATGCCCACTGTGACAACCTGCCCAGAGGCCGGGAAGCCCACCATAAAAGTCTTGCTCCAAGCTTGAGACCGTCAACAGCTGGGAGAGAAGATTAAGTAACCGCATTGTGCCTCCTCTCCCTCCTGATGTGTGCCCCTCTTGTTTTTAGAGCAGGCCCTACGGGGGGGTGTTGTTTTTTTTTTTTGCAGCCCGACAGAGATGAGTGGGAGCCGAACCTTCTG
This sequence comes from Rhyacichthys aspro, assembly GCA_036850595.1. Lineage (NCBI taxonomy): Eukaryota > Metazoa > Chordata > Actinopteri > Gobiiformes > Rhyacichthyidae > Rhyacichthys > Rhyacichthys aspro. Next base: position 19,442,160 of record CM072160.1, read on the forward strand.
CTGCGGCGTGAGGAGGGGTGTTATGTAAACCACATCTGACCCCGTTTCCCCCAACTTTACACTGCTCTGATTTGCCTCCAGATTCTGCTCGCTCATCAGCTCTCAGTGGTGTACTGCGGCGCACAGTGTTTGACGCTGATGGCAGGGATGTCCATTCATATTTCATATCGCCCTGCAGTCTACCCCCTGTTTTCATTTAACCCACTCAGGAAAACCAAATGGAAAGGGAAGAGAATCTTGAAATGCCATTGCAACAGGACACTGGGTCCGTTAAGTCATTTTTCAAAAAGCTTGTTATATGTCTATATTCCACTGTTGGTATGTATTATGCATACGTCATAAAAATACAGTAAAAGTAGTCACTAATATGATGAATTCAAAATAGTCCTGAATATGATTTCCTGCAAAAATTACTAAAGTATTACTAAAGCCTGTATGTGTATAACTGAAACAAACAAACAAAAAAAAAACCCATGAAAGATATATAACTGTCATTAATAAGTGCCAGGTGCAACAGAGTGAGTTAAAATGAGTTAAATAAAACAAAGTTATAGTTTTTAATAAGTTATAAGTAATAATAATATGTTATCAATAAGTTAAAAGTTATAATTTGTCTTCACAGTATGGCCAAATAAAAAGCATCCTTTAGAAAAACTACTTGTACAATTGAATTGTAATATCTTACCACTGGCACCTGGTGGTATGGCTAAAAGCTGAATCACCAAAAATACAAATCTATATTTAATAATGTGGAGTACTAGACAAAAACAGTATGAACAACCTTCTTTGGAGTCCTTATACGAGTATTTTTGGGTTGCAGTTTACAGCAACATTCCAAAATAAACAACCACCGGCCTGGGCCATGGTTCACTATGGACACTGGAGATTAGCTGGTAGCTTTTATAAACTCAGCTGAGCTACGTAAAAGAAACAAGAAGCTTTAAATATGAACATGAGAACTCTTTCCTGTAAAATCAGAGGTTTACAGTGCTTTGTGGCGAGTAAACTAACAACAACAATACACACAATGCTCCTAACATCGCTAACCAAATGCTAAAATATGACTGAACAGTTTTATTTCTGTATCATCAGTCTACTTCATGCCATCTCTGATCTAGCTTTCTTTCTTTCCCACTGCTTTATTTTTTCATAGAGTTGGGTGAAAGTTTAATGGCTGCAGATGTCGTCCCTGGAGGTAGACAAACTGTCGAGTGTGTTTAGTCCTAACCGGATCTCTGAAGTCTACAGGGTTCCATAAATAAAACACAGCTCCCCTGGAATGGTTTCGACAGCTCTATCAGTAAGTATTTATGGAAAAAGCTACGCTGTTGTGCCGTTTAAAGGGTATGCTTCAATATTAATGGCTCGTAAAACCGCTAATTTTGTTTAAATAGCAGTGTGTGCTTTTAACTGTGCAAGGCAGCTCATTGTGCACTGACCTTGTATTTTACACCACAAAACCATTTATTATTAGGGCGGCTTAAAATTGAAAATGCCAAAGTTATTAGGAAAACTACGCTGCAACATGACCATAAAGTAGCATATTCAAATAGAGGGTTGACGACTCTGTATACATACATCCATTATTAGCCATAAAATAATTAATCCAAATGGACTATATTTGCAATACTTCATGAGTTAATGAAGTTATGAAGTCATTTGAAATCAGTAATTAGACAGGAATACTGCAGGAGAAACAAAAATGAAGGCCTTGGTAAGTGGGTCATCTCTTATATCAGAGGGCAGAGTTGGAGCAAGGAGCAGTAGAATTCATCTGTTACAACCACTTAATGAAACACATGGCCACGGGAGACGGCCGCAACCCACAGATCACACACAACAGTGCTTTATTGGAATTTAGCATTAGCTACTCCGGGCATGACGTAAAAACGTTCTGTAAATTGGTGCCTTTCTAGTATTAGTATTACAAGTATTATTTTGATTTTGGAAAGTCGTACAGTCAAGATAGGGCCCAGACCAAGGTACGACTAATACCAGTACATAAACCATAGAAACTGATGAGGAAAAATATGGAAAAAAAATCTAAAATATTATTCTTTAAGCACAGGAAATATGAGGAAATATGAGGAAATAACATCAGAAGTCAGAATCCCATATAGTGCAATTACTGTAACTGCATAAATCACAAAATGCAACAACATAGGGTACCTCGGTGGCTCACTTATTAGCACACATACCATATACTTGAGGGTTTGAATCCCGCTTGGGTCATATGCTTAGTGCCATTTTCATCTATGTCAACCTGTTTCCTGTCTGTCTCTACTGTCTATTAAATAAAGGCAAATAAAAATGCAACAACACAAAGTCCAAAAAACAACCCAAATTCTGTCTTGTACCATTTAGAATCTGGATAAAGTGATAAATGTTTTCCATCTTATCACCAGAATGAAGTGGACAAAAAAGGACGAAACAAAAACAACAAGAAACAGTGGTGGTCCTGTATCCTCTAAAACTGAGTAAAAATGGGAATGAAAAAGCTTTAAAGACTTAAAGAAAAATCAGTCTTGGTCTTTAGACTGATTTTAAGTTCATTTTAGATACCACAACCCTTTCCAGCACTATCAGGATACCACTAAAACTTGCAGCATCATAACATAGCATTTAACATAGCAATTCTTCGGTTATATTATGTCATGTGCAACATCATTTCACAGACATATTTTGGGATTTGCACAGCATGCATCTGTATATCTATAAAGAGAAAATGATGTGTTCTGCTCCCACTCACACAATTATGATGTAATCTGCATGATTTGCCAAACACACTGTACTTCCTGGTGCTACTTTCATTCCAGAGAAAAGTGGCGAGAGCGGTCATGAAAATATTTCTCTGAAAATGACAAATTTGGTTGCATTTCTGCCATGAAACTGAAATTATTGAAAAAGAAAGCCTTCCTAGTGTACTTTTTTTAGCATAGCATAGCAGAAAATTGCCAAATTGCAGAGACAAACTTTTTGTCTGTTTTTTTCTGCTTTGATAAATACTAATAATGTTATCCCCAACACTTTAAGTTTGTTTTAGTGATCTAGATTGGCTCATTGGTCCAGTGCTGGCTGAACCATGGTGAGTTGAGTCGTCATGCCCGGACACCAAACTATTCATAACAAGCTTTCATTATCTCCCAAAGCTATTCTTTCCAGCTGTTTTCTATTCAGCGTTTCTAGGGCTACACATTCAATTCTGAAAAGTAAGCCCCGGCTCTGAGACTGTTGTCCGAACTTTACATGCAAGCTCTTACATAAAGCCTCAGCTCCAGTTTTGTTTATCAACTCTGGTCTAATAAAAAGGCCTCTAATAAGCAATTGTGAATGTGAACTTTGCTGATTCAGAGTTTCCACTGTGCCATAAAAGAATGTTAAGTACAGTTGTAGAATCGAATGAGTCATGAGATGTTTGCTTCTAAGGTAAGTATATTAGCGTGGCAATGTTAGCGGCGTCGTCGAGTGGCGGCGAACCCCCTCCTCTTCGTTCTCCTACCTGTGTCATTATCGCTGGAGACTGTTCGGATTACAGGGCTCGATGTTGAAGCTTGTAACTAGTCACCCGTGCATTCTTGTCTTTCAGCACAGTGGTTAAGGTAAAGCACACATAAGACCCTAAAGGATGTACTTAAAGCCCGACTTATAGGTGGTGAGGAATTTAAAATAGTCCACACTATTGTAAATAAACTGGGAATAGTACAGTCTAAAAAGCGCTCCTTTAAGATGAAATATTGCAGTTACGGCAGCTTCTAATCATGTCACTTTTGAGTTGCATTTGTAGGTAAAAATGAAAGGTAAACCAAAGATGGGTATAAAGAACAAGGCTGCAATTTTTACCCAACACACCAGTACTTATGTCTGTGTAGCTGAAGGTATGTGACATTTTAAAATATAAAGATGAAAAGTAATAGTTAAAGCAAAAAAAAAAAAAAAAAAAAGCCAATATTAATAGCAAATTCTTAGTTGCTAGTCTGGTAGCACCCAAGTCTATATTCCATATTTAATAAAAGTCTCAGTTAGTTCAGGAGACTAGAGTGTTATCCAGACAAAGGCTCTACAGTATGGGGCTCCCAAATGTTATGTTGTACTAAAGGTTTTATTTTAATTTAGTATGTATGTTTAGTATGCTACATTTGCATACAGACTGCTGTAATAAACAATGGATATCTAATAACCCTTTCATATTGGCCAGGCCCTGTGCCGGTTCTGATTAATGATTCATAATTTGAGGAAAAGACAAAGAAGCTTGATTGTTTTGCTATCGATACATTTTCCTACTGAAACAGATTAAATTCATTAATTTTAATCAAATTTGCCTACAATTATCTGCTATTGCACCAGTTTGGGAGCATTCACGTCCAGGTTAAGACACATTTTTAAGCAGTGATGGGAAAATGTACAGTAAATAAACTCTGGGTTTTAAGACCCTGTTTATCAAAATGACAGAATGTACCCTTTGTTTAACTTTTGGCCTGAAGTTTAAAGAGTTTGAAAATCTAGGAATCTGTCACCAGCTGTTTCTCTACTTCACAAGACTCTACTGGGTTTGTTTTGAAGTCAACATTCTGCCTCGGGTGAAGAATTTGCGTTGTTTCCTATACAAAGTACTTGACATTCTGTCCTAGAGCACAGGTGAAGGCTCTTCTTCACCTCACTATCCTGTGTCCCAACAGGCCCAAGCATCCGTCAAATATCAACCTGACATTTAAGGGGCCCCTCAATAACAAAGGGACCTTAAATTTCCCTGTCACATATTTCAGGGATGACAAAATTCCACAGCCCAAGAGACGAGGAATATGAGCAGACTCCGAAAACGTTTAAGATTTCACTTGTGGCACAGAGAGGTTATGTCTTGAGTGATGTTTATGTCTCACTATAGCTATGCTTCAAATTAGACCTGAGCCTTTTCATAATAAATCAATATGTTGAAAGAAAAAAGATGGTATGAGGTCATGCCCACGTATCATTTCAGGATCTTCTTGGTTTTTAATTGACTGATCTGCACAGTTATATACATTTACTCAAAAGATATACGTACATTGTCTACTTAAATTAGATTTTATATAGTGTCATGTATTGCAATAACTATATATTGGAATATATTAAAGAATGACCCAATAAAACAGTCTTGGGCACAGCCCTATAAATCAGTCAAAGACATTGATTTAGTATTAGGGCATTTAAAAGGTCTCTTTTAAATAAATACATCAAGAGTTATAGAATGAGTAATAAGATGCCCCAAAAAAACAAACTAACAATTACCTTATTTAGCATTCTTTTCCAATTTGCTAAATTTCACTTCAAATTTGCTCATTTTTTATTTTATGAAAACATGACACCTGTCTTTAGAGAATGGATTAGATGTGACTTAGATTTTAAATAAGTACCGTCTATACTGGGACGCAATTTAACGCAGAGTTAAGTACTGTATATTTTCCATTTGGTTTGCAGAAATGCTTAAAGGGCTGTGCATCCATCTTCTCGACAGGTGAGTATAGTAAACCCAGCGAGTCATTTTCATTCATTGAAGAGCTGACTGCATGTTGTAGAGGGCAGCTGCCAGAGCTGCTGCAGTGCATGACCTGCCTGACCCCATCATATGAGGCTCAGGTGGCTCTGTGCTGTGGGACTTTGTTAGCCACAACAGCAAGCTTTAAAAAAATAAAAAAAACTCCAGCATGTGTCAAGTAGAATAATGGACGTCTCACACTGGAGCTGGTGTGCAAGGTGCAAGAGGTGGTAATCAGGAGAATATTATCATTCTGGCGGACAGCTGGATTTGGCAGTGCTATGCCTTTTTTTTTTTTTTCATTATAGTGGAGTAAGAGAAATATCGGCTTTTCCAACAAACTAGCTCTATAAATAGTGTATATTTGCTTCAGTTGCATCAATATGGAAAAGTGCCATCTCTTAAAGAATATACAGACTCTGGTAACTGCATTTTTAAGCTAATGTATCCTCAGTGTTCTATTAAAGAGACTGTTTTGAGCAGCAGCTGGTGATGTTTAGCCTGGCTGCACCTTTGTCGCTGCCAGTGTTGTCTCTGGGGCATCGGCGTGTGCAGAGGTCACCGGTGCTGCTGCTGTTCAAGCGCTGTGGGGTTCCCGTACAACAGATGCTACGGATCCGGTAGGTCAACACACCCCGCAGCTTTGAGAATGCTCGATTAGCTTTAAAGAGGACAAAGACAAAATTTTCCTCCAAGAGGTTAAACCGGCAACCACCAAAAAACATGAACTTTGATGACCACTGCCAGAGACTAAAAATGTATTTGATTTAGGCCTAGCATTTGATAAGTTAGCAAACTAGATGCTAACCTACAACATTACAGCAACATATGGAACTTAAATAAACAAGGGGCTTTCCGGCACCTACTTTGTGTGGAATCTTATGTATATGACATGCCACAACATGCCCAGTAAAAATGTAAATTTTAAGAAAACTTAAGTACAAGTAAGTGTCAGCTAACATAGCACATAATTCATTAGCTAAAAGGTCCAAATGCAGCCCTTTTCGATGATTTATTTGACCCCCCAATACATTTGTAAGGTGATATTTTTGGAGACAAAAGCCACTAAAGATATATAATGCCACTCTAAAAAGAGAAAAGAATTACACTAAACAGAGTAATGATTTACCCAAAAGGCTTCAAATGAGGACAAAGTGGCACACATTTAAAATGATGTGAATTTGCAAAATGATTCTTGAAAACAAGGCATAAAATTTGGAAATGAATGTCAAAAACAAAGTCATATGATAAAGACTCAGATGAAGGTGAAATTTTACATTCATTCACTGTAAAAGCTAATAAAAGCTACCCATGTGTCACAGTCTTTAGCCTCTAGAAGGATTCTTATTTACTATCACAGCCCCTAACCATTTTTTGACTGTTTGACAACACTGAGCTAGAATGTACTTTAATGACTAATTGAAAAGAAAAAAAAGTTAGTTTGCAAATTATTAGATAAATTCAATAATTGTAGTCATTAATTAAAGGCATTGCCAGTGTGTTGTTTTCACATTAAAAACTCTTTTTGGAGTTGTGACAGTACCTCTTCTGTTTACATGTATACAGTATGTGTTTTCAGATCCATGAAAGGCTGCTGTCTAGTAAATGGACGGCCAAAATTAAAGAGTTTGTATTTGGAGAGAAATTTTGCTTTGTAAATTCACACTAGTCTGCCAACTCATCCCAATACTATTTAAATCCTGTACAAAGAATTAGTCTGGTCTTATCTCATATCAACTGTCGTCTGGATGCAAACAAAGAATCTGGCGTAGTAAAGACATCCAAAAAGCATTAAATCTCCACTCCATTTTAGATAAACAATTAAGAGTGGAACATTTTTTTCTGTTGTTGAAAGGCTTTTGTTGCAGTTTTATTACATCCTATTGTACATAATCTTTTGGGTGCTTTGTCTGATGTGCCTTTACATGAGGCTCATTCCTATATTGTGAAATTTCTTTGCCTTACTTGACAATAAGCATTCTTGGGCCAAACTGACGTGAGATCTGTGGGTGTCATGTTCTTTTATCTTAAAAACAATGGCAGCAATTTGCTCGCAGAGTGTCAGTGCTGAGGTGTGACCTGACCACATCCTGCCCACGGCCCTTTAGCTCCTCATCGACAAACCTTTGAAGCGGCTGTTAATGGATGTAGCTAACACTTTTGGGACAATGGCGGCTAATACTTGTTTGATGTGGTTTAAGAGACCACAAGTTGTCTGCAAAAAGAAAGGGGGCACGACTTCGGAACAAAAAATGGAAACGAAATAGTATTCAACAGAAGACATAAACACTAGCTAGCAGGTATAAAACAGTGTTAGCATGAGTAGCTTCTTCAACAACCGGTATCAACCATGTAGCATTGTATCTTCTGAATGAATCCTTATTTTTCTCCCATTAAAATTTCATCTTCAGATCCATTTAATAAACCTCTCTCTTGAAAATTTCTATCTTTGTTGGAGAATTAGCATCTGTGCTAATACACTTGTGGCTAGTTTGTTGTTTATGTTCTATAGGACTCGTTTAAAATGATCTCCGCAATTAATACATTTAGGCACAATGATGATGAATGCAGATTTCTTTAAAATTTTGTCATATAAACATATTTTAGCTTCATTGTCTACTGGCAAGAATCGTTGACATGCTAACTGCTAAGCTAGGAAATATTTTTAACAGTACTAGGCTGCATATCTATTTTCATTTTACAAGTAACATCCCTTGTCCAATGCCATTAAAACTAAAAATTTGTTAAAGCAATTTGGTCAACAACAAATGATTCTTACTAGTTTTAAATAACTGTGTATTTAATTGGAGCAGTGAGATGCTAAAAATGCTAAAACAAAATGGTGAGACAGCAAATTACAAAGCGTCACTTTATAAAAGAATTGTCCACTGCCACGGTGACAAATATCAGCCCTCAGTCCTTGTAGACGTCCACAGCTGACCTTCTCATAGCCTGTAACTGTCACCATCACTGAAAAGGTCTCCCCTGGCTACAACAACAGTGGCATTAGCGCACATTTACATGCCTCACATTCCCTGTTTTTTTTTGTTTTTTTTTTTAACAATTCTCCAGACTCCAAACACACCCGATCATTTTGCCCACCATCCGACACGTTACAAATGCAGCTGACAGTTTTATGATTATTGATTTGTGATTGTTTGCGTCAGCGTTAGGGACTCGGTGGTTACGCATTCCCATACTCTGCAAAATTTGTGTCATCGTGGGGGCCCCGGTGCAAGCTCTGGGAGAGAAGATATATTTTGCACTGACATGAGATGATTTATATGAAATACAGATGTAAGTGAAATATGTGTGGCTTGAGGCTTTGCCTGTGAAAATGATCTGAAATATATCAATTTTGTCAGTTTATTTTCTACTTTATTATCAGTCTAGGCACCATTAGTCACTATAATCATGCAGGGCTTATAGCCATTTTTCAAGATTAGATTTAGGTCCTTTTTCAAGATTTTTTTAGCACCCTCCAACTGTAGTACACTCAATTAAAAAAGGCTTGTGCTTGTTAAACTGATGACTTTTTTCTGTATGTCTGTCCAGGTTTTTGAAGCACCTAAATGTACCCTGCATAGTAATGTTGATTAAGTTTGCATTAGTACTGTTCGTTTAAGCATGAGGGGTCAGGGGTCACATGTTCTTCTCATAATATTCAACTTCCTTTGAGTTTAAACATCATTTTGTACTGAATTCAGTCTCTATTAAAAACTAGGTCTGCATAATATATTGCACATATATCTCTATCGCATTATCGCAGCTTGAATCGTAATAATGTTAGTGTTTTCCATCTGAAAGATTCACACTGTTTTGATTTAGTGCAAGTTTTTGACACAGAAGAATGGTTAGTACAGAGTCTTGTATTTCTTCAAAAATGTAATCAAACTTTTACTATGTCAAAAGGAATATCGAAATATTGGCGGTCATGTTATCGCAATATTCAACATAGTTATATTTTACATGTTTTTTCTAATATCACGCAGTCCTAATGAATATAGTCAAAATAAACTAAGTGTGGCTTGTAGTTCGTGTCAGTTTTGGCTGTCCTCACTGATGCAATATGTTGCGCCCTCGGTCCTACGCAAAAGGGAGAGTCATTAATGTCCAATTGGGCCTCTTTTCAGAACACAGTTAAATTCGGCGAAAAATCAAATACAAGTGCAAGCACAGACCTAACAGGTCAAGCTACTACTGCATTAAAAAAACAAATTAACTGCAAAACCGATAAAGGTAACATCAAGTGATTTTTCTAATCTTCAGTGGGTCTTTGAGTTGACATGAGGACAAAGCACTGAGCTCATTTGCATGCCAAAAAAGGATTAGATGAACCTCTGGGATGTGATTGAGAAATTTTGTTGCAATGTAAACTGAAAAAAAAAAAAAGAAAAAAGGATACTTTAAGAGGGTGTAAAACGGTCTTGACTTGATTAATACAGCTCTGCTTCTTCCGGATGTGCTTATTCACACAGTGGTTTAAATGAACACCAATGCCCTCAAGAGTCTCGTCCAGTCCCCTGCTGTGCATCCATTCACCTCGCAGCCACCTCAATATGGCAACTGTTCTCCTCAATGTGTCCTTGCAGGCAGACAGGAAACAAAATGCCAAGGACACACAGTGAAGGAGCCGCAATCCTGCATCAGAAATGTGTTTTCTAATCCGGCTCACTCAGGATCCGCTGCCACCGAGGCAATCATTTGCTTCCAGGTCAGTGAGTGGGAAAATCAAGCATGGCTTCAGTTGGAGCGTCTTCCTTTTATGTATAAGCACATGTGCAGACACCGAAGCCAGACTGCCATCAAAACACATTTGGCTCAAAGCTCAGACCTATTCGCATCATTTTTATATCCAATATTAATAAGCTGGGAACAAATAGTTAGTTGCACTGGTGGGCACATAAGAAGGCAGATATGGAGTGACTGGACAAATAGCACATATTTTAAGAATCGTGTCTTTTATGGATTTTTACAGGCCCTGGAGAAACTTAGCTTTTCACTTTCATTTTTACATAAGGATCAGCCTTTTTCTATTACATATGTGCTGCCATTAAGACTTTTCTGGTAAGTACAATACAACAATAACCTAAACAATAACAATATCGCGATACAGCAATTCCGCGATTGCAAAACAACATAATCATCTACAATATATCACAATATCTGTAACAGAAGAATAAAAATACTCCTCAGTTTATTTTGACTGAGGCTGTACTCCTGCAGCATTTGTCTATATAGACTTTCACAGACAATAAAATATTTGGCAGTTCTTATCCAGTCTTTAGGTACCATTGCATTAGGTACTATAGCTTTGTCTTGCATTCATTAGTATGATTTTCCAAAGCTTATCATTGTACATCACTGGCTTGACTAATTTTATCCTTATACAATATCGCCCGATCCTATCCTGGTCTCCATAGTCTCCAAAGCCTCGGTCCATAGTGTCCATGTCCCAGAGCAACACTTCACCCGTAACACCCCTGCAGCTCTAAAATCCCACTGTGGATCCTTGTTCGCTGAAGCAAACTCCTCACTCAATTCCGACACACATGGCTACACTGGAGCAGAAAGTGCACCCATTTCCTCCAAGCCATCCCAATCAGACCGCTTTTATAGCACCGTGTGGTCCCACTACCTCCTCTATTTATCAGGTGTAGCCTTTAAGAGCAGCAGTAAAAGCATTCAAGCAATAAGACACTCCCAACTGTTAAAATTAAATGTCAATACACTTAGGAGCTGGTGGCTATACTTAACTTAAGCTGCAAAATATGCCATTCCTTTTAAAACCACAGAGATGCATATCAAAATGTCACAGCCTTAGCAAAAAAAACCACTTATTTTAATGGTGGAAGCTAAAATGTATCAACAGAACTCAGATCTTTTACTAACTAACTACTGTGCATTTGAATCCAAAAAAGTTCCCAACTGGGAATTCCAAGAAACAATATTTGCATGCTTTGAATGTGCAACGCTTAACACCTATGTAGCTAGAATTTGTAAAGCAAATTCAATGCAGGCCAACAACAAGCAAATCAAACAGAAAGTGAGCATATTGTGCAAATCAATAAGTCAAGCAGCAAGGAGTACAGCAAACATTCATAATTGGTTGAGGATGTGAAAGACCACCTGATCCCACATGAACTCCAGCGGCCCGTCAAACTACAATATGGCCTTTGTTTGGGAGCACACTGTGCTTTTAAATCGAGTCAAGCTTATGACACCAGAGCAAGTGGACCAGTCCGTGATTACAATTATATTTCCCCAGGGAGAGTAACTTTGTTAGGTATTTAGACTGGAGGAAGGCTGTATGTGATTTCCATATTAAATGTTGAAAATTAGTCCTATTTCATTACATTAGTACGTCTGCTTATGCTAGTTATGCATTTGTAATGTTAAAGTAAGCAATTTACAAAAACAACAGCTAGACAGAAGGTGTTAATGTTCTGTTTGATGAGATGTGTGGTTGCAAAAAAGGTGCCAGGCAGCCAGAGTTACATAGTGGAGTATTGACAGAGAGGCCAGTCAAAATAAAATGTTAACATTGTATAAAAGAAAAAAAAAAACAATGGTTTGCATTTCTTTGCAATTCAAAATAACTTTCTTTAAAATGGTTTGACTTTGGTTGACTTTAATCCCACAATGGCACAGAAGATCTAAAAACCTTTGAGATGAAACTTGGCTCAAAAAACTTTTTGCTCACAGTAGGATAACCACTTTACAACCAATCATTCAAACATGAATAACATGAGTGCCATTAAATGATGCAATGTTGTAAAAAGGCAAACATCATGGAGGATTAAAAGACATTAGTCAGAGTCACTGAAATTATTTTAACATTACAGTGTCATTTAAAATTAAAAAGTGTTTGTCTTTTATATCTGTAACCTAAAAGAAAACTTAAGTATTTAGAGTTAGACTAAACTGCATGTGAGATGTGTTGACATAAAAGTTGTTGTAAAATGATGTGTGAAAAAGTGTTAAACAGGCAACCAGTAGGCAATCATAAATTGATTTTGAGCCATGGCAAAGTAAACACTGTTGCTTTTTCCAAGAAAAAAGCACTACACAGCTATGCTTTAGGTGGTTGCAAAAATATAGATAAGTTAAGTACATATAAGTGGTTAGTCTCCCATTTTAAGACAGGCACCCTTAAATTCTCTTAGGTATTTAGACTGCAAACAAACTGCATATCATTTCCAAATGAAATGTTTAAATAAGTCCTGGCTTGGTTTACTTTTCCCTGGTCATGACAGAAGACATTGTCAAGATTGGAAAGCCTTCGAGATGAAGCCTGACCCTTTGCGGCGCACTAAGCTGCGAACGGTCAATACATTTCCATAACTATGACACCAGATGACCACTTCTTGCACCCCCTTTTCCCTCACCGCAGGAGTCACACAACAGCCTTTCAAAGGGATTTTAAATGAACTCACACACACAGATCCTCCTCCTCCTCCCTTTTTCTTCCACATTGAGAATTCTCCTTGACTTTGACCATCTCTCACATTTGCAATTCATCATCTTTCTCCACTCGGCATTGCGAGCCCCGGCAGTGCCAACAGCTGCTTTGTCATTACAACGACTCCCAACACAAGCGGTATTGTTTGCATCTGGTTGTGAATGGAAGGGGCCAAAACAATGGGCCCCCGGGTCCCAGCAGTGGTAGTAGTAGTTGGAGGTGGAAGTGGTGTCCTATACAGGGGAGCTACAGGTACCAACATGTGACGGAAACCCCACCCTAAACAAAGGCACTCAAGACCCCAGGGTATGGTTACAGCGCACGCAAAGTAATTACAGAGTGGGATACCAAGAGAGTATAAGTGAAAACTCAAAATGATTCATTGAAGTTTTGGTTGCATTTGTGGAAACAGCTTAGCTCCAACGTCACACCACATTTAGGCTACACATTTATTACTCTAAACACTTTACTTTGGCACCTTTAAGTCCCATTTGTCCATTCTACCCAAAGTCCAACAGCTGCAAACGCGACTTACCTCCACATGTGCAAACAGGAAGTACGTCTCTATCCAAAAAAACAAAACAAAAAAACAATCCAAGAGAAATCCTGAATCCTGTGTGTCTCTAAAATCTCCACAGATTAATGCTATACTCCCGCACGTCCACAGCTGACTGAGTGACTGAGGATGGAAGTGAGGAGTGCAGAAGGGAGGAGGGAGGGAGGAAGGGGGGGAGTGTCTGTTCGGAACCCCCCACCTTCAGTCGACACCTCCTACTTCTCCCGAGGCGGCTGAATCTTTCACACTCTGCGCTCACTCAATGTAAAATGCCACCCTTGAAGACTACAAACTACTCCCTCTCTCTGTGTCTTCTGTGAATCCCCTTCTACTGCCTCAGAATAAAGGCATCATTTAGTGTTTGCACTAAATTTAGGGTGAACAGATGAAGTGGTTAAACTAACATTTGGGACATTTAGAGTCTGGGCAAACAGTTAAAGCAACACTATGTAGCTTTAAGAACATGTCCCGTTGAAGGGGTGCAAAGTCACAAAGCACAAATAGGATTGTTCAACATAGTTTTGTTGTGTAATATGTTAATTGCATTATTGGCAGGCTTTTCAGTTTGACCCAATCCATTTAGATGCACAGCCTTGTCTTGCTAGTAAGCTCACCAAGGCCAAACTTCAATACCACTCAACCTTTTTCCTTTTAGATCTTAAATATCCTACAAATTAGCCAGCGGCTTATTCATGCAAATCATTTTTCTTTCGTCAAAAAGCTGTTGTAGATCTAAAGATTGGCAGTCTTGGTTTCTCATTTGTTTTCTTCTTGTATTAGACTTTATCAACTTGGAACTGTGCATGTTCTGCACATGTAGTCCCGCTCCAGTCCGACTAAACATGCAGCAGTAGCTTGACTTCAAACTGCATTAGCTAGGTGTGTTAGCTCGACTGAAAGAAGTTAGGTTAGGGATCCACTCTGTCCTAGGGTTCTCCCTGGGGTTTCTCTTTTTTCCGGGTGGGTTTTTTGAGTTTTTCCTCACCCTGATGGAGGGTCTAAGGACAGGAGATGTTGTCTAGTTCAACCTATTTGTATATTTACAGTCTTTTGTTTTTGTGAAGCCCTTTGAAGCAATTGTTGTGATACTGGGATATATAAACAAAATTAAATGGAATTGAATAGGCTAGGTAGTTTTTTGAAGATGCGGCATCAAATAGTAATGGGTGCATAAATGAGACTGTTCAACATGGACATCGCAGAAGCATATAAAGCCTCATTTACAAAGAGCAGTGATATCTGATTTGGCACCCAAGTTATTCTTGGGTCATTACAGACAGTTTTTTGATAACAAGATGACCAGGCTTTTCGGCCTTTGTAATGAGGCTATTTGATGTAATGCTGAGGACACCATTTGTTACCTGCATTGGATTCTTGCTTTCCCTTTTTGCTGTGGGGTGTAGGACAGATGAAATATTAGCTGGGCAGCAGTGTAGCCATTTTGCATTCATGCGTTTGTAACATTTTAGATGATAAAACTAGCAGTTACACAAGATGACACATGTCAAAAGGTGCCAGGCCGGCAAGAAAAATGACACAGTGGAGGGGTTTATTACTCTCATTTCAACACAGGGAAGCATCAAAATGATGGTGATAGCTGATAAACATGTTGAAGATTATAGCTTTACATAATGTTTGCCTTAGGTTTTGTCCTTCTTTATGATTCGACAGAAATTCAAATGTAGGTAAAATCTGCATCACCTTGAATGCACCAGTGGCCAAGCGGTCATAGTGATTATGTTGTGTCTGTGATAAAATGGACCTGTGGCTGAGAAATCGTCTGGATTCGGCGTTGTCATAGCACCGCTGATGTAGTGTGGCGTCAGCAGTGACAGCAGTGCCCCATTCGAGTCGAGCGAAAGGGAACGACGGAGGAGTGGAGCTGCAGCCCGCATCAAGCAGTTTTGCATGCGCTTTAAAAACAACATGCCCTGAGCGAGTGGAGGGAGTAGACGCCATGACAACGGCGCAGAGGAGAGCTAGAAGGAGGCACTGATCTGAGGCCAGCGTTCAGGGAGGTGGGGGGGTGTGGGGACAATTGCTGTGTCTAGACTTTGTGATGACTAGGAGCAAAATAAAAAGCCTTGGTCTCTGTGGTCAGACCGCCTTCCCTTTGAGTGTGACTTCATGTCCTGCCAAGGTTGTGACCCTTGTATTATATGAAACCACATGTGGTTCACAGCAAAGACGGGAATATCTGGAGTGCACAGACCAGCAGGCGTAATAACTTTCTTATCAAATAGAAGATGACATTTTATAGGCCATATATTCTTGACATTAACTATGTCAAAAAAAATGTTAACAGCAGGGCCAAAAATACCCCAAAAATGAATTGGCACTCATAAATGAATGTCAATATGCCAAATGTGTAATATGAATTCTCTTCAATTATTTTATTCACCAACTATTTTGTTCATCAATCTGTTTAAATGTGTAAATTAGCAATCCTTCAGTGTAAAACTTGACTCTGTTTTATTCATTTATAGTTTTAAGTTGGGAATGGCAAACACATGAGCATGACAAACGGAGGCAATGCTAACTGAGGGCCATTCAGACAACAGTCATCTGTGCTGTTGTGAATTTTCTGCTTCTATATGGCTTATGAAGGTCACTTAATAAATGTAGTTTAATTTACTGGACTTTAAAATACTTGGGCCTGTGTCAGTCTGGAATAGCACTGTGTTAAACATCTATTAGGCTAACTCTCATGGCTAATGCGGTGTGTAGTCAGAATACTTCTGCGTGTGGACTATATGGCTTAGTCAGACTGGAGCTGGACTAGTTCGGTACACAGAGATACCAACATATATTTCTGATCGGACGTAAAAAGGTCAAAAGTTACCGCAACAAATACAGCAATCCCCTTAAATGGCTTCTTTAAGATATGACTAATGACTGTAGACTGTTAAAGTAGACTAAAATCCATAATCTCAATTTGGAATCTTTTTTTTGTGTGTGTGTGTGTGTGTGCAAATTAGCACTGTTGTAGCGCTTGAATCCATCTAGTGGTAGAAAGTGTGAGACTGATTGATCCCTTTTTGACATATGGTCAGATATCATTTCTCATTATTTCGGACCTCTTCAGAAAAAGAAAAAAATTGGTGAAAATATTTTTAAAATGAAAACATACATTTATTTCTCTGAATGTTTGTTAGATTGTGCTTCAAATACACTAAAGGCAAACAAGAAGTATACAATAAATGAGTTTGGAGACTACCTAAAACTTCAAATCCACATCAGTTGAAAAAGATTACTGCAGTTATGTATGAAATGAGGAATAATATGACTCAACTCAATATAATCTTGCATTACTTAGGCTCAGATCTCCTTATCCAACACAAATATGCTCAAAAAGATAAGATCAGACAGCACAGTGATTTATGCATCATTTGAAACAAGGACAAATGCTGAATCCATGTCTACTCTCACCACAGGCATTTGGAAAATGTAGATTGGTTTTGTGGAGCTCAGCTGAACTAAACCACTGTGCTTTCTCATCTCCACAACAGGGCTATTAAAGACATCTCAATCGCCTCTCAATTTAGAAGCTGATTGAATTGGACGGCCAATACACTGACTGACCGTTCAATACAGTCGGACGGAGCGCTTTCGGCAGGTGGGACTACAGTTGCACATTCGCAGCTCCACTTGAGACTGCTGATGTCGTCCAGGTGTCACCGCTGAGCGCAATCACTGCCAATCACCTTTAGCTGCAGCCGACAGGAAGAAATCTATTAAAAGGGCTGATAGCAGAGAAATGACACATTCGACTGAGGAGTGACGGGCTCAAAACTGAGGTCCTAATGAAAACTGCAACAGCTTAAACGGTGCCACAAAATCAACAAAAATGCTACTTTTTAAATGCAAGACTAAGCTACGATAATAAATAGATGCAGTTTTTTGCCTTTTACATTAGGCAATAAAAACATCCGACTGCAGTAAAAAACAGAAATACAGAATTCAGCAAATGTTTGGGTCATTTGTCATTCAAGGTCATGATTTATCCCGGTGTATCCTGCAGCACTGAACGGAAAAAGGAATAAATGGGGTTGTGATAAGGGAGTGTGCTTTTAAAACTTTTTATATGTTGGCTTGTTGAACTTTTAGGTATGTGAAAAGCTTTATTTTTGTTGTTGACCTTATTCCTCATGCTGTTTATAATGAAAATCTGTCTGGCTATTAGGTCTTGTGACAGTGGAACAGTGGAAAACATAAAAGTCTTGAAAGAACTGTGTGTACCTTGTAATTTTTCTGCCGATAACAAAACTCTCATCTCACAATATCTCACAATGACATAGCACAGAGTGGAACAGCATTAAGTCATGAAACAGTCCTAAAGGAGAACTGCACTCCACATCTTGCCCTCTCACTGCAAACCAAAACACAAACATCAAGTCTGCTTAGAGTGACCATATGTCCTGATTTAACCGGAATAGTTCTGATTTTAATCCCCCTGTCCTGCAACACTAAAATGTCCCAATTTTGCCCTCTTCATGTGCCTAATATCCCAATTTTGTACATAAAGCCAAAGCAGTGCAATGTACTTGAAACTCATATGTCTATAGATGATCTGAAAGTCAATCACAGAGTTGACGATGGCAATATTAACCAATTGAAAAAGATCACTGTTCTTCAGGTCTGTAGCTCAATAATGTTTGGTTGTAAAGCGTAAGGGCTATTACTAAGCGGCCCTTCTGCAGTGTTCACAGTTTGACCTGTCATCAGCCAAAAAGAAAGTTGTGATTTACAAACAAGAACCAAGTAATGAATGACTTTGTGAAGAGTGAATTTTCCGTCAAAAAGAAAAGTTGTATTTGTTTGAAGTGAAATAATTTTTAAAAATGTTCACGCTAATCAATGCAATCAGTTCACGTTTTTTAATTATTTACTGGTGTTGTATTGATTTCTGGTGACATTATTTTTCTTTTGTTAATGTCCTGATTTTTTGGTTTGAAAATGTTGTCACCCTCAGTCTTCTTCATTGGATTCAAAAAGAAACATACAATAGGTTAAAGTATTTCATAACACAAATAAGACTAGAACTAAAAGTTTCATCTGCTACTTTAAACTAATCATGGCAAGCGAGAAAAAGAAAGAAAATTAATGTCACACAAAAGTACGTACATTTGATCAACGGCCATTTGTGGCAGCAGATCTGCATTCACATTGAGTTAGATTGTCAATAGTGGGAAAATGACTTAGTATTGTTCATGATTGTCTGTCTCACACTAAAAGTAGTCCACATGAACATACACTGGACTTCCACAGCATGCATTCGATGTTGATTCGACGTCTGTCAGCTGATCGGCGCTAGACTCACAAATGCACACAAAGCCTCCAGTCAACAAACACTAACCACGACCGTCACGAGGAAGTGGATTTTACTCCGAAACAAGCGGTCGGCTGTACGTTTGCTTTTGCCAACGTACGACACCACCGGAAAAACAAACCATGACTAAAGGGCTTCATGTGTTTCATTTCTGGAAGATCTTTGCAATCACAACAACCAGTGACCCCTGAGTGTTCCTCGGAGGAGACAGATGGGCCATTGTGCCCCGCGAACGCGCTGTACGTACGAGTGATATCTGAGGAGAAAATGCAAGTGTTACACAAGACATGAAAGCGGCGAGTCGGGGTCCGGGTAGAGATCATTAGCGGAGGATTCGGTGGTCTCCAGCAGCGAGTAGCCTCTCTAGAGTCGACTTCAAAGACGCCGCAGTAGAAGGGGGAGGGGGGTATTTAGAATGCACAGAACAAGCTGGGATTGATTGGTCAGGATCAAACCTACAGCGTATTCCTACCATAGGTGGCTCTTCATAAAACGAGATGCTTGGAATGTATTAAGGCAAGTGGTCCGCACTACTGCTGCTGTGTAAAGAGTAGGGCAGTGCACTAGAGCTTCTCTGTTATATTTACAGGCTTTTATCCCACAAATAACTGATGCCCCCTTTGGGCTGAGCAACAGGTATTTGAGGAAAACAGATATCCCTAGGGCTGAACGATTTTGGAAAATAATCAAATTGTGATTTTTTTTTTCAACCAATATTGCAATTATTTATGCAATTATTTTCTTTCTGCTTTTTTTTTTTTTTTTTTAGATATCAACAAACAATAAATATGACCCACACTTAGCTTAACAAACTCATGTTTCTTGTTGGATTGGCCTATTTGTTATTCAGAAAATGAAGCATGAAATTATTTGAATGACATATTTTTAACTAACCATTTAATTTTATGACATTGTTTACTTGCTTTTCTTTATATTTTTATTCTATATTTAAAGTCTGTATGTATATGTTTGCTGCATGCTTTCTTTTTATACATGTTCTAACACTATTTTTGCACCATATGTGAACTGCTGTAACATGTGAATTTCCCCATTGTGGGATCAATAAAGGCTAATCGTGTTCAGAAACAACAGTGCTGCTCAAGAGTCAACACAGCCTCGAGGTAAATATAGCTGCATTTTGTGTCACACGACCAATAATTACTCAATTTGACTTTTTAAATTGCAGATTAATTGTTCAGACCCAGATATCACCAAAAAGCTTATTGTAATAGAAATCTGAAGACGTCATCTAGGCTTTATTATCAGTGATTTTAATAGTTGATAAGGGCCAGCACATATTCACACAGAAGGGGGCCTTGAATTATGGACACTCCCTTTGTCTATTTGTCTACGCCGCTTGTGGACACTGAATCAATGACTGCTAAACTACAAAAAAAGTGTGTACTCTGGCAACGGCTACAACTGCCGACACAGATGAAGAGCAAAAAAGAAGAGAAAAGGAAAACAAAGGGAAACACAAATTAATATAAGCAACATTTTACGAGGCATAAATATTCTGGGATCACATCGATCCGACGCTGAACTCAAAGCTAGAAGTTTAAGGTAAGCTCTAAACTTTGGTTTGACTAAATTTTAGTCAATTGGCCTCTCCTAAAGGAGCTCACATGTTACGGAGGCGGGAAAATTGTACTCTATAGCTCTGTTGGCTTCCATGCACTTAACAGTTTAGTTTGGAATATTTTTATTTGCACTTTCTTAATTTAACATTAACATTTTCCTATTCCTAGTATCAACAGCATCACAAAGTTATGCAGAGTGCAACATCTATGAATCTTGCAAAAACTGATGGACAGCCTCACCTCAACAGCACTTAAACTAAAACCATTCAACCTAGTTTGATCTGACACATTTTTCAAAAATAACGCTGACTGGAAATGTTTCCCAAGTTGCACAGTTGGAAGAAGTAAACCTGACGTTATCAAAGTTTCAGCACTCCTCACACCAGATTGAACCTGGACTTGTGTTTTATGATTTTGGACGCAGCAGGGCAAGCTTGGCTGGAGTTTTAAAGTGGTTCCCCTCCTCAGCGGTCGGGTGCACTTAATATCCATTATTCATCCCAGACCACATGAAGTCCAGGAGCGGCGTGAGCATGTGGGTCCGACAGCTGCTCACTCACCGCTGCCCACGGCTCCGAGACAAGGGGAACCGGCGCTCCGATGAGGTCTTTTAATGCTCGTCTGTCATGTCTCCTCAAACGCCGCGGCCATTACGGAGACAAAGTACAAGAGGGGTAATGCATAAATTAACTGCTGAAATGCTGAAAATAGAAGGTAGGCCACACACGTTTTATTACTCATGCACCAAAGCAGTAACACCCCCTGTTGTTAGAATTCTGCAAAAACAGTTTCGCGAATCTGACAAAACCATATGTCCTTCAAATTTTGCCTGTTTCAAAAATACAGCAGTCAAGACAATGCAACTACGGCTGTTAAGGCAGCATCGCCGAAGAGCATCATAACGCTCATAAACAACATAAAACCTGAATTAGCCAAAAAGACAGCAAAACTGTGCATCGTTGCTGTTTCTCTTAGTGCACGTGTTGTACTTACACAGGAAGTGAGTGAAATTAGAGAGTTTACATCATAGATCTAGAATAAGAACCCTTTGCCTGTTGCCAGGTCCACTTACTTACATTTGAGGTATTGGCACAAACAAATCCCATGCAGCCTAATGATATTCTCTTTAGAGCGCAATGTACAGCTAACAGAACACCAGCAACTGATAAAAATGGTCAGGTATTGTGCTGTTAATTGCCTACTTTCATATATTGTAAAATCTAGCGTCTAATGTAATCTTAATGATGTCACTGCACTGGCCCACCTTTGAGCCCACTGGTTAAGACAATTCACGCAGAACGTGACAGCGGTCAAAACACAAGCACCTGTGAGCAACTCCCATCTGAACATGCATTATCATCTAAAACAGGAAGTGGGAAAACCTACTGTATTTACATCATGGATGCACTGTTAGAACTGGATGAACTGCCCAAACTGTCCTGAGGCCAGTTCCACTAATTCTACTGGATACCCACAATGTTGAAGGAAAAACATCCAATGCGGCCCAAATGAATTTTTCCCTCAATGTAAACAGAAATGTTTAGTATGCAGATGACAGGGCACTGACTGATATCGTATTGCTTGTCTATTTTATTTTTAAAATCTTGGACCTTTCATCTTGTAAAATGCTTTAATTGGCCAAAGAATAAGATTTTTTTTCTGTTAAGCCCATTGGTCAAAACCAATCATGTAAAACATAGTGGCAGTGAAAACACAAACCAGTATACACAAGGGCCATGATGCTCTATGGGCCGCATAACACGGACACACTCATCACTAATGAGACTAATGAGAGGCCAAGCTGCAAGAATCCTTGTAGTTTTGGGAAAACACGTCATGTAAACGGTCTCTTGAACATCTACAGGTGATTGGGTGAATCACTTGCCAATAACTGCCAATTAAGTAATTTTATCCAATCAGAAGCAGTCATGTTGTCTACATTCCTAAAGGTAAAACAGTTGACCAAACCTAAAACGTGCCCAAAACTGTTCACACTATTGGTCCAGCAACAGTTTTGGAAAATAAGAAATACATTGCATTACAAGATGGCTCTCTATAGGTCTGTGAACTCACAAATCTAGCTGCTGAGCAACAATGAGCAGCTCTCATTGAAATGAACAGCAGCCACAAATGAAGAAGACATAAAGCCATGTTTTCACTTAAAGGGGTGCAGTGTAGCGAACAAATACTGCGGCTCTGCTTTTAAAAGTGCTTTATACTACAGACCTAATATGGCGTCTATCAATAATAAACACTTATTCCAGCACCCAAAGGCAGAATCCTCTGTAAGCCAGCCAAGAGTTTATAGCAGGGATCCACTGAGATTCAACTAACTTCTACAGTACCTTCCTTATATTTTGCACTTCACACAGACACACTCAGAGCGAGGTTAGCGGTAAACACCCCGAGGTTTCTCACAGTGAGCAGAGTGAGTTAGGGCTTTCTAAAGTGGTGCGCTGCTGGAGGGGCGTCGACGTCTGGAACCCATCTGGGATCCGATCTGGGCGAGATGCTTTCGCGGAGATATGCCGACTGTCAGCACATCATGAATTCATCATGTGTGACCTCACTGTGTTACGGGCTGAAAGATGTGGTGGGGTTTTGCAATTGGCCATAAACGAGAAATGATGCAAGGCGTTCGAAACACACGAGATTTGTTAAGGAAAAGTTGGCAAATTTGGTTGGATTATATGCAGCAAATGGTGTGTAACTAGTTGTTGGGATTCCTTGTATGGTGGTCCAAAAATGGCAGAAGTCAGGCTGATGGCGCGGCACATGAGCGGAGCAGTCTAATGGAGACAGATGTCCTGTCAGAGGGAACAAGGGGAAAGACGGAGCCGCACGACATGGATGTAAACAGAGAGACGGGCGGCACGACTGTCATTCATCCATCAACGTGGGCTGGAAACAAAGACAGCATTTACTAAGATGACTCATACAAGACATAATGGGATCCTCCAACTTGAACATTATAAAAGAGTAATACAATAAAGTGATTTCTTGCAGCGACATGAAGCTATGTTAAGTGCTTTAAGTGTTATTCTCGGGACAGTTTTGGCACCGAGCCTGTACAGAGTCTCACTCAGAGCTGCAACAACAACACTGCACCACAGGCTTTGTGTGGGACGTGGGTTTAAATTGGATTCCGCAATGTAATTCAAATTGGATACTACTTACTCTGGAGCCACAATGTGAAGTTTTGTCCTCATCTTTCATCTTTAATACATCACAAGACAACTAAACATAATCTTGGATATTTAGAATGCCTCGTCTTGCATCTCTTGTTCCATTGTCTTATATTAAGTTGAACAAATGCTTGTAGAGACGCATCATAAATGACTTATTCTTATTTGCAATTCACACACACACACAAGTTTCACAGAAGTCAGGTTGCACAATGCAACCTAACTTTACGGTAACATCAAGAAATGCATAGTCCATATTGCACAGAACTCATTGAACTGTAACAATGGTCAGGTGTGCTATGCGTCAAAAATACACACGATCCATTTACAATGTTGAAATGGACATTCAAATGTGGCTTATCGTATATTACATGTTTACTTGGTGTCATGCAGGAAAGAAGTATATTACGCGTACATTTACTTCAATAAGGTGTCCCACTGTCACTAGTGCAGATAAAAGTCCAAGTGTTAGTAGTGCTTATATAGTGTCTAGAGCAGGGGTCTCAAAATCAAATGGAGAAGGGGCCAAAATTGAAAAAAAAAACCAAAAAACTGTCTCAGTCACTCTTACTGCAGCTTCACTCTCAGACATCAGTGGCTGACACAGACAGAGACTCTGCTGTGACTTCAGACTCTATTTTAACTCCGTCACAGTCTGTAGCTTCTGCTTTGTCCAGGTTTTTGAACTTGTCCTCAGTTCTGTCTCACAGTTCTGTCATAGTGCTATAGCGCGGTTGTTTTCTTAAATTATGGTTTCATTATCTCCACAAACAGTTCACCTCTCACCTTTTTAAGACGCCCTTGTTTTCACAGTCCATTTTTTATTTGGAATATTTTCAAAGAAAGACCTTAAATGTCACTGTGTAAACTCATTGTGTATTTGTTCACTCGCAGCTCACTGGGCTCCTCTATATGAACAGAACAGCAGCTGTTGTTGCAATGCATTATGGGGCTTGTAGTTTGAGGGGGGCAGTATACATTGACGATCTATTAATAATAGAAATTAGAAATCATTCAGTAGGCCAGGTATAATTGCTCTACAGGCTGGATCTGGCAAACAGGGCTTGAGTTTGAGTTTTGATCCCTGGTCTAGAGTGTTCCTTGGACAAGAAGTGTCAAATAGGTAACGACAGACTGTCTAGAATAAAGAAAAAACAGGCAAAGAATAAAAATGATCTTAAGTGTTATCACATGAATGAAGAATGATTTGCTTTTTTCCATCAGGCACTGGTCTTTCACATGGATATGCTATAAGAACTGGATGACAGTTCTACGTCCCTGTTTGCACTTCCACTAGTGGTGACTCTTGATACTGCAACAGCAAAGAAGCAAGCAAGAAGGTCGTGTGTTCAACACTTGGCCTCTCTGTGAGGAGTCTCTGAATACTCCCTGAATACTTCGGCTTTCCACTGTCCAAAGACATGTATGTCTATTTCAGCATCACATGCATGTGTAAGTGAATCTAAATGGTGAACAATCTAAATGGCCCCTAGTGAATAGTTGTCTGTCCGTGTCTAAGTGTCAGCCCTGGAACCAACTGGCCATTGTCCAGGATATACCTGGCCTAGGGCCCAAAGCTGCTGGGAGAGGCTCCATCCTACCAGGATTAGGCAGTAGCAGATGAATTAATGAATGAAACCTCAATATTGGTTAGAAAACTACACAGCCACAAACTATAACCGCACTGTCCTACCATCAAGCCTATAATATACGGATTCAAAAAGAAACCCTCTCAACTGCAGGCTCTAGCTGCTCCAAAACAGATTCAAACCAACTAAGTACTTATTTAAATAGAAATCTTAATACCAGTACAAAGCAACTAAGAGCAAATGAAACAGGTAACAAACAGGTGTCTCAGAGTACACATCACTATACTGTAGCCAGAGTCATGTGATCGCTACTTGGAAAAAAAAGAAAAAAAGTTATTTACTCTGCCCAAAGCAAAACACTAGACTGCCTTCAGTATTTACTTTTTGACAGGAGTTATGTGTGAGTGGGACGGAGCTGTGAAACTCACAAAGAGACACTGAGAAGGGTTAAATTATGCACATTGGAGATATCAGCTGTGTTTGATACTACCCTTCTGCGAACAAAGTCCCGGTCTGTACAAAACGCCAACACATTATCATATGAATGTGGTCATATGAATACATTCTTTGATATGGTGTTGCCATGTTGGTCTAACATTTAAGAGTGGACACAGGACAGAGGGGGAGAACATGTTAGAACTCGACCCACAAAGACAGGACAGGTTGAACTCAGTGTCGGCGTGTCACACAAGTGCTCAGGTTACCTGCCTCGGGACGCATCGCTAAGCTCTGAAGTCAGGACGGATGTCCCGAGCGTGATTGTTGTTGGGACAGGGTGGTTCATGCTGCTGGGTAACTGGGGATTTACTGCTTCCATTGTCACAGCATATACATAACAAAGTAATCATCTGCCTGGCTGACCAATGCCTTAAGGTTCTACAGCAAAAGTATACACAAAACAACAGAAAACAAACCTGAGTGGGAATTTCATTAAAATGTCAACCCCTTTAGCAAATGTGAATACAGAAGGAGTAAGATGACCTTATGATTTGTCATGAGGTGTCATTATAATGAGAAGATTCCAGAAAATGCATTACTTGAGTTAGAGGCCATTAAAACAGCAATACTTTGCACTAAAAGATTCAAAAGCAAAACGTTTAAAAAGCAGTGAGCTATTGGCTGCTGGCAACAAAGAGCATTTTTTTTTTCTAGAAACACTGCTCAGATAATGTTATTAGTTTTAGATGTATAGAATCACACAGAGTCTGCGCTTGTATAATGACCGGCTGTTGATCACTGGGGAGTAAAGGGACTGGAGCCCCTACTCACCTCAGCAGATACACAACTCCAACTTTTTCAACAACTGCGCCTCGGGCCAGCGTTTGTATTTTGGTGAAATGTAAACAGCCCCTTTTTTGTTTTACAGTGAAACACATTAGTGTGGATGTAGCCATAGAACTGAAGCCAGTACATTACAGTTCAGTCCCAATTGAATGACATGTTTTGAATGGAAGTAGGTGTCAAGACTGTTTTTATGATTTATGCCCTGTCCACACTTTGAAGAACATTACATTTTCAATGTAAGAAACTCTGTTTACTTCATATACATTTAGACAAGTAAAACTGTTGAGGTGCCAGCTCTATATACGTGCTCAGTAAAACAACAATGGCAGCTGCAGAATTGGGTTCAAGGCAAACCATAACTTCATAACTTACAGCATTTTTTTTTTTTTTAACTTAAACCTTAAATCTTTTCATGTCAGGATGCAAATTAATAAATTATACAAGAATAGAATATTATTCTCTGATACTGATGTATTGTTTAGTCTCACTGAGGCTTGTGAGAGCATTTATAGCTTGTGTTCTGTATAAAAAGACTCTTGGGAAAATATCTGCCTTTAACAGCCAGACAGTAATATATGCGCCTTAGTCTCCCAGAGTTTACCGTTAACAGCACAACACAATCAGAGTTCTATTGTTTGAAAGTGAAACCGCACCTACAAACACCTAAAACACCTAAAAACATACCATCAAATATAAAGAACTGAACAGAATGTGTCTGTTTCCTCACTTGAGCCCCTGACTTCTACCCTCTCAGTGTGCTGCCCTGCCACAGAGCCACCTCCCTCCATTACACAAACACCACAGCGTGCACCTGCCAGCGGAGGGCAATTATCAGAGCCACACAGCAGCACAATATCACAGGAGGACAACAGCTGAGTTTCGCTGCCAGAATGCCAACGACGCATGGCTGCAAACAAACTCGACACCGCTGAGGTCACACACAAGAAGTGTCGCCTTTCGGCTGATTCACCTGCACATGGAGCGGTAACGATGACGTAAACACTGTGCCAACCATGTTCATGGCAGATGGTAACAGTGAGACATATTGACTGCAGGGGCGCTGTAACGAGGTGCGCATTTAGGGCAGCAGATTAAGGTGTGGGAAGGGGGTCCCCGAAAGATGAATGATTACACATGTTTTTATATGGTTTCATTTTATCTGGCAACAGTTTTATATCCCGCAATAGTCATTCTCCAACAATAAATGAACATTAGCCAGTTTTCTAAAGCCGTAAGCAATGGGGCAAAAATTATCTGGGAAGAAGCTGTGTTTTAGCCTTGTTTCCATGTATTTCCATGACTTAAAGGGTCCGAAGCGTCCCCAAACAAGTGTACGGTAACACTTTGGGGGCGCATCGGTTTACGTAGTAGACACTGCTCTTCTAGACCCAGCAGAGTGGAAACACGTGCCACTTCTGAGGTTACCCTACCAAACCTTACTGATGAGATTATGTGCACCACCACACACATGGCAAACACTCAAAGGATATGAGAGTCCAACCTGGTTGAGCCTGCTCAAAAAGTACAGGTGTTGGTGTGCCTTTTTAAAGCTCCACCACCTGATTTTTTCTGTTTTTGTCCCTGGCTCAGATTCAATTCAGCCTCAAAAGCAACCCTATAAAAAAAATAAAACCAGACCAATTTTTCATCACAAAATACAAACACATTTCACCAAACTTAAATTTAATGATTAGCGCTAGATTATCGTGGTCATGTAAACGTTCTCAGATAAAGGAAATCACTTGAATGATCTGATAATTAGGATTTTTACGCACTCATGACTAATATTCCCTATGTGCCCCAAGCCCGGTATGTGTCAGGGGGCCCCCCAGTATCACTAGAACCGCCTCTGCCTGTGACGCATGACTGCAAACAAACTTGACACCCCTGAGGTCACACAAAGCATAAAGTAGCAGCAGCAGATCTCGCCTTTTCGCTGATTCACCTGCTCACGGCGTGTTCACCACGCTGTAAACACTGCGCTCAATGACGGCCAGATGGCAACAGGGACACACGTTACCTGATGCACGGGCACATGGGCTTCCAAACACTGCATTACGCAAACGTCCAACGAACGCCCTGTGCGTGCTTTTTTCAAATACATTGGAGTACTTCCATTAAAAAAACGCTTGTTGTGCAATTTAAGGGAATCCGCATTCACGTAAAAAAAAAAAAGGTTGGAAATGGCAAATATCTAGACGTGCACTCTGTCAGCGTCCAGCGTCACGTAGATTTCCCACTCGAAACCAGTTGGAAACGTGGATAAAAAATGGCATAAAACACGGAGAATGATAAAGTCTTGAGTGCCCGTCACCTTTCATAAACTTGGTTGATTGAACGACGGCGATCAAGCGTGGCGTACGGCGCTAGGACCATGCGGAAGTATCATTTGGCTTTTATTCGCATCATTCCCCGCAAAAAAACACGCTTGGGAGCTTGGGATTACACGGGTTGGGTAACTTACCCGCGTCCGGCGTCGTGGGCATCGTGTGGGGTTGGTCTGGGCGTCGCAGAGGTCATGTTTCGGGCACGCGTCGAGCCGGCGTTTTGGGAGCTCCTCAGCCTCAGCGTGGCGTGGGACGGACTGACTGACTGACTGCTGCTGGAGCTGGGGCTGAGGAGAGCGCGGACCATGCGTGTTGTTGCCACCGGAGCCGAGTGGGAGGGGCGGGGCAGGGCTCCTCGGAGACGGTGCGCCAAGTGGAGGAGGAGAGTACCACTTATTTACGCGGAGAGCCAATGAGACGCAGGTTAGCGCTTAACGAAGCTGGGTAGTGATGATGTGTTACGGGGAAGCACTTTTGATTTCGCATCAAAGCTGTTGCTGCGGGAGATTGTGGCCTGAGCACGTTGTGTCACGTGACCAACACAAATGATTTCTTTATTTTCGTATTCCTTCCTAAAACATTCCACTCAAGGAATTCAAAACACGATCAAGAAGTCATAAAATGTGTAGAATATTCATGCTCATGTTTTCCTAATACTGTACACAGAACGCATAATCCTGCATAAATGTATGTTAATGAACTTTCAAGTGCAGCTTTAAGCAATATTACAGTTATTCTTAGGCATGTATGCAAATTATGATATTGCAAACTGTAAATTTTTATTTTTATTTTTTCATAGCTGATAGCAATACTTAGAATTTTTGTTATGTTAATGTTTTGGTTTCTGCTCATAGACCCATTTTTCATTATGATTTTATAATTTGTATACCCATATCTAGACCGAAAGTAGAAAATGTTGGGATAATAGGGTTTCTATAGTTTAAAAAAACTAAACCAATAAATAAGCAAATAAAAAAAATTTAAACAAAACAATGAATCAGCTTGTTATACCACTCTTTACCACCAGATGGAGCTCTGAGTCACCACAATAATCACTTCGACTTGTCACATTAAATTGCCATCTAGTGTTGATATATGGTGCATTTTTCTGTATAATAAATCAACCCAGTGTGATTTGCAGTCTTTGACACAAGGGGGCAAAACCACTGTACCTTTGTGCCGGTCCCAAGCCCGGGTAAATGGAGGGGGTTGCGTCAGTAATGGCATCCGGTATTAAAATCCATGCCATTGCTGTGGTGGTCCCTGAAGGCAACAGCCAAAAAAGTCTATGCCACAATAAAAGGGTGTTTTGTGTAAAAAATTAAGGAAAAAAGCATGCATTTATTATATATTTTTTATAAGATTACATTATGGTGTGAGTCTGCAACTGTTTTAATAGTTTATGCTTATTTCACTGAGATTGTATTGTGTAAAAGTAAGGCAGTTACAGCAAAACAGAGCCTCACTACTCCACCTAGTGGCACAAAGAGGTAAAACAGACCTCCCAGGACAGCACTTTCTGAGTGTTCTGTTCATCTCATAAAAAAAAAAAGTTTAAATGTGTAAATGTATGTACCTATAGCTCAGATGTACTTTATTGCAATTGATCAGTGTTTTCTCGTTGAATATTGAAGTGTTGTGTTATTGCATTTATTAAATTGGAATTAGGATGACAAAATACAATGTTGAATCTTACTTCCTTTAACAACAAAGCTGATCATTTTGGAATTAATGGTGCCATATTTCCTCTCTGTATATGTTCAGTGCATTTTAGTATTGATTAAAATGCAACGTGTCTCCCATTTATTTGCAAATGTGATGTAAATAGTGAACACAAAATTCAACTGGTAGTTCGTCATTTTAATATTCACACATGATCGTACTTGCCATGACCTTTAAGTACAACAGAGATGTGCCTCCGATGGTGTAAACGCCACCCTCTACTGGCCACAAAGAAAATTGCTTCTGTATCAAATGAAATTCTGTCAAAGAACAATTTTTCTGTGGTCACAAAAGGCCATGAATGAAGAAATCATATCAAAAATATCTGTCATTACTCCTGGCAGATCGGAATTTAAGGAAACTTAGACTGATACAAATATACAAAAGAGCAAACGGATGTACACTATTTACACGAGCGTCTCTTCAGTGTTGTAAAAGAATGTTATATAAAAACGTCTACCACCTCCCTCTGGGGAAAGGTGGCCCGAACCCCGGTCTCCCATTATGGTAAGGCCCCATGTCCATGCCGGGTCTCTGGAAAGGAGGGCCTCGAGGTGGGAACGGCATGGGCATCCCGAACCTCTCCGGTGGGAACATGGGTCCTCCGGGCATCATGGGTCGGGCCATGTGTGGAGGCATGTGCGGAGGGGACATGAACGGAGGTAGATTGGGACTGGGCATGCCGGGGGGAGGCTGGACCGGAGGCATTCCCGGTCCGGGGAAAGGACCGGGCATGTTCATGGGAGTTGCTCCGGGAGATCCCAGTTTGTTGTCAGAGTCTAAATCTGAAGGTGTAGTGTCAGCTTGGGTAGAGTTGGTGCTAGAGGTGTCGGGAAGTTGTAGACTTGCTGCTGCAAAGGAAGGAAAAAAGTTGAAAAACTGCTTTTGTTGTGTTGGCTAAAATAAAATCTAGCAGCTGTATGCATTATTCTCTCAGTGAAAATAAAGGAGTTTAAGTTGGATCCTTTTAGTTTAGCTATCTCTGTTTCTGTATACCAGGTCTAGTATCATTTAAAGGTTACATAAGGTGTGTAGAATCAAAAAGCTAAATTGAAGCATATGGCTAGTTTGCATAAATGAAAAAGTAAACCAAACTACGAGAACACATATATTTTGGTGCTAAATGTTGTGCTATGCAACTGGCTAAAGAGCTACACAGGTTGGCTTTAATTAGCTTCCTGCCACTTTAAGCTAAGTCGTTAAGGAGCTAATATGACTCCTTTCTCTGTTGATTATTAGTGACTTTTAATTTGGCAGAGTGAGTATAGACGTCATGCAAGCTATTTAGCGCCAGCAGCATTAGCCACAAATAGTGTATAGCAGGCTTAAAAGAAACTGTCTTGTATCTGTTGGCTTTTTTTGACATTGTTCATCATTTACAAAAAATTTAATCAATTAGTTTACTTTGGTTTATTGCCCAGCCCTACCCGAGGATAGAGGGAATAACCGAGGGTAGATTATAAAGTTAAGTGTGTCAAATCAAACTGTAAAAGCTGCATTACTTAAAAACTACTTTCTAACCCTCACCCATCTGTCAAATTTGACAATTAAAAAAAAAATTAATAAAAGCAGGCATATTGTTGTGGAAGGAAGCATGAAGGAAGGAGTTTCTGAGTAATGCAGCTTTGAGTGGCCTTAATCAGTTATACAATAATTACATCCCACACAGTCATGCAATGCCAAGGCCTATCATTTCCACCAGTGGAAATGTGTTTCGGTGCTAGGTTTAACATAAATATGTCCACACTTATGCTACATCAGGAATTTTACATCATTTTCATACATTATTTTGCCGTAAAACTCTTGTGGTTTTAGGAAGTACATTGTGCTTTAATATTCTTGCATGCAGGAATAGTATTCATGCACAAAAATAGTCCATGCATAATGGTCTGTTTATCCACAAGTATCCCATAAACCCTATTTTAAAAAATACAGAATAAATCCTTTTTAAGTCCAAAAGATTTGACGTATTAAATAATAACTATAATAATTCAGCCAGTTTCTTACTTGGAGTGACATGGTCAAAATCTTTGGGGAGAACAGGAGCTACTTCTGTCGGGACAGATGTGGGGGACAGCATGATGGGGACAGGAAAAGCAGGTGGACTTCTCATGGGTGCAGCCTGTTGGATCGGGGGCACCTACAACACACAAACAAAACAGGGTTAATAAAAAGTGCAACACACAACCGAGGCCTACATGAATGAGAAAAGATTTTATTTTTGCAGTGCTGTTGGGAAAAAACACTTCACACTTTGTGTTTAAACATGGCATTTTTATTCAGCTTATCTCTATTGTTGGGTCACAGTACAGACAGTTGAAAAGAGTAAAAACACAATAAAGACTCATTAATCTTATTAATTTGTTACATTAAAATACATTCTCATACTGCTGATAATAATTTTAATGTTTACTGAATTGACAGAAGTAGAATGAAAACTCTTTGGACTGAAAACATGCTATTATTTTATGAAAATGCATATCTATACATTGCAAACCCTACTGTAGTTTACCATGGTGTAGCTGCATTCAACAAAAAAAGAAAGTCCAGTGTTTTGATTTCAACAAAACAGAACAAAAGAGTTTGAGAAGGCTTTTGTTGGTCACTGGAAGGTTTTCAAACATAATGAAACAGACTTAACGCAAGAGCTGCAGAATAATAATGGTATCTTGTCCACAATAAAATAATTTAATCTGTGCAAGCCCCTTTTACAGACTTCAACTCAACCATATCCTTATGATTTTTGATAAAATATTAATTCAGATTCCACTCACCCCCAAAAGTAGCCTAGGGACCTCTCCTGCTTCTCTTTTATTAAAACAGGTAAAACCACAACATACTTTTCCTCCAGAAAATATTACACCAAACTGAAGTTTAGAGCTTTCTGTAAATGTTTAGCCTTATCTTTACCATCAATGTGGCATTAGACATACGTGATTGAAATGTTTATGTTTTTTTCTTTTTTGAGCTGTTTCTTTGTGGTAAAAGATGTATTTGGTGCTGAATATACACTTTTGGTATCCATTACACCTTCTACTGACAGTTGTGTGGACCAATAGAAGTGCTCCTTTTTCCGGCCATGACCTGTCATATTTAAATCCTCTATGATAAACAGTAGATGGCATCATAAAGCCTGTTTTTTCACAAATGAACTAAAGGGAAAACCATCAGGTAGTTAGACAGAAATTAAACAGAAAATAACATTAATAACAAAATACCATTAGCACTAGAATTTGTGAGCAACAATAAGGCTATACGTCCAAGCGCACACCACAAAGGACACAATGCCACTGGGTTTTGTTTGGAGGAATACTACAGTGTGTGCAGAAAATACTCTCTGACCTTTCCCTGACCCCTGTTTAAGGTCAAACAATGCTGTTGTGTAGTGAGTACCAAACACTGATAGACTGTAGATTCTGGAGTGCACAACATTCTCTAAGGCTAACTTTTTCTTAGGTGTAATGAAGATTGTTTAAAGGATACAATAATGATAAATTGACTTAAAGGAAAGTCCTGTGTTTTGTCTATGAGATACTTAGGGCAAGGTAACTTTTATAGGGTGTGTTTATACTCTTAGTCCGCTTCTTTTAGTTCAAACTAACCCAGAGAGCGACTCATACGGCTCCTGAGTCCAGAGGGCTGTACAGATTCAGGCCTTATTTAAGCGGGTGAGCTTCTCAAACTCTAAATCGTGGCTCACAGATGACGAGTATCAGAACGGCAGTTATTAACAGTCTTCATGGGCGTCTGTGCGCACTTTCAGGAATAAGGGCATGTGCTCAGTCATAATAAATCATGAATAATAATTAAAAAAATAATCAAACAATAAAAGCAAAAATGCCACTGTATGTTCCACAAAGTAATATCCTGAAGAAAATTCCTGGTTGTTTTTAATTTATGTCTTCATGACAAAAATGCACTAAAACACAGCCAAACGATTACAATCGAAAGTGTTACAGCTTTAATTCTGGTTTAGAGTCCGCAATCAGCCATGAACAACAGTAAGTCACTGACACTAGTCAATGTGGCGCGATGTGACAGAGATACTCTCTATTATAATCTGCACCAGAACAATAATGAGGACACTACTTTGAATATTTGTACACATATGTAGGCTATACATTTTATTTGCTGTCAATATATTCCTAAATTTGTCCTGCAACTAAAATATTTTATAATTTCTACTGTAAAAAAAACACCTTTTCAGTATTACATAAAAAAATACACTCTTGTATTCAGTGAAATAAGATGATATATGTTTATGAGTATGAGTATTTAATTAATCTTAATGCTCAGCGTGAGCCTATAAAAAAATAATTTTCTTAAACTTACACATTTGCACAACCAGCATTTATTTCTCCTGGTTTTGGCTGCAACCGATGTTTCTTTTCCTCAGCCAAAATAGTCCCATCTCCTTTCCTCCAGGTCGAACAGTACTTGCTGTTCACTGCAAATGTCTGACTTTTATTTGCAGCACACGCAGCAGTTATTTGTAAGCACGCTCCAGTTTGGAGGAGCAGACAGGAGTAACGGCAATTAGTGTCGTAGTCAAGACGGCATTGATCAAGACCAGAGTGTTACAAGAACAAGACAAGACTAAGACTTTGCGCTCTCGAGACCCAGTCAAGACTAGTCAAGATTCAAAACCAAAAACAAGGTATGATACAAAGTAATAGATACTAAGGACCAGTTATAAAACGCAGTTCAAGTCCAGTTTTAGACCGAGTCCAGCCTCATAGAGAGTTAGTGAAGGAGGCAGATTTACAATGAGATTTTTAATTAAATATAAAATGATAGAGGTTTTGATTCAATTCCAACGACAGATCAATATACAATTTCTGGTTTTGGTTGGCCTTAATGTCCAAGACCAAGACAAGACCAAGAAAAGTGAGTTGAGGACCATTACAAGACCAAGACCTTTACAAGAGTACTACATCACTAACGTAAAAGCCAAAGAAAACACTCCTTAATAAGTGTCACACAGCTTCTAAAGGTGCACCCACACATACCCCACCCCTGCCCCCCAGTGGCCTGCACTTCCACAAGTCTGACCTGGGCCAGAGCACTCTTGCCTTAGCACTGTCTACAAGGCTTATTTATACATTCAAGTTTGGCACCTGCCCCTTTTTTTTCAAACTGTCAGTGCAAGTGTGTGTTACAGAAAAGATATCAACATGCATTTCTTTTCATCATGTTTTTTTCTGTTCCTAAACTTAAACTAACCAGTTGTGTGCACATATTTTTTCTATCTATATATGCAGTATTTGTGCTTATTGGTTTGCCTGTGCCTGTAGCACACAGAGAGTGTTTAAAAAGTGTGGTTTTGAGCTGTGTTTCCATCTGTTTTTAGGGATGTTCTTGAGCTGCATGTGTTCTCTCATCTGTCTTATAAAAAAGGACTAGGTGAACTGCAAACTGTAAATTTCCTGCGGATTACGACTGTCTCGATTAAATGGAGGTTCTGTGCATTTTAGTGTTTGAGAAATGTTTAATGTTAAAAAGGGAAAAATAAAACACTGATATTTTAATTAGAATTTCAGATAATCTGAGGTGGACCAAAATAAAATACTAAATACAATTCTGACAATATTATTATCCAAAATTGAACATAAATGCACCGATTCAAATGTGGGTCATATTTAAGATGTAAAAGAGTGTAGGGTCCAGGCCCTTCCACATACAAGGGTTACAATAAATTTTATACTTGCTCTATTTATAGCAGTAGACCTTTTGTGGCTTTGCTCCTGTCTGCTTTTCAAAATTGGGACAACTACTCTAGGGAATAGTTTCAATCCATCTAATAGAGTCACAGTTACACAATACAATGTGTTTAAAGCCACAATGGACTTTGTTTAAGGTCAAGGTACAAACACTAGTAAGTTGTAAATGTCTAATGAGGCCAAGGGTCACACAGGTCCTGTCTCTAAAAGGAAAACACACACACTGACTGTTTGTGCTCCTTACACGTACCTACTGTATAGAACAGTGCTTGCACATGTAACTGTGGTACAGTCATCAGTCATCGCTGTCATGGATATTCTTCCACTAAACATTGCAAATCCACATATTTAAGGTAAGTCCAGTTCCTACAAATATCACGGGATGAAAAATATTGTGTGTGGCTGTGTTGATTCTAACAATAATTATAAATGATACAAAACATGAATTTAAATTTTCTGACCTTATTAGTGAATGTAAAAAGTGAATGATTTAGACATACTCTAATTCTTCATCCATAAGCATTAGTCTGAAGCTACACTGTATTGTAATAAACTAAAATGCACAGACTTACATGGCACACAGGGGCTGGAGCATATCCCAGCTGCTTTGGGTTCTGAGGCAGACACATCCTGGACTATGGCCAGTCGTGGTCATCTTAAAACAAAATGGGGGCCATTTCTCAGCACCATATAATGTGGAAATATTCTCTATGGTCCAACCATTTAAATGGACAATGATGTACTTCAGCGTTTTAAAGTGCAATTTAATTGGTCTCATTTACAGCAGCACTTTACTCGCTCCTGCCTGCTTCTCCAAACTGTGACTGTGTTAAATCTACTGTGGGGAGTGATTTAGCCACCCATCAAATAGAGCCACATTTACACAACACTGCATTATCCACTTCAAGCTACAGCAATGGCTTATGTTGAAGATCAAGGTACAGATAACTAAACCTGGCCAGTTAGGACTGGCATTTTAATATAAAATATCAAGACATAAATAATATATTAATGAGTATTCTAGTTTCTAAAGTAAATAATTTGTGGATACTACATAAATCCACACTTACTCCACTTATCCCAGTTCCAAAAAGATAATTTAGACTCAAGTCAAAGACCTCTCTCTCATCTTAGATCATGCTGTAATGTATGCAGATGACACTACAACATATATGTGCCAGCATCCATGATAATAGGAACTAACCAGCACCTTGGAGAGGGGACTACAGTCTGCTGAGGGGGGTGGAAATATGCCTGTAAATTAGTTCTAAACAAAAAGTATTGTGTTTGGATCAACCGGAAAGTAAAAACAAAGCCACAGCTAGCCCTGTCCAAAATGGAACTGTTGTTGGTCAGGCTGAAAATGTGTGTTCATTAGACTCATTATAGACAGATAACAGGATGAGGTTGAACAGTGATTAGAAGATGTGCAAAACAACTCATCTAATCATTCATCTAATCATTAAATCTGCAGCTTTAACTCATTTAGATTTAGAAAGAGAGAAAAATAAGTCCAAAATAAACAACACACCTTGTTCTGAACAGTTCCAAATACAGCATCATCATCAGAATGCTCAGAGCCTTTAGGCGTTCATTGAATGACATTGGCCTTCTCTGCTTTTCAAGAAATATTACAGGGACTAAAATTTTGAAATGCTTTCACTGAACACTCATATACCAAAAATGTTCACCATATTAATGAAAGGCCTGCATAACAAGGTTGTTTTTCACTTCGTGTTGATAACAGTGATGCTGGGCCACATACAATATTTATTGAGGAATCAAAGAGAATCATTGAAATATACAGGACAGAGAATTCTTCTGAAATCTGAAAGTGTATAACACTGCTCTTGATAGTCAGGGCGATAGCTATTGTAACAGGCCTGCATTGAGCTGTAAATAAAGGATATTTCGCACATGAAAAGCATAGGCTATTGTGAAGAATTTAAAAATATGAAATAAATTCCCACTAGGTGTCCTGTTGATCTATGGAACAGTGTGGAGGTAAATTTAAACCCCGTTCTGTACTGATTTCCTCCTAAATTTATACAAATGATATGGCTTTGACAATACACACCTTGTTTTATAAAAGTGCACAAAGTGTGCACAAAGGAGAATTTAAATCTATTGTAAAGGATCGTGAAACTAATACCATTGGTTGATGTGACTGCTTTTAGAATTTGCACAATTATTGAAGTTTTTTTGGGTTTTTTGTACCACTATTGGATTGTGTGTATATATATATATATATATATATATATATATAGCACTATGTATTGTTGTGTTTGACTGTTGGATTGTCTAATATTGTTGTAACTATGTATTTGCTGCCCTCTTGGCCAGGTTGCTCTTGGAAAAGAGATTTTTAATCTCAACGAGTATCTTACCTGGTAAAATAAAGGAATAATAAAAAACAAAAAAACAAAAGAAAATAACAATAACAAAAGTAGCTTTAGTTTAGAAGCCAGATTAAACCCTTTTCTGGCTTTTACCAACTGATGTAAATCAATTCAGTTGCCAGGTTTGTTTACAGACGTTTTCAATTATAAAACTCTTTCTAACCTTTAAATAGTTACTTACGTAAACAGGATTCAAATGTGATTAAAGCTATGCCTTAAGGAGAGGAGAGCATAGTGATATAAATATTAATTGTATAATTACACTTTTTTTTCAGGGACTCAGGGTAACACTTACAGCCTGACGCATTCAGGTTTTGGGTTTTTTGACTCAAGTAAGTTTAGGTTCAGTTTGAGCAAACTGTTTTCTGGCTCCACAAGGTGGTTTGGTTTTGAGCAGATTTGTTGCCATGGTAATGTACACTGCATGGCTTCTGCTCCCAAGCAGACTTTATTCTAGTTTAGAGACAAAACCAAACTGGGCCAATCATCAATATGATGCATCACAACAACGTCTTTCGTTGTTGGTCTTACTTTTTATTGTTTTGGCAGCAAATTAAGCTGATGATAAAAATAGCACTTTAAAAAAAGTTATTTACTGCCACATTTCTAAATTTCAGTTGCATCTATGTTTTCTAAAGAACGTGCCATATCTTTTTGATTTACCTTTTGTCAGAATTGCGCTGTGCACCTTTACAGTTTTACTTTTTAGTACATTACACTTAAACAACATAAAACTGTAGAGGTTATGAAAATTTAAATGTGACTGGCAAAGTTAGACTCTGCAAGTTTTGAGTTTCATACTGGAAACATGTGTTTCTCGGAGAAAACCACTCACTATGATTATTCCACACATCCACAAAAAATATTCTACCAGAAATCAAGTTGCAGCATTATTGTTTCCAGAATGGTCATTGGATCAGCATAAAACACTGACAATATGAACAGCTGCTGTTAAGGCTGTCCCTATCTAGTCTCTTAGTAAAACCTAGTAGCCTACAGCAATCATCTAATTATTTTGTCTTTTAAAGAATTAATTTCACTGCCCAGGACACAGAAGAAGATACCACTTCAAAATGGGCCAACTAGAAATGGGAAGACATTAAAGCAAATTTAATAAAATCATTTTAATCTGATTGGGGCTTACATAACTTATGTTAACACATACAGCTGAGGGATGCTCAGTGTCAGCCTTCAGCAGTCAGGCTGCTGCATCAAAGCCTTTACCTTGAGCTGTGTTCCAGCAGGAAACAGAGGAGAACAGTTCTTTTTAGTGCAGAGCAGGTCCAGAGGAATCCCCACGAGTCGAGCAGAGGCTCTTTGATCAGGACTTTGATCATGCTCAGTCTTGTCAACATAAATCTTTTGTTCTTTGTTTATACCTACTCACAGACAACGGAACAGCAATCTACTCGTGTTATACTAGAGGCAATTACAAACAATATCATAAAATTTATTAGCCTTTTTTACCTTTCGGCCTTTCTGCAAGTCATGGAGTTGGAATTCCAACATGGAAACATCACTCACCTTTGTGAGGCTTAACTCTGGCTGACACAGGGATTAGAGCTCTGCTGTAGTACTTGTTGTAAGCGAAGACTTCCTCATTCCTTCAAATATTACTTCTTTTGAAAATGACTGAAACAACAAGACCACTGAGATTTTGCGTTATATTCACTGTATGTAGAAAGTGGTTTATAACTTCATTAGGAAACTTTGAAGAACAGTCTTCAAACTTCAGGCCTGTGGCCTGTGTGTGGCCCTTTTTTTTGTGTTTTTTTATATCTGGCCCGCCATTAGATTTAATTCCTATGTTGGCTTGTTTGGATGGGTAAAATTGGTTAAAAAAAAACAAAAAAAACCCCCCACAAACAAACCAAAAAAAACAAGTGAACAAAAAGTAGAAATAAACACTACAAGGAAAAGTGATTCATTTAATTATTTTCAGTCATTAGGTGGTTAACACTAATAAGTAATCTGCCTTAGATTAATATGTATTACAGACATGATACATGAAGGTTTTAGACACAAGTTGTATCGGTCTTCAGAAAAACCTCTGCCTACACTGACTATTGTATCTAATGTGTCTCATTTGCATTATATCTATTGTCCATAATTACCTTTATGTGGGCAATAAGTGAAGCATTTGCAGATTGCAGCTATGTTCTAATATATTGTAGTTAGATGTCAGCTGAGAAATGTTTTGTTAGCAGCTGCTTAATGTAGTAGCGGGGATCAATTTATTAAAGGGAAAATGGGTAAACAAGGATGGATAAGGACATGAAGCCAAGTAGGCCACAGCGGTCAGGCTTCAGAACAAACATTACCTCAATTTGCATTAATCAAACAGTATAAAAACATTTCATCAACTGAATGAGGGATCAGGGGGAATGCCAAAGGATCTTACAGAGGATTGGGATTAAAAACCTTCTCTTGTTAGATCAGTGGTTTGAAAACAACACAAAGTTGTGTTAAAGGGAAGATCACACCACTTGTTCGTTCCAAAGTTTTTAGTATCTTTTTGTTAGTTTTTCTTTCCTATTAGTACCCATTAGTATTTTTGTTGATGACTCACAGGTCACATATTGATTCCACAATAAAATTTCTTTCCAATCCTTTGGTTTATGCAAGTGAATATAAACCACTGAATGCAGTCTGCAATTGAACAGTGGGAAGGCACAGATAGTACCAACCCATTTATCCTTAATAACCTGTAAGCAGGGTGAAGGTGTCACTTCAAAACACACATAAGCAACACTCACACAGCATAGGCAACAACACAAATCTGGTGCTTAGAATTACAGCCATTTTTATGAAATAGAAGTAGTCAGTTAAAGATTTATTTCATTTTGATCTGGTTAAGAGCACAACCGCACACTGAAAAATGCACAATCTACTCTTAGCTTCAGCCTGTAACCGGTAGCTCTTAATGCTAACTCATGTAAAATAATTTGACATGGAGCTCCACAAGGTTGTGTATTAGGACCATTAGTGGGCCTTTCTTGTACGTACAAGGAAACAGGGCATCAACCTTTGATAAACTTCGTACTTTAAGCGTCTCGCATACAAACTTCATGACACTGTCAAAATGTGAAAGATTCAGTCTAAATGTAACAGAACTACTTTCAAAATGGGTCTAGATTCAGGATGTTCTTCACAATCAGGACCAAATTTAAAAGAGCATATTTCTTGCATGTCGAACAGCATCTTCTACTGCACATACTCTACAGGTTGCAGGTAGTGTGTGGCAGCTTAGCCAAGCTTCTACAGGAAAAGGGGGGTACACCACACAATCTTCAGTAAATCACAGCATGACACAGACTCCCATCAACACAGCCATTCTTTCAGGTAAGTTTGAGTGAGCCTCGTTTCCACTGGAGCGGTACAATACCAAGTAAATTCTCATCAAAAGGCTGGAGGTAAGGTCGCATGCTACTGCAGTAGCAAACTGCTGCTGGTTTTTTCACAAAAGAAAAAAAGTTTTCACATTTTCTCTAGGAGCTGTCAATTACTACAAGAAAAACACATTTAAAAAAAAAAAAGTTTTTCCTTTGCCTCATTTCCAGTGGTAACGAGGCTACAGAAAGTCATCATTACATGACTCGTTACTTTAGGTCTAATACTATGATGTATTGAACTTCTTTGCTTTGCTCTGGCATTTAACGGACGTCAATCATCTATTACCTTTCTTTCCGACCGTCTTGTGCGCTCTCCTCTCAGGCTCCGGGAACGTTTCTGATGAAAACTTCGGAGACGCAACAACCTGTCCATTGTTCACTTGAAGTCCCTCTTTGCAGACGGCCGGCTGCCTTGAGCCTGGGTTTGGCAGAGGTTCCTGACTTTTGTAATTCCTCTCCAATGATGACAAATGCTTGTTCAAAGAGGTATTTGTTGGGTTTTCAAAGATGCAGGCCTTAAGAGGACTGCTGTAAATTAGTGCTATATAATAAGTCAAACTGAAATGAGATGCTCCCAAATGAGGGTGCAAAGACATAAGATGTGCATTTTTTTAGATTTAAAAAGGTATGCCTCTCTCTTAAGCAGAAAACCAACAGACTGTAGGAATTACAAGAATAGAATTAAAGGATGCATAATTTAATCCAACTATACTGGATAAATCAGTAATTGTGGTCAAAAAGCAGTGAGGCTAGTTGGGGTGTGGTTAAGACTGAGACTAATAGAGGTCAACTAATAGATTTGCTTTTACAAAGACACCAACAAGCTGTCACATATACAATTTGTTCGTTTAGATGACACAAAATTAAAAATGGCATCGCCACTGCTAACACCTTGTATCCAATACATAAAATGTTCTTCTAACGCTGCAGTTGGCTTACCTTGTTTCTCCTTTTTGAAAATTCTCCTCCAAGTGAGCCTTTATATATCATCACGAACCAGCAGTGTGCAGCAGTACTCAAGCTGTGTTTTCTTCAAGATTTCTGAGTTACCAGTCTTTAACCACAGTCCAACTGGACTGGACAGTTTTTTATATTCTTTTATCTGAAGGATATCCACACTTTTTCATAAGCTTTATTTGAACAGATCGAGAAGCCCCACAGACCCTCAAGACTGAAAACTTGATAAACGCAGCTAGCAACACACACCACAGTAATAACTTTTAAAAATACCCATTTTATTGCGTAGTAAACTATACAACCTGTTCCAATTTTAAGTCAAAATTCATTTATTTTGCACAAACAAACTAATGTATCGATCAGCACTGAACTGAAAACATATAAGCAGAGGAGCTTATCCAATTTAAAAATCCTAACACTACACCCTGTGCTCACATGGCTGAAACTCAGTGAAACTGTTTTAGCCTTTTCAGTCATCATCTGAGGTTATTTCAATAATGAATGCTTGAGGCTTCATCACAAGCAGACCACTTATTTAAGTGGTTGATTACATTTTATTAGCCAATAAATCAACTGGCTGTACTGTACAACACAGAGTGTATACGTACAGCTAGGAACATAATTTAATGATAGATGCTCTGATAACTGAATGTGTCCTAACAGGTTTGTTTAAGAGTACAACTAAATGAAAATCAGCCGTTTCTCTTAATTATTACTGTTACTGTATGTTCACATGGGTAGCGGCCTATTGTGTGGCGTTCACATGAATGACAGAGTTTGTAACAAAGTCTCCTTTGTTTCAAGTAAAGAGCAAGCTTTGACCAAGGGGAGACTCACCACCTAAGTACCCATAAAGGGCCTTTAGACTCCTGGAACTGGAGAACTGGCAGATTATCACTCGATTTGTGCCAACATGGTCATCTTTTTGTTCTTTTGAGTTAATTCATAAATACTGTTCAGAGCACAAGTTGTCTACCTTCACTTGTTTTTTGTTTCATTATATTATTAGCTACTTAAGAGAATTTATGGAAGGGAAAAAAACAAGACACCATTAGAGCAGGGTTAAGGTTAAGATAATTAACTATTGATTAAGCAAAACCCTTGTTTCCAGTAAGTATTTTTTACCATTTTTTTCTGTAGAATTCATCGGTCATCAGATTTACTCCAGATAAGTTATCATAGTCTCTCTCTCTCTCTCTCTGCGAACTGCTGATGCGCATCTGCTGTGAAACACCTCTGAATCAAAAGTAGCATGCAGACGGTAAAGCTTACCCTCACAGGCAGAAAAAAAAACACGAAAATCTTGCTAATTTTACAGCAAAAACAGACTGAAGACGGAGAAAGTCACTGCTGCAGTTTGTGGAGAACCACAGTGAACAGAGGAAATGTTTCTGAATTG
This sequence comes from Rhyacichthys aspro, assembly GCA_036850595.1. NCBI lineage: Eukaryota > Metazoa > Chordata > Actinopteri > Gobiiformes > Rhyacichthyidae > Rhyacichthys > Rhyacichthys aspro. The sequence goes on from CM072160.1 coordinate 19,486,573, forward strand.
CTGAGTAATTATGAAGAGAAGAAGTGTGAAAAAATGAGTAGCTGGATGTAAAAGCTGTAGGCAACTTGTCGGGCATTAATTGTATTTTATTTGTACGAATAAAGCGCAGATGTTGGGAGGAATATTTAGAATAATTGGTTAAATAAATGTGACTTCGATGAACTGAAATATCATGATTATTTTGGCTCCAGAAGCGCTCATGAAAACTAAGGCTCTGTGACATAGCAGCATCAGCAAAGCTGACTGTATTATCTAATATCTGATTATTACTAAATTGAAATACCGTTCTGGGGGTTTTTGTATAAAATGATAAATAATGATCTTGATGGTAATGACGTTAAATTACACTACACTACAGAAAAGAGTTGGCTATAATGTCAGGTGTGAACAGAATGACAAGAGCTTGCAACTTGTGCACAATGCTGTTCAGTCTTGTGTTTGGTCGTGCTGCTCTATCTCTGTCTAACCTGTGTCTCTCCTGTGACTGCTCATGGAAACAGCAGTGTACAGTGTAACAGACACAGTTTTGATAAAGTTTTAAGATAACGGTCAAGCATTTCCACCACATACAACAAGGTAATGTAATCCAAATTACTAACAAGGCACACCACAGCTGTATCTGCAGATCTTACAGTGCCTCACTACAGAAACATAAGTGAAGTGATTGCTGGTTACCTGCAGCTTCGAACCAGTCAATCTAGAAGTATTAAAAATATCTATCAGCAGGCTGAGTTCTCTTCAAAATGTAAAAAGGCACAGCACTTTAAACACATGGCACACTTTCGCCAAGTGACTAGCCCTGTTGAAACCCATGTATTTTCTAGCAGACTGTTACAGTCTTTGTCCTAGTTCACATTTTGTGTGTTGGTAGGACCCTTTCACCTTGTGCAGCAGTTGGATTCCCACAAGATTTGAGCACAGACTTCAAATCCATCTTGTCCTGTTGATGGTGATTTCTCACGAACCACTGCTGGTTTGGGCCAATGGTGTGGCAGTAAATGCAGTTTTGGACATTTTTTGGGTTTGACGACCAAGCAGCTGTTTTACCATGATGCAAACAAGTTTGCTCCGATTTGATAAAATGACCTGGTCAAGCTTAGTGGCAGGTAGTTTGTCTAATCACCTGCAGATTTTCATCAAGTACTTGCCCTTTTGCAAAAGCTTTCTGTGGAAGCTTCCAGATGGTTCTGTGTAACAGACCATCATTGGATCATTGGATTAATATATAATTCACATGTACTAAAATGGTGTTTTCTACATAGGTCTCTTTTAGAGCTGCAAATAATTAAAATATTTTTTTCATAAATGTATTTGTCTTTCCTAAATTAGTCCAATGTCCATGTTTCATGCTTTTTGGGACATATAAGCATTATGTTCATGTGACAACGAAGAAATTAAGGTTTATTGTCCCTTCTACTACACAACCAAGTCAACTCAACAAATATACATAAAACCACACAGTCCTAAAAGAATGTTTATTCAAACATAAAAGACTTGGTTTAGATAAGCTCCAATACTCATATGCAACAATCATGCAACACCTTCAATGTAAAGTGTGTGTAATAAATAAAGGAGAAGCAATAAGACAACTGGTGTTACCTGAACTTGAACAGCGGTCCCTCCATCTGTCAGTGCATTTTCTACAGCTACATTTGCGGGCACCTGGTTATTGAAGAAGTCCTTTGAAACCCCCCACTCTGTGTAAAAGAGAAATGACAGGAACTAAATTTGACAAAGATCTTAAAACAAAACCTAATCCTGGATCATTTTCTAAGGCGGTTTAGAGTTTACCTGGATTGAGTGTGTCTGCATCCATCATCCCTCCTTCTCTGTAGCTCTCCAACTCCTCCACTTTGACTTTACTCCAGGGGATATAGGTCACACCCCTGTCCACATCCCAAAACTTTTTGTGTGCTGCTTTTATTCCTTTGTTCAGAGCCCAAGCAATCTAGAAAAGAAGAATATGTGCTGTAATCATCTCACAAAAAGCCACCCCATACAGAACAGAATACAAAAAAACACATGGGATATTTACCTTAAATGGTTTTTGATTGACTCTGAATGAACCCCTACTGAGTTTGTTCAGCGCTGTATTGGCATCTTGTCTGTGGACCATCACGATATACGCACAGCCTCTCGGAGGAATCATCTAGAGACAAGAAAGAAAACATTTACTAGTTTGAGATCATGGGGATTTTAGATATGTTGGACTTTAATGGGTAACTTACATTTATAGACTCAATCTGGCCAAACTCTTCCAGGAGGAGCATTATATCAGACTGCTGAGTCTTTTTGTCAAGCTGACCAACCCAAAGTGTAGTGCTGCAAACTACAAAGACAATAATGAGACATGTAATAGAAGCAATCACTGACAGCTACTAGCTACTACTGACTAGCACTCAAGAAAGATGACTTGAGCAGCAACATAAATCAAAACCACTTATCTTTATGAGGCAGAATGTAGTGTTTGCCAGAATAGTTGCAGACACGCAACACAACAACAGAGGAGATACTTTACTGGGCAACATGGCTCATCTCCTGCATTGTGCTTTTGAACAGAGAGCAACTAGTGGCTGTCTGAGATCAGTGAGCTGCAGGATGTAACACCTCAAGAACCTGGCCAGCCAGACGGCTTTCTCATTGTATTACATACAGAGAAAGTCAGTCTGGGATCGCCCAATCTGCCTCCGATTTCTGCTCCGGCTCTTTCTTTCCGACCAATCGTAGCGAGGGAGGCGGGATTTTGTTTCGCGTCATATTGAGCGCGAGAAAACAGTAGCAGGTTTAAGTAGCTTACTACAATCGAAAGAAGCACTAAACTCGATATTACACCCCGTGTCCTCAGATTTTTCTGACAAAAACAACAGAAGTCATTCACCGTCACCGAAGCATCTTCTCTCTCGAGCCACGCTGGTGTATGCTGTGGTTTGTTGACAACTAGAATAAGTTTCGCTTTCCTTACGTCACATCCGTGGTTTCTCTGATTGGTTCACTCAGCGAGCGTTAGTTCTGCCCATGACCCTGCCTTGAAATCCTGTTTAAATCTAGCGATCCCAGACTGACTTTCTCTGTATGTAATACAGCGAGAAAGCCGTCTGGCTGGCCAGGCTACAAGAACTCCTCCTTCACGACTGCCATAAGACTTAACAATCAATCACTAAGTAAGATGAAGTCTCTAGCAATTCATTTGCTTTTTCATTTATTTGAAGAGACCTAACAATTAAAAAGTTGAATTGATTCAAGGTTGTTATTTTAATTATTTAGCTACCAGCTAAAAGTGTTTTATAAGATACAATCAACTGCCTTTGTCTGATTTCAAGTTCATTGTTCATTGTTGGAGTTTTAAAATATTGCCCACATCAAGGTTTAGTAAAGCATTTTCATTTAAACCCACTATTTAAAAATTGTAAAAGATCCTAAAAAAATCATTTATTATGGATATGTAAATTACAGTCATTTGCTGTTTTGGAATTGAATGTAAATGTTAGGCTCAGAGCTCACTTCAATAACCCATGGACTTTCTAATGTTGTCATTTTAGTGTTCACACAATACTGTAGCAAGGACGCTACAAGGAAACAAATTATGAGCTGTAAATAAAGCTTAACAAGCAATCAAAACAACAGAAATGGAACAGGAGATGTCAAGGACTGAAGAAGGACTGAATCACAGTGATAAATCATAGAATGAATGTCACTAATGTACTGTGACCATAGTGCTGATCATATACTAGGGCAGTCGTAACAGAAAGAAAACTTAGTCCAAAGCATAATCTAATGTCCACAAGCTGGAGCTGGGTTACACCTCAGACACAGTTCAGCAGAGGTATCTGTAATAAATCCACTAATTGCAAAACTAATGACATTTTACTCCACTCCAACAGCATGTGAGCCCAATCATAACTATTCACGTCTTATCTAATGACATTTCAGCACATATGTATAATGCATTACGGCTGTAGTCATAGTAAAGACGGCCTGCTGTAGTTCAAACTGAGCAAAAAGAATGAGAAGGTAAGGTGAAAAAAGTTACAAAGAACCACCATATGATAAATGGCAAACACAACAGAAACATAAATCCACTGAACCTCTTTCTTTTCCTGACACACTTACCACTGAGGGTCTGACTTTTGATGCTGGGGAGACCCCTCTGTCTGCGTTCTCTGTCCCTCTCTCTCTCACTCCTGTCCATAGAACGAGATCTCATGTGGCGCTCTCGGGACTGAGAACGAGTGTGTCTGTGTTTGGTCCTTCTTGAACGTGAAGAAGATCTGGACCGCCGCCTTCTGGGAGATCTGAAACACAAAATCACAAAAAATCAGACAATTATAGATTCCTGAAAACATCAGATTTTTTTGTCACACTTGACAGTGCAGTGTGGACAGACGAGAAACAGTGCAAGAAAGAGGGGACTGACACCAGGTATATGACCCGAACCTGGGTTCCCCAGGTACATGGCACGCACTCTACCAGGTGAGTCACTGAGGCGCTAAAAGCATGTTGGTAGTGTGGTAGACTAGAGTGTATTAAGACCAAGGTGAGATCAAGATTTTTAGCTATGAAGACAGTGGCAGTTTAGGACCAAAACCAGCATGTGATACACTGTAATAGAGACAACATGAGCAAGACAGAGTAAAAATAAATTAGAGACCAGGACAAGACTGAAAAAAATGAGTTCCAGACCAAGACAGGACCAAGTAAAATTCAGAGCCGAGACCAAGACAAGACTGAAAGAAAATGAGTTCCACAGCAAGTAAAATGAGTTTGAGTTCATGACATGACATAGACCTTTACAAAATCGACACAAAAAGACACAAGACCAATCTAGAGTACTACATCGATACAGATTAGTTTGGTAAATTCTGCTCTTTTATTGGTACATAGTATGAAGACATTTTACCTTGAACAAGATCTGGACCTTGATCTTCTGCCATAACCTCTGTGTCTGCCTTCCCGCCTCATAGGAGAGTCATCTCTTAAAGGTTCCTAAAGGATTACAAGTACAGTATAAATTATTTCAAGAGAAACAATGCGAGTGTAAACCAAAACAGCAGTTTTTATATTTTTACCCGTGTATATGGCTCATTTATGGTGGTGTACCCATCAAGCACTGCATCTGCCGTGGCATAATTCAATCCACCTCTGTCGTGCTGTTGGAAAAAAGCAACTGATCAGGTAAACTGACAGTAAATAAAATATTTTTTGGTTTGCCAAATACATAATAATGATGAGTGAACTGGGTACCTCAATAGCACCGATCTGACCCATCATATGTGGATGAACATTCGGTGTATTAGGCAACTGCCCGGCAAACTGTTTCAAGACATTTTCAGCAATGCTCCTGTAAAGACACATTGTACCAGTAAACTTTACAGAAAGAAATGATAAAAGACTCTTAATAAAAAGATCATATTCAGCCACATAGTTGTTTTAGCTGCCTTCATCAACAAACTTTAGAGGAACTCACAGTAACTGAGCACTGTTGTCTCTCGCCATTGAATCCTCTGGCTCATCGTCATATTCAAATCGGTCGAGGAGTTTCTGAGGAAATGAATATGTCATTCAAATGAAGTAAACTGATATGTGATTAGAGCTGGTGCTGTTGTAAAACAGGACATGCTATACCTCAGCTAAAGAATTTTCATTTCCTGTGTGTGATCTGTAAGTGTTGGTTTGAGCTGCAGACAACTGCGGCGGGGTTGCCCGGTGGTTTTCAATGGTGTCCCCCTGCTGCAAACTCTGGAGAACTTTCTGCAACTGTAAGATTCACAATAAACAATTATGGTGTTTTTTTTCTTCAAAAACAGTGGGTAAGTATAAGATGTGATGAGTAGTTGCTCACCTCCTGACCCTGAGGAGACTGGAAGAGCTGTGCCACAGCAGCCAGGGCCTCCATGTTGGACAGTTGAGGCACAGCAGGGGAACTTGAGACCTGTGCCTCTGACTTCACAGGCTGATGGGAAACTATGGAAAGAAAAGAACTTAATCTTGTAGCACTGGAAATTGACAGCCCTTATTTACACATGTGTATGCAGGGCTCCATTACCATCCTCAGCTCATAAACAACTACAATGAGTTACAAAATTATAACTAAATGTATTATATTACAAGTGCACTCCACTAAAGCTGCTTCACGTCCCTACAACATGCTGTGTCCTTGCATTTTCCCCATCATGTTTCAGGTCAATTTTTTTTTTTTTTTTTTTGTATTGTGACACCCCTAATAAATAAAGATGATGAAAAATGTATTGTGTGTCATTTGAACCTTCCACTGGAGGTGCAGCAACAGCAGGCCCATTAGCCATATCCATTAAAGGCTGGATGATGTCCAGTTCAAATACACCATTCTTCTGCCATAAGTTCAGGACTCGGATTATTTTGCTCTAAAACACAACAGTACAATGCTTATAAAAATTTTCAGAAAACATTATGACACAACAGTTAGTACACAAGGTACCTTATCATCCTCTGGGCAGCAGTATAGGTTGTGAAAGGTTTCTGTGAAGTTTTTCAAGAATCTGGGCCCAAAAACATCCTTGTCAACCCCAAACTGATGACGTGACTGTCGCACAATAGAGTCAACCACATACAGGCCTGGGACTTTTAATTCAGGCTTACACTGAAAAAGTAAAATAAAACTGACAGTTACATACGTGTTTACATACAAATTATATAAACTTTAACTAAAACCACAAGAAATCTTCAGCACTTACCTTTTTAATGAATTTCTCAACGATCTGGACAACATGTTTGTACAGCTAAACACAAAAAGAAATATCCATCTTAGAATGACATCTTGATTTAACATTTAAACATAATGTTGTGCTATTATAGGCTAACAACCAGATTTTGCACTGTTAAACGATCTGTTCAAAATGTTAATGAATCATAGTCAACAGTAAATTGGTGACAATAAAAACACTACGTTTTGGTCTTTGAGCTGGAGTGTTTATACTGCAGAGGTCTGGGATTATATAAATGAGGAAAAGATATATGATGTAAAGACCTTTAATATAACACACACTTTAACAAGCAGTTTTGAGATTTTAGAAGCTTTGTTAGTTGTTTTTACTGGAACTGAGCAGACAGTTAACTAGTGTAGTAAATAAGTTATCTATACCACAGTATGTCAACTGACTCCTTTCACAAAACACTGGACAATTATTTTAAGTAACCTTTCAACTTTCTGATGTAAGTAAGTCAGTTCACCTCTGTCAAAGTCCTTGGCCTAAGCTGCAAACATGACCTTTGTCATCAACTGTTTAGTTGGTCATGTCACAAAGTCTTTTAATGGAATTTTCTCTACTGTCATTTTTTTTTTTTAATTAATTTCCAAGATAAAAGGCTGCATTACATTTTCTATATTTATAGGCTGCACTATTCCTCTTGAAGTAAAAAAGTTTACAACCATGGACATACACAGGATTTTACAAATACAAATATTAAAAAAGGCTTGTCAGGATGACTGAGGATTGACCTGGCTGTGCATTACATCTCAAGAGAGAATAAGTAAGCACATAACCAGGATATTTGTAAGGGCCACTGTTAGCCTGAAGAAAATGCCTTTTAACCTAATTTTGAAAGGATAAAAGTCAGTCACAGTCTTTTCCTCAAACAGTAAAATACAAAGGCAAACAACAACAATTTTATTCAGCTGCTCCCTTCAAATACATACACACACACATACATAGATAGATCTTAAACATGCAGGATATTAATAAAAACTTAAAGTGACCCTCACACAGTGAAGATCTGGAGGTGACCGACATGCACTTGAGTATCCCAGTTTTGATAGGGGTTTTTTAAGTATCCCATTTCTGACAATGTCAGTAAACATCAGATCCTGATTTCAGTTTGTTTTTTTTTTCAGTTTTGAGAAACCTGTGTACTTCAAAAGGAACTGGTATACTATGTCATGTATACCCTGTATCCGGATTTCTGACAGCTGCCAGTGAACTGAGCTTAGTTAAATAACGCAAACATGGCGTAAGCAGCAAGTTTCATGTGGTAACAAAAGTTAACTTGCTGTGATTTTTCTCCCACTCAATGAATCAGGGATACTATTGTTTGTCATAAAAACAGGGATATAGTAACATTGTGTGTCATAACAGGGAAAAAGCTCAAAACCAGGATAGTCAAGAGCATGTAAACACACTTAATTGCTGTTTTAAACACCTCTGATTCACCAGTGCCCTCATTTTGTTTAAGTAGGAAGGAGGTTTTGAAGGTATACATTCTTAGCCAATACCTACTCACAGAAGAAAGCAAAATTTAGCATATGAAAAGCTACTAGAGTTCAGGGGCCAGGTCTGTTCATACAAAAATGTTCACAATGTCCTGCCTTTGAATATCTTTACATGCCGATTGTAAGCCGGGTTTGTTACGGTTACATAGACACAATGCAACCAGTTCAGCTCATACTGCACAATATAACTCTGAGTACAAGACATGTTACCAACATTATGAGAACACACATCTTTTGGTATTTCATTTTTTAAATTTGAGATAAATATTGTGACATAATTGTCTCATGTGAAATGGCAGATGTGTAACTGCACTCTGTATTACTACATTCAAATCCAGAAAATGACATAAAAGTTAAAATGGCAGAGCAAACTGCCACATACCTTGATAGCTTTGATGGCTGATTTTGTTACAGACATCATCTTTGCTCTTGATATTGGTGGCTTCATGTCAATCATGGAGAAAAGCTGAAGGAAATTTACAATAAGAGAGAAAAACATCAACTTCTTTCATATAAACATCAATGCTCAGAATTTATACTATATACAACCTTGATTTCATACATATTTCTGTGCCCATCAATGCAGACAGCTAATGTGTTCTCCACTATGGTTCAAAAATAGTCTTTAATGCAGCATTTAATAGGGTTTTGACATTTCAAAAGCCTTTTCAATATGCACAAATGTGGAAGAGTAGTAACGGGGATACAACACAGGGTTTACTGGGGATTAACCATGTTCAACTACGACCATCAATTTTCCAATTATGAGCAGGAAACAAACTATATTCATCTTTATCATTATTTTAAACTCATACCAATAAAATTAAAAATTACAGGAAAAATAAGGTGACTACTATTTCCCTCTACGACCACCAATACTTCCCAATCACTGCTACGGAACAGACAATGTTTACTTAATTACCTTCATCAATATATTATCAACTGTTTATTGCATAGGTGACGACTGCATATCTGGGATTGTTAACATATTATGGCTAATATTCAAAATAGTACAGGACCGTTTAACACAACTAGTAAAAATGCTAACCAAAATATAAGCAACAGAAATAACAGCTGTTGTTGTGGCCTTCACAGGCTAAGCTAATACGACGGTGTTAGCGCAGTTTGCGGCCTATAAACCTCACTTTGCAAATAATATCGAACTCGTCGTATATAGATTGTGACAAATACAAATATATATAATTTAGCATAAAACCAGAAAGAAAATGTAACTGCTGGATGTATTTGTAATGACCTTGTTAACATAGCTAGCGTTACGTTACAATAAAATAACAGGTGTGGCTGAATTATGCTAATGCTAAGCTAAGCGCAAACTTTACCTCCACATTAAAGGCGTTCACAGCGTCCATGGTGCCTTCTTGTGATACGAACACTCGCCTTGGTGGTTTATTGTTATTCGGAACTTCTGTCAATCATAACCCTGTGGAATAAAGTAACTAAAAGCACGATTATTGTCACGGCCGCGGACGAACTACGTAACTTAGCTAACTAACGCTAGCGAGCAACTTGCCAATTTGTCACGACCCTACTGTACGTCAGTTTGCGTCGAACGTCAAAAAGATGCGTGTGCGTCACCGCGAAAAAGCATACAATTTACCTTATAGAGGTTGATTTAAAACGTCTTTTCTATAAATATGCCACTATTACAAATGCTATTAACTACGTGATAAAAATTATGTTCATTTAAAAAATAAAAAATATATTAATTGCAGGGTTCACTTGGTATATGTTTCCGTAGCCCATACTGCAGCCCTGTGGCCAAAGACTTACATTACACGTTCATTAGGTTCCGAAGTAAAAAAAAGTTTTAAAACACAAGGCTGGTGGGGTTTGAGTGTGCTTGCTGGGAATTTTTAGATGAGCTTAAGTTTTTATGATGGAAAACTCTACAATTGCTGAATGGGAATATTACTATGATTATTTGGATCCTGTTATAGTGGATGAAGCCAAGCTGAAATACAATAAATGTAAGTAGCTGTAATTTTATGACTTCAGTGTCTTTATTCATATGCTAATAATATTCATTTATCTTTTTAGACTTAATTGTAATAATCTTTTGGATAATTCTGGCTGCTTTTGTGGGATTCCTTTTCATCAGCTTAACTTTGCTGTCTCGCATTGGAAACACACCAAAGTGAGAAAAGGCCTTTCTGGAAAGTTCATGTTTCTCAAATTATAAATACATGAGAAATTTTTCATTAATTCTAAATCACTACTGCAGGAGTAACAGAGAACAAATCAAACAAAGGTCTTTATGATCCAAAGATGACAAGATTCCTGCCACTCTGTAAAAGGCTGATTGAGAGGTATGTAATCATATATTCTATTTATTTATACACATTACTTAATACTTATTTTTATTTTTCTATTCAATTACCCAATTTCATATGAAATGCAACAGAACCAAGTTTACTTGGATTGTTTTTTTTACAGTACTAAAAGGTATCCATAGATATAGGTAGGAGAAGTTTATTTTTATTTTTAGGAATCATAACATTACCGTTAAACAAATATTATGTAATTTGTGTAACCTTGGCCTTGATGTAGGTGAAGGTTGAGTTTTAGCAGCCTTGTATTTTTACACATGCAACAGTGGGTCATAACCAACAATTGTATTGATTGAAATGCAAAGTTTTTACTCTCACATTTATAATAACAAATAAGATAAAAAAAATAAAATAACAAATGAAACATAAAAGATTTTACGAAATAAGTTTATCTTTTTAAAAAAAATAATACAGAGCAGTTTGGATGTATTTAGCATTTTGTTGACTTTGTAAAAAATTCTGCATTTTACTGACGTTTCAATCTTCAATGTTATATACCCATGTGGTCTCGTCTATTTTGTCAAAACAACAAGAACATTAAAAACCACAATAGCCAAACTCAGAGGCAGTATCAGAAATCAGGATATGAGGAACCCGTGGCTGCACATTTTAAAGAAAAACAACCTCCTATTTTATCTCATAAAATGAATATATTTTAAATATTGTTTTTCATTATGTTGAAACGTTGGCTTTCTGATTGTATTTAATTGTGATTTTGTCACATGTAAACATGTGTGTTATTGTAGTGCAGACTTCCATACACACATTTTGCCATTGGAGAGGCAAATCAATTGGTGAACAGAAAATGTCATTTATGAGGAAAGTTTGACTTGAAGATCTACAGAGGATTGAAATGTTGTCAATGAAGGACATCGAGCTGTGCCCCTATTATGTGTCTCTAACTATTTTTCTTATTTTCTAACAATGTCTTTACAGATAGATCTGACAGCAGAGTCTGATAATGTCGATCTGGATCCTCCCTGTTTTTTGGTCTCGTCTTTGGTCACCATATTGACGTGGGACAGGAACAGTTCAGTGGATGTTACTCCACTCCAGAGCTCATGGATGTACAGCGAAGACAGAAACACTCCTGCAACTGGGACAGAGAACACAAGACAAATTTACTCATTCAGCTAAACCACTTTTACATTATATACTTCAACCAGTAACACTTAAGTAAGTCACCATTATGAGGCCGACTATGTATTATCCTCCTGTTTTGCACTGTTGCATCGTCAACTTTTTTGTGACCGCAAAAACATCTTATTTACTGGTTTTTATGTAATTCTGTTTGAATTAATAAATTGAAAATGGATAGCATCACTTGTGAAAGCAATACACTATTGAAAACACAGCTCTGACTAATCTGTTCCACTCATTTTCTTCCTTCTACAACATTTTACATGCCGCACCTTAAAGTAAATGCACAGTAACAGACCCTTACCATATCTAGAATCATCACTAGTGTCTTCTGGCAGACATAAAGAGACTACTGCTTGGTGCGTTTCTGGAAGGTGGCCTTGGGTTTCCAGTAAATGCATCATGATCTTTGTAAACCGTTTCAAAGTATCCATCCTTTCGGCAGTAGTACCATTTTGGGATTCAAAAGTCTGATGGTAAAGTCTGTGGAGATCTGCTTTTAGAGTCGGATCGAGCAGCAGGGCGTTCGCAATCTGCTCGTGTTCAATCACAGCGTTTTCGACCCAGCACAAGAAGTCTTTTGTTCTACTTTCGGCGTAAGAGCTCTCCAACAAGCGCCGCAGAGACCACTTAGTGAGCAACTGCGCAGTGTCCCTGGCCAACTGACTGGGCTCCGCTTTGTCTCTCGGCTGCGATGGCTGGCCTTCGGTGAAATAAAACACAGGCTTCCAGTGACTAAAGATGCCACAGAGGTAAAGTTGACTCTCTTTGTGAAGGCGCTCCTCTTCTTTCTCTGTTACAGTCTCCTCTGACTGGTTCTCCTTTTTTGTTTGAGACTGGGATCCTGTACTTTTGGCACGGGCCCTGTCTTTCCCCATTCCTGGAGAAATAAATATGAAGTATCAGACACCATTTTAAAAGGGAAGTTTCATTTTTAGTATTCAGTGCAGTATGATGATAATGAGAGATACATTTGCAGCTTATGAAGTACCCTACATTACATATTAATACAAATAAATATATATTAAATTTTGTTTTTATGGAAGCGCAATGAGGTCATATTTAGCTGTAGTCTGGTATAGAGTATTTAAATGCAGTTTCCTTCAAAGCCACAATAAAAAACATGTGTCTAATAGTAGTTAAATGTTACAGTAAATTGCATATAGAATCAATAGCAGACCACAAGAGAATTTTGCTGCCTTTGTGTTTTGTGTTGGGGGATGGGAACTCAATATATCACATAGCCCTAATACGAAATGAACAAACGACAACATTTTTGCACTTACCCAGCAATTCTTTCAATTTATGCTTTTCAGACACACTTTGTATCTGTGAAAGGAGTGCTGTATTATGGTAGAGGGAGGCCCAGCAATGGAGCAGAGAGAGGGCTTCGGCACATGACAGTGGCTCAGGGTGGAGTGTGAACCTGTCGGCCTGTTTGTCTATGTCCAGAGCTTTCATATAATGCTTCAGTACTGAGCAGTATGTCTGTAGAAACATAGTGAAAACAGCGGACTTTACACCCAATCTGCAAAGAGAGGATAAAAAACAGATATAATTTAACACAATATAATTGTTAAGTCTAATTTTCACTGGAGAGGGACAGTATAAGCACACCTAAACCACTTTGGTAAACTCTTAGCTACCTCCCCTTTTACACGGTACTGTATATTTTAAATGTTTGCCTCATATGATTACACAAACTTTCAGTGCAGTACTTGTATGATGTCCTGTTTACATAGCTCCTCTACATGGCACCAAATAGTGTCATATTCACCTGACTCATACCGCTCAATGGAAACATGCATTAACAGCGGAAGAAAACTGAATCACCCACAGTTCTGACAGTTTACCTGAGGTGTCTACTAATTGTTGATGCCACACTGATGAATTCACAAATGAGCGGCAGTGGGAGACACTTCACTGTCTTCACAGGTTTGTCATTAGTTGATGAAGAAGACTTGAGTTCATCCAGTTGCTTCTCCTTCTGCCCTAGATTAGTGAACCAGAGCGCATGAAGGAGCTCTATGATAGCTCCGAGGAGATGTTGGTCTAGTTTTCTGAAAAACCCAAGAGGTATGAGGTTATTGTAAGAGTCATTTGGATGTTATATATAAATGAAAAGACACTGGTTAGATACCCACCTTTTTTCCATCATTTGGTTTATCCAGCTTAATAGTCCACAATTTTTGGTGAGGTTGTAAGCAGCTTGGGTCACTTTAGTAGCATTACACAATACTCTGATAATCTGGGCCTATAAGAGACGTTTTTATACATTTTTGAGAAATATCCTGGTAAAGTATGTTTATTTTCCTGCCATTTATCCTTTTTTAAGGTATAATATAGTATTGGTTATGGAAATCTGTACTGATCTGTGAGTCCTTGTTGTTCATGTTCTGTGTTGCTGTGTACCTGAGCGTGATCGTCACACAAGGGGGAGCTACAGAAGCCTAGGAGACTCTGAAAGATCCTTTGTTGTTCACACAGTTCAAAACAATACCGATCACTTATCCCTTGCTCCAACACACTCAGGATCCACTCACGCTCCAACTTGTGCTGCACAGAAAACACACTGTCAGTAATGCCACAACATAACACTGATGAAGGTTGCCTTTGTTTGGACAGTTATTTATTTCCTTCCTCTCAGGGACAAATTCCCCCCATTTACATAAGATAACATTACCTCCAGGTCAAAGCCATAAAAGAGCTTGAAGAACTCAGGGACTCTTCTGAAATCCAGACTTTGGTGGGACAAGAGGAATCTATTTAGGATGATGTACATGTGGTCCTCTGCAAAATGAGACAGAGCAAGAAAAAATGTTTATAAACTGATGAAGACAAACTCATTTCAAAACAAGTATTTGCTACAAAAGCAGAGACTCCCCTGAGTGGTACAGGTCAGGTCAGTATGGCACGGTTTGGTAAACACTGATGTCATACAAATTTGTGTATTTCTCATATTGGGATTACACTGTATTTCTATATGAGGAATAAATTGAATAGCAGCGAGAGGAGCTGGAGGTGTAGCCGTAAAACTGCTGCAATGAACAGCAATGGTAGAATATTGTTTATTTCTTTAACTTCAGAGAACATCACTGGTTACTCTCATATTAGGGACTCGTTGTTTCATGTTTGGTAGATACCAAATGCATTTGCTGACAGAGATTGCTAATAAACAATAGTTCTCTGTTAAAGTTCATAAAAATGTACATTAAAGCAGAACTGTAGCCCGTAGAGTGCGCAAATCCCTCTACAGACTGTGTTGTTACAACAGCAGCATTATGTTTACAGAGGTTAAACAATACATTAAATTGAAAAAACATTGAAACGGTAGGGTAATTTTAATGTATTTCGTATTTTTTGTATTTTTGTATTTTCAACTCTGCTATGGTCTAGTGTTTTGTATGCATAGTGTGCTGTAAAGCATGTCACTCACATACTCATGTCAAGTCTGAATCAATGGATTTGAAGAGAGCGAACTACTGAATTTCCCCTTGGGGATAAAAAAGTTGAATTGATTGAAATCATACCTTTTTCGAAAACAAATCCACAACTGAAAATGTGCTGTACCAACCCGTACCAGACCGCTCCAGAGGAAATGTGTCTAAGTTCATATGGAGTACTTCATTACACACCAGGTTTGAGCATCTGCTGAGCCACTTTAGAAATATACGTCGTCAAAATGAAAGGCAGCCTTTGATTCTGTTGTCGGATTCCATTCTTCACTGTGTCCATTAAATACAGCAACTGTTGGAGAAATACATTCACAATATTAGCTCTAAAGTTATGTCACCAAACAATTCGTCACCACTCAGAGGCACCATATTGATATCTTACCTGATTCTTCTCTTTGAAGCGAGCCCCTTCCAGGTGTTGGTAGAAGCAGGTCAGCACGTGGTACGCTGCTGCTCTCAACTTGGGGTCATAGCTGCTCAAAGCCATGACAGTTAACCCGAGGGCGTGGCTGGAGACGAACTTCAGGCAGTCAATCACCGACTCTAAAAACAGTTAAGAGGCGTTAGAATTGTTGACCTGTGCTAATCTTTGGAGTAAAGTAGCAGCAGTGAAATATTCTTACCAGGTCGCAGTATGGCACTAAACAGAGGAAGGAGGAAACGGGGGTCATACATATTTCCGAGGTCCTTTTCCTCATTTGTATGGAATAGTGGTTCTTTGTCATCCTTTGATAAAAAGAGGAGTATAACAAAGCACAATAGTATTATCAAATAAAAAGTACTGATTTGCAGTTTACATTTTATACAACAAAAGTGTTTAGGCATTCTATTGGTAGGATGACCCTGAGGAAAATATCCTCATATTAAATATAACATCACTATAATCCAAATACTTTTCTTTTAATTTCTAGGTCGATGGAACAATGTTATAATGGTAAAATAGCAATAGAGTTCCCCCAAATAAATGATTTCAGACCCAAAAGACAGGGATTTAAATTTAAAACTCAATAAACAGATGACGTGAAGTACATCCATTTTTAGGTGCATGGTAAGATCCTGGTAAACTTTTTTAGGTATGTTGTTGCAAAAAATGTTGGCTGTGCCTGTGCAACTACCACAAAATGTGATTTGTAATCTCAAGGGAACTTTGATGGTCAAATAAATAAAAGAAATATTTGCTTTTTGTAGGCCTGTGCAATATATCTCAAATGTATTGTTATTGCTATATAATCAATCGGAGTATCTGTATCGCAAAAACCTAGTGTTCTTTGTAATGGCCATTTACTATTTGAATCAGAATGATGGTACAAACAGAACATTAAATCAGCTGTGGTGGTTTAAACCTGGTTTAGACCTGCTTCGTACCTACATTTAGTCCTAGTTTAGACCTATTCTGTCCTGGTTTAGTCCTGGTGTAGCAGTTCATATTGGCTTAGCTCCTGCTTTGACGAGTTGAAGTTAGTCCAAAGCCTTGTTTTCTTTACATTTTCTAAATGTAATTTAATTCATTTAAATTTTTAAGGTCAAAGAGCATTTAAATATTTCAGCTTATAGTACACCAGGATATTACAGGTGCTCAATTTGTGTTAATGGACATATTTTGAAACCATAGTATACATAGAAATGAATAATCTCATGCCTTGTTGAATCTACTTCTATGTTTAATATAAAAGACTGTAGTGGATCATCTTCCTTGAACTTGTTCCTCCATAAACAAGAGCTGTTTTGTTTGGCATCAAAAAACATGATCTTCACTCAATATTTGTCCCCAGAAGCTTCCATGGTTTCAAGGCAAATATGAGGCTAGGTTTGCAAGATAAAGAAAAACATATGTGAATTTAATATGCCAACCTGTGGGATGAGTCTGCGCTGTTGGGGAAAATGTGCTATGGTTTGAAGCATCCTGTCAGTTTTCAGCAGGGCCAGCAGGTCGTCTGTGCTCGTCTGCTTCCACAGAGACGCTCCCAAGGATTTCTTGGCCTTGTGGTGTTCTACAGCAGCTGGGCCCCAGAGAAAAGACCTGTGATTCAAATAATTTATACATGAGTGGGACATACTGCATTTTGTTTCATAACAATTCTCTATTACCACAGTTAGCTTTGAATACTGAACATACATTTGTTTTGTGGTAATTAGAAAACTGAGGAGGAAGGAGGGACTTAGAAGGGACATAACCTCAATACATATAAAAACAATAAATTCATATTTTATTATTTATTTTTTAACAGTATATTGTACATAAGTCTCTTTCAGTATATTTAGTGTCACAAAATTTCTGTATAGTAATGAAAGTATTATAAAGTGGAGTAAAGCAGAAATGTTTGAGATAATGATGAGCACATTGCAATTTCAGTTGTTGTTACACACTAAGGTGTATGAACAAACCCAGTGTAAACAGATCAAACGATGAGTTCACGCTAAAAAAAAATTAGAAGCCAATCGATTTAGTTAGTTTAAACTGTCATTTACATTTTGACTTACTGAAATTTCAGGAGGCTCACATTGTTCCTTTCATATTCCTCTAGTAGGAGTAATAGTTTCTGATCTGCAAAAAACACAATTTAAAAGAATAAACATACAAAAAAAATAACAGCACCAGCATTTCTACATAGATTTATGCTTTTACCTAAGGTACTGAGTGATGCTCCATATGCCCCCAGAAGCACAACAAAGTGACTGACGTTACAGACTGCAGGGCATTTCTTCACCAAGCAGAGCAGGAGGGACACCAGAGCTTCTGTAATGACAGTCACATGTTTTGAATACTGCTATATTAAAAGGAAAACATAAACTAACTTCTGTGTACTTACCTTTGGCCTGAACATCTGTCTGCCCCTCAGTAGAGTCCAACATGGAGGGCAGGAACATGGAGTGGCTGCTGGTCATCATGTGGACAGTGGCTAAAGGCAGCAGGTCTTTGGGGGCTTCAGTGCCACTATACATCGCTTCTATCAGACTAGTCAGTGAAGTCAGGAAGAGAGGGTCTTTGTAGCGGTATCTGCAACAGGAACAATGTTATTTTAGGGTTGTACACTTCTAACACAAAACTGAAAGACATAATACTCTGGGGTTTTGACTGCTCACTGTCTGTATTTCACCATTTTACATTTTACACAAGAGTTTTTGAGAGCGCACCTTTCTGCCAATCACTGCTTACAGAAGAAAAGAAAGCAAAATTATGCAACAGGAGGCTCAGAATTTCACTGCAAAGTCACAGTCAACCTGCTAAAACCTGCTTTACTTTTATTCACTGATGAGAATAAAACCTATGTCCACACATAGAATAGCATTTTTATAAGTTATATTTTTAAGCATTTTCTTACAACATATTAAAACTTTTCATAATGAGTACCACCTTCTAAAATATTATGTGTTCAGTAGTAATACAACTGAAGAGTATAATAGAGGCATTTCATCCAGGACTAAAGCCAGAGCTAAACTTCATTCATATTTTTGATAATGGAGGGAACACAAAATATTTTTTTCCCTGATTATTAATTTTATATTTAAAAAATGTGCAAATTGAAAGTGTGAAAAAAAAAGCTCAGTTTTATCTTTCTACATGTAAACTTGATAGACAGAGTTTGACAGAGTTTTCACCCTGGCAGTTTTCAAAAATTTTGAATTTTTCATGACCTAAAACATTGTTTGTATGTGAACAAGAAACCAAAGTGTACAGAGATACAAGAGATTCAAGTGGTCAGGGCATAAGGGAGACTGGGGAGCATGTCAGGTTTGTTTGTATACATTCACCTTCAAATCCTGCATATTACATTACTTAACTTACTTCAATCCTGTTTTGACAAAGCTGTTCCATTCAGATGCTGTAATGTCTTCAGCACTATTCTGAGGAAACAAGAAAGATGCAGTTAGTGATGTGATTTGTACTTTACACTACACCACATTAATGTACTTGATTAATGGGCGCTGAGCATTATTGTGTACCACGGTGTGAAGTACCCAGTGATTCCAAGGTTTAGTATAAACATCCACTGTCTTTGTAAAGCATAAACTAAAGTGAATACATTCAATAAACTTAAACAAACCAGGAGTTTCTGTAGAATTTCCAAAATGCTCTGCTCCTTCTCCAACAGAGAGGCTGATGGATCCTTCGACTGACTGTATGAGGCCTTCAGACACATGAGGGCAGCACTGATTATCGTCTTCTTCCATGTTTCTAATTCTTCAGGGCAGTCAGCCAGCTTCTCTGTGATAACATCAACAAGCTGCCACCTGGAGGAAACAGATCAAATTCAATTAACAATGCCTCACACTGATTGCGTAATTAAGATCTGAATTACCTTTCCAAAGTGTCTGTTTTCTGCAGAGCACTGGGCAGACTGGTGATCAGGTCTTTAATATCCTCTGGATCAGCAGAAAGCTTGATCAGAGCAGTTAGGGTTTCAACAAACTGGGCTCCGGAGTTTTCAAGGAGGGTTTGCAGAACACAGTGAGACAATTTGGGCAGCAGCGTTTGCTTGAAAGTCTTCAAAACTTGATCTTGCACTACAAAAACACAGATAGATTAGTTTAGCAGTAGGGATCAGGACATAGAATAAAAGATAGCTAAAAAAAGAAATAAGAAATAAGAGTACTAACAATACAGATAAGAGTACTAACATGAGTCCTAAGTCTACATATACAGCTTTTGCAGAGGCGTTCAACAGCATTACCACTGTCTGAGAATATCTTAACTGCAAAAACTACCTGCACATGCTTCAGGTTAGAGATCGTCAATCAAAACATGTTTTTTATTTATGAATATGCTCAGTGATAATGAACTCTTTTTCTGGTTATCACAAGCGTACATTCTATTCATCAATCAGACGTATTTACCATCTTTTGGCCTCGCAGGGTCCTCTCTAGTCGCCAGCTGTAGGTAGGTCTTAATGAGTGGAAGGAATGCCTCTGTCTCGTCTACAAGCTTTTCCATGTTTTCTGGCAGTAAACACCACCTCTCAAAGCATAGCCGATGTGTGCTGCAGTTGTGTAGCAGCAGCGAGGCAATGGCCTGACAGTCACCTCGAGGCTGACTGAGACAGTGCAGCAGGACTTCGGTGTGCGTGAGCTTGGCACTGCCGGGCTCACTGGTAAGAGTCTGCAGTAGGAAGGCTTCTAACGCAAGACTGGAACAGGACAGCAACAGGGTGCCCAGGCCGTGGAGGTGGGCTTGGGACAGAAACATCGACTCAGGTGAAGTACTTTGAGTGAGAATCTGCAATGCGGTGTTGCCGTAGATGCTAAGCTCGTTTCCCTCTTTACAGAAAAGTCTCTCTTTGGGAAGCAACAGCAACTTTGAAACCACCTCTTTTACATCAGAGAAGTCCATGTAGCCGTGAAGAGACAGAAGAGCCTCCATCGATCGGGATTTTGTCTTCACTGCCTGACTATTAGCCTCAGTCAGCTCCTTAAGCACGGCCTTTACGATGGCTTCAGTGTAGCTACTGAGGAGATCCAGGTGACTGAGGGATTGAAGAGTGGGAGCGATGATTTTCAGCAGAGAAAGAATATCTTCAGTCATCTGTGAGCAGAGTTGTTTTAATCTGACAGGTTTGAGGCTGTGTGGAGGCAGGGCACCCAGCTCCAGAGCAAGAAACCACTGCTGCAAAGATGGATGTTTCAAGATGGAACCCAGGCCAGAAATAAGGACCTGGAAACAGAAAGAAATATTCCCAAATACAACTTAATTCCAATGTTTGTGCAATCAGCCATTCACATTTATGCTAATTAGAAAGTGTGGGTTTTTTTTATTTGTGGCAGTGGACAACTCTTTGTTTACTTTGTCGCATGTTGAGCATAAAAGGGGCACAAGGCTAAATAAGACAGGATATTGGTGAAGAAAATTACCATCAATATCACAGAAAGGAGCATAAAAGAGAGAGAAAGCACATTTAAAGGTGCAGAATTCAACCTAGTTCATGATGAAATGATGGAAAGAGCTTGGAAAAACTTTCAGTGATAGGTAAACATTTATGACCCTGGATTCACACCAATAGCGACTGCAACCAAATGAGGAGCAACATTGTTTAACTGTTAATCATTACTGAGAAGCTTGAAAAGAATTCAGATTTTACTGACAAGTTGGCATCTGCTGTTCCTAGCATAGGTTAGTAGTTTCCAATGTTAAATCAAATTATTTTCCATATAAAAATTACAACATTGATAAAAACATCATCACTTCAGGACCATGGTCCATTATATCTAAACAGTATATGGTTACTACCTGGTCTTTACTGGATTCCGTATTAGTCGACTGGTTTATTTCCAAGAAGAGCTCTGATCCCTCTTGTGAATTTCCTGCTGCTGGCTCCGAAGGTGTCATTTCATTAAAGTGCTGCAGCTTTGTCACTAGATCCCGGAGTATTTTCATTAAGTTCTTCAGTACTGCTATCCCTGTGTCTTTGGAAAACTGCGCAGGGAAAAAGAGACGTTCACACAGTATAATTTTAACTGTTTTATGTCTATTCAATATTGCTTTGTGCTCTTACTGTGCCAAAACTTTCCACTGTGGCCTTGGTGTACAGCAGGATTTGTTTGATGGCAACAGGAAATTCTGCTAAGGACGTGGATGCTAAAGCATTTTCCAAAGACTCCATGAAGTTTTCTTTGAGCAAAGCAGTGGGACCTTGGATATATGCTGCTTTCATCAAGGAGGTGAACGAAGCTGGTGACTGCAGTTCTTTTAAACTGAGCTCTGTAGACTTGAACTGCACAAAAATATTTGTTATTTTTCCTAACAATACAAATATGTGTATTACAAGTTTTGCTGTTGAAAAACAAAAACGGACCAGTTCTGTGGCATTTTGTGGTGGAAGCCATTTGGAATAGTACTGTTGCAGGTGGACGACAGAGGAATGAGGAGGAACAGAGGGTTCGGACGACACCAGCTCTTTATCATACTGCAGCAGAGCCAGACACAAGGGCAAAGGGTCTCTCTGACAGTGCAGCACATGTGAGATGACTGCATTCAGATATTCATACACGGCATCTGAAGAAAGAAAAACAGTCACTACAGAGGTGCATAGATGGAGGTAAACAGCATAAAATCCATATTTACATTGTAATACAGCACCTTTACAAAATGTGTTGAATGCAGAAAATGTTGTTGTCTATAGTACCTTTGTATTTATCTAAAAAGAGTTGTTCACAGAAAACCATCCAAAACCAACCATCTGTTGTAAGAGGTGAGTGCACAGAGAAGCTCAACGAACCCAGATGTTTCTTATATTTTTAAATAGTGATCTGAAGTACTTCTGCTTACCTTTGCCTGCAGGCAGTTTGTTTCTTGCTTCCAACGCAGCAGGCACCAAGGCACTAAATGGAAAAGTCTGAATAATGAGGTCTTCACTCAGAGGTGGACCGAATTCCTCCATCTCACCATCGTTACTCTCCATAATTACATCGAGCATATCTAGAACATCTGTGGGATGATATCAGTTTAGAGCTGTATATCCTGTCAGCAATCATTGAAATTGCTTGAGAGTTTCTTCACTCCATACCGTCTATGTGTGACACTGGTATACTGGTGGCATCCCCTTCTTGTCCACTAAGGTTGGCCTGGAGATAAGCTGCCTCCTGAACCAGGCTGGCCACTTTATCTGTGTACAAGTGGGAGCTGGAAACAAGCTTCGCCACTACCTACAATCAAATTAGGAATAAATGTAAATAAATAGTACAAAGTGTACCACTTGAACAATATTTTACAGCATACTATGCAACTGTACTCACTTTCTCCAGGAAGTGTATGACAGTCTCTTGTTGACTTGGCTCTAGAGCAGTGAGCTGGTCAAGCCACAGCTCCAGCTCAGTCCAGGTGTATTCAAACACTCCACTGTCCCTCAGCACCTGAACACAAGCAAGGAGTCAAAACAGAAATCAATGTTTAAAGCTACTCTCTAACTGGTATAATTACAATATAGTCCTGATCTGAACATGGTTATGTAATAGTTTTGAAGTAGGTATTTGTCCAAGTTCTAAATAGTAAAGTACAAAGGTCTGGGAGCAGAGCAACTACATCAACAGAAGATCAGCCTTACTTTTAAGACCAACATCCTGGTGGAGGTTTTTAAGTGGCTTGTGCTGCTGCTGACAAACATCTTGAGAATCTGGAAGAGGACTGACTTCTCTGCAGATGAGGATTCAGTATCTGCAGTATCCTGTAAAAGAAAAGAATAAAATGACATTTCAGAGGTATATTTGTTTGTTTGTGACATTTTTTTGAATTAACTTAACAGCATCAAAGCAAATGTAAGACTCGTTTTTAGTTTCAAAGATCAAGATCTGATCACATTTTTAAAGATAACAAGAGTCAAACTATTTTTATGTTGAATATACATTGAAGATTAAACAGCAATAGGTATGTGCTGTTACATACTAATCTATTGAAATAAATAAATATATAATCAATCAATAAATAATAAAGCCATGATGACGTCTGAAGGTGAATAAACAGTTCTTACATGCAAAAATCATGAAAATTATGAAAATGCAAATAATTCACATTTTCGTATCATTTCAGCTGCTCTCATCATAAGGACAATCCCCAGTTGATCACAGGGTTAACACTTAGAACAGACACTAACAGACAACCATTTACTGTCACATATTTTAGATTCAGCAATTTACAGATACAACAAGTCTTTGGACTGTGGGAGAAAGGATGTTAACATGTACCAAAAACTTACTGCAATTATTTTACTTGAAAACTGCTTTACATTTTATGGAGATGACTTATAAAACCAACCGTTACTGAAATTTACCTGTAGACGGAACCAGGAGAACTTGCTCGAAGGGAGCTCTAAAGCCAGCTGCAGTATGTGGTACTGCAAAACTGGGGGGACTTCCTCTTTTATGCCTTTCTCTGACATGATTCCTGAAAATATACAGAAATCCTTCAGCTCCTAAAAGAAACAACAACAATATCCTATCACAACAAAAGAAAGGCATTACCTTTTAATAGTTTGCTGAAGTCAAATTTGCACTGGCCGACCAGATGTGGCACCACTTTCTGATAAAGACAGATGACCTGGAGAATCAGAGCCTTGAGCAAAATCACCTCTGCTGTCTCTGGAGCTGCACAAAAGGAAGCAAACATTAGTCCAGAAACACTTTTGATGTTTTGCAATAAGATGCTATAGTTAACCAATTCTTTTACCTTGAGTCTCTTTCCCATCAGCTTCTTCAACACTTTCCTCATTTTGTGTCTTTGTTGCATCACTCTCTGCTTTTTCCTTCTTACTCAGAGACTGCCATTTCCCGACAATGCTTGTCATATCAGGCAAAATCTTAAACAGAACAAAATAAATGTTTCTTAAATTCTGCAGAACTCCATGGTCTCTGAAGGGGATTAATAAGTTGTATAAATCAGAGCGTACTTTGCTGAGGGTCTCCCTGTACTGCTGCACCAGATCAGCCATCATGTCTGCAGTGAACACATCTGGACTATTGGACTCAGTCCTCTCCAGAAGGTACTCTATGTTCTTGTTGGCTCGTTTCAGGATAAAATTCATCATGGAGAAGGTTGTGAGCTGCACTGCTGTGTTGGCAAGCTGTCAAGAAATAGCAGGAAAAACAAACATGTAAATAAAGTAAAATGTGGAGGTTGCTAGAGTACACTGTTATAGTATTAAGGTACATTTCCACAGAGCGGTACAGCAAAGGTTGGCTCAGTACAGCTTGATTTTGGTAACCAGTGTCAGCTTTAATAGTGTATTATACAAGTTTTACACAAATTGTTTCCATATTAAAATAAATTATATCTCAATCTTCATTTGTAGTGGTGCGAGAGACTGGAGGTATAGTCATATATTGCTGCAATAAACAGTACAAAAAGACTGTTTCTGGTTTATTCTCAGTTTTCTAAACTTGAAACTCAGATGTCTGTTTTGTACCTTTTAGGGTGTGTTCTGTCTGTTTCTCTGTCAGTGCGGTTAATTAGAAAAGTGCGAATGATCCACACAAACCTGAGCACGCACTTAACCTGCTCCAAGACCCTGGTAAATCAAGGCTTTCTGAAGTGGACCAATCTCCATGGATGGTTTTCTGTTTTGGTTGCAAACTAAATGAACTGCAAGTGTGAACACACCCTTAGGGCCTCACTATTTCACATCTCAATTTCTACTCATATTTAATACGATGAAAGCAGATACAAAGCCTTTATTCACTGACTCTTTTAAAGTACAAACAGCTGCTTCTGATAAACTCTAGCCTTCTTTCTTCTTGCAATATGAAGTTTATATTATCGACAAGGCAAGCTTCATTTGAGAAAACAGTGCAGTTTTGTTTAGCACTACCTTTTGGTATTATTGCCACACTGTGGGGAACACAGGCAAGCAGTGAACACTGTGGTAAGATACACTTGGGACATTTGTAAAACTTTTGATACCGCTCTAGTAAAAACATACATTTATTTAAAACACAGCCACTTACACCGAGTCCTTGTGTGAAAAACACCTTGTTGCAGACTGGAGGGAGAGATAACACGTTGATCATGTTGAGCAGGCGGGACAGAGGGATGACCTCTTCAGTTTGGAAAACAGTGGAAATCTCCGGTTGTACCTCGTAGATCTGAAATCACAATGTTGATGTTTTAATTAGGCAAGATAGAAACGTTTAACAAAGTTTTGATGCTGCATTCATATGTTTCTCAAATACTTTTAGTTTTAGTGTTGGGATGTCACCTTGAGTGTGTTCATGTGTTTTCAACTTCACACGAATCGAGTTTCTTCTCAATCGCTACTATCACTTTGCAACATTGAACTAGACTAATAAAATCCACAGTCCATTTAACCATAAATACATGTATTAATAGATCACATGAAATATTCAACATAGCTTTAGTTTACATGTTAATGGTTAAATACCATATAATTGTTTAAATTATAGCTTTCCTTATTGGCCCAGGCCATTCCAGGTTCCCTTTTATGTTGGCAACAGCTATTGATAATGACATTTTCATAATTGTTTTTAAGCAAAAAGTCAATGTACAATATAAAAAAACTTTGCTCCTTATTAATGATGCATTTGACATCAACCTGGAAAGCTGGGCACCTAATTGTAATCGACTACATGAATGCAGAAAAGGTTTTTGGTGAAACTGAACCAAGTTACCTTTTTCACCAGCTTGACATTGTCCTGCCACGCACTTTTAATACGTGGAGTGTATGAGTACTGAGTCTCCTTGAAGTATCGGGACAGAACATCAGGGCTGGCTTTCAGCACATTCACCACCAGATCTGCCACTAGTTCATCTTCTGTGGCTTGTTTCAGTCCAACAAGAAACTGTAGTAAGACTATATTGCCAGCCCTGAAAAAAATTATATTCCAATAAACAGGACAGATGTGGACAAATGTGCATTCAAAACACGTACACCTTACGTACCTGCCTGCTGTTCCTAAACTAGCATCATGAAAGCTAATGCCGTGTTTACGAGAGCAACAAAGGTCTAAGAGGAAACTGTGGACAAGCTCCCGGACAACTGCTGTTCCACTCTGCTGCGAGTCTTCCATCTTATGTAAAACATAGAAAAATGTAGATACAATAGTTTAAAGGCAAATCCAAGTCACAGATATTTTAATTAAAGAGAAAAAAACTCACAGATTCATCATCAGTGGCAGCGTCAACAATCCCATTCCATTTATAAAGAGAAGCTAAGCTGGCGAGTACAGCCGGTGTGAAAAAGCGAACCTTCTGAGTTTTACTAATGCCTTTGTTTAAGATGACCTGCAATAGGAATGAATGAATGTGAATAGAGAAACAATACGATTTCAATCAAAATTTTATTAGTGAGGTCAAAGAAGATGTGTACTTACTCTGCTCTTCAGCGTGGACAAGATCAAATTGACAACAGACAGTCTGTCCTCCTTTAGGCCAGTGTTCAGGATCTCTGGCAGAAATTCTAACAAAACAAATATGTTTAATTTTAAGGTGTTTTCAAAATTGCATACACACTACTCCAGCATTTTAGGAACAGGGGAGGTATTATGGACGTACTAAAAATAACATGGTAGATTTTCTCTCATTGGAAGAAAACAATACATCTTTAACAGTTAGAAAATTCAAATTGATATGGCATAAAATCAGCCTTATTAGAATGTACTCTAAACAATTGTAAAAAATATAGATGAAGATTATTTTAATCATTGCACAGTGAAGCTCTAAGCATCTCTAAGCATTTGGTTTTCAGCAGAACATAGGCTAACATAATATATTTGCTTTGCCTATGTCACGTAAATGGAAGTTATGTGTTCATAAAGATTAAAGAAAAATAAAAGTAAAAATACAAAACAATTTTGATAATAAATAATACAACATAGAAAAACTATATCATTTATAATGGTCATGAGTTTTTTATGCAGAAAATTGTTACCAAGTGTTTTAAATTAGAAACTGGACAATGATTGAACTATGAAATAAAAACTCTTTTTCTTTTCTAAAAAGGTCCCCATGCTTGTAATATTCCAAAAAGAACAAAGATTGCTTGTGATTGGTCAACTACACAGAAATGCAGCGTTCTGGGAAATGTACTTTCAGGCAGTAACATGAGCTAACACATTACAACTGATAGTGGTTCTAAAATTGATAAAATCTCAGATTTATTGACTGTAGCTTTGTAACATTTGAGATCTATATATCTTTCTTTGTTCTCCAGTGTGTTAAACTCAAAACATTTTAGTCTAACCATAGCCTATGGGTCTTTAACTGCAATCTAAAGCTTTTACCTTTTATTTCCAGTATCTGTCCAATAGTGGCATTGTCTCCAGAAACCAAAAAGGACAGCACAAACTGGATAAAGGCCATGCGAACATCTGGTTTTCCCTGTAAGAGTTGTAAGATATTGGTTAAGGAGGATGTAATTAGAATATGAGACTAATTTACAAAAATAAAGTAAATAGAATCTAACCTGTTTATCTTTCCTCTTTGCCAGACCTGACAATGTCTTGTAAGCATAAATGTGACTTAAAACCTCTTTGGCAGCTTCTGGGCCTTGTGCCACCAGAGCAGACAGGAAACTAAGACACTGGCGCACAAATCTGCACAGAATGGAAAATAGTAACTTCAGGGGGAAAAAAAGCAGACTGACAGTTTTGAGAATTTGGACACAAACATTTACCTGTGATTACTGGAGTGCAAAGAACCCAGAAGACACTTAATGTGACTTGAAACTGTCTTTTTCACAATTGTGTTTCCCACTGTGTTGAAATGGGTCAGGTCGCTCGCTGTCCTGAGCAGAATCATCTCCAAACTCTCGAAAATTAGCATCATCTGTGGAATAAGAAAAGAGATTTATAATGTAGGAAGTTGCACCCATTGCGACAACATCTGAGCTGCACCAAACACATGCAGTTAAAACCAACTTAAAGCCAAGATAAAGCCAAGCCAAGAGAAAGTAAATCTAAAGCTCAAAAGGTTTGCTGTAAACTTCCTCTAAGCAATCTGATTGAACATTTTAGTGCAAGTGTTTTGTCAATATGTCTCTCGATAGGTTCTGCTCTTGTCTCATCAGCTTATATACCATGGCCAGATGTCCCTGTTTGCTTAGGACT
The DNA here is from genome assembly GCA_036850595.1 of Rhyacichthys aspro. Taxonomy (NCBI): domain Eukaryota; kingdom Metazoa; phylum Chordata; class Actinopteri; order Gobiiformes; family Rhyacichthyidae; genus Rhyacichthys; species Rhyacichthys aspro. Next base: position 19,515,303 of record CM072160.1, read on the forward strand.
TTCAAGCTCTTTGTCCCATGTCCCAACAAATATCTGTATAAAAATACTCATTTGTCTCACACACCTCCCTAGTGTCTCTATTCCAACCAAAAACAAACATTTTCAGCAAACTTCAACTTATTTGTCCACATTGTCTCTTGATTAGTTGCCATGAGGCAGTTTTAGTAAATAAATAGTAATTTACCTTCATTGCAAGACTGATGTGTTAACAAGTGTTCCAACTGATCTGAAGAAAACCATTTCCAGGACTTTTTCTCAACAATTTAGTTTCTCATTAGCTTAGCTTATCATATACAACTACACCTGGAAACATTCAACTTATTTTGTTTTACGGCACTCCACAAACTACAACAACCTCATAGTGTCAGACTTTAAAATTCCCACTGGAAACTGGGAAGTCCATACACATGATGACTTCATGGTGAAAGGTGACTGAGACCAACTGTGCAACAAGGCAATGTTAAACATTTTGCTAAACATTAAATATAATTCATTTAATTTTATGAATTAGTTTTAAGAAGCCCTTTAACTACTTAATCAGTTCAGATTTGATTATGATTTTGGTACGTCATTTGGGACTGTCAGTGCAGGTGCAAAAATGACACAATTTGGAGGTTTGGAAAGATGGTTACATGTCTACAATACACATATACATATGTTACAGTGTGTATCTAGTTCGACTTACTTCGCTTTCAACCTGCTTTTCTCCCTCCAACAGTTTAAATATCTCCACACACTCCATTGAGATTTTAATATAGCCTTCCACCACATCATACAGGTCTGGGCAGGGAAGCTTCTTGGCTGTTGATATGAATTTCTCCAGTCCTGCAAAGAAACACGAACAACTTGGGTCAAATATGTCTTCCTGTACAAAGAATATATCTCTGCTTTCATTAAAGAGACAATGTTTTCATTCATTTCACACAGCAAGAAACACAACAGCTAAAATGTTAGTTATGCAAAAATTATATTACTACATATAATAATACTGTCAGAGAGTGCAAACACGTTGGAAGAGATAAATAATTTGTAATAACGAGCTGTGACCAACCCTTCATGGCTTGAGTGGGCTCCTTCAGCATACTTTTAAACACAGTCCCATTAAACTCCGGAAATTTGTCTTTTTGCATTGGCGCGTTTGTCTCCGCCGAGTCTTCACTGCGACGCTTTTTACCCATTTTGATGTCAGTTAAATAAACTGATATTTGTGTTTTATTATAGCTGGTTTTCCATAAATGCAACTTCTCCAACAGTAACCCACGTTGGACGTGTAAACAGAACTGTTCGAGGGAGCTGTCATCCGGTCAGAAACATGTACCACTCGAGTTTTGTTCCGCTCTTCGTGGAGTGTGAAAGCGGGGCGAGTACGCCATCTACTGGACTGGATATGAAATAACAGCTTAGCAGGACATTTTCATGTCAGTTTCTTTTTGATATATTTTCATATTTATATTATATATGAAATGGAGTTTAGCATCTAACCAGAAGTGCAAAAGGTAGTAAGTGCAGAATATTCAGTATAACAGTATATACAATAAATATGAGTATTATGGACATGACTATGTACATTAAAGGTGGGTATTTACAGTTAGACTGTACAGTAGGTACAGTATAGCGGCATCTATTACAGGGAAGTACAGGGGTTTGGACAATTAAACTGAAACACCTGGTTTTAGACCACAATAATTTAAAAAGTATAAAAGTATGGTGTAGGGCCTTCTTTTGCGGCCAATTCAGCATCAATTCGTCTTGGGAATGACAGATAGAGATCCTGCACAGTAGCCAGAGGGATTTTGAGCCATTCCTCTTGCAGAACAGTGACCAGGTCACTACGTGATGCTGGTGGAGAAAAACGTCTCCTGACTCATTCCTCCAAAACACCCCAAAGTGGCTCAATAAAATTCAGATCTGGTGACTGTTCAGGCCATGGGAGATGTTCAACTTCACTTTCATGTTCATAAAACCACTCTTATTATCATCCTGATACATGGCACCACCTTCAGGGTACAATGTTTGAACCATTGGGTGCATATGGTCCTCCAGAATGGTTCGGTAGTCCTTGGCAGTGACGTGCCCGTCTAGCACAAGTATTGGGCCTACGGGAATGCCATGATATTCCCCATACTTATCTCTGGGCACGCAGCAGTCCAAGTGATAAGCTTCTATGGGGCTTCTCCACACTGTAACTCTCCCAGATGTGGTAAAGACAGTGAAGGTGGACTCATCAAAGAACAATACACATTTCATATTGTCCACAGCCCAAGATTTCCACAGCTGGCACTATTGAAACCGACGTTTCGCAATTGGCACGAGTGATCAAAAGTTTGGCTAAAGCAGTCCAGCCATGTATATTGACCTTGTGGAGCTCCTGACGAACAGTTTAGCTGGAAACAGGAGAGCTGAGGTGCACATTTAATTCTGCAGTGAGTTTGGCAGCTGTGGTTTTATGTTTTTTGGATACAATCTGGGTACGCACCCAGACATCCCTTTCAGACAGCTTCCTCTTGCGTCCACAATTACTCCTGTTGGATGTGGTTCGTCTTTCATGGTGGTTTGCTGACATTACCCTAGATACTGTGGCTCTTGATCTACTACATAGACTTGCTGTTCTGGTCACAGATGCACCAGCAGGACGCACACTAACAATTTGCCTCTTTTGAAGTCTGAAATGTCTCCCATAATGTTGTAGGCATTGCAATATTTTATGTACAGCTGAGCTATTGCTCTGCTAAATCAACCTTCAGACTCTGCTCTTACTGGTGGAATGTGCAATTAGTGAAAATTGGCCACCAGGCTGCACAAATATAGCCATGAAACCTCCAACATCATACTGTCCAGTTTTTCAGTTTCATTGTTCAACCCCCATATACAGTTGAAGGAGGGATATATAAAGTCAGTGGTGCAATGGGTCAAGAAATGTGCAGGGTAAAAGATAAACAGTAAACTAGTTAATAGTGCAATAAAAATACTAGTGAAAAGAGTCTAGAGTGCAATTATATCACAGTGCAATATTCTGTATGTAAAGGATATACAGTAGTGGCCAAAATTATTAGAAGACTTGGCATATTTATGAGGTTTCAGTTGTTTTTGAATTGGCCGTTAAAATACCCATAAAAGCAATCAAATATCTACGTATATCATATATCTAAGTCATCACAAAGTTATGTTCCAAAATATATATATAGAATAGAGCCATCACAAGGAGATTTAGATCATTTTCTTTACAAAAAACAACCTAGGCTTATTTCACTGTCAATGTCACAAACTCATGTTACTTCACAGAAGAAGCCATGGGATAACATTAGTGTTGACGTTCTCAGGAAATATACTGACTTTGTGCCAGAGAGATGTGCTGCTGTTACCACTGCAAAAGGTAGACATACCAAATATTAAAGTGGATCAAAACCGTATGACTCACTTCATCTGACATTTCTAGAGGAACATTTCTTCATAGCATGAACTTTATGAAAGAAAATCATGTTTTGGAGGCAAAAAAGGTCAATATTTTTAGATCCGTCAGGTGTTTTAGTAATTTTAGCATATTAGCATAGCATATTAGTCATGAATCCATGCACATTAATTATTATACACCTGTATGTCCTTGCTCAATTAAAAATAACTGTGGTCATATAAAATCAAACAGTGTAAAGTATGCGTAATAAGACATCTTTGGGGATGACTACTTCAGGCCCTGGGAAATTTCCAGGTATTACAAGCTACACTTACAGATACATTTTATTCAAGGGCAGTTAATCCAAGTGCTGAGAACCATAAGCAGCATTTTGGGCAAAATTAAATTGATACCTATTAAATAAAAATCACAAATCACAATAATATTGGAAATCCGCCTAGAGTTATTGAGTGAAAACTAAAAGCCTATTTCTGAACTTAGGGATTCAGTCAGAGTTGAAAGGAAGTAAGTGCATATAATCACTGTTCTGTTTATAGGGGAAATGGCACAAAATGTTGGAGCCTTTCTTTTGCTCCTCCAGTAAAGTTGGTGGAAAGTCACTTACGCCCTTCTTAGTTCTAACCTTTCATTCTAGTATCATGTATTGCAGATGAGGTTGGATGGTGCTACTCATTTCTACACTTTTAACCACGTGAAAACAATTGTACTATTAAATCTACAACAACAAATTGGCCAATCAAAGAGCAAGAAAAATTACATTGCAGATTTGTTTTTGAAGCTCAGGTGCAGTGTGTAGCTTTTAGCTGCATCTCATACCCGTCCTTTCTAAAGACTGCGAGTACCTATGGTAGCCCTGCTGGGATACATTATTATTTAAGAAGAAAACCACCGCAAATAGGTCAGATAAAGAGTTCAATTTAAAACTTCACAAACAAAATCAATTTAGTTAAATGTCCTAAACCTGCATGCAAAGCTGTGTTTGGAAAAGAAACATGAATGCACTTCTCCTCAGTATGCTGTTTGGTTTTTCTACTGTGATCTACTGAGTTATGTATTTTTTACAGGAAATGCAAGGAGGATTATTGCGATGCCATTATATACAACTGAAAACATAACCAGCACGTTCAATTCTGTTCAGCTGAAGGTTATAAGCTGCTGATTTTAATGATAATAATAGTTCCAAATAAATTAAACATACTGTATATAGAGTAAATAAATAGCATGGTCTGTCTTATTTGAAACAAATCCAGTTGACATACCTTTTAAAGGCCACAAGAGGTCACTTTCTTCTTCTAATAGTTTCCGACAGGCTGCAACGCTGCTCCAGAGGTCAGTTTTTGGCTTTGTCTTGCAATTCAATGTAAGCTACAGGACTTAGACTGTTTATGAGATCCAGACAAGTAGTGAAATACTTCAGGAGAACAGGAGAACCATGTTTTCTTTTTAACATCCTCAAGATAGAGGCAGCCTCATTTTAACAATAAAAGAAAACAAGCTACAATGCTCTCGGATTCTGATCTATTGGCTGCCTGATGTTTCTATTTAAGGGTAAATGGAGTTACAACGGCTTTCATAATGGAAGAAGAAGAGGAAGAAAGAAAATGAAACACAAGGACTGAGGAGGTGTCAGAATTTAGGGCAACACTGCATTTTGACTTTTTGAAGACACTGAAGTAAATAAAAGCAACATTACATCTTTAAAATATTTTCTTGAAAATATGAAAATCACAATTTACTATTCTTTCTATAACTCAATTCTTTTTTTCTTTTTTTTTTTTACCAGTAAATATTATGCCTCTCTCCAGCAGATAAAATTAATGCACAAGTATCTGACCTCATGATTAAAAAACATGCAATGCCTTTGTAAAGATGTTACCATGGACTAAGTTAAACGTCAAGCCCAATGAGCACTTAGAGATGATGGGATGTAAAATGTACTTTTTTCTAAAGGTTATTACACATTAATTAGCCAAAGAGTCAGCTTTCCTGAGCTGTTTTAGTTTCTTTAAATTAACAACATTGCATTTGCATTTGTCAAAGAACATTCAAATAACGCAGCTCATATCATTATCGCGACATTCAAAACAGTTATAGCATATCGTATGTTTTTCTAACATCGTGCAGCCCTACTATCAAAGTGTTCCCAGATTGATTGTGAAAATTTAAGCTAAACAAACTCCATCAACAATGGGGTCATAGCTAGTTCTTTTTTTCAGTACACAGCATGTAACACTGGTTGTATGGCTAGTAGTATTATACTTAATCATCTAATGAGTTAATTGGTCAGCAAAAGTGTGGTTTGCTTACAGTCAAACATATTAAGAGTTCAACTTTTCTGTCAGAAATGAGAGAAATTTACCTTGTGCATCATTACAGAACAGATGATGATGATATTTACAGGTTGTGTTGCATGCTGCTCCAAATATTTTCTTAGTCAGGTTTGGTTCATGTAAAGATGGAGTAAAGTTGACTTTGTTTAAAGCTGGACCATTCTAAACTGCACATTTATAGACTAACTAGACCTAGATGGACAAGAGCACTTAAAATATGTGTGACTGCATGACTAAGCTAATTGACTAATTTTACATTCTTCACAACATCTCATTTGTATTCGACAAACTCTGATTAAACATAAATGTGCTGAGTTTGTCATATATTTACTGCAAGCTCCTACACCTTTTTATTTCTTCATTATCTGTTTTATTGATGTTTTATAGATTGCACTATGATTTTGGAATAAAGAACATTGTAGTCCAATTAGCTGAACCTATGCCTTTACTTCCCTACAGTACCAGTAGCTCATCTGGGTCTAGATAGAAACACTGGGTGGTTTCCAAAAGGTTCCGTTCCACAGCTGAAGCCACTTTGCCATGGCTGTTTTCACCACAGCCCACCACAGGCCTTCTGTGAGGTTGAGGCGCTTCCGTTATGTGCCTTTCAGAGCCTCTCGGGCCTTCCTCACAATAACACCAGCGCAGTGGAAGGATCAAAGATCAGCCAGTGTCTAACAAACAGGCAGACGATCGGCCTATCAGGAACATGTGCGTGCGGTTGGTTGCAGCTGTCAGTGCCCACACCCTCAAACAATCAGCTCTCAGGCCAGATGTGGAGAGCATCTCACGTAAGGTACAGATGTTTTTGTTCCTCACAGTCACTCACCACAAGGAGAAGCAGGACTCCCTCTGAAGTCCAATTAAATTTAGACTGTTTGTTCTGCGCCCAGATTGGTTATGGTGCCTTGGGACATGCCACTGGCTTGTGGGTTGTCACTATTCAGCGAACTGATTGAAAGCAGGAATTTTTGCAAAAACACTCACAAAGAACACTCCAAAATGTTTATTTTCTTCAAAGGGATGAGTGAGAACCACTAAACATCACCTACTTTGACCCCATGACAATGTAATCCATTCATGAACAAGGCAACTCTATGTCAAGAGTTCTTACTTAATAAAATCATAGTTTCAGACATGCTAGCTGTAGGCCTACTCTTTGCTTCGTCGACGTTTCAAGTCATTGATCACCAGGAGGAATAGTGTCCACTAAGTAGCCTGTGTGAAAGATATCAGTAGAAGGGTCATCAAGGTGAGCAGTGTATAAAAAGTGACGCATGTTTTTAATGCTATCATTCTGTTGTGTTCAAAAATAGTCACTGCGCTGATTTGGTTAGCTCCATAGATGTTAGCCCTGTTGGTGTTAGCCTTGTCAGTGCTTGCCCTGCTGGTATGCTGCCAATAGTCTTGCTGTCTTTAATTATGCTCTTGTTAGCTTTGTGAACAGCATTAGCTCTGATGTGGCTCTATTGTATTTAGACCATAGATGTATAATTAGTCCAGAATTCTAAATAAATAATGGCAACTGTTGAGTTTCAGTGGATGTTGCTGATTGGCGCAAACATCAAAAACATTTTTTTTGTGTTATGCAGCACCATATCTAGATCTTATTATACATTCATGTTTAGCCCCACTGCAGTTAGCCTTGGTGTAGTTAGCCCTGCTGCCAATAGCTGTTGACATAACCTTTGCTAACATTAGCCTTACTTACCTTTCCCAGTGAAAAAAGCAGAGCATGTGTTAGTGAACTGCACTAACTTGGCTTATTGCTAGGGTGACCACATTTTCAAACCAAAAAATCCAGACACCTTAATTTTACCGCAAATCCAATGACATGTCACCAGAAATCAATACAAAATCAGTAAATAATTAAACAAAATGTGATCTGATTGCACTGATTCCCATTACATTTAAAAAATATATAAATTTAACTTCAAAGAAATACAACTTTTCTACCATGTTTAAAAGCATATTCATTACCCGCTGCTTTTCTTAGACAGTTGTGTTGTTTCTGGAGCTGATTTGTAAATCATGACTTTCTTTTTGGCTGATGACAGGTCAAACTGTGAATAGCTTAGCAATAGCCTCGTGCTTAAGAACCAATCATTATTGAGCTACAGACCTGAGGAACACTGTTGATCTTTTTCAATTGGTCAATATTGCCATCACCATGGTAACTCTGTGATTGGCACACAGTCTACAGACAAATTAGTTTTTAACACAAGGCGCTGCTTTGGCTTAATGATTGGGTAAAAAAAATAAATAAATAAAAAATTGGGACATTCAGGACAGGAAGAGCGCAAATTCAGGACATTTTAGTATATTTGTAGATATCCGCCAGGACATGGGATAGGGGACTTAAAATCGTGACTGTCCCGGTTAAATCAGGAAGTCACCGGTCACCCTACTCATTCTAAGTGAATGATATTCAGTAAACTGGTCCACAAAAACATTGTTTTTGAATATGACAGTGCCATCCATTTATTTCACAAAATGATTGAAGTGATGATTTTCTTTTTGATATTTCAAATACCTTTAAAGCCCATTTAAGTACTGAAACATCTGCCTCAATGTGGAATTCCACTGAATGTTTTATTGCATACCTGTCTGGTAGAAGTATTCACATCATTAAACTGTTGCACAGAAAAGTGAATCAAATAACAACTCTCAAATACATTATTGAATAAAAATGTGTCACAGACCATAAAAGTAAAAGTGTCAGTCAAGTCCAGACTGGTACTGATGCATTAACGACGCAATCAAATGTACTGTGGACATGTAAAGTTAACGATACAGAGTTCTGAAGGCACCTATGGAATGATTGGCCGCTGACATATTAATGCACTGGACATGATGTTCACAGCAGACATAGGATGGTCTATAGAGACTCCTCTTCTGCTGTGGGTTCCCTGCGGCGATTAAAAAAACACTTAAGTGGATATTACGCCCTGTTATTCTTTCCCTGTGCTGTCTCTTCCTGTTCCTTCTCTCCACACACCATTAAAACAACATCGTTGGCCGGGATCAGCCAAAGCACGACATCGGAAGCCGAGTTTTGTAGAGTAGCCTTCCGTGACTGCCTGCCTCTTGTCATGAATGAAATGGTTCTGCTGCGGACATCAAAGAGGAAGATCTTCTGTTTATGCTGGCTCTGACTTTCATTGAATCTCTTCCTCGGCAGTTGAAGCACAGTGTGTCTGTGCACTTGTACTTGTGATTATATGAAGTTGTGCCTTTAAAAAAATGTACAAATTAGTTCCAGATGGCAGAATTATTTCAAAGTCACAACTGATTGTGGGATTATCATGCCTTAACACATGACTCCACCTAGTGGCAGAAAGTGGGTGAAAGTGCTGAAGTATCTGCAAGGCCAAGTCTCTGTTAAATGTGTTAATGTGCTCCATTTCTGATGTTAACTTTGACATAGAGTAACATTACCAACCCACAAGTATGTATCACTTTTTTACATAAATAAAATACAATAGGGGGTGCACGGTAGCAGAGTGGTCAGCGCTCCTGCTTCACAGGAAGAAGGTCATGAGTTCGAATCCCGGCCAACCCAAAACATCGTTGGCTGATTGTAGCCAACTCAAACATCATTGGCTAACTCTGTTCTTTCTGTAAGGAGTCTGCATGTCCTCCCCGTGTCACCGTGGGTTCTCTCCGGCTTCCTCCCACCGCCCAAAGACATGCATGTCCAGGGTGTACCCCACCTAAGGCCCAAAGCTGCTGGGATAGGCTCCAGCCACCCATGACCCACAATAAGCAGTAGAAAATGAATGAATGAATGAATAAAATACAATAATCCAGGACTTTCACACCCAAGTCTCAGCAACACTTTTGACGTCTGTGATGGTTATCATATTGTATCATGTATCATATTATAATTAGTATTTCTATATTTTAATTTTTTCAAGTTTTTTTCCATTCCTTTTTTGTTAATGCCACAAACCATTGACAACCACACAATGTTAAATATATGTGCATCTAAGATATGTGTTATATATACTATATGTACTACCTTATCAGTACAGATATAAATATGAGTGTGTGTTTTGGATATCTGTTCATACTTGGTACCAAACCAATCTCATTATGTACTTAAAATAAAAATATAAATAGAGATATAATAAAACAGATCAGCATCATTTATTAGCAATTTGACAAATACCCAATGGCTAAAAATTGTGTCAACTGCTCATTTACTTCTGCTTTAGTAATGTTTCTATACACATACTCAAAACACAACACACTACAAGAGACATGTTGCTAAAACTTTTTGCAAATTTTGGTATATGTATTTTTTTCTTCACCTTGAACTCACCTGACCTTCTTCTCCTTTACCTTTCCTGTCATTGCATCATTAGTCCACGTGCTGCATTGTCTTCAAAGTAGCTCTAATGCCTCTGTGGCCATATGGACTTACAACCCCAGAGGACGACAGCCCGTCATGAGATGTCAGCGTCGAGTGTTAATCCGTAATCCTAGCACTACAGCGATGTCAGGCAGGTGTGCATCAATCTCAACATGTCAACAGTGATATGTCTGCCAAGGCCCTTTGTACCAGAACACAATGTTTTAATTATAACTTGAATAAAAGGCTTCCCAGGCACTTGTCAATTCACTGTGAGTCAATCCGAAGTGGATTCAGCACACGTGAAGGATATAAATCTAGAATGAAGAGACGAAATCCCCCTCGGAGACCACGCACTATATCTCTGCTTTTGTCTGAGATGTTTGTTGGCTTCAGGTGGAGCAGAGGAAAATACAGAACTCTGAGCTAAGAAGTTGTCAGAAACTTTTGTTGTCTGTACCAACAATGATTGATGTCATTGTGGTTTGGGAGTAGCTAAACACTGCAGCCTTTTTATTGGACAAAAGAGAATCCTCACTTGGGTGAAAAAGAAAATTAAAAACTACACAGCACCATTATTTTCTAAACGGAAGCTTGTCTTGTTCTTGTCACACATATTCTTTGGAAGAATATCAAATTAGAGAATCAGGTTATGCATCAGTACTCACAAGGATTCACTCGCTTCTTTAATCTCGTACCAGTCTGATCTGTGTCGTACCAGAGGCTATCGTCATTATCTCTACACTCTACAATTAAAGCTGGGACACACAACACAACTTTCACAGTCTTTACAGAAACTGAAAACACACACAAACAGGCTGGTTTCAGTATTTTGTATGATGAGTGAAAGACTGGGGATCACACACTTAACTGTGTCTGATAAGGGCTCACAGACTACAGGATTTGTCAAACCAACAAAAGCTAACTGAAGGCATCAAACTCTAGCATGTTTAAAGGGTAAACAAACATACCAGTTGGTGGCAGAGTTCGCCATCGTTGTTTTGATATTTACAGCTACTTCCCGTCGTCTTCAGGTGCTATTTCCTGTGTCCCACCCTCTCTTTTTCATTGAATGTAATCAGTTTATACTACCCTGCATCCAGATTCGGCTCAAAACCTCTATCATGTTTGATTGACTGCGACTGTTCCATTCGGTTTCCCCTCACACACTTGCAGTACCACTGTCCCCAACTAGAGCAGACTGGTGCAGACTTTCCCTGATTGGGAATTGTGGGTAAATCTGAAAAAAAAACGTAGTGTTTAGGGTCTTACAAAATTACTCAGTTAAACAAAATTAACAAAAACCACAAGCTGTATTGTACCAGAGGTGTTACAACGTGTGCACTGATTTCTTGTCAAGTTCCAAAGGTTATCATCACTATTAGGCTACTGTAGCTAATTTTGTGACCAAAACCTGACCCAGTTTCTATTTTTTGACTCTTTTAATTTCTTCTTATACAGTATTAAAACACATGTGTGACCTGTACATTGCACATTAAACTGGCATCCAGTCCATAATTTTAATTGAACTTTAGGATGCTGCATTAAAGAAGGTGATGATTTCTCTGTCTCCACTTTAAATGAGACCAAAGACAGACGGTTCGAGAGTGTGAGAAATTTCACCAAGTTTGTCTCCAATATTTGAATGTTCCTTTAAGTTAAGACAACCTGCTTAAGTCATAATTATTATATTTTGTTAGTCACATAAGTAATATCTGATATCAGATTATAGTCATTTCCAATCGTTATTTTCAACAGTAACTTAAGTAATGGACTGCTTTTGTCTGTGTTAACCTGTTAGTGTGGAAAACATGGTGTCCACAGAATAAAGTGACTGAACTGAAAATGGAGTATCAAACTTTACAAACATGTCAACTCTGCAATCCTAGACCTCTTCTACTTTGATCTAACCACTATTTTATCTCCAACGACCGCTATCTTACTGGTTTTTAATTATTTGGCTGCAGGCATTGGTGACTCATAACAAAATGGCCTCCGGTACTTTTTGGACAAGGATTCAACTTTGAAGAGGCCTCAGATGATCTTCAAAGGTTAAAAACAGGATGTGGTTATTTATAGTATCTGTCTGAAATTATTTATTTGCCCTATTAAAATGATTATACCAGTATCTGTAATTTCTGATGTGAGGCCTTGACTGGTGTATTTTTAGCAAAGGGGTTTAGCCGTTGGTTTATGGAGTGCTACTGATTATAGTGTTTGTACAAAACCAAAGCACATCTGGTTTCGACGGGATCACAGCAGCTCTCTTCACAAACATCTGTGCATGACTAACACCGAGACACGACACTCTGATGTAGGAGCTTCCTCTGGGCCGTTTATACAGCGCTTTTACTCAACTTCACCTTTACACTTCATCCTGATACTTAGGGGTCCCACAAGTCCTGGAAAAGCTGAAATATAGCTGACCGTTTTTGTTTCCATAAAGTATCATTTGGTTTGTTTTTAATATAATGTCGTGTTCTCTGTTGTTTTCTACTTTCACAGTCCTGTTACTTACTTTTTTCCACTTTAGCATCATCTTTTTTCTTTTTTTTCTTTTTTTTGCACTATTAGCATTGTGTTTTGTGTTTTTTAGAATCATTTATTTATTCATTTATTTGCCTTTCAGTTTCCCTTACTACTTATTAACTTGTTTCTTCTTTATGGTCTTTTGCATGGCTTTTGTTCTTTTAAGCGTAGTACATAATTTTAACATTTATTTTCTTTCTCTTATTTTTTCTTCAGTTGGTGTTTTACTGTTGCATTATTTTGTCCCCATTTATTTAATTTTAGTCTCTTTTGAACAACTCTGTCATTTTTTCCTGTCTCTTTTTGCATTAAAATCACTCCTTTATGTAACTTTCAGATAATAGCAGGCCACCCTTTGGGAAGAACATACATGGTATTTACTAATATACTTAGTTAAAGTTGCAATGGTAGTAGCGCACTGGCAGAACATTCAACAAATGGATGGTTTTGAAGGGCTTATCCTAACTCCTTATCTGATAATTTTGATTTTGAACTTTAGAGGGTATTAGCTAAGGCCTATTCAGATTATTGACCTTTTTGTATTGTCTTTTTATCTGTGTAAGCATTTTATTTTTATTTATTTTTCTTACTAAAGTCACTTTGCCCTTTGCCCTTGTGTACATGTTTTTTTTTTTTTCATTATTATATTTAAAATGAAAAACGAAAGAGTTAAATCCAGGTAATTCCTTTTGTGATTAATGACAATTTTGTATTTGATGCTTTTAAAAACTCAATCGTTAGCATGGTAAACTCCAAAGCAACGTTAGCCTGTTACCAAGGCCCCATACAGATACTTGCTCTTCATTGGCTACATTTTGCATTCCCTTTGCTTACTACGATCTCTTAAAATGTCTTGGAAAATGAACCCTTTGCCCTTGTGGATGTGTAGTCCTGCCCTACTTCGCTCTGTTCCAAACTCCTGACAAGTATTTCTTATGTTTCCCAGGACAGACCTATTTTACACATAAGGCTGCGTCTCATGCTAGAGCGCAGTTGTATAATAGTATTTCATTGCCATATATTACAACTGTCTCCCGTCCAGACTTACAAAATGGATGAACATTGCCACAGCTGCGTGTTATTGCGCTTTTATGTGGCCCGCTTCTTAAGACTCTCACAGTCTAAACATCAGATTCCTGCATGCATCTGAGCCTGGCTAATGTAAAGTACATATTATAAGTCTTCCTAATTTGAAGGCTTTGCCCCGAGGACAAGTTCAGCACAGACACTGGAGCCTATAGAGATTAATTTATTTTTATGTAGCAGCCGTATTAATCACCCGGCGCATGAAAGACTCAGATAAAATGTAAGTCGTAGTGTTTGCAATGCTGTAAATTGTATCTTTTTGTAAATATTGTTATTGGGTATGTCTGGCTTAGATGTTTCCTTTTACCCAGACAAAGGAAAGACCTTCTTTAGTAAAGATATTTCACAATATTATGTAAAAATATTCACATTTAGTGACTTTAGCTTTAGACAATAGGTTTCTTTATATTTTTTTTTAAGTGTAAGCCACAGACAAGCAGAGAGGTAGAGACAAAAAGCAGAAGAACTAAAATTGCTCTAACTTTGCCAATCAATAACAATCAGGTCTTAATCTCTGGGATGAGACACCTCTGGCTCCAAAACATAAAACTCTGTGGTGACAGCCTCCATTGAGTGATAATAAGGGATGTGAAACACACATGTGAAATTACAAACCTGTAAATACAGAAAAAAGTGATTATTTTCCAGTTGATGTAGACTGTTAGATCCCTCCGACATGTTCTCGGTCAGGCAGCAAATCAGAGCACAACTTTGTCTGGGTCTTTTGCTGTTCTGATGTCAGCGTCGAAAAAGGAACACAGTAAATGTAAAATCAGAGGCTAAATGGAGAAGCTAAAGTATTTATTAACTGATGAATTAGCAAATATAGCAGGTACATTGAAGTACAAGAGGAATAACAAACTGCCCAATTTAAAGTGTCTTTTTATTTTTGTTTAAAAGGGGATTGTCTGATAGATTTGTGAATTTAGTATTTATTTCAGAATTAGTAAATGCATGTTTAAACTGACTTTAATAAATGCAGTTGCTATTAAATGTATTAATTACGGTTTCACCTCTGTGGCTTACCACATACTCGGGAGACCTGGGTTTGATTCCGACTCAGGCCTTTCGCCCAGTGTCATTCCCCTCTCTCTCATCCTGTTTACCATTTGTCTGCTGTCAAATCAAATAAAGACAAAAGGCAAAAAATAATAATAAAATAAAAAAGATTATTTATCCTTTTTTAACATTTAATTTAACCAATGTCAAAACTGGTTGATATAATATTTAAGGCACTAAAAACCCTCCATATTTCCAAGATGACTTCCTACATTGCGCTGTTTCAAAATTCTCATAAACCTTTTGTGTTCATTACTGCGTTGACATTTAAATTAAAAATTAAAATTAATTTGTCAACAGAATGATTTTCAAAATAGATTTTTTTTTTTTGCTAAAGTACTATTTTCTGACTGTGGCTGTGGCAGTGGATCATTCAAATTTCATGGCTTTTTGCAATGTCAGTAAAAAAAAAAGTTTGATCAAGGAAACATTTTATATATATATTAAATATTTTTTTAATGAGTTAGTGGTAATATTCTGGCAGGCCACCCTAAAAATATTTATCTGTGCCACATCCAGTTTTACCTGTCAGCCTCTTTGACAGGAGTATGAGGTGGGCCTTGGGCTATGTGCGCCACTCTGGGCAATATTTACAAGAGGCATATAGGTAAGTCCGCATCTGAATCAAGAACTGCTCCAAAGGCCTTAAGGCACAACATTAACTTGGTGGTGATGAAGCAAAAACAAGTTCAGGCAGGTAACTTACTTACTGCTGAAGTATTTTTAAACAATTAGTATTTGGAAAAGTAATTATAAATCAATTTCCTAATAAATACAATAGCAGCTGGTAGCCAGTAACTTACTTTAAATGAAGTTACTGTAATAGTACTGCAATTGGTATTCCAGTAATATATAGTATGACTATTGTCAAATATTTTGCAGTAACTTGTTGGCAGCTAACATCTACTATAACATTTTAACAGTGTCAATATAAATGTTAATGCCCGTTCTAATGTTCTTTGTTTGGGATTTCTTTATCGTGCTTTTATTTTTGTACTTACACTCACAGCCAGTTAGGTTTACTATAAAGTGAGCTTCATGTTGAAAACTAAAGCTACACAGCGTCCAAGTCAAGTCATTGAGACTCTGCTGTTGTCGAGGACCCATCTCTGGCCTCCCCAAAGACTGGTTCCATTTGACTTTTTGCAGTAGTGAGTTAGTACATTTTTTTGTAGATCTTTAACACTTTCCGAAATGGATTACTGCAAAGGCAAGCAGAGCTAAATTCATTTAAAACTTTATGTTAAATTTTACCTTCAGGCGGTTCATGCAGACTGTATACACCCAAAGGATAAATATAACTTGCTAACAGCTTTATGCAGCTTCCATTGCTGTCCGTCATCGCTACCAGGAGCTGTTGACTGATGCTCGGAGCTTAATTGTCCAAGACTCTGGGTGTTTCCAGCAAACTCCTTCAGACAGGACGGACAGATACACTTGACCTCTCGTCCAATTGCTCCTGTTGAAGTCTTTGTGCTTCGATGAATGATGATCACAACAGCACCTCCCTGTATGCTGTTTCACTCAGTTATTTTTGTGTTATAAAATGACTTGTTTAGGTCAAAGTGTTAAGTTTTGACAGCTCTGAGGTAATGATATCTCCCTAAGTCCCTCGCTTAAAGCCTTCAGGAACTTCCATTGTCATCTATGTAGAGTAGAGGCTTTATTACTTACTGCATGGACATGTTTTGTTTGCACTGACAAATTAAAATAGGTCTATCAAGTCTGCATATAAATCAGAGTTGTTCATTCATTTTGGCTTCTGTAATTAATTATAGGCTACAGGCAAGTTTACAAAAGATGAGCATTAACAAGATGGGTTGACAAGGGGGTAAATGGTGAGCTGTGTAATTGAGGGCTTTGTGTGGAGCAAGATTCATTTTGTTTTTTTAATAGCATTAGTTTGATGTTGCAGATTCAATTTCACACCTCAAACCTCTTTTTAGATCATGTGAACAGCTACGGTAGCCCTGCAAGGACATGCCGTTGTCAATGAACAAACCCAGTGGAAACAGTTCTTGAGGTGTTTTCACGTAAAATAATCTGAAGCAATAATTTTAGTTTGTTAATGTCCTTTTAATCTTAATGTAAGAAAGTGTGCTTGTAAAGAACCAGTTTGCTGGTCTTTCAGCAGTGTTCAGTTTGTCCTTTCTGGTTGGTTGTAGGAACAGGACAGATGCTATTCTGAACAACAGACCCTCTTTTTGGCTTTAAAACAACAGAGAGCAGCTTGTGGATGTCTGAGAAGACGATCAATCAGTTTATGGACGATTCAGTCTGAATCAATTAATTTGCTTTTTAATTTGTTTGAAGAGACAAATAAATTTCCCCTTTTTGGTATTAATAAAGTTGAATTGTGGTGAATATGAACCATACAGACATACATTATATATCATTGTCAAATTCTGCAACACAACACAATTATATCCTGCATTGTAGTCAGCAAATAACTTGTTATGCTATACACTATTTATAGGCCATCAAAATCACAATGAGGAAATGAATGGTGAGGATTTTAAGAAAGAACCACTCATTTTTGGTTGTTGCTATTTTGGTCCGATTTTTTTAAATTCCCGATTTATTCATTTTTGGTGCCGCTGTATCACAAACAGCACAGAGACAATCACCTTTGTATTTCAATACTGCGTTAAGTTTCATATCAGGTGTGACTAGGTATCACAGCCTTACAACACACAGAGATGACTAATTCTCGTTTTACATTGAACATTCTTCCTTCCATTGCCTTCCGTTTACAGGCAATTTTTCTTGTGGGCAAGGCTAATGCTTAGACTGCCCTCTCCAGTCTTCAGTTACCTCAGGCAAAAACTGAATTGACTGAAAAATTGTCAGTTTGATTTTATTCATGAAGTGTCTCTTTGCAATCACTCCGGTTTTTTAGTGTTAATGTGAAAATGACAGGTACTCGATCAGCTAAAGCTCTTACGCTATAACTGAAAGATAATCACTCTGTGTAAAAGAGGCTGATATGAGAGGAGAATGTGGGAGGAGGTTTTGGAGGCAGTTACAGAGGCTGAGGGACCTTCATTTCCTTTCTTTCATTTCTACCTGGATCTATGTAATGGTGTAGGCTTAATTTCAAACTGGGTGTGAAATTGTTCTGAGCCTTTGCAGAAATTTCACTGTGCAACATCCGAGGTGCGTACCAGAGCGTGAATTTGGTGACATTTCAGGAAGTGATGCCACGGGAAGCATCGACTAATAGTTCATCAGAGCAACCAGAAATGATTGAGCTTTTTTGCGTTTTTGTCATTGCTGAGACACCAAAGAAGACGGAGAACTCAAAAAGCAAGAGAAAAGGATTTGAGAGGTGAACTTTGGGCTGGATTTTACTCCTTGGGAAACTTATAAGAACAGACAAAATGCAAAACAATGAGCTCCTAATGCTGCTTTAAGGATTTGTGCTTAAATGAAGTTTTGGAAGTCAGTTACTGAGGCTGACAGACGTTAATTTCACTTCTTTCATGTCTACTTGGAGCTATGTTAATTATGGCTTGATTTTAAACTGTTTTTTTTATTGTGTGGGCAATAGAGACCAGAAAAAGTGTTATCTTGCCATAAATATAAAAAGTCAATTTGTATCATCCACATAGAGAAGACAGTACACCGCTTATGGGATTTGTAGTATATACAAAAGTTTTGGGGCCTTCTACTACTGTAAGCACTGCTAACGTGAAATCCAATTAGCTGCCTCACAGTAACATGGATCCTCTGTGGATACATCCAGAATAAATATGTGAAGGTTGTTGACTGTCCAAGTGGGAGTAGGCAAGATAGAAAATGAATAAAACTCATTTCATTTTCAGCAATGGTCGCAATATCTGAAGGTCTGCCACTAAATGATTTATACGTGATTCAGGGCCAACAAGGGAGTCAAAAATAGGTCTGAGAAACACTTCGCCTAGGCTTGATGAAAGATGAGTGGGCAGGAGGAAAAGCCAGTTGATAAGCTGGACATAATTCGTTTTTAAAGTTGTAGTTTTGCGTAGTTAAGCTACTGAATCTTGGTGCCAGTCCCAAGCAAGAAAGGGCATCCGGTGTAAAAACAAAACCAGACTAAATATGCAAGTTATTTGATGAGTCAATGTGGTGACCTCTGAAGGGAGCAGCTGAAGGAAACTGATATTATTTAGGTTAGCACTTAGCTTCACAGCAAGAAGGTTGTGAGTACAATCCCCACTGTGGAGTCTGCATGTCCTCCCTGTGTTACCTTAGGTTCTCTATAAGTACAACTGCTTCTTCCCACCATCAAAATTGAATGAATGAGAGTCAGTGGATGTCCCTGAAGTGTTAGGCCTGCAGCTGACTCACCTCAAGATCCTAAGCAGCCAGGATAGGCTCTAGCCCCTTGCGAGTATTGTTCAATTTTGTTCAATTTGCTGGTAAATGTTGATGAAATCCTTAAAGAAATACGAGATAGAGGAGACCTGGAGATAAGTGCCTTTATGATTTATTTTATTGATAACTTTTCTGTTTTTTTCTACTCTTTTGTTTCTCGTTAGTTGCTCTATGCATGTTGCAATCTCTGAAACAAAAGAGAAAAATATTAACAAATCACAAATGCAACATACTGCAAAAAACATTTCTGTTTAAACATGATACAACTGACAAGCAACTTCACTTAAATGACTAAATTGTAGCTAAACTTAAATCAAACATCATATACAGTAACCGAAAGAACAAAGGCTTGGGGAGGCTTATACATGCTTCTTAAGGGAAAGAGCGATTGATTTCTCCACCTTGAGAAGTGACATGTTCAGGAGTGTGGAAATTTCTGACAAGTGTATTCTCTGTATTTAATACCAGCCTGAACGGTTTTCATCATGTAGTGTTGGATTTAAGTGAAGAATGGGAGTTGTGTGAAGAAGTAGGAGTCAACAAAGTGCCAGTACTGTCACATAAATCAGCTGTTGGTTCCCAATGTTGACCGAGAACTTTTTTCATTTTGCACCAGTTAGCGCAAAAACGTTGTAGGTCTTGATCTTCTAATATTACTTTCATTACCAGTTGTTACAAGTTGTTAAGTCAGATCCAAAACCTGCACACCGACAGGCTCCTCTTGAAGAAACCTAATATTCAAACTATATCCTCAGATGCAAATGTGTAGTACAAGCATTATACAGAGAAACTTAAAAATGTGCATTCAATATCCAATCTTATTATTATTATTAGTATTATTATATCCAATAAACATTATTGTAAACAAGTGTTTTTTGTGGCAGTGTCATGTCTCACTGACCTTTAACCCCACACTGAAGTATGGCCTAGGTCTGTTCATTCAAGTTCTGTCTCCAAACCTTTCTCCCTTCTCCTGCTCCATGTCACACTCTCTCTTTAGTTTTCCCACAATCCCTCTCTATCTACACTGGCAGAAAGACAGAAAGACAGACATGCTAACGTATATTATGAAAAATAAATACATTTCCAGACAGAATTATACACCCCTGATGTGTGTTCTCCGTGCAGACTTAAGACCTGGATATGAACCTTCAAACAGAAACTGAAGGAATGACAAAATGTGCATTTACTTCCATTCTAATTCTGTAAGTGTTGATGCTAAATGATAACTACGGAGAACATGAGAAATGGTCCCGCAGCCATAAATACAGAAATCTAATTTACCGTTGATAGAAGGGTGTGGGTCATTTCTGTTTCCTGTGGAACCAGCCCAAACCTTCACACGAGCCAAAGCAAATGATCCACCGCAGAGAAAAAAAAATACTTTCCATGGATATATATTATTTCAGTTTGTCCTGTCACTGTGGGCCAAACTGCACTTTGCTGGTGTGGCATTTTAGTTTTGCAATATACTCTTTTAACATTAAACTCTGATAATGATTGACTTTAAAGTTTATCCATCACTGCCTGACCTTTGACCTTCATGCAGTGATTGTTGCATTTGTCCATTAACCAAAGTAGTAATGAAGAGCAGTAGCTCATTTACTTAGACAAGTATGTCTGATAAACCACCCAATGACAACAAACCTAACCTAATTCTAAGTACTTGCCCTTTGCAAAGGCTTTCTATGGAGGCCAAACCATCTGGTGAGTCACCACTATTATTAATTTCCATTTCTTAATGATACATTTTGTGCATTCAATATTGTAGAATAAATGTATTTATGTAAAAACTATCCTTTGCTGTTTTAAAGGATCGATTTTTAGGACTGTATTTTATTTTGAATACTATATATTATGCAATAGCGTTACAGCAGTCGACAAATAAAGCAACTGAGTAGTAAATTATTTTAATATTAAGTAAAATCGTGTGGCTCTCTTGATTTTCTGTTTGGAAGCAAAACAGTAGCAGTAAAGTGAATTCTAAAGCTACAATCCCAATACCGAAAAAATTGGTACATTGTGTAAAATGTACATATAAACAGAATGCACAGTTTTTTGCAAATTCATGAACCTCTGCCCAACTTTACTTTTGAGACACTCTGCCTTGGGTTTGTACATCTGACAGAGGACAGACTCTGGTAACTAATCAGGATAGAAAACATAAAATTAATACCACAATTACTTCAAAATCTCAACACCAGACCAACCACCAGAGTAATAGGGCCACAATACAAGAGTGCAGCAAAAATTCTAATGCAATAGTGCTTTCCAACATCAGAACACAATCGTGTAGTCTCTTTTCAGCACTTTTTATTTTTTTACTTTCTTTCAATTCAAATATCATTGAGTGCTGCTAATGTGCTGCCATGGTGAACACTTTTAAAGAATTCTCCCAAGGTGCTGTGTGCTGACCCTCACAGTGACTGTTCATTCCACTGCCAAGGCCTTTCAAAAATGATGGACTGAGGAAAGTCAACAGTGTCTAAACGTTTTTAAGTGACGCCATTGTCAAGTGTGGAGTAATGGGATTAGACGCTTTTTTGCACAATTTCCTCAAAGAAATATTTGCTCGAGCAATTGAATTGTTCTGCGTTGGAATTCCAAGGCCTTCCCAAAGCTCACATTCCTTTCCTTGCCTGGGAATAATGCATTCCTGGAGAATAAAAGTGATCTCCATCAGAATCAGTTGGAGTCCTTACAATGTCTGAGGAATGTGCTCCTGCGACACAGCGACGTGTGATTGATAGAGTATTAATTAGGAAGCATTCATCCGGACAGGCCCCAAAGAGCTGTTAGTGCTGATGTGGGAGGCATTGTTCTAAGGTGGACCAAAGGCCTCCTGGGAAATCCACTGGGTATACAGCACTGGCCCACAAAGCCAAATGTACGTAGATACTGAAGAAAAATTCAAACAGTCGGCTAATTAGCAACAATGACTTCGTTTTAGCATTGTCTATAATGAAGTACAATTTGTATGCATTATTCAGTTCTTAACAAAACATGTAATAAATGTCTTTTAACTTGGTAGGAAGTACTGAGGAGAACTATGAACCTGACAGGCCCATTACCTCTCACCACGAGGCTCCACATGTCTGAAAAATAAATAAATAAATAAATATGGAAGCCCATGTGGAAACTGTATTTATGTATATATCATAAAAAAATTTGCAATGTAAGATTTAAAATGTTCACCCACTTATTTTCTAATTACCATATAATGTCATAGTAGTGCCCAAGTAAGGTCAGACCAGTAAGAAGCTTGTGGAAGTTCAAAAATATACTTTTTATTATTTCACTCACTGTTGCTTGTGTTTTTTACCAGAATTTCCCTGTCAAATGTGAAAATGCTTTATATATTCAAAATATAACAAGTATAAAATATTTTTTTACTATTGCTGTCCAGTGACACACGCAATATGTATTTTAAAGATATAGAAGCATTGCAAAACTCCTAAGGTTCCATTCCCAGACCACATTAGAGCTGCATGTCCCTCAGCAACTCAATCATCCTCAGATCTGTGGCTGGTTGTCTTTAAAGAGTGCGTTTACCCTCCTGCAGCTTCAAGTCGATGTCTGCTCTGCATGGCTTCAGGGGAAATGTTGATTCTATTGATTTTCTTCTCAATTCCGTATTTATTCTGTACTTCTCTTGAGACAAACTTTATGCAGTAAACTGATGGACAAAGTTTCAGCACACCTTCAAACTAAGTGAACACCTACACGTAAAAAAACACTCGGATGTCTTTTAAATTTGCTACTTATACCAGTATTATCGACTAAAAAAGCTTTACATATTCTCCAACTCTGCTTAATTCACTTTTTCAGCCAAGAAGCCGACCTTCATACTAATTTTATTTCATTTTAATTGTCCATGCTAATGTTCTCATTTAAAACGTAACCTTTGCTGAGTGAAATTATTCAGACTATTAGGTAGGTTGTTTTTTTTTAATGACATAACTCATGTATTTTGTGGTGCTTATATTTTGAGAAACTTTAAACTGTGGAGACCAAAACCAGTATGGATTTTCTTCCTGAGTGACAAGGAGGCTGTGTCAGCTTTGAATGTGAGAACTATTTTCACCAAGTTTAATGGAAGTTGCCGGTGCACTGTTACATAAACAAGCCAAGTGTCTAATATGGGTATGTTTGAAATGTATCTACTTAAAATAAGGTGCGCTGCTGCAGGCAATGTGTTGGTCTTACGGGAAGCCAAAGATATTGTTTTGGCCACTTCTTCCTCATCTGCATAAGTGTTAGTGCAGCAGGGAGATGTGTGCTTTCAATACATTTGCATTTACTCACATTGTCACCTGGGAGTGCTAGCCTCTAAGCCCGCAGCGCTAAACAGAGGAAGAACAAACTACTACCACAATTATACCTTCCCTTCTGGTTGCAATGTGCAAATGACCAGTGTGCATTATTATACCACTTATACAGTCTAAATTCTACTGCATTTGAGAGTTTTTTTTCAATTCAGACTCCAGTAGCTATCTGTATATAAAACAGCAGAGATATAAAATGACAATATAAAGGAATATAATAGTATATTTTAACTTTACTCTCTTATGATTACCTGAAAGTGGCAATGTTCCTGTTCTAAACATCTGCATCTTACAATATCCTAAAGGGTTGAAAAGAAGGCAACTGGTCGTAGTTTGGAAACAGAAGACTTTGTCAATTCTAAACTAGACTGCTTTGTGAGATAGGTTTATATGCCTGAGAGGGAGTTTAACTAGAGGTTTACACCCACTGCTGGAAGTAGTATTTTGATATTACTTTAAGCTTTTAGCATTATGACTACCTTGAAGACTGAGAACCTACACAAGATCTTCCAACATGAGTGTGAAACATTGGTGGCCCTGTAAATGTCAATACCATTGTACAAAACCTTTTAAATTAAAACAAAAGGTGTAAACACATTAAAGTAAAAAAAAAAAAGCCCACAGGGTTATCAAACAAATGGAAGCATGTTCAAAAACAGGCTTTTCCACAATAATTATATGGTATGTTGACCTTAACTTGGGGTACCGTGGAGTAGCTAACCTGTGAAATTGAAAAGCCACACACAACATTTTTGCAACTAGATCTAAGTTTGGGCAACAGGTTCCTCACAAAGACCTGTGTTTTATGAACCAGCCTTATAAGATGTTATCTATTATTGTTCTGTAAAATCCACGTTTATCTAAGGAACTATTTCATATTCTAATGCTTTTCTTAAGCAGATGGCTTCTTTTCTGATCATACCTTAAAAAACAAAGGATATGTTGTGACCAGCATATGTTGAAACCTTTTACTACCATATTAACAACAGTGCCACACTGAAAACAGTTTTGAAAGCAAGCTCAGAGAAAAGGACTTAAGAAAAAACCTGTTGTATGAACTTCAAAGAATAAAAGCGGGTGTTAGGAAGGACGTTGTCACTCATCGGCAGAAAATAAGAAGACGTATTGTGTGTGTTTGTATTCTGTATTTACATTTGTTCACTTGTGTGTGGGTCACAGTAACCTTCATCACATACTTGACAAGTCTCACAAGCCAGCCAGGTTGGATAGGACTTATTTATCTGCTTGATAGCATCCCTTTCTTCCAGTGTCCACCACTAGGTTCATTAATTGCTCCTACGATAGGCACTGGAGAATATGTGTCTTCTGCTCTGTGCAATTGCATCAACGGTGGAGATGTAGAGCATAGTCAACCCCCATTCACTGTCTACTTCCTGCCAGCCTCTATATCTAGTTGGTCTTGTGGAAAACCTGGACTATTTTCAAATTCCTTGGATCACACGAAAGCTAAAACCTGATCCATTTGACTGTTGGAAAAATAGTTATCCAGTTTAATGTCATTTTGCAAAAAGTCATGACCTGTTGCAAGCAAATATCCACAAAAACACATATTTATTATGCTGCAGATTATGTGCTGGCGAAATACTGTCTCAAACAAAGAAAATTTCAAACTCCAATATTCATAATGTTCGAGCTTCTCTTCACTTTTCACTTTCTACTTTTTCCATAGATGATTTATTAATACAATTTCTTGGTCAGGAAGCAGCGGTAACATTAAAAAGAAGTATATAAAAGTGCTTTTACATTATGATTAACCCACAAATGACAAAGCACTGGTACGATCTTTCTTGAACTAATGGAAGCCATCTGTGCAGCCAATATTTACTGTTCCATAAACGAGTGGAGTCTGTGTATTACCACAATTATATCATCTCTGCTTTTGAACTACATCAGAGTCTTTATGTTTTATTGGCCGTAAAAGTACATTCTGCTTCTTTTAAAAGTAGCATATAACAAAACAAAGCTCACATTTCCTCAAACGGACAGCAGTCTGAAGGTAACGTTGTGCTTCTGGTTAGTGTTTCATCTCAATAAAAGTTCACATTAGACCTCTGCAGCCCCCAGACTCCAGTGTGGTCCCCCAGGAAATATTTTACACAGTTCCGTCTTCAACTCTGAACTGACTGCTTTGTTTTATGTGGAGTAGGAATATAATAATATCTAGTATGTGTAATGAAATATTTAAGGACTATGAGATTCTGCATTGTTGAGTTGGGTTTAATTATATATTAGCCACAAAGTTCAGAGGAATTTGGAGAAATATAGAAACATGTTCAGCGATCAAAAAGCTCTTTATTCCCATTGAATATTACTGATCAGTAGGTCCAATGCCAGTGTGATAAATAGAGAGTTGTGTCAGAAAGGGTTGTCCATTCATATTTTGTGGTTTTGTGGGGGTACTATAGTGAAGCCAAGATGAAGTCCAGGACCCTGAATCTTTATGGGGGAAATGACACAGGGAATTAACAAATCAGATTTTCAATTACAGTGGACAGGCCAGAAATGACATTGAGGAAGTCCTATGCTCCCTTTTTTTGTATGTTGTTACCATTATTAGTGCCATTAATGTTATTGCAAGAGTTTTGATAGTGAAGTTAGACACAGCTGACCTACTAGTAAATGGCAAACTTTAAGAGAATTAAAAAAGGACTTGATTTGGACATGATTAACAGGAAAGGGGAACACTGTTGGGGGGAAAAAGGCATTTCAAATTGGAGCAGTTGTCTATAGTTACTTTTACTAACCAACCTAACCAACCTGGGGCAGTGCATCTTCAATGTAAAGTTTAAAACCTTTGTGGAGTAAATCTGCAGCTGAACTAGCAACAAAGTGCAAGGATCACATGGATTTTTATTATTGTCAGGCTTCGCTTGTAATGGGCAGTGAATGCTCAACACGTTAATTATAAATTTGATGTGGGCGGTGCAATGATGATATTGTGTAGGTGGTTGTTGCGCAGTTTCTCTTACTAAATAAAACATTTGTTCTGTGGGTGCTTTGCTTTAATGTGAGCACTCTCGTCGCTGATCACATACGGAGCAATAATGTGTGCATGGTTTGCTGTGCTTTTCAAACTGGTTCACCCAAAGTGTCTCCCTCTGAGACCTCTTAAAGTCTGTGTACAAGTGCTTGAAGGGTCTGAAGGCCTATAGATTGGTTTTATCTGTCTAATACATGCAACAAAGATGGGGTTTGAGAATTAGTGTAATGTAAGTCTACTTAATTTTGACAGAACACATTTCTTATAGATTATGTTACCGTATCCTGAGCTCTGAGTTGAGGACAGTTTCTGTGCTTGAACTTCAACAAATTGAACTAGAAGGGACCCATTTAAACGTCCATTGACCTAAGGATGCACTGATAATCCGATGTAGGTTGTGGGGAGCTGGAGCCAATCTCATCTGATTTGGGTGGAAGGTGGGGTACCCTGGACAATTGGTGGTTAATTGCAGGGCCAACAATAATAATCAAGAACAGAGGGTCAGAGGTTTACAATCAGATACCATTGTAGCTCTGACCATAAACAGTGCTAATTAGTGTTCTGGTAGCATTATTCCAATGACCAAGGGGTATGGTTGCAAAGCAGAAACTTAAAGTAAAATTAAAATGGCATCAGCAGGAGTAGAACCTCATTATACTCAACATGGAAAACCTCACCTGACTCAGAACAGATGGACAGATTAATTGCTATTTCTTTATTCTGCTGGTAATGGTAAACGTATAGGTATGTGAGTTCATTTGGACTTATTCTGCAGCAGGTGGAGTCACAAAGGTCAAGACTCAAGGACAATTCTGTATTATGGATAAAAAATATGTTGAATGTGCAAAGCAATATCGGTTCCAAAAGAAACCGGAGAAAACATCACATTTGTGTTTTAGATTTTGGGTTTCAATTTCAACAGTTTCTAACGCTTGTGTGTGGCATGCATTGTTATTCTGTTATCACACATAACTTGAATAGAATCTGATCCTTTTTTAATCGAACTCCATTACGCAACATAAAATAACACATTTACTTACATGAATGGGTGTAGTTGGAGCATTGTTCCTTGGAGCCACTTCACACTTTCGTACAGGTGTTCCCAACCCCCAGTCCAGGATCATTTGCTATCGGGCAGCACAGGAAAACAAACATTAATGAGTATTTTATTTAAATTTTGATTTTTTTCGGACAATCGCTCGAGGTGTTTTATTTTGAAAACCTTACTCCATTTGACTCACTCACTCACAGCTCTTCAATGTGCCACACACAGAACCAAGCTACAATGAGCAAACACAATAATCACTGGAGAGCTTCTTTGATCAGAGGTAGAGGGAGAGAGGCCCAATGATGAGAGGAAGACAAGAGGCCAACAAAAAGAAAGCTCTGTTTAAAAGAAAACACCACGAGAGTCCTACTACAAGTTCATTACAACAGGTAATACACAAGTCCCAAGCCCGCTCTGTGTTTATATGTAGCTGCTATCCAACTTGACCATCAAAACTGCTACATAGAACAGCTTCAAAGCGCACAACATTCAAGATTAAAGTCAAGGTGGAATATGCATATGAAGATCGCCACTAAAGTACTAATACCCTCGCTTCCATTTCCAACTTTTTATCTTTGTGAAGCATGTGTTTCTGCCATAACAGCAGCTAAAATGAGATTTGGAGTTTCCTGAACCTCAAGAACACACTTTGAGACCGTGAGGTTTTTTTTTACATTCAAATTACGGACATTGAATTATGGTTGAAACTGCAGCCTATATTTGGCGTGTTGTGCACATGTGAAATATCTAATGCAAGTGCCCACCCCCCACCAGTCCACAAATAAAATAATATGCAAAAAGGTTGGGGAACCCTGCTTTAGAGCAACATCATCGGGTCCTGTGGCCCACTGTTATACATATGGTCCACTAAGAAACTTTTTAGTGGCCATTTTTTTTCTAACTTTCTTGCCAGTCTTTGAGAACTTCCAAGAGCTTTAAATATTACTAAAATAATTTAAACACTGATATATTAAATTATTAAGATCACATTGTAACATTAAAGGAACCTTGTAATTAACATCCAGCTGCATGCATTACCTAAGTATCTCTTGATCACATTTTTGCATTGAATCATAATAACTTTTGTGATATGACTTTCTCACGCCGTCACATGATTGAACCTTGATTAAATACACGTTTATTATTTCTCATGGATGTCCAGCTCTGCGGGTTCCTCTCACGGTCGAATGTCACCCAAAATAGCCCGAGTGAAAAATGACCCGCCCTGAAGCCTTGTGATGTGGACGACGTGCAGCCTCTGAGTAGAATTGCAGATTTAACCGCCATCACAGCACCTTCTGACTCACAGGACACACCAGGAAGGATGAGGGATGATAAACCACAGACGGCCTCACCCATGGTCAATGTGCCGTCGCATTAGATTTAAACAATTTATTCGATTAAAGGGCCCCAAATGAGGTTCTACATGAGATTAAACACACAACCAATCCCTACACTAATATATTCTAATGTATTCATTTAAGAGAATAAATCACTGTCATTGAAGTCAGAGTGGACAGTGCTGCCAAGTGATTAGCGATTAGCATAAAGCGGCAGGATATTGGGCCATCCATTGTGTTGTCCACCGCACTCCCACAAAAAAAAAGAGAATGTGAAATATAATGCATCTGGAGAAGACTTTGTTCATTAAAAACCACAGTGACAGACAGATAGGAGTCACAGAGTGGAGAAACAGATGCCTGATAGCAAATAAACAAAACAAAGTTGACGCTTCAGCATATCTTTTATATCTCCATGTAGGCTTTAATTAATTCCACCTACCATGTCTCTGCTGCAGTATGGTGGTTTAATTTATATTCTACACAGCTCCACGTCTCAATATGACAATTACAACAGCAGGTAGGGATACTCCAGATAAGATAAGTCCACTCTGGGCTCATCTGACTGTCATCTGAGTGTATGTGGTGGTATTATAAAAAGTAAAGAGTGGCGCCTGCTCGTTGTAGTGTCACTGTAATGGGTAGGTGTCAGCGCTGAGTGGCATTTTACTTACAGCTGTCAACGCAATCAAAGCAGGAAGACATAAGTAGGATGTCTGGGTGGAAGAAAACAGTTTAGTCTGCAGAAATTTAACCAACTGTTGTGCTACTGTCTATGTCCAGGGTTAATCTTATTGCTTTCAGCAAAAATAGAGATTTTGCCCTTGGCACTTCAGCTCAGTGTTTTACCAACTCATCAAATGGATGTACTGTAAAAATGAAAATTTGTTGTAAAATCCAGTATTATTTATATTTTTAAATCATTCTCCAAACAAAGATACTTCCACAGACTTCCCTGTCTCAGATATTTTGTTCCAGCTCTTCTGGGTAAAAACAGAAGAGTTCCGAAGACAGATGGGGCCTCCTCAGACCGACGTAGAACAGACAGCCCCTCTTGAACTGCTACCTTATTGTGGTGAAGCATTGAAATCTCGATTTATCCAAGGTATATGTTGTTTAGGCTGGTTGGGTCAACCAAACAAGTCTTTTTGATGGGCCAGACTATAAGACTGGTACTGAAACACATTGTGGTGAAGGAAAGATCACGGTTTGTAACATTGCCCAGGGGCCATCCTGGAGCTAGGCCTAGGCCATGGGTCACCCAACAGGTGAGGTACCTGTAGACCCACCTACTGCAAGAAGGGGCATATACAGGGAGCTTGTGCAGTGTGAATTGGACAGTAGTCAGTAGGTGGCTTCGAATTTTATTGTTTATGCATCTTAATCAATAAATGCATCTTGTTTGGTCTTACTATTGGACTTTAAATTGGGTATTTTCACCACATGTTCTATAAGTAATAACATGTGTATAAACATGTGTTATAACTTTAGGTTTTAGTATGTTTTAGAGAATTGTGAAGAATAAAAAAACTGATGTTGTGCTGTAAACATTCTAATGAAACAAATAAATAAAAAGAATGGACTTTGGCCCAGTTTGAATGCAATCGTTGGCAATAGTCATATCAACAGACCCTAGATAACTGATAGAAAAAGCAGGCTAATAGGTTATCACAGCTGAGTGTATGAGTTCAGCTAGAGTGCTTTCTGTAGTAAGTCTCAAGATATAGGATATGGAAGAAACTTTTTTTTTTCTTTTGCACTGTGTCTTCTTCTGGGTTTAGAAAAAATCCCCCCAGGAAGTGTCTTGACTTCAAACGTCAGGAAGGTGCTTTGTCTGTGATAGAGAGGCTCGGTCGTGTTGCTTTGTTTGAAGCGGCTTCTCGCGGTGCGGTATGCTGAAAGGAGCAGAAAGAGCACATGAGGTTAGATCTGTGAAGACAATAGGAAGATAGCCCACCAAAATGAGTGATTTCCAAATGTAAAAATTAGCTGTAGTGAGGTAGATGATAACTGTCAGTGTAATTAGCTCTGTAGTTAAATAGTTATTGCTCAGGGTCTACCCCACCTCAGGCCAAGAGCATCATAACAGGACCAGGAAGTGATAGAAAATGAATGAATTAATGATGAAACAGTGCATTTTTATATTATTATGTTGTATGGCACCACCACAAACATGGCGACCTTGCAAAAATCTGTATGTAAATAAAACAAACATGATATCAAGCCAACTTTATATAGACATTTATAAAGCTCTAATTACAAAGACTACTCTTAAGGCACTTTATACCCTGGTAAAAGACAACAGCGACAATGGAGAGGAAAAAAACCTACCTTTAAAGCTCCAGTACCTGATTTTGTTTTTGCTGTCCTGGTCAAAGTAAATCTGGACCAATTTTCCTCACAAATACTAATATGTTACATTAAATCAAAGTTTAGAGCTTACCTGAAACTTTTAGCTTTGGAGTAGACATTAGCGATCTTGTTAAACATTGCGTTGAAGTATTACCAACATTTATCCATGTGTAATTTCATGTCCATTTCTCAATTAAAGTGTTTTGAGCTGTTTTACTATAAAATTGAATTTAATGAATTACCTTGGTTTATTTCCATGGTCCTTTGTTGTGGACAGTATAAACCAATAGGAGCGCTACTTTTTGCCAGAAGCGAGTTGTTATTGGCCAATATCCTGCTGTGGGCTGATCATTCTCATCTATTAAAAGCCTTAATTATAAATCCTCCTCTGTTTGGCTGAAATACCAAGGATGCATCTGTGTACCCTTTGTGGGCTTTCTTTACCCACAATGCACCACAAGTGTTTTTTTCAATTCAGCTGAGAATTTTCAGTTTAAATACTTGTCCATTTGCTGTGTTCATAGAAAATGTTTTATTTTGAAAACATTTGCCCATGCTATAAGCTTTTGAGTCACTCATGCAGAATATATCACATTCGGCTGCTCTCGTTTTACTAAAAATACATTTGATATTAAGAAATAAAGTAAATATCAACTAACATAATTAACTATTCAGCTCCACTAATGTTTCTGTCCTTTTTTCTTGAGCCATGGATCAGTTGCAGACTCTCACTAACATCACACTTTCATTATAAAAAGAATCTTGGGTTTGTTTTTTCATTGTATTAATTTTTGTTCAGGGTTTATTTGTTTATTCATTTGCTTAACATTGCATTTATATTATATTAGTCAAATTTATTTTATTTTTATTATCATTATTTAATGACCAATAACTCCCTACTTGTAAAGAATTAAGCATTTAAGGGTTTTTAATAGAGAACTAAAAACAGCGGCAAAACTGTGGGTGGGGCTTTTGATGGCGCGGTTTGGCCACTTTGAAGCCTGTTCCTAAGACTCCTTACCTTACCTAAGCCTTACCTTGGAAGGAGCCACCTCCGAAGGAAGGATCCTGGCAATTGGGAAACAGCCAAAGAGAAGTCATCAGGGCTGAGGAGATCTGGTGTGGGATGTCTAACTCTGGGCCAGAGACACATGCAGAAAGATCTCTCTCCAACTCCCAGATGAAGAGGAACATACAGTAAAAAAGGCAAGTAATAAAATACCACAAATAATAAAATCAAACATGTATGTAAATGTATGGGAAACACCATAGCATCCATTATTTTTGGTTCAAGTTTATACTCTTTAGCCTGATCTCAGAGCTGTGATTGGCTAAGGGTGACACATCCATAAACAGCAACAAACAATTCCTTCATTGTTGTTGTAGATGTCTTAGGTATTTACACATTTTCTTTCTTTTTTGTTGATTACTGTGCCTTTAATTGATTCATAGTGCTTAGGAAATATTTTTGAAAGGAATAATTGCTCTCTGCTGTTAAGTCTCTTAGATTTTTTAGTCTTTTAAGTGTCATGTGTCTCTGAGGATCCAAGCACAAGTCAAGTCAGCTGATGTTTGTTCATATTTCTTACTTGTACAACTCTTAATATAAACCGAGCGAGGCTCCACTTGGAGAGACTCTCTTTGACTGTCTATCCGCAGCTTTTCATTGAGCAAGTCTCTCTGGGATTTTTATTCCTGATGGTGCCACTCAGTGTTTTAAAAGGTTTGTTTTTTCAAGTCGTCCAGTGCATCTAGCTGCATGCTTCTGAAGTGTTCCCTCGGTGTCTGACAAACTCTTTTTCATTTCTGCTGCCTTTACTTTTAAAATTGATTGTCCACATTACCCTTGCATTTTATCAATACTTTTAGTACGGCGCATTCTGACTTCTGTGAATTCTGTGCAGATTCCAACAAGTCATTTGATTTTAGTAAGAACAAACCTTGAGCTAACCTTTTCATCCATTGCTCCGATCTTCCCGCCTAAGATCATAAGACTACTGCGGTGTTAGTCAAGTTGGTACGTCATATAAGACACACAAGTTGTTTCTACATGAGAAATAAATCATAAAAAATGTAAGCAAGCGTTTGAAATTTAAGTTCCATCAACTTGAATATCAATAATTGCAATAATCAGTAGAAGTAGACATTCTGGTTTATACTCGGTTTTCTAAACTTTAAAAGAAGTTGTTGCAAAAAATCCCCCAAAACAGTAGCTTATTTTGAGGGCCCACTCACACTGGGGCCATTTGAACCCTTTGTATAACATTACAATGGGGAACATTAGCGGCATTGATTTTGTTGTTATTCAGACCTGCCATTTGAAGTTAAACACCACGTTGGAAATCATCCGCAAGAGCCAAGCAATCGACACCACAAGCCACTCACTTCATTAAAGACAATGTCAATAAAATAAATCAAATACATGATCAAGACAGACAGACAGACAAAGAGACAAGGAACACAATTAGATAAAACCCATAATCACATTGATAGATAAACTGCTGTTTAAGTTATTTTGTGGAATTGGCCCTAAGACAAAGAGAAAAAGTGCAGCAAGTTAAATTAATAATGTTTCTACATGATACTCATGTATGTATTCACAAGTAAAAAGTCCATAAAGCAGTACCTGGCCAAGATCCCTGTCCTAAAGTGCAAAGTGTCCACAAACAGAGGATAAGTCTTCAACACATAAAGGCAAACACAGGCCATTAATGTTTAGCTTTATATTTGTTTAGATTGAGTACAGCACACAGAAAAAAGCTCTTGGCGTCAAACATTTAATAGAACAACAGCTAGTGCCAGAGGGAAGAGGAGTAAAGAGACTGGCAGCAGGATGATGCCCTGTGGGATCATTAACAATGTTTCAGGCCCCTGACAGGAGCCTACAGTTATGAGTAACATTACTCAGACACCGACTGGAATCTGCCATTGTTTAAAAAAGGACTGTGAGAAGAGCAGTCGCATCTGTAACATAATGTATGCAGCTCACAGTTGTGCAGATGCGCATGCATGAGCAACCATTTTGATCTACGGCCCACCAATTACCCACCAACTACCCTGGAAGCGTGGGAGCACTCACATTTGACTTGAGAGGCATTTAGGCCTGGGAACCAGAAGTCTTTATTTTTGGATTATGATAAGAAGAGAAGCTACATTTGTCTTTCTCTTTTAATTCAGATTTTTGCCGGACTGAAGATTCTCTCTCATCCAGTCTATATATATATATATATATATATATATATATATATATATATATATATATATATATATATATATATATATATAGTATTTAGCTCCACCTTTTATTTACATTACACAGTGGTATTGAACAGTAAAGCTCCTCTGCAGTGAAGAGGTTGGTGCATCCAGTTTGAGGTGTAGGAGACACAGGTCCAAAGGTCTTTGTGCCAGTTCCTAGACTAGGTAAATGGAGAGTGTCAGAAAGGGCATCTGGCTTAAAAAGATTACCCAGCCAATACAGATTACTCTGCTGTGGCACTTACTTTTTTGCCATGACTGCTGCACCACTGCTCTGAACCAGCAGCAGGTCCAGAGAGTGCAAGGAATTCAACGAGTTTGTAAACTCACAAATCATGAAAGAAGCCAGCCGCTGTGTAGTGTATCGTACTGACCTGATCTCTGCTGAACAGTTTAACTTTTATTTAGTTTAACTTTTATTTAGCAACCACTATTGCTACGTAAGGTCATGTCAAGTCTAGGAGTCGAACCCATGACCCACAGTCTTCTTGCTGTGGGATTAGAAAAGCTAACCTGTTCTCCTATTATTCCATGTTCATTATTAAAATCACAAAATACCATGCTTCATATTGATCAGGGCAAGATGATATGACCTTAAATAAATGTTGGAAGCTTTGGTTTGTTGTCAGAGAAAGATTTTGTGGCAAGTGATTTTTGCGAACTGCAGCTGGTTTGGGACAATGGTGTGGTACTGTGCTTTAGGTTTGATGATACTGTTACTAATGTAAACAACAAGCCGTTGCTCTGATTGGATGAAATGATCTGGTCATAGGAAGATACTGAGAAGTGGTTCATCCAGTCACCTCCAGGTTTTCATCTAAAGGACCTGTCTGTGTCTAAGTGTCATTCTACGTGGCCATTGTCCAGGATGTACCCTGCCTCAGGCCCAAAGCTGCTGGGATAGTCTTCAGTAACCCAGAGGAAGAAGATGAATGAATGGATGCCCTTTATAAATCCATTCTGTGGAAGCTTCCAGATAGTGCAAAGTGATTATTTTAAGATTATTTATTTTATAAATAATGTGTGTAATGTGAAAAAATGTAGGCAGTTATTTATTGTTACCAACACATTTCACATGTAGATGACTTTGTAGGCAGGAGAATCAGTCGCCAATGTTAATTTTTATATTGTTTTTTGCTTTTTGTATTTCTCTACATTAAAAACATTCTAACAACCAATTCTGCAATGTGCACAGATGTTTCACAGCCCACCATCTTTCCAACAAAAATAAGCTTAAAAAATAAGGCTGATCCATTTGTACCTGACTCTTTGGACCACTTCTAATCAGTGGTGGAAGAAGTCGACTTGTAAGTCGAATTTTTACATTTTCTACACTTTTAATACTTTCTAACCACTTACCTCCTAACCCTCTACTTAATGGGGGACACTATCCCATACTCCACTACATTTTAGAACAAATTTCATCATTTTCTACTCCACTATATAGTTTACATTGGTTTGCATTACATTATACCTATTTAACTGAAGGGTAACACTTACTAACTACATGCTATCAAGCAGTAGTTAATTCATTATTTTTCCAATGCATTACTCTTACATTGAAGCAACCCTGCTTAATGGTTTGCCATTAGCGCCAAATAACTTTTAGCCCAAAAATACATATTCTCATTTTGATGGCTTTTAGATATAGAAGATAGATAGATCTCACTGACTCTGTACCCTTAGCTAGACAGAATCCTCCAATGTAACTGTCCTGTTGCTGGGACACATTGAAAGAAACAATGTGAGTGACACGCTTTATGGCACTCAAATAGATTGAGCAGAAAAAGACCAGTTCACTGGACCCTAGCAGAGTTGTATTTGTACCAAATAAGCTAGAATTACCCTACCACACTGGAAGACATGTTTTGTTCTTCCAAACTGGCTGGCTCTACTTGAAAACAAAGCATGCCTGTAAAACGACACAGCTGAGAGTCTGAAGAGAGATCTGTGCCCTCTACTGGCTAAAAGTTACACATGGTTGCTTTAATAAACATTAATAAATTATAAACAATGGTATTAATGTTCTTAAATAAAAACACCACGTACGGTTAAATACACAAATTGAAATCTGCATCTACAAATAGTTTAATCATTAAATTTTAAATTTAAATTTATATTTAATATTACATTACTACTGTTTAATTGTGTGTAGAATGTTTATTTGTTTGAATGTGTTGACGGTTAAGACAAGTCTTAAAAATTCCAGTGCCTTTTTTGTGGAGCCACCTTCAAACATTTGCTGGGAAATCTGAAAACCACATCAAATTTTAATGTTCACAGACTTAATGTTCATATCAACCATTTTTCTTAAAACACATGTGTGCTATAACACTCAAAAAATGCATCTTGTTTGGTCCAGTGTATTTGTGTTGTCCATCTTAAATAAATGAATAAATCAAATAAAAATAAATAAGTAAATAACTGTAAAACTCTCAATCTGAGCATGTTAAGAAATTGAAAGTAACTACAAAATATGAAACTTTAACATACTTTCTAATGGTACTTTTTTATGTTCTAACAGTTGCCCCATTGTCTTTAAATCTTCACGTTTGGACACTCTTGAGTTAAGCATGAGTTCTTCCTCCACCACTGCTTGAAATTGTCATTTTAAAACTATCTATATAGTTTTGGAGTGACTGGCTTCTGTTAAATGTAAAAATAAAATAAAATAAACTACAACCAACCTCAGTCTTTCCTACTCCTTGCTCTAGTCTACACTTCCCTTTTACAGAGGATGGTGGCACCAAAGTTCAGCTGTAGCCCTCTCTTGCCTCTGCGCGCTCTCCGGTGTCTCCCTGTGGCAGCTCCAACCCCAGCCCTCAGCCTCAGCTCCAGCTTCAGCCTAAACCACATCCACAGCAGCAGAGGCTCAGAGTGAAGCCCCGAGTGAAGCAGGAGCTCGCATTCGTCACGTGTTGAATAATCACATTTGCAGAAGAGAGAGGGACCGTGCACTCTTGCGTTTTCCTTCAGCCTGCGATCATCCCCAACAGCAGCAGCAGCAGCAGCAGCGACAGGAGCGTACTACGAGAGGACATCAGTGCGAGAAAGTTTACGCACAGGACGACTTTTAAGAACAGTTTCTGATCGTTTGGAGTCGGAGCTGAACTGAACGGAGTATCGGAGGGAAACTTTTTTTTTCCTTTTTTTTGGAAATGGAACTTACTTTCACTCGGAACTTTATCGTTATTGAGGAATACTGAAAGGACGTTTGGGATAAGTGAAAGCGGACTGGTTTTTGCATCGTACGAGAGGAACACATGAATGTAAGTTGAGATTTTGCAGAGATAGGCGAGTTAAGTTTTGGGGTTGAGTTTGAGTCATTTTGGTGGAGTTTGTAACGATAAGAGTTCAGTCATTGAGCACTTTTCGTAAATACGACACTTCATTGATTACATTAGCCGCGAATTATAGTGTAGTTACCGCGTTAGCAAGAATTTTTCAACGTTGTGATGGCTGATAGGCAGGCAGGTATATATTTACCATTCAAATTTGAAAAAAAGAATATCACAGAGACTCACGTTACTAAAACCATCCTGCAGTCACTGACAGACACTTCTTATCCAGGCATTATTCCGTTAGCTTACAATTTGAAAGTTGGCAAACTGTATGGTGATGTATGCGGTGATATTGAGGGTCATAATGTAACTTTAAGCCCTTAGTTTTACCTGTAAGGCTCTAACCTATCGATTAGTGTCCTGCCAAAAAGGCACTTTATGACCAGGTTACACATTTTACTTTCTGGCAGCAGACTATTTGAACTCTCCGTCATGTGGCAGTCTAAGTACGCCCCCCGTGAGACATTCCTACGAGACCCCGCGGAGTTATTGTACAGTCCGCCGTGCGTCTATGTGGAAGCACGCAGCGGAGGAAAACACCACACGTCCGAGCGGGGCATTGTGTCGGCGGACTCGTGCGCGCTGACCGTGAATAGGTGTTCCTTTTACTCAATTAATAAATTCATTATGTCTCGGTGGGGTGCCATCAGCAGCGCACTGCCCCGGGAGTGTGAGGGTTGCCATGGAGAGGCCAGGCATTATGCAGAGTTTTTTTCCCTCCTCTTTTGAATACGGACTGCAGACTCCTCCCTCCTCTTTATTTGTCACAACTCATCTCACAGGCAATGTCTTGCACCGATGCATCATTGAAAACATAACTTTTTATTGGAGTTTAAATGGATTTTGTAAATGGGGTTCTATTAGATACTTTTGGAGCTATGTTACTCTCTACAGAAGATGGTTGTCAGCCCACACCCAGTTTGGAGAAGCAGACTGGAGCATGACCCATAAGCTAAACCACTTACTGCTGTAAATGGGCCAAGTGAAAATTTATTTGCAGACACAAACCAAACTTTTGTTTAGCTGGTCACATAGGTGCCTGGAGTGAAGTATTAAAACATTAAAAAAGCAGTCATGCTATAAAGTATAAGCATGTAAAACACATTTGTGCTGATGTGGTTTTCTGAAGGTTGTAGGTCCTTTTTGCATTCATGGTTAAATTAAAATAAAACCAATTTTATCAAAAATTTTCTATATAAATGGTATAAAAGTTTAAAGTTAGGTGGAGTTGTGTTGCACCATTAAAACTGAGCTTGGTGTTGTAAAGAAGAGTTTAGCTGAATTAAGCCCAGTTTAATCAACCTCGAAGCAATATTAAAATTACTGAAATAATTGTAATAATGACTAATTTTTGCATCAAGGTGAAAACTCCAACCTACTGTTCTACTCCATATACAATACATATTTAATTGATTACTGAAACTAATACAAGAGCTGCCGAGTATGACACATCAATGAAATTTTTACTAGATTTTTGCGACTTTTTGATGCTGAGTCTAACAGATATTTACAAACATATACGCCAACATCTTTTAATTAACAGCAACAACAAACAACAACAAAAAAAACACAGTTGTGTAGTGTCTGAAACTTTTCACTATATACAGTGGGCTGAATTTCTGAATATTATAAAAAATACAATTTAATGAGTGTTAAGTAACAGCTATTTTAATAGAGAGCCTGTTATACCACTTTGAACCAGTAGATGAAGTTGTGAGCTGTAATACTGCTTAGCCCTAGTTGCCCTCAGCCTGGCTCAAATGGAAGATTACTTTGCAACAGGGTCTACAAGGAACATCTTGATGTTGTTAAAGGACAGGTACTAAGGTGTAATTCAGAGTTCTGTGAGTAAAACTATGTGAGATTTATGTTCTTACAATATACTAGTGTCATAAATAATTTAATTTCCTTCAAGTATGTCAAAACTATACAAAATCCCCTAATTGTTGTTGTTGTTATTATGTTATTTATTTATTAGCTTTAGTGTTGTTTATTTAATAGAGTGTATTATTTATACATTTTGCAAAGGCTGTAATTAAAATTTCCTTGCATGAAACTAATGATGAATTAGAATCAGTAGCTTTTGCTCTTTTCTGTAGTAGGTTTTGTTACCCAGAGAAACAACAGAGAAAAACAAAACATTGATCTAATTGACACACAATGAAAACCACCCACTCATTCATATTTTCTGGGCACATTTGAAAAAACTTTAGGTAAACAAACAAAAGGGCAGCAGTGATGGATTAAACCACAGTTTAGACTTCTCCATCTTTTACAACGGTCCAAGCAGTATGTCAGAAACCCCTGGTGAACTGCATGAAGTAATTAGTTCACCCACACTGCTGCATACACCAATGAAGTGGCTGGTCTAGACGTCTAAATGGGCTCTGACAAACACGGGATGTTACTGTCACGACAGTCGCACTGGTGTAAAGCCCTGTGTTTTACGTAAATAGCTGCTGTGGTTGACCCTTTTGTGCTGACGTCACTCAATGAGTCACGTCTGCCTTATCTGTAGGGACTGCTGTTTCTGCCTGGTGTCACCTCTATACTGTATTCATTGTGATACGACCTGATTTTCTTTTGACCTTTACGTCTTTTCTTTTATTCAAAAATAAAACCGGACCAATTTTCCTCAGCAAAATACTAATACGTTACACCAAACTGAACTTTAGAGGTAACCATAAATTTTTAGCTGTGATTTCATTGCCCGACTGAAGCGTCCGACAATAATCTCCGCCTTGTTAAACACTGCAGTGCTCATCTATTAAAATCATTGTCTATGAAGCCTGAATGGCATCTGAAGGTCTTATTTTTTCACAGGAGATTCCTTTTACAATATGCTATTAGGTGATTAAACAGTTCTTTTGTCTCACATGCGTAAAAAACAGTAATAATTGATTATATGTATCTAATATTGTTTCTTTTTGATCTTAAACTTGGCTTTAATTTAAACTCCTGCAATTGAAAGAAGACCCTCTATTCCACGGAAGAGTGAACAGAAGTGATTTGTCTGTCTCTACGTATTAGCCCTGCGACTTACTGGCCATTGTCCAGGGTGTGCCTGGAGTTTAACGCCCAGAGTTGCTGGGATAGCCTCATTTCAACCGTGACCCCTAAGAGTACTAAGCAGAAAAAGATGAATGAATAGAGAAAAGGAACTGCACAGATATTTGGATATTGCGTTTTGTTTTGTAGTGGAGAGTTGGAATCAGTCAAAATGAACTTTCTCTCTCTCACTTCTAAAGTCAGTACATGAACATGCACCTGCCCTTGATTTACTTGTAGGCCTGTTTCATCATATTGGATGATTTATTTATTTTTTTCCCCACTTGAGAACACACAAAGTCAGGAGATCAGGCAGAGTGGCAGTGCTTGACAGGTGCTTTCAGTGAGGGCTGACGCAACTGAAGTTAACATAGAATAAATGACTTTTTCCCAACTAATGTGAACTATTTACCCTCGACCTGAACATTGTGGCATGTTGAATTTGTAGTGCTGTATAGTGGACAATGGAATGCAGAATAAAAAGACAATCTTAACTTTTATGTAGCGACTGGCATCAAGAATAAGAGCTGACTAACTATCAAGGTGCAAGGTTTTTATAGTCAATACATTACACTTTTTCATTTGTATATCCATTAGCTTAAAAAACCTGACACACCTTTCTGCTTTAGTGTCTCTTGAGTGTAGCAGCTAAAAGGTAAAGTGCTGGACAGAGCTAATGCCTATGAGCTGAATGTTAATGTCGTCATCTCAGCTCTTTTATTAAACATTTGCCTGGTGATATGATGTGGGTTAGGGTTTTTGATTTTTTGTTTACTTTTCGTGACATATTTCCCAATGACCTTTAAATTAAAGTGCAGTGTTTGATCTAGGCATAAGTAATTCATTTTTATATAGAGTTTTCCTGCCAGTTGGTGGATAGAAGGCACTGAGTTGCATGACGTCCAGTGTTCTAAACCATTAAAGAGTGTACATGAAAAAAGCTGTTCGCAAACCAACCTTCTGACCGTTCAGTAATGCACAATGTGACAGCCCCATGTGTGCCGCAACACATTTACCCGTTGATTTACAACATCACTTTGAAAGAAGCATAAACAAAGATGTGTTTTTCTTGAACTCACAGTTGACCCATTCTTCACCGATGTAAAAGTTCACAAACAGGATGAACTTTAGCCCCGGTCGCCGTAATACTGTCCAAACAGACCTAGCTACTGTAATCCGAAGCACATGTGTTTTAAATGATGCAACCCTGTCGGCTGCAAATGCAATATTAGCCGGTGTCATCTTCAAAGACATAAGGTGTTATATTTTATCCCCACCATCTTACACAAACAGCTGAACTAACTCACGCTGCTCAGGCTAAGACGAAGAAAAAAAAAAAGGATGATCCTTCTTGTCATGCACTTCACAAACCTTTAACTCACCGGTGTGTTTTCCCAATACTGTGTGTGTGTTACGGCCAGGAAGTGCGTGTGAGTTTGAAATCTGTGATGGCTTTTCCTGGCTCCGTTCACGTGCCCAGAGACCGGCGTTTCAAAGACTAATGCGGGGCACAGAAGTGCGGCACTTGTGAGAGGCAAAAATCTGGCAAACATTCAGAGGTTTCGAGTTAGCGCTGTGCTACGCCTGTCATCCTGATGTCCAGCCGGTGCCGTCTGTGGCTTCCTCTGTGGCCCCTGCAGCCCTGGCAAGTTCCTGAAACTGCACATTTTTTCTTTGACTTAACTGTAATCATGACACGGAATTACAAAACTATTGCACATGGCCAGTCTCTGCAGCTGTCCCCTTCGGCCTTTTAGGCGGTGACGACTATTTAGCTTGTCTTAATTAAATTTGGACAGCTGAAGTTGTGTAATGCCGCACTGGGGATCTCCAAGATACATTTTCACAAAGTATTTTGGCTGTGTTCTTGTAGATATCAGACAAAAATAGGAAATTGCTATAATGAGCCTAGAATAAACAGGGCTTAACTGGTACAATAATACACTAGTGCTTAGTCTGGTCCCTTATAATAGCAGACAACGGTTGAAAATAACATCGGGTCGGACCTTCATTTTGATTCATTGAAAAATAATTAAAATTGACGTAATTATGTCTGTGGTGATTGCATGCAAATCCGTCTTATAAATACAGTCTATTTAAAGCTGTGTAGTTTTTAGGTGGCATCTTGTGATCACATTGCAAATTGCAGCTACACACAAACTTCCTGCTCACAAACATATACAGCAAGCCAGCAGGGACATTTTGTGAATAAACAAATCTTACAGAGAAGGGCAAATGATAGGTTTGCTTTAAAAATGTTGAAATACAATATATTTAGTTTGTAAAGATGCTCAGCCTTTAAATTGAAAAAGCATGAATGAATGAGAATGTCTCTCAAAGCAGACCTCAGTTTGTCCTCCACTGTACAGAAACAGGAACAGGCAGAAATGAAACCACTGGGTTGGAAAGAGTTTCAAATATATCTTTTTTTTGTTTGTTTGTTTTTTACATGCGATATACATTTGCAAATAGCATTATTTTCATACATTTAAACAA
This sequence comes from Rhyacichthys aspro, assembly GCA_036850595.1. Lineage (NCBI taxonomy): Eukaryota > Metazoa > Chordata > Actinopteri > Gobiiformes > Rhyacichthyidae > Rhyacichthys > Rhyacichthys aspro. The sequence continues at coordinate 19,558,638 of CM072160.1, forward strand.
TCTTGAAAACATACCATTTTTGCGCTATTTGTTTCAGTTGTATATTTCTAGATATGCTGCACCTCTGAAGTGCCAAAAATACAATAGGCTGTCATATTATGTAAATAAATATATATTTGAGTGTAGGGGTAGTAGTGAAGCTCAAAAAACAAAACACAAATCTAAACAGAACATTTTTAAAGGTCACAATTTTGCAAATAAAAACAAAACAAACTGTTTTACTGTTTTGTTTTTTGTTTGCTGCCCATCAGGCTTTGATTGGTCAAATGGACTTGCCTACGCCTCCATTGTTGTCGTTGGCTGCAGTGTCTCTTGCACTGTTAATGCTAGTGCTCTTTTATTATGCCCTGTTCAGACTACACAATTTTAAGGTACTAAAGTCAGCTGTGGTCACCTACAAAAACCCTTATCGAATGTGACTTGAAGTTTGATCGGTAATGATGTTGGTGTGTGTAAAATAATCAAAAATGCTCACCAGTTCACTGACTCCAAATATCTATCAGAAATCCTGTTGAACCAACCGTAAGACTGTATCTGAAAAAGGGTGAGCTTTATGCAATAAATGACTTGACTGAAAATAGGAGATGAAGGCTCCATCACACTCTAGCTTTGGACTTTGAGACCTCATGACCTATGACCTCCTACATAACAAAAAGGCATCAAATTTATTAAAGAGGAAAATACCCAGAAAAGTTGACTTTGAATAATGTTAAATGTTCAATTAATCAAACTTTTTTTTTAAATTGTCATATTGCCCAGCCTTGTTTTCATTGTTAAGGTTATAAGTGTTTTTGCAAATGCATTCAAACTTGTTGCCTCATTGTCTTGGTGACAGGATGAGATATTAAAATGATAATTTCCCGAAACAGAAAAGCCGCAAAAGCAATAAGCTGATGTGAGAAATGAATCTCAAAGACAATTTGTCAGGCACGAAAGCTATCCTGATGTTCCCAGCTTTCACTGTTGGCAGAGTATGGATGGCTGCGGTCATGCTTACAGAATGCTATCCATTGTGTTCAAGCAGTGTTTACATTCAGCATGCAAAGCCTAGAAACCTTGGAATTAGTAGGTTGACTTAGTTTAAAGGATTTTGCTGAAAGTGGGTCAATGCTATAGGCCCTTGTACCAGCAACATCATCAAAGATACACACCCACCAGCAACAGAAGTATCATTTTCCCCATTCATTTATATGAGCGTGCTAGTTTAAGACACTTAATTACACTCATTATTGTTGGCAAATTGTTGTCAAGATTCTATGAAAGTTTGAAAGTATGCCTGCTGCTGTGTTGTTTACCATTAGCAGATGAGGCAAGAATGCTAAAAAGCTATGGTTTGATTTTTATATAGCCCTTTAGCAGCTTTAGTGATGCGTATGCTAATTTGAGTTTGACAGTCTTTAATGAGGAAGCACAGGTCCTAAAACAACCCGTGGATAGCTCTGGGTCTTCCTTGTGGAGTTATTTATCTTTCTGTCCAAGTCCACAGATAGTCAAGCCATGACTTGCATCACATAGCCAAGGGTGACCACATTTACAATGGTCCAAAGCAGGATACTTCTTCATTTATATTGGCTATTTATAATTTTGATTTTCAAAAATGTACTCATTGCCAAAAGGACAAGTAAAGGAGATGGAGATTGGGAATGGCCGATTAAATGTGAAGCCTTTAGTTCAAATGTCACCCTGGCAATAAAAGGCTGTATTTATAGCTGTTCCCACAATACACCATGGCTTTCCTAATCATTACCTCTACTTACTTGGAGAAGCTGTATTGTTACTAAAACTCTTTCGAAAATAACTCTCTTTTGCTGTGAAGGCTAGCGTCGCAATGACCTTAGGCTTAAGAGACATAGAAATAGACCATTGAGTGTTGAATTATAAACTTGTGGAGCAGTGTGTGATTGACAGCCAACAGCAGTCTACTACAAATCAATTGGGCTGTATTTGTCTTTGTGCTGCTTTGTTTTGGTTAAAAGCAGGACATTCAGGACAGGGGGTGGTTAAAATTGGCAGTTTTTAGGGTCAACAGGACATAGGATAATTAACTTTAAACAGGACAGTGCGGGTTAAATTGTAACCTATGATCACCCTAACTTAGTGGATGTAACCTTAATGCTCATATTTACATATTTACACAGAATTACTGATTATTAACATAACATTACTGATGATCCCTACCCACTCACTCACAGCACTCAAATGTAGTCAAAAATCATCTTGTTCATTTTTTCATGGCAAAGGCTTGCAACCTGCTTAAAATGTGCATACAGTTCATGTTGTTTACAGAATGTACAAGGGTTTATAGGTAGTATTAAGATGTACTTATATGTACACAAATTAGTAAACAGAAGGGAATTAAACCCGCTGTGCAAAGTCCATGGAGGTTAATCCTGTGAAAAGAATTAAGCTTTTGTTATATAATTTAAACAAAACTTCACAACAAGGTTTAACTCATGAGACCAGTGAGAGCCTCCGCGATCTAGGCCAACAGTGCAAAGGAAACATCGGAATCCAAGCCACAATGGGCCTGGCTTACAAAACGCAACAAACACCAGTAGCTATTCTGAACTGCTATTTTCTTCCAAATTGCTTCCCCAAAGGCTGTGAGCGTAAATACATTCTTACCATTTATATCCCCGACTGTTAAGTTTGAGTTAAAGCAGGCCCGACCAAGACCTCCATGGGTGGGTGACAGGGTTTCGTATATATTTGTTGTTTGGCTTCAGAAATGCAGAAAATACTTCTTCCCAAACGTACTAAAAGAATGCTTTTTTAAACATATGTCTCTCTGGCTTTTCTTAACCCAGTATTGTGCAATTAGCCAACCCCACTGTGTCTGCTAGATCCATTAGGCCTGCTCCACTCTGCAGAGGTCCTCCACTGCAGCTCGACCGGAGAGCGCATTATTTCAGTTGTGGCAAAAATTCTGGCCTTGAAAAGTTATCCTTTGTGCACGGGAGATAGCTTTTGTAAAAGTGGATCCCCAGTGAAGTAAATCAATAGTGAGACTCAGAGGTTCTTCTCAAAATTCTCAGACCATCACGGTTTGTTTTTGCCAAGAAAAACGCACTCGAAGCAACCCAAATGTGGTATTTAATGGTGAATTTGCAGCGCTTGCCATTTGGAATTAATACGATCTCACTGCAAATAGGAATAAAAGCATTGTAATTGACACCAGGGTTTATTGTAATCCCTAAAACAAAATCATATTCTCGTAAAGGGACATTCAAACCATGAGCAATTTGTCAGTTTACATCTCCAGTATTCTCCAAGCTTCTTAACTTCTCATGAATCCAATTGAGAATATTAGCATTTTTAGCCTCACAGGCTCTAAATAAAAACAGCAGACTGAAATTATCCCCAGAATCCTGTGCTGGTGGATATCTACCAGCAGCCCTCAATTACAATGCTGCCGTGCCAAAAAAAGAAGAAAGAAGTAGACTGCGCGGAGCCCTTCAACTGCGCTGCACCGCTCCGTCACTGTGTACGCTGTCACCACCACGCCTCAGACGGAGCAGAGTGATGCGCTCAGGGACAAATGGGAGCAGACAGATCCGAGCACATACGGATGTCTGTTTGCAGGTTTTAGTTAAGCCACTGGAGGGAGCCTCATGGAGATGTGTCACAACCCTATTGCCCATATAACACTGTGTCTGTGTGGGGCTGGGGAATCAATTCAACACTAAAACCTAATTTTGATAACCCTTTTATGTGTGCTGTATGGAGAAAAACAGTGTAAAGGCATACTGATCAGTCTTCAGCACTCTTAAAAGCACTTTTTCACTCTACCCAAGTTAATTGTAAGTTAATAATTATGTATTTCTGGTGTTAAATGAATTATGTCAAATGCTTGTCCTGTTGTCCTTGAAGGCTGAAGCAGGTGAAGCAGCTAAGACAAATTCCTACCAGTGTGGCACAAAAAGCTTCTCCAGATCTTTAGAGTTTACTGTCTACAGACAAAAAAAAAAAAAAAGGTTCCCCAAAATGTTTAGTTCACCCTAATAAAACAAAAATAATTGATTACAGCCATCTTTGGGAAGGTGCAATCTATAAAATGAAAAAAAAAAAATGCAATTGACTTACTTGAATGAAGATTTTTAGTGCTTTAGAGATGTGTATGCTGATCTAATTAAGCATCTGTTTTCTAAGTCTTTGATGAACAGACATAGGTCCCAAAACAACCCATGAATAACTCCTTCATGTGGTGTTTGTCTTTCTGTACGAATACAGCCCAACATAGTCATAAGCATCCACTGTAGCTTGTATGCTTGTATAAAAAGAGCAGCTAAATATTGAACCACTCATTAATGTTCCCTACCCACTCACTGATGGCACACACATCGTCAGTTCATTGTGATTGCCAGAATCATTGTGATGAATAATGTCAGTTGTTAGATTTCTAGTTGCACTTAATGAATTGTAGACTATTTGGATTTGTATGGTTCAGTCCTATAGCTGTACATTTTTACCAATCCATTAAAAAGCATGAACCACAGTCATTTTAAGGTAATGTTCAAAGGCTGGTGCGCAGCATAAAGAGGCTACAGTAGTAGAAGCTATTCTTGTATTATTGCAGTAGACCAACTGATGCTATTATATTAGTACTTAGAAGGTGTTCCCTATTTAAAACAATTCAAAATATTACCCCTTATTCTATTACCATTTTTACAGCAATTACGTCCCCCAGAAAAATGTCAATGGCACAAATTATGTGAATTAAAAGTTTACTTTTTTTTTTTAAAAGTTTGAGCTGCATTGTATTAGAAACACAAGCATAATGCTGGGGATCTTAAGTATATACATGTTGAAAAAAGTTGTAATTAATATGTTGGTCTCACATCTCGATTTATATGACTGGCTAAATCCACGTACTTACACATGCAAAGTATAAAGCCCTTAAACAATACCGCTACAGTATCTTAGAATTGTATATATATCAAGAAAAATATATCCCAGCAAACCAAACCCTTAAAATCATTAGCCTTAACTGAGGTGAAATGTAGACTTCATCAAAATATTGATTTGAGGTCATGTTGCCTGGATCCTCTGTTTACATTAACTTGACTAGATTTACTTTGGGAACAAGTCATAATGAGTATGAATTACATGAAAAGTGACAGAACCACAGATAATTGGAAGTGGCTCTCGTTCTGTAATGAAAAAGACACAATTGTTTCCCAGACGTTTGGTGGTTTTGGATTTGTCTGCAGATGGTGACAGTCTTGTTGAACCACTTCCACATTTCTCCACAGTGTCTCCATTACAGATCATTAGCAGCGGTGCGGGTCCATTGCCAGGGTTTGCATATTGTTAATGCAGAGATCTTCACACTCCTTGCCTTTTAAACACTTCCATATTTGAATATGCCTGGCCTTTGATTCAACAGCCCAGTTCTTTTAATTCTCCTACTTTTTAAAAAATACATGGGGTAAGGGTTGCTTAGGGAGGATTTAATCTTTCAAATGTTTTTTTAAGAGTGTTTTAGAAGTACAAACGCCAAATCGGGCAACATGCATGAATATTCAATACAAGAACGCATAGAAGTCCATGTGAAACATTTAAGCATGGGTATCAACAGTAGGGGTTCTCAGGCAGGTGTAGTACCAACAAAATCATAGTCTTGCACATATAATTTATTCATTGATTTTTTTTTTCTTTGATAGAAAGTGTAGATAGACAGAAAACAGGGAGAGAGAAGGGAATGACAATGAGCAAATGATTCAAGCTTATGTGGGTTTACTGTAGTCAATAGTTTACTGTGGACTAGTAATGCATCGAGCAAGAATGCTAAAATGCTGTAGCCTTCAAATATGTTGCATATTCCTCAAACTGGATGCAATGTCTATGTCTAAGATAGCGACATGCATTTAATTTTAATGTGGGTCTTGCAGCTTTTGCGATGTGTATGCTAATCTCATCAGGCAGATGTTTGTTTAACAGTCTTAGATGAGGAAGCACAGGTCCTAAAAATACCAGTGTGCAACACCATTTGGAGTTTTGTCTAGCATAACATGGTTCCAAGTATCCACTGACTTGTAGCTTGGAGTCTTTAGCTGGTGAAGCCCAATGTACCCTACCCACTCACTGACAGCACACATGGAGACAAATCTAATACAATCTAATTAACTTGCACAGCTGAAATGTGCCCAAAAAAAAAAAAAAAAAAAAAGAGGGGCAAAACCCCCCCCCCCCCCCCCCCCCCCCCCCCCCCCCCCCCCCCCCCCCGCGGGGGGGGGGGGGGGGGGGGCCGGGGGGGGGGGGGGGGGGGGGGGGGGGGGGGGGGGGGGGGCGAACACGCGGGGGGCAAACCCACCCCCCCCCCCCCCCCCCCCCCCCCCCCCCCCCCCCCCCCCCCAAACGCCGCCCCCACCCCCCCCCCCCCCCCCCCCCCCCCCCCCCCCCGCCGTGGGGGGGGGGGGGGGGGGGGGGGGGGGGGGGGGATTCCCCCCCCCCCCCCTCCCCCCCCCCCCCCCCCCGGGGGTTCCCCGGGGGGGGCGTCGGCCCGGCCCTGGCCCCGGCCTCGCCCCCCCGTCCTCCCCCACCCACCCCCCCCCCCCTTCCTTTTTTTTAATGATAGACAGTCTTTCCCCCGCCTTCTGAAATAATACACAGTTCATGTTTACAGACTAAATATAAGTATAATAATAAATATGAGAAGCTAAGTTAATTTCAGTATTTAAAGGTGCAGTATGTAGTTATTTCATCACTTTCTGTGAGCACCTATTTTAGGCCCGCAGGGACAAGGTGTTGGCTTGAACAAATCTCGTGTATGTTGGTAGGTTAGACTTTAAAAAAACCAAATAAACCAAATAAATTTACTTCATCAATAAAGGAAACCTAAACCATAAACATTTTTACCAGAAGATGTTTTCAAAAAACAAATATGAATGTACTTTTTCTTAGTTTGTCCACTATGATGTAGGAGCAAGAATGAGAAAAATGTAAATTTCCTAAGATAGAGGGTTATTTTGAAGTGATTTTACACTATTGAATATAGTTGTGACTGTTCAGCCTTATTACACAAAGCACCAATAAGGATGGCAAATTTTTTTTTTGCCTGGATATGTGAAATTCTTCTTTGCACTAACCTTTTTACACATTCTTCCATACAAATCCCTTTACTGGCTATTCTAAACTCAAGAATAACAATCAATAGGTAATGTTAACTAATAAATACAAAAGATTATTAAGACTAAAATCTCTTAATTACTCCTCATGAATAAATATTTAGTTTCTGTTTTGCCAGTCTTATACAGATGGATCCTTTCGCACCCCTGACTTTGACTGATTTCCAGTGCCCCCAGTGTGCAGCAGTGGTTAGCACATTGGTTATCCTGGCAAGAGTACACTGCACCTTTTTAATTAAGGTTGAATAGTGACAGCCATATACCCCTTGTCTTGAGGTATTAAGCTGTGGCCTGTGGTTTTGATGTTTCTTTTGCAGAGGTATGTAGGTGGAACAAGGTGTTGACTTATTAGGTGAAGTTAGACGTGTAGGAAAATGTGCAGGAGTATTGTACGTGCTGCGGTTGGGACTGAAGCCTATAATACATATGGGAAAGTCTTTGAGGCATTTACTTGTTTTTCTTCAAGTAACTATTTTTCAACGCAGGAATAATACCACCTTTTTAAAAATTTGCAGCTGTCAGGTTTTGATATAACTCAGCCTTTCCTTTTGCTGTCTTTACAGGTTTAAAATAAAGGACCTAAAATGAAGACAGCTGCCAAGGCTTTTGGGATAATGGACCCTTTGCGCCGAGAAGGATTTTGGAGCAGAGGTTGGGTGCTAATGGTCTACGTAGTCCTGGAAATTTTAACACTCAATTCACCAGTTGTCATGGGGACCCTTGAGCTACAGCTGGATGAGGAACAACCTGCGGGTACCATTGTTGGTGACATCAGTGCAGGACTTCCTCCTGGCGTCACTGCATCGTTGTACTTTATATCAGACCATGAGGGCACAGGAGTTGGTACGGATCTGGACATAGATGAAAGTACGGGCATTATCAAAACTGCCAAAGTTCTGGACAGAGAACATAGAGATCGGTACAATTTTATTGCAGTCACAATGACAGGTGTGACAGTGGAGGTTACCATCAAGGTCAACGATATTAATGACCACGCGCCAACGTTCCAGAAGAAACGGGCAACTTTTAAAATCCCTGAACAGACCGCCATCGGGACTCGGTTTCCCATCGAACCAGCTCTTGATGCCGATAAAGGCCAGCTTACCACGCAAGGTTACCTTATCAAAGATGGCAATGTTGCTCAGGCTTTCACCTTAGAGACAAGAAGAGGAAGCAATGAAGTACTCTATTTGGACTTGGTGGTCAATGCCATTCTGGATAGAGAGAAACGCTCTACGTATTCATTATCTTTGGAAGCATTTGATGGTGGTTCTCCGAAAAGGACCGATCAGATGATTTTGGATATCACTATACAAGATATAAACGACAACGCTCCCGTTTTTAACCAGAGCCGCTACCATGCAATTATATCAGAGAACCTCCAACCTGGAAGCAACATCTTACAGGTTTTTGCAACAGATGCTGATGAAGGAGACAATGGTGTGGTCTTGTACGAGATCAACCGGCGTCAAAGCGATCCTCAACGATATTTTGTCATTGACCCTCGAACTGGAATCATTACTCTGAACAAGCCACTAGACTTTGAAATGAGAAGAGTTCATGAGCTAGTAGTGCAAGCTCAAGACAATGCAACCCAACCGGAGGTGACCAATGCTTTTGTCACCATCCATGTCCGAGACTATAATGACAACCAGCCCACCATGACTATCATCTTCTTGAGTGAGGATGGTTCTCCTAGAATATCGGAAGGCGCACAGCCAGGCCAGTATGTCGCAAGAATCTCTGTGACCGACCCGGATTATGGGGAGTACGCCAACGTTAACGTGTCGCTCGAAGGAGGAGATGGCAAGTTTGCTTTGACGACCAAGGATAGCATCATCTATCTAATCTGTGTAGACCAAATTCTGGATCGAGAGGAGAGAGATACCTACGAGCTTAGAGTGACGGCGACTGATTCGGGAACTCCTCCTCTTAGAGCAGAATCATCTTTCACTATCCAAGTTGTAGATGTCAATGATAACCCTCCTCTGTTTGACCAACCAGTCTATAGACAAATCATTCCTGAAGTGGTCTTTCCGGGTAGCTTTGTGTTACAGGTAACAGCTAGAGATAAAGACCAAGGACCCAATGGAGACATTAACTACAGCATCTTGCAAGACCACGGTGGGTACTCCAGCTGGTTCAGTATAGACTCCGTTACGGGGATTATTACTACTCTCTCGCAGCTGGATTATGAAAAGAACCCCTATCCAAGTATAACAGTCATGGCAACAGATGGAGGGAAACCACCACTGTCGTCCACGGCAGTCGTCAACATAGTCCTGCAGGATATTAACGACAATGAACCTGCTTTCGACAAGAACTTCTACAATGTGTCCGTCAAGGAGAATGCTGTTCCAGGGACGTGCATTTTGGAGGTAGGACCAGATTTACTTGTTGAGCGGCTAAAGTAGGGTTGTACATAGTGGACTGTCAGTGCAGCCTTAGTGTGAGAGCTGGTCAGAGTCAGCATCCAGCAGTTATTACAAGCTAACTTTGAATAAGGGCAAAAATGTATGAAAGTTAAACATGAAGATATGCCCAACATAAAATGCTTTTGTCCCTCACAATGTCAATATTTTTGAATTATAGTCCATTTGAAATTTCATTAGATTGTATAGAGAATCATCCATTGCTTGAGTTGCAATATGCCATTCTATCAATGCACCTGCACTTATTTTCAATGTATCTTAGCTGATGAGTTGTAAAAGATAAGACAATCATCCTAAAATATGAATACCTGGGTTCGAAAAGGTTTTTTTTTTTACGGTTTTGTCCCTTAGTTATGTATCCCACTGCTGATTGGCTGTAAAAACTGGACTAATTTCTAAAAGTCAATTTAGATGAACCTTTTTTTCTCAGTGAAGCCACCATTGTTTTTGGTTGTAGTAGGTGTTCTACAGTTATCTATATTTCTGCACCCATTTAGCAATGTAAGAGTCCAGAAGAAGGAATCTGGACATAGCTTAAACATGGTCTCACTTCACATGAGAGGTGAAATGCTTCCAAGCTTTAAAACTATGGTGGATTTCTAAACAAATGTAGTATACCATGACTTGAATGAACAAGCACCTCAAAAGACTGCTGGATGCATTTGCTATTTACTAATACCATGTACAACCCTGCTTCCAAAACCTCTAACCTTTCCCTTTTACAAAATGTGAATGGGTTGATGTGGTAAACACACTGCCACACTTTGACACAGAATTGATGCTATAGCCTGAACTTATCTTGAGGCAACGGAGACGAGCAGAACAAATGGAAACTTATTAGATAAGTGGGAAAAAAACTGGTTACACTGATTCCTTTCATTCCTCCAGAAGAGTTATTTTTTAAGGCTAAAGCTGTTTCAATTGGAGCGCCTTATTGAGGATTTACCTGCGGTTTTGGGCCAAGACGATTGCCTCTTTGGCTGTCCTCCCCTTCACCTCTCAAAGGGTTTCCAGGGTAACAGAAGCGGTGTAAAGTCCTCTGACAGGCCCAGCACAAAGGGCCTTTTTCACTTATTCACAGGCAGAGACAAATTCAGGGCTTTATGCAAAGAAATAGATGTCACTTCACTCTCTAAAGCACTGTAATTAGGCTAGTTGAGCGTGAGAAAAAATGGCCATAGAAAACAACATGAATACAAGTTCAGACAAATTACAGCACCCCTAGTGACTGCATCCCAGATTCATTAGAACCTATTGTTTTCTCAAGTTGTTTTTAACAGTTAGACAAAAAGACATGTTAATGTCAGGGGAAACAGAGGTGGAAAAAGAAGTCAAAATTTGTTCTAATGGAAATTCAAGTATAAGTAAAAGTATTCAGAAAATGCTCCTTTGACTGCTACTACTACTGCTACTACTGTTAGGTGTTTTAAGAGACTTTCACACTTGACTTTGGTTGTTGTAACAAAACAATTTCAACTGCATATTGCTTTTTGCTGTGCTATTTTTAAGCTGCTGTGAAAGATGTCAAACAAACTCTGTCCGAACTCTTCTGAAAAGTCTCGGTCTTGTGACTTTTTTCAAAGTGGACCCCCACTGTGTTTAAAAAAATAAAAATAAAAAATGTATAACATATTTCCTCCAAAATGTACTCATATAAAAGTATATTTTAGGAAATGTGCACATTTTCTTCAACAAAATTGCTCAAGTATCGAGACACTCCCCACCTCTGCCAGGAAATAGTATAACAGTTAAAGTCTGCAGCAGTATTCTAGGGTTTAAGAACTTGGATGCACCAGACGAGATCTTGGCCCAGGGTTTGGCCTTGGGGAGAAGGAGGCTGAAGTCCTCACCGCGACTTCTGGCTTGACTGCAGAAATAGAAGCTGTGAGGGTTTCAAGTGGGAGGTCCCTAATTATAAATCAGCGTAACCACATGGATAGGAAGAATGAAAAACATACTAAAATTGATTATGGAACTTTGCAAGTGAACCAAAGAATAATTCAAAAATATGTATTTGTTGGAAAACATTTTTTCCATTGATGGATAAAGTTCATTTTCTTTCAAAACATCCAAATGTCATGATTTTTTTTCACTTCAACATAAGATGGACAGACTCAAATGCATTTAAGGCACAGCACCAGTTTGGAGAAGCATACAGGAGCAGTAAAGGCTTTGTGTAAAGTACAGCTGCTAACGGGGCCAGCAAAACACACTTCACACACAACGAATAATAATGCTAGTGTGTATTGAATAGAAAGTTTTGAAAGTCCAAGCCTCAAAGGACTAGTTCAAATCAACTCCGAATCATGTCCTGATCACTTGAAGTACAAGTCTGAGTCTGAGTCACGAATCAAGTTCCAATCTACTCACCTTAAGCTGAAATTATTACTCTTTGAGTCCGAAATGAGTCACCAGAAGTCAAATCAAAACACTTTTCTATGTGCTAAGCAGATATGTTGAATGTCATTGGGTCGAGCTAGGGTATTACAGAACAGAACCAAGTGATGGGCAGTGTCGTATTACCGTGTCTTCATTGACCGCTGCAAGCAGTCGACAAGGCGTTAGCGCAACTGGCAGATGCCCAAACGTGAGTCAAAGTTCATGGTTATGTGCACAAGTGCCAGTCTAAGCTTGATTCATTAGTTGTCATGTCTAGTCACAAGTCTGTAAAAAAGCAAGTCCAAGTTGAGTCATGGAGGCTTATGTTTGAGGCGAGTCCTGCAAATAAGGCTGGTGACTTCATTAAAGTCGAAGTTCAGGACTCTTGTACTCCACCTCTGATTTACATGCATTTTTTGCTCGTTACAATCGATTTTATTCTGTTCCTTGTTCACAGCCATAGAACTAAACATTCCCCCGTACAAGCTCCTCAATGTGGCCACCATGAACTGCAATTTAGGACATTTATTGGACCACATATGTACTGTAAGTCAAGATTAACATTGCCAGGTGTTTATAAGAATTTTTTCAACGGCCAAATTTCAGTCGTACAGTTTACTCTGACGTTAACGGGGCAATGCTACCGTCTGCTCTGAACTTAGAGTGTGCAGACAACAATCGAAGAAAATGAATAATCTTCAGAAGTATCCCTTTAATTTCAGTCAGTATGTTTGATGGTTGATCAGTGGGATCAGAAGTTCTAAACCCCGCTCAGTGCTCTTTCTCAAGGCCCTGGCTGGATGCAGTAGTCGTTTGCTTGGCGGCCTATGTGAGAACAGACTGCTCTTACTCAGGGTGCCAGTTCTCCGTCCAAACATCTCAGCAAGATATCCCGCTGCCATTTCTCTGCATATTAAACACGTCTCTCTTTTTTTTCTCCCTCTTCACAAAACCATTAGAATACTGTGACCATGAATTTGAATGTTTGAAGTGGCTCAGTGTTTTATTCCCCGCAGGTCATCGGCGCAGCTCTCTGTGGTTATTGTAAAAGAGTCTGGCTCCGTACTGCCGTGACAGTGATATTTTGTCATATTCTTTTCTATACATGAAGCGGTTTGTGGACGGCTTTATAATTAGATGTGTATGGAAAATGCGTACCCCAAAAATAACTTAAGCCTATTAGCAGCAATCAGTCTTGTAATTTAATATGCTAGATCTACAGCAAAGAAAATAGGTCATCTCGGAGAGGAGAATCAAAAATGACTCAGAAATCAACATTATGAAGACCGCAAGATTATTATAACTGATATATTTATATGTGGGTTGACAGTGTTTTATTGTAACCCTAAGCCAAATATGGTGGACAGACAGTTCACATTTAAAGGCGGGAAGCAAAACCCTACGATTATTAAGATTTAAAGGCGCAATCGTCAATATTTTCAAGTCAAACGCAGAATGTATCCAAAGATGGTAAAATAATGCCATCTGATTTCTTTGGTCACTTCTGTTTGGCTTAAGAAAGTAGAACAAAAACAGGAAATTGTAACTTTGCCAGTTTCAAAATAAAATGTAATCATGTTTTCCGACCAAACTTGAACAGTTGCCAAGGCAAAAGATAATTAAATGAAAAAACTTTGCTCAAAAGAAATCAAATTCATTCACGTTTCATGACCAAACACATCATTTAAAAAGAGTTTGCACCAACAAAGTGGAGTTTAAACTTGTGCCAATCCAATTTTATCACCAAAACTCAGTCTCAGAAATTAATTAAACATTTAAAATCAAACCAGAAAGAAGAGTTTTGCAAAATGGAGCCCAGTTTAATCAGTCTTTATATGAAATAGAAGAGGTTGGCTATTCTTATTGTTGCAGTAGGATAACGACTCCCCCACCAGCACTAGCACTGTCCATCCAAACTATTAATAAATCCAGGGAATCCAGAGTCTAGCCTTTTATTAAATCTTTTGACCAACCACAGTGAACACAGGTTAAACCACTTGATCTTTAGAGGGACATGAAACTCAGCCCTCTTACCAATTCACCCTAAAGTGTACAAAGTCTCTTGGATGAGGGATAAAGCATCTTCACCTTCAGGCCTATATCCAGGTGTCTTCTTTTAAACCCTTTCTTAAGTATGTCCTGGATGACTGAGAACCTCCACCGACCTCCACAGACAATGGAAGCAATGATAAAATTGATGAAATAATTGTTCCGCGGAGCCTTCATGAGTGTCATACAGTACCTTTGTTAAATAATGCTATCATTTCCATTTTCTACTGCTCATCTTTTCTCTTTTCGGGTCGCCAGCTGCCTTGACGTGAGCGGGGTACGGATAATGGGCAATAAACACACTTAAAAGCTACACACACAGACAACCATTCACATTCATTTACAAGGGGCAATTGAGAGTCACCAGTTCACCCGTACATGCATGGGTACGAATGGTGTGAGTGACAATGAGTGACTGCAGAGAACCCACAGGAAAGACATGCAGACTCCACTGTGAGAAGCTGTTGAATTCAAGTTGGGGACAGACCGACGGACAGACGAGGAAGTGCATTTACAACACTGTGCTGGCATAGTCTGCACTTCAAGCAGCCTTTTACTAAACTGCACTTGCTGCCATTGAAATGACAATAATTACACTTGAATACATGGTGAAAGTGTAAGTTTAATAACAAATGGGTAAAGTGAGTTTATAGAGGTAGTGAACCACTTAAAAATTGCTGCTGTGAAGTATAATTAACCACATCAAGCTGCTCTTTTTATAGTCTTTGTCCCTGCTTTAACAGTTAGTGCCATTCACTCTCCTTTATGTTATTCCACTCAATGTAATGAAGCCGAGTTGGCGACGGTCGAACGCTGCATTGGGGAATAATTTACACCTCATATCACTGTGGTTTTCTTTTGCGACTGAGAACCGTCGCTCTGTCTGATTCGGGGGGGTCGAGGGCGTCTAGGCTCCAGTCAAAAGGGGGGGGGGGGTCTAGGGGCAGCTGAGGGGGAAATGAGGCCTGACAAGCGCTGGCATGAGCGGCGGAGGTGACACGAGCAGGGGGGCTTCCTCGTCTGTCTGTCGGTCTGTTCCCAACTCCAGTTCTTATCTGATCTCACTTCATTTCTCATTAGCTGGGTGTTAGCGTACTTTTCAAACTCGATACCATTGCACTGGTGACAGAATATGTGGCTTGTCATCACTGGGGTCCCACTAGCAACACAAGACGCAGACTGATTACAGACAAGTAAACATTTTAGCACTGGAAGCTGTAACTTAAAACTGTAAAGTACTCAAAGTGCTTCCTATTCTGACTAGACACATCACTTAAAAAAAAAAAAAAAAAATGTAGGTCTGGTTGCACCCACAAAGTTAAAATTAAATTGTCTGCCAATCTAACTTTAACTAAACTTAAACTCTGCTTAAAACATGTATTTTATTGCACTGTTTAATTTTTTCTATTATTACTTACACATCAGGTATTCCATAAGTGACCTGCCAAAAGAGAATAACAAAAACTGAAGCGTTAGTATTAGCTCGATAGATCACAACAGTATTGTGATCTAAGTTTTATCTGCCTGTCGGATATTAAAGTATAAACCACTATCTGTTTTAATGTCAGTATCCATCAATATGTTGTAAACAAACAGTACTTTCTGTTTTTGTGGTTGTTGCAACATCAATCCCAAAGTCTTATGTCTGTAACCAGGGACGCCAGAGGAAGATATCTTTGTTTCTTTTGATTTCTTTACTTTTCTGTTGCTAGACAATTGGAAAAAAAGATGAATTCGGGTTAGGTCCTGAGTGAAGTAGCACAGCTCCACTGCTTGCATCTGTCCTTTTATGCCTGCATACTCAGTGCTGCATATCCACTGGGTGATCTTGAAACGGATAAAAGGTTTGCCCCTCCAGACAAGGTTCTTCTTCATGGAGGATGCTTTCAGGATGAGTTTTTGGTCACTCCATTTTGAAAGTGGGCGATATATGGTCTTGGAGGTAGCTTGTTAGTACCGTGCACCAGGATTCATAGTTAGATAACAGAGCTGCTGGAGATGGTGAGTCTTTTAGAATATGTCAGTCTTTTCACCGTAGGTTGTTTAGACTTTTGAATGATAATAGTGAAGTATTTAACATTGTACATAGCTGTTTATTCAAAGGAGCAGCTCAGATTGTTTCTCTAAATTGTACTGTTTTTGAGCTTCATCAAGTGCACTTGTTGTAGTCCATTGCCTTTGTCCATAAAATTCCCAGTCTCTGCTCCTGAAGTCAGTGGAGTCAGATTATCAAAATACTCCTAAAGCTCCTTTCCTCTGACTCAATAAGGATATTTATTCAAAATGAGCCTCTCTTTTACTGCAAGTATAAAGTTAAAGTAAAAGTATAAAGTCACAGCCGTGGTGCAGCTACAAGTGCGTTACTATTTCCCTTCTGTGTCCTTTTGTTAAATAATTTACCTAATTCAAACGGCTTTAAAATGTAAACCTGGCTGGTGCAACCGGGCCATAGGATTCAAAGGCTATTATCCAGCAGAAGTTTGAATAACCGAGGAGTAGTTCCAAAGGCAGTGCAACTTAAAGCACCTTCATTATTTCGTTGAGTTGAAAGAAGCACCTCTGTGAAGTGGCACTCTTGATCATTTCTCCATTCCCGCTGACATAAAAGCAGGCGGCCCACTGGGAAAAAAGAATACGCATAGTTGCCCCAGAGAGAAAGTGAGAACGGAAGCCTCACACAGTTTCCACAGCGTTTTTGTTCTATATTTACTACAGACTTGTAAGTGTAACAGTTGCCAATAAAATGAAACTGAACACTGTGCCATGTTAGCAAATGTATCTGGAGGCTGGATTAGATGGAGATTAAAAAAAAAAAGAGAACTTTACAGGACTTTTCAAGTTGATTCAGAAAAAAATCCTTTCTGATGGACATTGGAATTGCTAGAGCTGCATTTTACTTACCACAGCCTTGGACCATACTATTTTTTGTGCACCCACCTACCTATTGACTCCACACTCTCTCTCTTTAATGTATTATACAGTTGTCATGACAAGCGCTTCACTATAATCTGTCATTTTAACCTCAACCTTTAATGTAAATGTAACGTATGATTATATTTGATGTATATGGCTGCATTCAAGTGCTCCTTGGATGGTTCGAGTTTCCAGTTATGACTTCAGAAAGTCAGAATGTTAATGTTGCTGTTTACAAAATGCGTCGCTAATTACCTAATTATTATTTTCAACTATTTTTCAACACCAAGCTTTTTTTTTTTTTTTTTTTAAGCTGTGGTATTCGGGCTCTTAATGAAAGTTTAAACTAATGGTTGGAAAGACGGAGTATCTGAGTTAGGAAGTTGTTCCTCTGACTTTTATGTGTTATTTGTGTGTGTACTCAACAACAAGGAAGATGGATGCTAATATAAAAATGTGCTGATATTTAAATCCGTTAATACAGTCAATGTAGTGTTATTAGATATTAGTAAGTTTATATTAGAAGTAAGTTGCAACCACTAAATACGGAAATAAATAAATAACATTGTATATAATCTAAATAAGCCTATATGAACTAAAAACTGATTGTACCAGCATATTATCAAATTATTAATGTGAAAATCAGTTGGTGTCATATATTTTTAGATTACTTATATTTCTAAAATATCTTTAACACTTAATATTGATAATATATCTACCGTCAACATGGAATCACGGGCAACACCGACTCCCAGCTGACTTGAGCATGCGTTCATGTGCATTTTTCAACTTGGAAAAACGTTTTCCCAAGGACCACATGAATCTTCACACTGTAGAAAAATCCCTCTATGGCTCTGTAAAACTGCCTTCCGTATGTATCTGATCATTTTCCTTTATTGTTGAAATGAAAAACAGGTCACAGCTCACAGAAGAAAATACAGCAAAATGATATGACAGACAGCTAAAACCAGAGCAAAACTAAACCTGGTTTTGACCTTAACTGAGAATTTTTGGCAATGTTGCCACACTTTTCAAAATCCTGCATATTATGCCTGTAATTACCCACGTCTGCACACAATTATATACTCAATTGCAGCCTATGACTAATGTACCTGACTGTTAAGCCCTACATTGTTTCTACTGGTACAGCAGAGTTGTCTATTATACATGCAAGCCAGGCACCAATTTATATTCAGCCACCAAGAGTTGTTGTTCCGATTTGAGCGTATGTTCAAGTACATTTCTATCATAAATGCTGCATATTACAAGCCTGAATATGTAAAATATGCTCCAGAGGGAAAAATAGTTAGCATATCTACAGATACCTTTCAGATACCTGTGGATTTTGAACATTCTGTGGTCCATTGGTTACATTTAGGTTGGATAAGATTGGTATCTTGGTGAAAGACAAGTGAGCTTTGCAGAAAATGGATGACAAAATATGACACAAAGGTATCTTAATAAATCATTCACTTTTTTGACCTTTTCCTAAATGTCATGTCATTTATTTTCTTAACATTACCATTCTATCTTCCATTTTCTTTCTTGTACCAAACAACGTTGTAATATTTTGTTTGTCTAACTGTACAGTGAGTTGAACTTGTCACAATAGCTTGTTATAATCAGTAGTTCAGTTGTACAAGAAGGGCCAGAGATACACTTGCTGTTTAGGTATGTTTATATGACATGATCTACTGTGACGGTTCTCAAACTGTGGTCCTGGTGATAAACAGACTCTTTGTGTTGCCACCCTTAAATCTCTGAGATATTTAAAGTAATAACCATTTAACATAAAATTACAAAATGCAGAACTGTTTGTTTTTGCTATAGCTTGAGTTTATTATACTAACTTTTTTGACCTATAAAAAGCTGAGAAGTTAAGAGTACAGTATCAAGTGCTGTCTAATGAAATGTATTGTGTTGCAGCACAGCATAGTACATAAAAGCCAATCCACATAATTCATATTGCTGTATAGGTATTCTCTATTCTCTCAGCGTGCTATAAGGGTAGCATACCACCACCAAAGTGTAAATGTGAGTATTGTGTGAGTGGAAGCTTGATGTAAAGCACACAAGAAGGTAGAAAAGCATAGCAATAATTCATGCTATTTAAATAAAATGCAAATGTGTATGTGTGATCATGTGTCCAAACATGCTAACATGAGAGGGCATTTACTGTTTTAAATTGCAAATCAATGTTAATAGAGCAGGTAAGTTGCTGTTGAGTGGGTGAGTAACAGACATTGTGCATGGTTGTATTTGGGCAAGAATGTCATCAGCGAGTATAAATATTCATATAATAATAATAATAATAATAAAAAACCCTTAATGTCATGCTTTAAATCAATGTCCAGATGCCTACTTCTAAATTACTGGTTTACTATGATCTGAATGAAAAAGGATTTTGTTCTCATTCTATGTTCAACCAGATTTTTTAAAATGTTTTATGTAAGAGTCATCATTTATCAGACTTTATTCATGAATGCTCGACATTTTCTATCAGTGTCCTTTTTCTCGAAACATTTTACATTTTCGCTGCAGCTGTTTAATGTAGACTGCACTTTAAACCACAAGCGCAATTTTCAATGCCACTCCAAAAAACCTGTATTGAAGATATACAATTTTCCTTCTATTCAGCGTTATTCTACATTCATCGACAGTGATCTTTGACACAATATCCAAGTGGGACTGCTGCTTTTTCGGGGAACGGCTCTAACTATGGTGACGAGTGAAACTGCCACGATGCGACTGGCATTTCGGTCTCTCCGAGCCGTGTAATCAACAATCCCTAGACATTTTTCTGGTGAAAGCTTTTGACAAACAAAATGTTGACTTGTCTCTTTTAATACCAGCCTGGTGTGGCTCGCCTGTGGGTTCAGCCTAAAGAGAGCTGCCTGTGCCCCTAGTCTCTCTCTTGGCTTCGGCTCTGCGGTCTAACAGTATTTAATGCACCGGCCAAATTGCAGGAAAGTGGATGTGCTGCTTTATGTAAATGTAAAACTTCCTGCTGGGTCATTGGAGCAGACCTAAACAGCGATGTACATCTGGTAGAGTGTGGGTGTTCGGGTCAGAGTTGTCGGGTTTGAGACAGCTGTGTGGTTTTTTATTGTGCGCAGACGTCCATCAGCAAATCCACGGCCTGCGTTTCCATTCCCTCTCAGTGATATTGAAGCCTGAAGCATGGACGGACTACGGTTAATTATGAGGCCAAATATGTGGGTTTTCAAATATAACTGTAATACATACATTATAAAGAATAGTGAAGTATCAAATGCCAATTTTGTAAACTTTGAAAGCGGCTATTTTTTACTCAGCTGGAATTTTATCAATGTGGAAAAATGCTGGGTCAAAAGGTTAGATTTTTTAAAAAAATAAAGCAACATAAAAAAGAATGGAGATCACTGTCAAAGTTGGAAATTCAGTTCTGTAGAGTTGAGCAAGTTTTGCTGGTTTGACATTGATTCTTATTGAAAAAGCATCTGTGCCAGTTTTTGGTAGTTATGGTTTTCATGGTTTAACCTTTACAACGTGTTTCACACAAATTGCTAGAAATACACTGCCATGAAAAAGTAGTTGCCCCCTTCCTGGGTTTTTTTTTTTTTTTTGCACATTTGTCACACTTAAATACTTCAGATCATCAAATAAATTTAAATATTAGAACACAAAACGCAGTTTTTAAGTGGTGATTTTATTTATAAAGGGAAAAAGCTATGCAAACATACCTAGCCCTATGTGAAAAGGTAGTTGCCCCCTAAACCTAATAAACTGGCCCTCAGCAGCAATAACTTCAATCAAGTATTTGAGATAATAGTCAATGAGTCTTTCATATCACTGTGGAAGAATTTTGGCCCACTCCTCTTTGCAGAATTGTTTTAATTCAGCCACATTGATGGGTTTTTGAGCATGACCTGCCTTTTTAAGATCATGTCACAGCATTTCAATCAGATTCAAGTCCTGACTGTGACTCCAAAACCTTCTTTTTGTTTTTTAAGCCCTTCAGAGGTGGACATGTTGGTGTCTTTTGGATCATTGTCCTGCTGCAGAACGAACTGATGGACGGACATTCTCCTTCAGGATTTTTTGGTCGAGCGCAGAATTCATAGTTTGCCAATAATGAGACGAGCCTTTATGTTCTTTTTGGTCAGTCGTGGTTTTTGCCTTGGAACTCTGCTATGGATGCCATTTTTGCCCCGTCTCTTTCTTATGGTTGAGTCATGAACTCTAACCGTAACCAAGACAAGTGAGGCCTGTAGTTCTTTTGATGTTGTTGTGGGCTCTTTGTGACCTCTCGGTTTAGTCGTTGCTGTGCTCTTGGGGTAATTTTGGTTGGCGGGCCACTCCTGGGACGGTTCACCATTTTCTCCATTTGTGGATAATGGCTCTCACAGTGGGTATGGATAGAGTCCCAAAGCTGTAGTCATGGCTCTGTAACCCTTTCCAGACTGATAGATGTCAATTATTTGTTTCTCATCTGTTAATTCATGATAGGTAGGTTTGCATAGCTTTTTTACTTTTGATAAATAAAATAATCACTTAAAAATTGCATTTTGTGTTTACTTGACTAAATTAAGGTTGGTGGCTGCACTACTGCACTGCTTGTAGTTTTAATGGCATTTAGTGGTGACAGTGAAGATGCGATTCCACAGCTTACACTCCTCCTTTCTAGATTCAGGGGGCTTATATGGTAGCCCTGCAGGGACACGCTGTTATATACATATGCTGTCCATAAACAAACCCAGTAAAAGTAGGCCAGTTCACTTTAAAACATTTAAAAGTTCTGCTTTATTCATGCCATAAGCCTTTATGCAAAAAAATGTGTTTAAAAATAGACATCAGTACACTTGAGCTTTAAATGCCTGTTTTTCCAAGATTGGCCAAGGATTGTACACTACTGAGTTTATTCATTAATACTACTTCATACTACAACATTTTACACAATGCAACTTTAAGTTCCCATAGCCCAACAGAACTGTTTTTAAGTTTAGCAAGTTTTAACCCTTTCAACAAGATAAGCTACAGTTATGCTTACTTTTGTGTTTAGTCAGCTCTGCCCCTTTTGTTAAAATATGATCTTGTTCCATTAATTTTCATTCAGGCTGTATTGTCATATTGTGATAGGCATTTATCCATTATTTTGTTGTTGTTTAAAATGCAATGCTATATGTTTTGGGAGTTATTGTAGAAATACCCATAGCTTTAGCATTATAAGGATATTATCAAGTTTGGTTATATATATGTGCTATAGTGCGGTAGCGACATTTTGCACATAATTAACCGTAGTCCGTCGGTTGGTGCTGAACAAGCCTTTAAAGTCTGGGGTCAGTGTAGAAGCCGCGAGCTGTGAGACGGTCCCGCTGAGCGCTGGCTGTGAACCAGACCTGGTGAGAGACATGATTCTGCTGGAGGTGTTTCCTGCCCACATCTGGCAACGGAAGCAGATTCATCTTCTGAGGCTCTCCGGAGGGACGACAACTTTCATTCTGCCGTCTGTGAGCCAGACTGTCTGCTGCAGGTGGAGCTTTTAGCAGGGCTTCACATTCTCATTTTCAGGTGTGGGTTGAGGAAGAAGAAAAGAAATGGAGTGAAAGAAGCCACATGAGTAAATCCAAATCATATCAGAGAAACATATTGGTAATTAACCGTGGTCTTTATTGAATACCATAATGAACGGTTATGGAACAATATTCGATACGTTTAGACAGCACAAGTTAGAAACATGTGGTATCTATTTTCTGCTGATGTAATGTTATTTGTGGTTCTGGATCCAGCCCAAGTGTCAAGTTTATTCCCTCATTTGGTAATTGAATCAGCTGCAAATAGCGCTGTTGTTAAAAATGATAGAGATAACTAGCAAGAGCAAACAAAGTCAGTTTTACCATTTTGAAATCTTAAGTAGGGATATCCCAATACCACGTTCTTCAGAATATGTTTAAGTATTTAAGTGATTACTTGCTTACAAAATGAGTATGTAATTATATCATCTCTTGTTGATTTGGTGGAGCATAGCAGTTTGCTCTTTTTTCTAGTTTCCCTTCTTTGAGTAGACGACCTGCAATATCAGGAGGTCAGATTACAATATGTAAAAGAAAACCCTTAACATTGTCATCCAGGTTGTGAGTATGTATAGAGTTCTGTATATATGTGGCCAGCTATACTATTCTCAAGTGGAAGTTCTGATATGGCAAGTTAGATTGTGATTGCAGGGTTAAAGGTGATTGACTGAAAAAAGGAATATTGTTTTTCCATGTCCTCCAGAGCCACATGCAGTTGAATCATTTTTGTTTGTATAACCTCACCTATTATTACCTAGACCTAGTTTTGGTTGGCTCCAGAGGGACAGTGGGTCTGGGTCAGTGGGTCTGGGTCTGTGTCAGCTGCGACAAAGCCCGGACTCAGCAGACGTGTCCAGCTGTAGATCCTGTGAAGGGTGGGATCACCTTCGTTCTTCCTGTGTTTTCATGTCTGCTTGTCTGTCTCGAGTCTATCATGTGGTCTCTCCAGACTTCCTATCTGGTCCTGTTTCCCTTTTCTCACAGTCCCAGCTCCCTCTGTGATCTCATTACACCTCTTGACGCGCCCCGGTTTCCCTCCGGAGTAGTGACATGTGCAGTAGAGCAGGTGAGAGACGCACATCTGCTGGCCCCAAGTTGTCCCAGGACTCCCCCCGAGCGGTCCCAGCTGATCTGGACCAGGATTATCCAATTAGATGATGCATGAGAGAATGAGGTGTAAATGATCAGCAGAGTGAAGTCAGTCTGCAGGTGTCTTCCATCGCCGCCTTAGATACTTGTGTTTGGGCTCGAGGACTGTCACTTTGGCCTCTGTAAATAGTAACAATTATTCACTTAGCGCTTCTTTCAGGATGAGTAAGTGCGGAGTGTGCTGTCCAGACTGCATTTTACATAGTGATTATTGAAAAAGTTTAATTACAAAGAAGAAATAGTGCAATAAAATCCATATGGATGAAATGGTACATTCAATATAAAACATTAAATAAAAAATATAAAAATACAAAAGCGAACCAAATAGAAAGAACATGGCATACAGTTCATACTTACAATGTAGTTAACGTGTTTCAAAAAAATTAAAAAATATTGTAAAATTGGGTTGGACTTTAATTGATTTTTGCTTGTGTATAAAAATTGACACTATGTCCTCTCTAGAAATAGTATCTGGGAATTCTAGGAACAGTTTTTTTTTTTTGCTTTACCAAAAATAGATAGATAGATGATTCATTCTTAGCCCTTAGATGTGCTTCAAACCATCCGCTATCTCAATATTTAATTTCATACCACATGACCTTTACAGTAACCTTATTAAATCACTTTTTCTCTCATCCGTTCACCAAAAAAGCTTTGAATATTTGAATTTATTGTACATCATGAATAAAACCATTGAACCTAAAGTTGTCACGTTATATAGTGTCATCTCAAAGAATCATAATTTTTCTTGCTTTAAAACTATGCCCAGATTACTTCTTCATAATTACTTCAACATGATCTAAATGTCAGATTTCTCAGAGTTGTTTGTGTTTGGAAGTCCAAAATCTCAAGCTTTTGAAAATGGATACTGTTATAATTAAGTTCCAGTTAATCCTTAATCAAGTCTCAGGCTAATCTTTATACAAGGGACTACTCGAAGAATGAAAACAAAATCTCAAAAACAAGGCTAAGAATAAGACTACTAATTCCTGTTGTCAGTGATACTGCTCTCACTACATGACACTTTATATGACTAAAACCATTTTTTAATGCATATAAACTTCTTAGCCTGACGGACATGGCAGTAATTTGAATTAGTTGAGCTAATAAACAGAGATAATGTAGTTCTTGTCAAATTACTGCTGCGTGGCTTTGTTGGACTGGAGCTGGACTAGGCCTTGGCGTATGTTCTGCATTTTGAGAACAAAAAAATCTGTCTGTTTAGATTAATCTGTTTTAAATAAAAGGATAAATGGGAAAGGCTATGTCATGACAGCTCTTGATATACTCATGTGCGTTTATACTTGAATAAGGACAGTTCTACAGTTACATTTTGGTCTTGCTACACCAGCACAAAGCCAGGAGTTTTCAAACTAAAACAGTGTCCAATGTGTTTTCAGAAGCTTTTGCAATCAGCAAACACCATAATAGAATGGAAAATGGAAAAAAAAAAAGTTCTTGAGGATTTTTAGCATTTATTTAGTTTTTTGCTTGAGTGACAGCAAGGAACTGAACCAAGGTCACTTAACTTTACACTATATGTATTCTTCAATCCCTGAAAAAAGCTCTGTGTATTAAAATCAAAATATATTAGTATGGACAGTGTAAAATGCTGGCTTATACCGTCAGTATGAATGTGGACTGGCTGTGAGGAGGCTGCCAGGCCGTCTGTTGCCACAGCCCGTGGTCCCCTTTGCACATGTGCAAAACACTTGGCTTTATCGAAGAAGCTGGGCATCAGGAAGCATCATCTGCTCTTCCTATTCATTCCTTTCCAAAGCAAATCTATGCTAAATCATCCATTCAGGCTCCTGCTGTCCATCAGACGCCAGACCGCAGAGCAGACGCTGAGTGACAGCCTGCCAGGTAACACAACTCACCCTCACGGAAAACCAGATCTGAGTGAAAGTGCAACCAGTCCTGGAAGATGGACTGTGGAGCAAATGTCAAACTCCAGGCCTGAGAGCCAAATAAGGCTCTTTGGAGTTTTAATGTGTTGAATTAAGTTGAACTTTATTGTCTCTGTAGGGATTTATATTCCCTAAATTGAATCTGTACACATTGGAGCTACGCGTGGGACAATGACTGATTTCAGGGTTTACCAAGGTTTTAAAAAGTGACAATAATCCCCAAAACTTTTATACCATAACATGATGTTTTTGAAAAATGAGCTGATGACGAGAGCAGAGAGAACCAACGGAACATTTCACAAAAGCATTTAACATCACTCTTGTATTGTTTCTGCTGTCAACATATTGAATTACATACTGGTTGTTGCAATGACTTTTGGGATAACATTTGGGATACTGTTCAATGTAGATCAATAACATCAGCAACGACCAGTGGGAAAAAAGATCCCATTCTAACTGGAACCATGCTCCTCAAAACCTGAGCCAATAACACAGTCATGCCATGGATTTTAGAAGTACTGCAAAAGAACAGGTTTATGGAGACAAGGAAATGCAAACATCACATTTACCCACTTGTTATTGTCCTTTTTCTAAGACATGATGTGCATGTTGTGTTCGATTTTTTAAGTAAATACTGGTGCAGCAAATGTCAAACTTACTTTATGTGATAATTCCGGATTTAGTCAAGGATTGCTCATACAGACAGGTTTGTGTGGAAAAAATGACAAGACATAGCTACGTCTTTGCCCATTACCAAAGAATATATTTTTTATGTTTATCATCTGTCAATTCAAATACTTAATAATACCAAATTGGTGGTTTGTGCAGCTACGGTATGGCCATTTCCACCTGGTTTAGAATCAGTGCATATCTGTGTTCATGTGTGTTATAAAAATGGCCAATACAACCCACATGTAAGTATAGAACAAGTTTTTCTATATTTTTCTATGTTTTTCTATACTGTAATTAACAGTTTGTACGTCAAATGAGGTATACTTGTTTCTTAATTACATTTCCTTTTGAAACATTTTAGAAATTCACATTAAATACTATTATTAGATTAAGAAACAAAGCAAACCAATGAGGATTAACCACTTCAGCTTATATCACTCCAGCATTATGAGTACCTGGATGAATGAGAACCTCCACATTTGTACCGTTTACTAGTCTGGACCATTATCAGTTTCTACACTACTGGACTAAAGGTAATGGTACTGGGCCAGCCGGATTTTTCTTCCATGAAAAAGTGTGTCCCGCTTGGAAGAGATACTATATATACGCCGGCCTAAAATATCGTAACCGCTGAGCAAATTGTCTCCATTTCCAGAACTCCACTGTTACAAAGAATGCATGTCTGCAGACCTGCCAGCAACCTCAGCCCCTCTGTGCTGCACCGGCTGCCAGTCGAAACAACCGCCGAGAGGAATGTTACAGATCCCAAAAAGCTCTCGTCGAGAAGTGGAGAGCGGAGAGAGTTCTGGTGTGGTCAAACGCTCCTCTGTCGGTTTCGTTTTGAGCGGGGCCGGTTTACAAGTCGGTGTGATTAGCGCCGGGAAGTGGTGTTGGACTTTGTGTGAGATAGTAATGTGAGCGGAGCCGGGACTACAGGCTCCGGAGCCGAGGCTATCTCTGAGTGTGTGGCTGGGACCATTACGGCGGGATGATGTGCAGATGCTTGTTAAGCGTAATCATTTTCAAAGCCCCCCAGCTCCTGCTTGCACCAAACTCTGCTGCGTGCCAGATTTCAAATCTCTAGACATGCTCAGAATGATTTAGTAACTGGAAGGAGAAGTGCTCAGAGTCATTATTCATCAAACCATAAGCAGTCCAAGCAGAGAAACATCATACTATGTAATACCATGCAACAGCTTCAAAATCATTTCACACTTCTGGACCTGGCACTAGTTACTTTCTGATGTAACGTTGGTGTCCTGCCAAGCTCCTAAAATGACAATATTATTGTGCATGACTAAATCTAGTTTTAAAGTGTGGGAAAAAGAATTGTAATGCATCTTTAACATTTAGTTAAATATGAAGTGATTTGACCTGTCTTAAAATTAGCATATTTATGTGAAGTTTAACAATACTGCTCTAATAGTGTTTTGTATTAGATTTTGATCCACCTCAGATGAATTCATGTCAGATTGTTTTTATATCTTTCACAGTAGAACATCGACAAAATGTAAAAAAAACAAAACAAAACAAAACACACTGTCTCTTGTTTTTTTGTCTTGTGTTTTTTCCAACACAATTTACTCACTCAAAATACCTCATTTCTTACTCTGTGTAATGCCAACACACAACAACAGCAAAGCAGCAGTAGTGTGTTGTATAATTTACTTAACACAAAGTAATAAGATGCAAAAAGCCTCTTAATCACATGGCACAGAGGCTACATTGTTCCTGTTGACCAGTCTACTGCCACTTCACTAAACCAAAGCATTACAGAAGAAATATGACTCATTTCTCTGGTCATTATTACTGTCTTTAGTGTCTGCACAGTCATTATGGCCATTATTTCAGCTTCACTGACGATAACAGCAGCATTAGCCACAACACATTGCATAATGAAATGTTTTTGGTGTAATTCAGTTGTTTTGTAAAATCATAATTGCAAAACTAAGACAAACCACTTACTCAACCATTTGTTTCATCCCTTTTCGTGTGTTTGGTTTCCTTTGATTGTCCGAAGTTATAGCATAATAGTTATAATAATAGTTTGCTGTTCTCTTTTGACTTCTATTCAACTTTTCCGACTTTCCTTGAGAATATTCTGGAGAACGCTTGACTTAATTTCTCTAAATAGTCTCAGAAATAAAATAGGCATTTAGTATTATGCAGAACAGTTACGCAATGTTGCTCTGAGCGTAAACCTCAACAAGAGCATAGTCTCATAGCCTCTCTTTATGTTCGTTCATGTTTATTATTATCATTTTGTCCTCATTTGAACCCACTATAAACTGCTGACGGTGCAAACTACCTAAATCATCGTACACTCACAGGAAAGCCATGTTAAGCCCAGCAGTTGTCTTCTTGTTCGACGCATTACCTTCAAACAGATAAGGCCCAACAGATGTCGACACATTCTCTGTGATGTGGCTCAGGCTGGAGGATGTGTGAGGGAGGACCACCGTGGATCAGTACACACACTGGCACAATGGTCAGAGCAGCCTGGGTGCCTCGCTGTCACAAGTCAGCATTGACAATATCTGCTAACCGCTCATCCCTACCCACAATCCCCAGTTCTCCGTGTGGTTTGACTCTTTGTCTCTGTTGCTTTGTTCTGTACTGTCACGTTCAAGTGAGGTCTAGTCAAGTTTAACTCAATAAGTCAGTAGTATGTTTCTCTGTCCTTCCACAAACAAACCGCACAAGAGTTTGATGTGTGTTCCATCCAGAACTCCAATTTTGGGTGTATCGCTGTATGAGTTTACTAGTTTGGTCCTAACAGAGCTGAGGTCTAAACTTTTCCTCCCCACAAACCAGCTGAACTACCAAAGGAAATGGATTAGGGTTTGATTGAAGTGAACCACAGTCATTATTTGTTTGTTCTTGTTCTGACGTTTTAATGTGGAGTTGTGCACTTTATTTACTGCACCACTTAGAGTTCGGATGAGTTATCCATACGTTTATTAATCCTACAGAGCGAAGTGCTGTATCTTCAGAGAAAAAAAGTTTTCTTATTGCCGCAATAAACCTGTCAAAGGTCCATTAGTGATGAGGTATCTATGTAATGCCTGGTCTGGAACAAATATTCATTAATTAAAACAATTTCTGCTGATTTGACCCTTCACCCCTAAAAAATAAACAAAGATACAGGAACAGGAACAATACGACAGTCAAAATCACAGAGCAGATAACATGTTTCAACAATTTATTTTTTTTAAATTTGCCAAACACATAGGTAAGTGCCTTTTAGCTTTATTCCCTCAGGGGTCTCCACACTGGAGTAATGAGTAGCTCAACAATGTTTTTACACCAGATGCCCTTCCTGATGCAACCCTCTTCATGTACCCCGGATAAGGACTGGCACAAAACCTGTGGCTGGAGTTGCTCTGGAGCTTTAAATTTGTAAGATGCTCACAAGATGCAAAGTGCAGTAAGTGTATCCAAAATTGTCATAACCTTCTGATTGGCACTTTGCAAGATACTTTGTAGTTACGACAAATTTGACACCACCAAGATTTCTCTGAAACGAGACATAAGTGTAAGATTGCTCAGCAGGTGGGTTCTTTGCAAGACTTGTCAGTTCACAAACTCATCGAAATCCATCCTGTCCTGTTTAAGACCATTTCTTTTGAACTGCTGTTGATTCGTCTAAAGGTGTGGCAGTTTAAAAAGCAACCGTTTTACTGTTACTAATGTACACAACTTAAGGATAAAACTACCTGTCATTATCTGTCCCTTCCAGTCACCTCAAGGTATTCAACTAAAGGAGCAGCTTTTTTACAAACAACACTAAACTATTCAATACTATACAATGGCTTACTTGTGTTATTGTTATTGCATTACTGATTGACTGTAAAATGTGAAAAATGAAGATTAGCTAGCGCATGGATTTTGGCCTCTGTTCAATTACTGAAGATACATCTGATTAGATAGATCGTGTTTTTTTCCCTGACAAGACATCATCAGGCCTCAAAAAGGAATGTTTCAAAACAATATATATAAACACATAGTGCAATAGGGGTAATCCTAGGCTATATCTCCCAGACCGTAAGTATTGACATCTGTTATGCCTTATCTGTCCCGAGGTAATGCATTGACTCTGCAGATTAGCAACAAGGAGACAAGTGCGGGGCTTAACGTGGCCTTCCTGTTAGCATAAAAAGATGGTTTAAAGATTTAGCCGGGGAACTCATTAGCTCAGGGCTGTGTGCTTCATCAATAAGGCTAATTAGCTTGGTTGTTGCAAAGTTTATGTTAAGGGTGGTGTGCTGTTTCTTTTAAGCAGCCTGTTGAAAGGCTGAATCCTTGTTTTTTCGAGTGTTGTGTATGGGCTGCTGCAGTCAGGAGCCAGAGGCAGCCCGGGAACACTGGGACTCTGGGCTGTAATTAGGCAGAACTGGTATGCAGGGGTGCACAAGTCGAGATGTATGATGTGGTATCAGTAGGCAGACAAAAGCCAGGGATCAGGCGGAGTGTGGGTCCGACACAGAGTTTGAATGTGGAAGAAATTCTAAGCAGTGCCCTTGGTTTACATCGATTCGTATTTCATTTTGTCCTGACATGGGACTTACCCAACAAAAGGGAACTTTCAACAGTAACACAAACTTCCTGGAGTAGATATGATTTAGTAGTGGATTTATATATAGGTTTTAAATACAGAACTTCTTGCGCCCTAAGCAAGTATCATTCCTCTTAACCAACAAGCCACAAATGTTCCTCCAAAACATGTATAATTTCGCTGTGTGCACATTCAAAGGAAATGTTTTTTTCATGAGAAGTGTTTATGGCAGTACCACACTATGTTGCCAAATGGGACAGGGTTGGGATTTTAACCAGGACCTGATGCACCTTAAGTTAGAATAGTTAAGGCCTGAAATATGTAGTGGTAGGAGCATGTGGAGGGGCTCATCTGGGATTTCTTAACCCCAAAACATGTATTTTTCACGGCGTGCACATTCATTTGGAAATTAAAAACTATTTACTTGAGACCACTGTGGCATTACCTCTTTTTGTTGGCAATCTGAAATTTGAAGTGGGAATCAGACACCTAGATCCCAACCAGGAGCCTGTTGTGAAGTGCGAATGGTATAATAGTATACCCACTGGCATCAAATAAGTAGTGATGAGAGTAAAAGAAGGGGGCTTGCCTGGGGTTTGAACCCATGACCTCTTGCACTATAAGTGAGATAACCCTTGACCAAAAAGCAACAAAGTATGCCCAAATATATTTTGTCATTGTGTGTCCAGCTGTTTATATAAGACCTCTGTGGTAGTATCACTCTGTGTTGGCAAGTTGGACCTTAAATAGGAATCAGAGCCCTATGAGACCCCAAGTTAATGAGAAAACAATTGTATTTTTTCAAATGGCAAGGTGTCAGATCTTAACAAAAATATCTGAAGTGTTAGAAAACATAAAGAACAAAGTAATATCTTAAACTGTCATGAAGCTGGACCTACTTTTTGAATAAGTGTTACTTATTATGGGAAAGAACAAGACGTTTGCTAAAAAGTACAACACAAAGAATTTGCTCTCCCAAAAACTCCCTTAACCCTCTTAAGATGTACTGTATAACCTTTATCTAGGATGACACTTCTATTGTCCTAACTTAAAATTCTGAACATTCCTATGTTGTTTTAGCCAATTAAACTACTAGAAATCATCTTAAATTTGCAAGACTACCGTGAAGTAGCTTATTCTTTTCATTGTTGTCTCAAATACTGTCAAGGCAAAACCCAATATTGAGTTGCAGAACCTTGGAATGTGAAATGAAAAGCACTGACCTTACAATTCTTGTCTTTTTGAGGCGAGTGGGTTGAGCTCCCAGTGCACAGCCTCGTTCAGACTTTCATCCCGGACTGATCACCCTCAGAGGACGTGGGAAAAAAAATAGTTCATGGTTAAGTGGCCAGAAAAAGTGCTTATAGTCTGTGGCGGATTCTGAAGAGCAGCTCATAGCTCAGATCAATGTAGACAACAAGGTGGTCGGAGCGTAGCCAGGATGATGGGGAAACAAGTTGTTGATGCTTTCAACGCCTCAATGCATCATTTCAAGGGCTTAAAGCAGCCAGACATCTGGTTTCAGAGGACGACGCCACTCAAATCTAGCTCTGTCTTCATACGCCGCTGCTGGCAATGCAATATATTTCATTAGATCCTTAATCCAGTGGAAAAGACAGTATTTCCAGGTGAAATGTGGGTATCCCTTCAAACATCTGTTGCCCCAGATCTTTGTCTGTTTTTATAATTCTTTTTTTATAGTTCTTTACTTGTGTATTGTTTATCTAGGTTATTACCAGTGAAACAAGCGTGCATGGTTTTTACAGCTACTTAAAATGAGAGTACGAGCTCAAAAATGTGTTCCTCTTGGAAGAATTAAAAGAGTCAGAGTGTAGTAAGTGGATTAGATGTTGTCTCCAAGTTTAGACCAAAAATATTAGGCAAATTTGAAGAAAAATGTTGAAACGTTGCAGATAGAAGAAGACTTGAATGTGTGTGGCATTGGAAACTGAGAAAAGGGTATGTTGTGTGGGAAACTAGTTTTGCCAGTACTCAAATATTTATGCCTTACCAGATTTTGGTCTATAAAACTGAAACAGCTGACATTGCTATGTTTTTGATTCAAGAAAATTGTTTCCATTCTACTCACACATTAACTGACTTGTGAATCATGTATAAATGTGAAAACTGGGATGTGCTGCAGTGTGAAAGCCACAAAAGTGGTTGTGTTGAAAATAATAAAAGTGACTGCTGGAGCCAAATAATGTGACAACGCTCAGTCTAATTAGGATGCACTGTTATTGTTGCTAAAGCCCCTTGTCACACTGAAGTATTTTTTACCCTTTAAAAGTATTATGTGTCATATTGTGTAACTCAAATGCTATGACCAGCGATTGATGCACATGTCATACTGTTACATTATTAGACAAGAAGAGTGAGTTGTAGGCTGCAATTCGAATTGTAGCATTCATGTACTTTTTAGTTTATATCATGGTGAAAATCTACCGAAAATTGATTTAAACTTTGGGTGGGGAACATTTGAAAATAGTAGAGCGTGCACCACATAACCAGAGGGACTTGGGTT
This sequence comes from Rhyacichthys aspro, assembly GCA_036850595.1. Classification (NCBI taxonomy): domain Eukaryota; kingdom Metazoa; phylum Chordata; class Actinopteri; order Gobiiformes; family Rhyacichthyidae; genus Rhyacichthys; species Rhyacichthys aspro. Next base: position 19,591,900 of record CM072160.1, read on the forward strand.
TGAATCCCTTTCACCATGTTATTTTCTCTCTTTTTTTCTGTCTGGCTACTATCCACTCTGTCTAATATTGTCATAAAAGGCCAAAAATGAATATCCAAAACAGTGATATCTGGTCCACATTTTCCACACTTGCTCTAGTTGCTCTTGTTTCTCTCTACAACCAGTCATCTGATACACGGTTAGCAATGTACCAACATCATTTGTATCTAATAAGATTTTTCCCTTTCTACAAGAGACTTTTACAGTGACCTGCTTTAGTCTAGACATACTTGCAATACTAAATCTATTTTACCTATACCTACCACATTTGCATTTCCTCACCACCAGTTTACACAAAAAACACATGGTTTTGGCTGTAGTTCTGGTCGGTTCAGGAGACTTGGGACCTTTGTGCTTTGCTGGACTGGTCCACAACAATTTGAGCAGAAACAACTTTGATGTAAACAACACCTGTTAACATGGTGCTGGCCATATATTAGTTGTGAGTTTTTGTATCCAAGTTTTTTTTCCCCAACTGTGTATATATCCACTGCTGAAAACACACCAATGGTCAACAGGTATATTCATGTATCTAATGTTTTGTCTGAGAGCTAACAGTTCACTTATTAAATTAGTCATTTAGAAGGCTATTTGGGTTAGAACCAGCACAGACCCTGATCGGAGTGAAAGGATTAAAGATCACTGATTTTCATCAATATCGTAGGAAAAAGCCTGTACATGGCAATCACTCATAGACTATGTTTGTGGAAAAGCTCCGCCAACAGCCCTCCAGAAAACAGCGGGAGCTTTCATTGTCCTGTTATTTTTGTTCTCTGCTGGCGTGTTAGTGAAAGGAGGGCCTCCTTCACTCATGCAGATCTGTAAGCGACTCGTAAACAGGCTGTTTAAGTGTGAAGTCACCCTGTGGCCTGCTGCTTCCGCTCTTTATTCATCTCGAATACAAGTATGGAGAAGGTTTGTGCCAAGAGCCGGGGGAAGGGCTCCTACAGTGGCTGCAGAAAGTTTTGGAGAGAAAAGTCTGGTTATATACTGGAAATTATATCTAGAAATAAAGTTGTGACCCTAAATCAAAGACAAGTACAAGAAGCATTTAAGCTGTTCAGATGTATTGCACAATGTTCATAAAAAAAAAAAAAAAATGGAAACGACTGAGAACTGAAGCAGATGCGGCGAGGGGAAACGGAGGCGATTTACCTCATGCCGTGTGCGTGCAAAAGTGGCATAGATGTAACTGAAGTGGTTGTCCGTTACCATGGCGACATGGAGGAAACCAATCAGGGGGCGGAGAGAGTAAACAAGAAACCCCATCGACTTCATGGGCAAATCATCGTCCCAAAGTACCTGTTTTTCATGCTGTTCGAAGGATGGAGTATTTAAGCACTTAGACGATCCGTGTGAGAGTTAAGCCGTTGAATAGGGCGACCTTTAAAGGGAAACAGTAGAGTTGCTAACTTGGTGCATTTTTCGACTCTGATTTGGAGTAGACTTAGAGCTCTGTTAAAGAGAACTTTAACTTTTATTTAAGATAAGAAACTTTGTTTAGTTAATATCGATATTCAATTCAAAAACGTAACTGATTTTGACGGGCATGATTTACTAAAGCCTTGCATGCACTAAAACATTCGCTAAGTGGATAGTGCGTGCAAAGGATAGCGCAAAATGATTAACCCTGGCGACATGTGAGTTATCACAGGCTGCGGGAGGTAAAACTCGTGGTGGAAAGACTGCTGTTGTTTGTGCAAAGATGAGGTTTAAGAAACTTCAATAAGGATTAGTTTGTTACATTACAACATAATCTATAATAATAATCAGCTAATTCAAAGATACAACAAAAAGCCATCCTCTAACTGACAACACTTTCTCCTTGTGTCTGTTCCAATGGAGAATAGCTACTATAATCCAGGACTTGTAGGTCTATAAATGCAATACAAAGGCATATTAGTAAAGTTAGATAGTGATTGTGTTCTGGAAGGTTTCCTCGTCAAAGTAATGTGCAACATGCCATATTCACTGTATTGTTTTATGCTATGTAGCCATGTTTAATTCCTTTTTGCACCACTATATTAAGACAGTGTATTTCGTGTGAATTATTCAAAGACTGTAGAAATGTGCCTATTAATATGTATATTATACAGTACAGTAATCCCCAGTCATCTGTCTCTTGAATTCAGGCCACTCTACCATACAAGATAAAACAAAACACAACAGTAGAAGTACAAACCAACAAAAACATCAAAATGTATTGTTAAAAGCCTCATGTGGTATTGTATTGTGAGCAATATAGTCCACTGCCTGCTTTACGTTGTTCTATTACAGTATTTAGAGGAAGGTCCATGGTTTTTTTTTTGTATAATATCCATTTTTCTACACATGCATTGTTCCTACAGCTTCTCTAAACTTTTACCCATTGTTGAGCCATTTCACAATTATTCAAGGTTAATTTTGTCCCATTTTAGACCCCCCTCGAACAGACTGCAGCATATAAAACTGAATTAGCCATAACTGCATGTGCAACATTTGCCGACTCGGACTCTTTCTGTGAAGTGTGTCTGTATTTATGGCCCGCTCCAGCTTGTTGTCCAGATGCTCTCCTTGGATTTTAGAAGGATGCCATCTGTTTTTGTGTTGATTCCAGTACAATGTTTGCCAAATTAAAGTCACTATTGAACATTAACAAGATTGTTTTTAAAAAGGATTTAGACCTGCATCACCTTTATAGACACATAAATACTGTAGATGTCGGCTGCTAGAGAATTATAGACTGGTCTACAAATAAACTTTTTGCCTTAATAGTACAAGAGGAGAGTTCATACACAACAACATTCAGGATGAAGCTGGAATGGATACAAAGCACATGCAATATTCACAAGACCATTTAACATTCGGGTGGTATGGCACATTTTTTTTGTCCATAAAATTGCTGGTTCATTTTCAGTATGAATTATTATTATTATTGCATATAAAGTCAGGTTTTGGAGTAATTCAGTGCAGCCATGGCACTGAGGAAACTGTTTGTCCCTGATTTTAATGATATGTGGGAATTTTAGAGGCCAGCAGTTCAAAGACTAGCTCAGATGACACGGTTTCAGTGTCAAGTCCATATTTAAGCTCAAAACAAGTTTTTTATTTATTTATTTTTTTTTACATGAAATCTGACTTGTTTTAAAAATGTTAATGCATATTGTAAGCAACAAATGCAGTTAACAGAACACACAAAATGAAGTGATAATTTGTTTTCTGAATATGACATGAAGTACTGATCCACATTCATTTCATTCATTTTAAATGTTTGATGAATGACTGATACACTGGTCCAATCTGACAATACTTTATCATTAACACAAACCAGATTTAAAGAATTGAGGTGATGTTGTTGACTGTCCGTGCTTTGTCCGATGACTGAACAGTTAACAGTCAAAAGCAATGGACTGGCTCGCCATTATTATCATATCTTTTCATCCCCGTTCTGCTCCAATTCATTAGTTTTGTCTCCTGTCTTGTTTGCTTCTGGTGATAAATGGTTTTGTTGACCAGAACTCACCAGAAGCCTTTATCTGGGTTGAGATTTATAGTGTTATGCCTGGCTCCAGGATTGGAGGATTGGACTGTCTGTGTTAGTCTGTAACTTGGGATCCAATGCCTAGTCTAACTCTAGTAAGTTAGAGTTAGACGGGCTAGGATAAGGAGTGACAAGAGTTTAACCATCCAAACAACTTTATTTGAGTCACATTCTAAATAACAATGGTTTAATCGTACATTCTAAGTTTGTTTTTTGATTGGTATAACTATATAATTGTATAACTAACATGTCTAGGGTCAGGATTAGCGCTACTAAGAGTTACTGTCCCTCCCTAGAGTTCATTTTCTCTCTTTTGGACATGCTCCCTGTCTTGGCTATCAGTCCATATTATCAACACATCCTCAGGGTCTGGGGATGTTTGTTTGGAGATAGAAACATCACCATCTCTCGGCTGGAGAGGGTACATTTATCCCGACGTGTAAACATCGGTGTATAAACGCAGCTATCAGATGAATCTATGTCATATTGACTGAGGTTTTCATTTGGAGGGGGTCTGGAAGAGGGGGCTTTTGGCGGGGAATCGGATCTGTTTATTCAACCCGCTCCCCCTTCCCGAGCCCCCACCGGCGCTGCATGCTGTCACTGGCTGGGCCTCTGCATCTGTCATGAAGGACAGACATGGGGGAGAGTTCAGAAGGTCCAGGCTCGCTCTCAAAGCCCGGATTGCTCGACGGTTTTGTCCTGCAATAGGGTTCACAAGCATCTTAAAAAATATAGTTTACAAAGTTTCACTGGAGAAGTAATTGAAAATGTATGTAAAAGTATAGCAGTTTGATAGATGGCTATGTAAACTAAAAAAACAATAAAAAGATAGGGGCCATGTCGTATAGAAAAGGTCAGCAAAATATAATAAATAGCAAACTTGTCCATTTTTGAACCAGCCATACTTCCTTACTTTTCTTTTAAATCAAAGACATTGAACTCCCAAGTTTGTGTCCTGAGAGAAAGTTTCAAAATGTTGTTGTGGTTAGAGTAAGAGGCAGGAAGTAGTTTCATTTTAATTAATCACAATTGAAAGTATTGTTGGGGTTTCAAAAATGTGGTCAGAAAGAGGCATTTTCTGCAATTTCAACTTTAGTGACATAAAAGTTAAATAGAGATTGGAGAAAAAGACAAAGAGAATGCTTGTCCTTGATCCTGTTATATTCTGTGCAGACACACAACCACTGATTTAAAGCCATGACGAGCAACTGTGCCATGACTAATTAATCACTTATAGATGGCGCACAGTGTGACTGGCTTGAGTGTATGTTTGATGAGTAGGTGTAGGTGTTTTTATATTGTATATTTTTACATTCATTGTGCTTTGGAAAACTTCTCTTTTGTTTTTTCGTTGTAGGTAAAGAGCTACATTTCACCGTGCACTGTACTGTATAATATTTTGTGTATGTGACCAATAAATCTACTGGAATATGGACCAAGCAAAAAACAAACAAAAAAATAGAACATTACAAAATGCAAAATGACACTTAAAACTCAATGTTATTCTCCATTGCCATTGATGCATTTTTGACCTGCAGTGTAGACCAACAGTCAAAGGTAGCATCCCTTCTTCAACTCATTTTTTTTTAACTAAACAAAAACAGAAACCTAATGTCAACTTTGTCTTGGGAATCAAACTTAGGTCTCAAATGGAAAAAAGTATGAAAAAATCTTATCAATCTCCAAGAATTCCTGAAGAAGTCTGTTATTGAATTTTAAACGGTTGGAAGAAGAATATTTAAATGTTAAATAGCAACAACAGATCTCTGAGGCCAGTTTGCCTTGTCCCTGGTTTGTATCTGACTTGCAGAGACTTCCCTCGGCTCTGTCCTGGGCTCCAATAACACATCAGGGCCATCCTAATGAAGTGCCAGCGCGATTAGATCCTATCAGCGCTGTGTTTTCCACTCAGGAGGCAGGCCCTATCAGTCTGAGCAACACTTCCCTCCAGAAACAGACGTATCCCACACCTACACCCCGCTCCCAGACTCCAACGCTCTACGCTCAGCGGTTATCTCTCTATTTAGCAGCGTCAAGGAACATAAACAATGGGTTATCTCAGACTGGACAAAGTGGGCACGGCTGGCCTCTAAATACACAAGCAGTACTTTAATTTAGCCAACAGATATTGAAAAGTTCTCATCTCATTGAGCCCTTGTTAGATCAGAATTTTGTTGCATAGGAACTAGTTTCTTTCGTCCTGCCGTTCCAACACTTCTGACACTAAAAGCACGCGGCAAAGAATTTACAATGTGTCACCACTTGTTGGATTGTAAAATGATACTCTTATTAAAATCCTTTTAGTAACAACACAGTTTATTCATCTGCTCTAGCCCTGAGGCAGAGTGGTGAAGTGCACAAGAGTAAAGCTGTGGAGGATCCTAATGTGCTGGAGGGTGTATTTGGCTGGAGAGTGTCTGACAGATACAGAGGTGTGAGGTTATGGGGAGCTTTAAAAGTGAGAAGTAGCATTTTTCATTACCACAAGAAGAGAGTTGTTTGGGATGTGCATGTCGCCTACATGGATGAGAATTTCGCTTCAATCCAGTCCTCGCAGAGAAGGGAGCATAGTATTTTTTTTCTTCAGGAGATCAATAAAATGTAAGGAAGCAAATGGTGAGTGGTGACCTCCCGATGGTTTGTCACACAGAATATAGATAAAGATAATACACTGTATTTGCAACATGGTTTAAATTTGTAAAAAAAAAAAATAAAGCATCTCAAAGTGCTGCACAGATAATGCAGTGTTAAAACACAAAAAAGATGAAACAACTGCAACTAACTGTCTATCACAGGGTCATTTTAACCAATCACAGCAAACGAATGATTTTTTACTAGTAACAGCAAAAACACTTATAACACAACGGTTGCTAGTAAGACCTAAAAGACGCCAAAAACTGCCGGTACTGCCACACCATTAGACTGAACCAGCACTGATGCGCTAAGAATTCTATTGCCCTCATCAAAACTATATGGATTTCAGTTAAATATAAGTCTCAACTTCAAATCTTTTGGTAATGCATCCGAACAGGGCTAAGTAATTGATCTCAAGTACTTATCCAAACAAAATCCAATCAATTTAACTGTGAGCGTGACTTTGCTGCTCAACAGTTTTCCAAGATACATGCGTGCTACTCTGTATATTTTTTATTGTTGCTGTATAATACCAGCTGGATTAGCGAAATGGTAAAGAGTCAATGCAATAACCCATTTTATGACTACATCCCATCTTTTACTGCCCTTTTTAAAGTTTGTACATACTTTTGGCTTGCTCACGTTGTTGATTCAAGATTGTACTGCATCGGTTTAGAAAATGTCATGTTTATCTGCGGCCAAAACAAGCAACTGGCCCCAACTATACCAAAGCAAAACATTGTAATTCATAGCATATCTGTGACTTAACCCTATATCTACAATAACTTGTACGTAAACATGTGAAAACCGTCTCAAAGTGCTGAGTGATGAGTGAAGATGAACTGCGCAGCTGTTCCTTGCCAGTATGTTCTTCGCTCAGTACGACAAGGTGGGCCAGAGCTGCAGGATTTGGGCCCCTGAGCGTCCAGTAGGAGAGGAGCACATCGCAGCGAGAGCCAAAACACACAAACCGAGGGGAGTGTTGTCCGTACGAGAAAGGAGGCTCCGACACGGGCCAGAGGGATGTGGAAGCAATCTGTGGCTTAATTGACCTAATTCTCCACTGTGTGTCTCTCATTAAAGTGAAGTCATGAATTGGCTCCGGCTAATGATGTTAGATTAAAGGTAAAGGTGGGAGCATGCTGAGAGGGATTAGGTTATGTAAGTGAAAGGAAACAGTCTAAGGTGATTAAACGTATGCTAAAACTTATTTCTAAAGGTCAATACAAACTAATTGAATACTGTAGAAACACTATGTAATATATTTACCTTCAAATGTTAGCCTCAAACTCACACTGATGATCATTCTCTGCATTTACCCCATCCAGGGGAGCAGTGGGGACCCTCTCCAGACCTTGCATCAGTAATTGGTCATGTTACTAACTGGAGACTACAGTGTATGTTTTTGATGTTGAAACCCACCCAAGCACAGGGAGAACATGCAATCTGCCTCAAAAACCCTCTTGCTCTGCGGTGACAGTGCTAACCACTTCGCCACCATGCTGCCTTTGCCTGCCAGTCTGGCACCCTGTTTTGACAAAACAGTATTTATTTTTCACAAGAAGCAGCCATTTTGTAACATGGATGAATACGGATGTGCTAAACACTTGTAATGTACCAGTAGTTGGCTTTGATTCATGTTTTATTTGATAGACAGCAAACAAAAAACAACATACAAAAACTCATATTATGCCAAAAGTCGTTGCCATTTTCAACACAAAGCTGACGGACAAATGAGATGACTCTTAGCATGGGACAGCAGTTGATGTGCTAAGTTAGATATCTTTTTCGAACATCAAACGTTTTAAAGTAAAGTACAAAAAAAGCTGCACTCCGCTTACAGCGCCAGCCACACGGCATACGCTTCATCAGCTCACTGCGTCTTTGGCTCACCCACAGAGGAACTCTTCAAGAGTATCTCTGGAGATTATTTTAGGCTCCTACAGGATGATCTCATGCAGCCCCTTCAGATAAAGTCAGGAGGATAGTGCATGTGTGAAAAGGGCTTTTGTTTTTGTTTTTCTTACCAAAGATATATTTACATAGCTGCCATTAATATTTATCAGCGTGAGAGTATAGTTCCTCAGCCAGTGTATTGAAACTCTTGTGTGAAGAAATGTGTGCTAAATAGACTTACCTGTGCTTTACAACATCTTACCTAGAGGTTTTTAGATGAAATGAATCACATGAATACATATCAGTATTCACACGTTATCCTATAAATGTATAATTCTCATTATGATGAGTGACGTGATATTAGGTTTGACGAAGGATTCCTTGGTGTTTACGATCAAAGGAATATCTTTATAAACTAAAAAAAGGTTGGTTTTTTTTTTTGTTTTTTTGCTGAGACTTGGAGAAATGCGGTGTCCCTCTGGATTTCTCATTGTCTGCATCTCGACGTGACTTGAGAGCTGTCTGAATGTAAATGAGGAATGATGTCCTTAAGTCACAGCCATTATTACTGCAGCAATCAACAGTGTAAACACAGACACGTTGAAAAGATGATTTTTAATAATGTACGCTGAATAGGTAAGAGCTGTAAGCATCATTTTAACCTCGCTCCATCAAGCCCTGACAGCTTCCATAAGCCTTCTGCGTTAATGTGACTAAAATGATAAGAATAAATGAAAGAAAGCCAAACCAGGTGCTTCACTAGTGAGTTATGTGGCTGTGGCAGCTGCTACTTAATGACGCGGAAACTTCTAAACCCTAAACTTTAAGGTCATTTGTTATTTTCTGAAGTGGCCACACTCAAAATTTCTATAACTCTCACAAACATTGTATACCAGCGTGTTTCATCACATTAACTACCTGAACACTATGATATGAAATTATAAACCAACATTTTTAAAAATGAGCTCTGCAAAATTTGGGGCACAAATAACAATAAACAAGTTAATGGCTGCCACCTTTGTCTGCAATAGTGTCGCCGATGCAAAAACGTGCAAAAATCACCAGGAAACCCAACATTTAGTTACAGAAGCCAGACAAAATCCAACTTGGTCACCTCGCAATGCAGATTGACATGTTCTCAAAGTCATTTTATTTGATCCTCTTCATGTTTGGACTAATGGTGTGGCCGTTCTGGCAGTTTGGGGCATGTTTGATGATGAAGCAACCATTTTACTGTCTCTAATGTGAACAACATGGTGTCACTCTGATTGGATAAAATTAGCGGATACTGGCAGGTGGTTCAATTCCAATCACCGGCCAGTTATTCGTCAAAAACACCTGACCTTTGCAAAGTCTTTCTGCGGAAGATTGTTCTGTGTAACAAACCATTGGGACCGTGGCTACATTTACTGTATGTAACGCTTTTCTACCAGCACTGGCATCAAAGCACTTTACATCAAGAGTCTGTTCACCCCTGGAGGCAAGGTGGGCCTCTACAATCTGAGCCGTGAAAACTGATTTGTAGTCACATTTTGGTCATCTCAATCGAGCATCGAAATTTGACGAAGCTTGGCGACGACAAATTAAATTGTGCACATTTATTCCTTTTGAGAAAATAAACCGAAAAGTGAATAGGTTTGACCCCCTATCTATCTTTTCTCATTGTTTGAGTGATTTTATAACGGTTGCATATGTGCACTTTCTTATTTAAACAACGACTGAAATGATCAATGTGCATGAATGTATTATTTATGTGCCTTATTCCTAAATTTTAGTGTGTTTTAGACCCAGTGGTATCTTCAGCATAAAACCACCAGAGTCTATCCCAATATTGACTTACATTGCGTGTCCTATTTAAGTGCTTTAGGATCTCATAAAGATCACCGAGACCGTATATTTTTCAGTATATGTTCTCCTTTTATCTTGACTTTAATTATCTACTCCTAAACTCAGAGACCGTTTATTTATATGCATTCGTTGTAAAAATCTGCAGACCCTGTCGTAGTTAAACACACAAGGCCTGCTAAATCATTCAACGTAATGCATCGACTGTGTGACTTTATTATTCCGAAAACTTTTCATGAGCGCTCCTAAATGGTAAAACCTAAAGTATAGTAGTTCTTTTTGCAGGTTTTACGGCATCACCTTCTGTAAAGTTCATCAGCGCTGTGGAGTATGTAATAAGGCTCATTAAACGGTCCCAGTGGAGCTCTACGCTGGGCTCAAAGAGGAGAGCAGTGTGGTGCGGTGTGGTCCCTGAGGCTTGGGTGGTATCACGGGGATGAAGTTTGTGAGTGTAGTGAATGGAAAGAGTGGGACGGTAAGCTTGTGTAATTGTGCTTGGGCTGGGTAGTAGAAGTCAAAGTCAAAGCCTGTGCGCCAAATAGAGCCTTTTGTAAGATCTGACCTGCTCTGTGAATACATCATCAATCATCTATACACCCTGTCAATCCCTCAGTAAGTTACCCATTACCCAACTTTCCTTCCCCCAATTCTAGTCTATTAATCCAATGACATGAAATCGCAAGAAATTTTGAATATGTTTCTCTAGCTTCTTGCAGCTGAACAAAATAAAAATGCAAAACTCATTAACTTTGTCTGGAACCACTTCCATTCAGATTTCAAATGGAATGGGGTGGACCTGACCAATCATAACGGTTTACCTACAATTGGGAGAGTCTTGTGTTATGCTCTCTTTCTCTGTTTGGGTGTTTGTTTTTTAAATTGCATCGGTTGAGAGGCAGTTTATTCTACGTATGTTGGAACCGCCCCCTGAATTCTGATTGGTGGATGGTTATGTGTCAGTCTATTTGCATTTAGAAGTAGTTTAAGCTGTGTCCAATTAATGTAAGTGTGAAACATTTATAAATTAGTGTTGTTGCATACATATGGCAACTAGGCATAGGATGTTATGAAATTCTGATGCTATGAAAACTATGAGATAAAAATATTACGGCATTGTGGTTAGAACTTTAATAGACCATTGGCATTTGTTGTTATATATAATGAAAGACAAAAAGCAACCTTGCATTTCCTTAAGACAGGGCTTTGAACTCACTTTTTCCACTCATTACACTGGTGTAAGTGGTTTCATTTGGACAGTCGGTCAGTTGATTGATGATGTTAGCAGTTTTATTGACTATTTTGACAGCATTAATGATCAAAGAGTTGTGTTAAAGAAGATCTTTTGTAAATGTCTCTTTTTGTCATGTTCTGCTCTTGTTCCACTAGCTCATATCAGGATTATTATAGCGTCTTATAACTGCAATACACCTTGATAACGGTTATCATCCAATACCTTGAATGGATGTGGTTCATACGCCAGTGTTCCGTCCAATGCGCTCAAACGCAAGACAGTGGGGATACTTTATAAAGTAAAAATGATGTTTTTGGCAGATTTGAAGGATTTAACAGGAGAAAAATCGATGATATGAAAAATAGACAACATACACAACAAGATCTGACCATTTGGGAAGTTGCAGTTTTTAGGACCAAGAGACCATTTCATTTTGCATTTATTCACAAGCCCATCCTTTAATGCATTTGAGCCTAGAGGCCTCAAAGAAGTGAGTTCAAAAACAATGACAAGGAGCCATACAAATGTCACTTTTACCCAAGAATATGTAAATAAGAGCAACCAAAGCGTCTTTTTTCCAGATGTTGGGAGAATCTGGTTGAGGCAGTGGAGTGAGTCATGTGTAGCAGGATGGATGCTGTATAAAACACCACGGACCGTCCTCAGTGTGCTTTTAAGGAGCTTTTACAGTTCTATTTCACCAAGTCGAATTGAATTGTAAATGTCTCTCCTTTACACCGGTGTGGCCCTTCATTAGCGCTGCTCTGGACAGTAGGTCTTTTTCCAGTCCGACTTAAGCCCTCACAACTCTCAGATGTGGGATCCGCAGAAGCCGGTGGAAACGAACACAGCGTGGTGAGCGCCGTGGATGACTGCAAGGAAATTACGTTCTCCTACAGCAGCAGATTAAATGAAGGCCTCGGATCCCTTCCAGCTTCACAAATACGACTTTATTATACAACCCACTAGCCACGTTTTGGTTGTGTTTTTTTTTTTTTGTTGTTGTTTTTTTTTTCAGTTCACCTCGACAGCAACAGAAACAAGGGGAGCCGTGCTTTGTGAAGAGTGTCGGCGCAGATTGATGGATCAACTATTTGCGCATATTGGAGCCAAATGAATTATTCAAATGGATTCAGCCGCACAGTGAAGACTTTGTTTGAAAGTGGCTTTTTGAAGAATGGGCCTCGTCTGGCAGCGGTTAAAGGCTAATGCTGATTGTGAATAAAAAGACTCAGCTTTGTTTGAAGATCTTTGCTTAAACGCTTATTAACAATCATTTAAGGCTGTAGTAATGGTGGTCACAACATTATTTTTATTCAGTCTTTGTTTCTACAAAAAGATTGAGACAGTGCCTTTATTCAGATGACCAAGGGGGCTGGTTTTATTATTCAACAGAAGAATTAAAAAATCATAAAAAGGCCATCATGAAAAAAGGAAAAGCTTGTGTGTTGCTGCACCACTGTGACCTGCACTTGTCTTTTTGATGGAATATTTTCATTAACATTTTAAACATTATAAAACGTAAAAATCTCTAATCTTGCATTTTTACCTTTGCATTTGACAGTAACCGGGGCTGTTCTCGTAGTTTGACGGCTTAAAAGTAGAGAGTGTCTGAGGTGAAAATGCACATTGCAATTTCCGCATTAAGAAACTGTGCTTCTCCTGCAGCAGCGCTCAGTTTGTCCTCTCTGGGCAGCAGCTCACCATATTAGATACGGCAACTCACTTGGACAAATAAAAGTGATTATTTAACCAAAGTGAAACAAGAAATGCTTTGTCATAAACAGACGAAGCTGGTACTTTTGACACTTTTGATAAAACCAAGCTGTGTTTTTTTCACAATGCAAGCCTTACTCTTGGTTTTAACTTTCATTTAAACTTTCCTGGCATCTTAGAGTTTTGACTCTGGCACTTGAGCTGAATGACTTTAATCCAAAGCAATTTTACCTTTGTGGACACAGAACAAAATGCCACATCCTTTTACGTCTGGTGCTTAACAGTTTGTGACCCTAATAATTGCGGTTATACCCTCATTTATAATCTTTGTTTCTGAAAAGTACTTGAGACGAGGATGTAATTATCTCGCTCTAAATTGCATTTTTTTGTTCCTGTCCTTGTAATAAGTCTGCAGTAATCCTCGCTGTTGTGTCGCTCCTTACCCACAATGCTTTTGGGACCCCTCCAGAAGAACCAGTCTAGACCTCTTTGACTGTTGCCAGGCTGTGGACAAAATGGCGTAGGAGTAGCTACAATGTGTTTGTATGGAATAGCTCCGGGCACAAACGGGACAGTGTGCGTGGCGGGACAGCTGCTTTATGATGGTAAACCGCGGACCCCCCGCCTCCACCGCGGCCTGACCACATTGAACGTGAATGGACTTGGCATGTTGGATTAGCTGGTTAAATGCAGTCGTCCTTTACCCCCGACATACAATCACGACATTTAACGCCTCACAATAACGACAAAGACTGGTCAATCTTTCTCAGGATTTTTGGTTTTACTTCTGGCACGGAGCAAGCAAGGTAGCAACTCGCATAATAATGTCTTCTGCTGAGGTTGGGTTACATGGCGTGGTGAAAAAAGACTTGATGGATACAAACCGATGTAAAAAGGTTGACTGAAGGACAAGCTGTTTCACAAAGGAACTTATGGAGAAGTTAGAGTTGGCTCCAAGAAGTCTAGCTTCAACTGCCACACTTTCAACCAAAAATGACTGAGGCTATGACCAAATATTGGCAATAGAAACTTTTGAATGACATTGTAGCATGAAAACCTTAGAAATTAGTGCATTTTAACAAAACTACAATATACAGTACTCTGAAAAAGTCATGTTTTTCATCCTACCTGGAGTGATAGGATGTCAGCCCCCATTTATCTGACTTCTTTAGAACAGTATCCCAGAGAAAAGCTCCATAAACAAGCTAAAAAGACCTCCCAGTACCATCACATGACTTTTCTGAGGAAGACAGAATGAAGTTACATGTGGTGGTTTGATACTCATAAACACAAGTCCGTTTACAAGAACTTTTGTGGGAGACTAAATGAACCTTTGTGGAATATTAGTGGTGTCTTGTGCTTCAAAGAAAAAGGAAACAAAGGAGAAATTGAGTATTATACAAGATTCCTTTTTTATAAATTCAATGTACGTCATAGCAGCATTCTCTATGACTACCCTAAATTTTCACAGTCAGATATTTGTTGGAGGCAGTCTTTGTTTGTTTGATGCTGTCAGGCAATTCAACACCAATTTAAAGCCGCAGTATGTCATTCCACCATGACCAAATGGCAGCAGAAAAATTGCACAATGTGACAGAGGCTCTTTCTCTTTACAGATTTTTTTTTTTTGTTCTCATTCTATAGGAAAACAAGATTTTAAGAACAAAAGACCATTGTCACGTCATCCTATTTGGAGTCAAATGATGTGTGACTAAAAGCTTGTTTTACAGTACTTTCAAAACGTTCTTTAGGCATTGTAATTAAAAGAAAATGTCTGCTTTTATTGTGTTTTCAAGATTCAAAGACAGTCATAATTATTGCTACTTTTAAGTTGATGGTTTAGTTACAAATACGAATTTAACTATACTTGTAAATATAGTAACTGTGGAGGGGTTTAAAACACAGCGGTTTAAATACTCAATATATTTTCTGTAGACGTTGCCAAACCAGTGACAAGGAGACTTCTCCATGTTGGCAAGAGTCTCCAAAAAATATGGCTAAAAAGGAAAAGGGGAAAATGAAAACATCCAAACCAGAAACCAGTCCATGTAGGTTTGTTTCTTTTCATTTTCCTCTGTCATGCATATAAAACCAAATACTATCAACACTTTGGAAGAATGAAACTGCGGTGAAGCGATAGAAACGACAGAAGTGGAAGGTTAAAAAAAGAAATGTTTGAGTATGGTAAGAGGGGGGGAAAAAAAAGAGAAGAGGAGAAAATGGAATAAAAATAGGCTCATGATGGAGCTGGTGTCTGGATGAGGCAGCCCGCTAACCTCAGAGGCGCCACACTCCCGGCCTTATCCCGGCCCAGCGCAAAGGAGGGGCCGCACCACAGACGTCTCTCTGCCAGGGCTCCACAGCAGCAGTGGGTCCACTCCCGCCTCGCTCCGTCTGACGGTTGTGGGGGTGTGTGGGGGGGTCAGGCTGAGAGGGTGACCCCTAACGCTTCAATGAGTTCCAAGGCAGATATCAAATCACAGTATGTCCATGCAGAAGTGATGGTTACAGTTTGACGAGGCTGTTTTATTGTGTACTTGTGGATGTCCCAGTGTAAGTACAAGCTTCTGTTAAATGTTGGTCCTCCCTCTTTGACAAAGAAGACTCAAACCAGTCTAGACCAGAATGCCTATATTCACCAGGGTTCTAATCTTTAATTGGAGTTTTCATCAATCACCAATAAAGTAGGTTCATCAATGATACCAACCCTTGTGTGCATGGAATTTGTTTTTATTTAATTAAACACCAACACAGACCTTCACACAGTGCACCATAACAAAGATAACGTTAAAAATAACTGAGCAGAAGCAACTGTACTGAGCAGGCAGTTTTTTTTATTTATACACATATACACAAATACATGTATATAAGTGAGACCATATTTTATTGTAATCAGAGTTTTTTCAGAGTTAAGTTGTCAGTTTAGGAGGTTTAGCCCGTGATTTATTGAAATTTTTGTTTTGTCCAGTTTACAGTATGTTTGTTTGTTTTTTTGACAATGGTTAATGAATAAAAGGAATCTAGCCTTGGTCTCAGACCCCAAAACCATATTTTTTCGTGGCCTTAGTAAACTCTGGTCTTCGTTAACATAAAACGGACATGAATTGTGACCCAAGTGTACCCATTCTGCTATTTAGGTGGCTCTTTTGATGGTTGACCAGCCCAAAATAATTAGATAAAGACTGTGCACCTCTTTGGTCTCCTCTTTGGTCGACTACTTTTTGTCATTTGATAAATATTGTGGGGAGGATGATGCCAAAGTTAGCACTCCTGCTGTAGACTCTCAGATTCAGATTCAGACGACTTTATTCATCCAAAATTCCAAAAATAGGAGCAGCAAATAAGACAGCAAACAAACAACAACAAACAAAAAGTAGGCACAATAAAAAACAACACTAAACACACAGTTGGAAAAAAACATTGAGAAATATACGACATATGATAGTCTTAAATATGCGATAAAGAGATTCATGAAACTACATTAAAAGGAGACTACTGACAATTCAAAAGATGAATAGCTGTTGGGATAAAAGATTTTGAATACCGATTTGTTTTACAATCATTTGAAAGTAAAACATAGCAACGTCCCAAAGGCAACAGATAAAGGAAAATGCAGGAGGCTCTCAATAAAAGACGGATAAAAGTGACAAAGAAAGGTAGAAAGATCACAGTTTACACATAAGATGAATTCTTTCTTGTCCACGTTTCACAACAGCTGTAGTGTTCACATCAAATTGAAGTTGATCATCAAAAAAAGTGCCAAGGTACCGTACTGATAAGATGTAACTATCTCCACACTCTTGAATGATACTCTCTGTCGCTGAGTCTATTTTTACGCCTTAAATCAAAGATAAGTTCCTTCTGTTTTTGTCCAAAGCAATGAATAGCTAGTCAATAAATCTAAACTGACCATAGTGAGGGAATGTAGTTGTCTGTCCCTGCAATTAACTGCAGATTTGCAAGGGATAGGCTTCGGTCCCTTTCCAGGACTTCTTCTGTTGACGTACTGGTTCAACTCTGGTCAAAGGAGGTAGCGTTGCAAGTGTCATTAGAGCAAGAGTTTGGAAGAGCATTGGAGGTCAACTGGGATTTAGTGTTGCAAAAAGAACTGTGGCTATACTATACATATCGGGATTCCCTATGACTGTCCTAAATTTCTTACACTGGCAAATAAGAGAGGAGAGAGATATAATGGTCTGGTGTTATGGTCTGGTTTTAGTCAGAACACCTCATTAAATAATACTTTCTAGTGTCCTGGGAATATGCTGATTGCCAAGACTCCAACAGCAGGCCTTTCTCTGTGTTCCTGTTGGGGGGCAGGATAAGAGGGTGACCCCTAACGCCTCAGGAGCTGCCACAGTGATGGGCTCCAAGCCAGATGTCACCTCACAGAGTTCGGGAGTGTGACTGCGGCGCGGTTGTGTTGGTCTAGCAGAGTTACCGCCTCAGTGTGAGAGCTGTGTGCTACCGAGACAGAAGCCTGACATCTGAACCGGCTCGAGTTAAATGACTGCGTGCCGCACTGTAGGTCGCATCAATCACAACGAGTCAGGGGCCTGAACCGCAGACGTGAACCTGGCGGGAGGTCAGAGGCCTGGGAGTGGAATTCCCCGGCAATACTTTCACTTCCTGTCTTCTTGTGGTTTCAGGTAGGATGCAAGTGTGAAGTCTAGAAGGCAATCGTTCAAGCAGTCAAAAAAATAGTTTTTACATCATTCAGTTCTTCCACATTGGGAGGTACAATGCCAAAATATATTTACCCAAAGCTCAATACTCCAGATTCAATGTGACAGTGTGAAATTTAATGTGACAGTTCCTCGGCAGAGAGAATCGGCCAAAAGACTGCTCTTGATCTTTTGCAGTCTTATAGAGTCATTTCAAGCCACATTGATAAGAATCTGGTTTGACATGTTGCATTGATAAGAAATGCATCTGAATCTACGTATATATATCAACCATTCACAGGCGAAAACAGCATCAGCTTGCATCAACAAGTGGTATTTATCCGCAAAGAAAAAAGGGAGAAATTGAGTGTAGATAAATTTGTGCTTAGTGAAAAAAAAGCAGTACATTTATAGATGTATAGAGAACTCAGCATAGACCGATGGCTAAAGGGCAGATAAGATTAGAAGCTTAATTATCATTGCAATGCAATACAATGAAATTGAAGTGCCACATCTCTCATCACATTTCTGCAGAGAAAACAAAACAACAACAAAAAAAACAGATAATCACAGAAATTCACATAATTAAAAAAAAAAAATACCCAATTTAAAAATACACTGCATGTTATAATTGTAAAGTGCACATTAAAATGTTATTGCACATAAAAGCAAGATGGAACCTATGACTTATCACTGTTCTTACAGCCAGTGGATAAAAATGATATATAATATAATCAGTAAAAAAAAGTACACATAAGCAATTAGTCTTCATTCTACTCTAAGGCCTATATATATGTTTATATATAAAATATTTTTATTTCAATGTGTTTGCCAGCAATAGTGGTTAACATCCAATGTTTTCTCTGACAACAATGCAACTGTAAGTTAATGTTACATGTTACAATGTTCAAATCCATAAAAGCTAAGTTAGCTCTGACAAACAGGTCACATGAGCATTATCCAGGAAATGACGTCAAATACAAAAAACTCTTGTTTAAAGGTTCTTGTTTGTAATTATGAGTTGCACAACTGTACTATTTTGTCATCTTTGAGTGCATCAATGGGACTTTTTTTGTTTTACACCAATTTCAAAACATTCTAATAGGCTTTGTGGTGAAGGAGCCTCTCATTTCAGTTGAATTTAAGATGACTTATTATAGCTCAGAAATCCACCTACTGGAACAAAGGACAGCACAGTCTGAGTATTCTGAAATCTTTGCGTTACAAAAGTGCTCGTCCTGGGACTTCTCGCACCCTAAGCGAAAATTAGTCCTGAGTTCTGTTTCAACACATGTGTTTTTCACTGTGCACACGTCTAAATGGAGCAACATTTTAACACTACAACTCCAGCTGGCCTTAGCACAGTATGTTTCCAAGTGTGATAAGTTGGGATTTGAACCTTAGTCCTTTCTTTCTTAGAATTATAAATCAAATAATTACTGATGGGAGTGAAAGGGCTTGTCCGGGATTTGAACCCAGGACCTCTCACACCAAAGCGAGAATCATACACCTAAACCAACATGCCCTGAGTACTGTTTCAAAAAAATGTTTTTTGCACTGTTTATCCATTGTAACACTAAAACTGTTAGATCTTTACAATGTGACTTTATAATGGACTGATAAATGCTTTTCAGCGGTGTTTAGAAACTGCAAATCTGAAGTCTCTGCCAATACCACAATCAAACCTACTCTGTGGCAGGATATACTTTAGATATTTCAGAATATTTTAAATTGAAATGTATTACACATACTCCCTTAGGATGGTAAATTGCGGTCCACAGGAGAGGTAAACCGCCTTATATTTTCATATCTTTGAAAGTAAAATGGACTTGGTGCTGCATATGAAACGAAGCAAATCTCATCTATCAGGAAGGACAGAGTCATGAGGGAAATCCTCGCTGATAAAGAGGGGAAGAGAAGTAGACAGCTCGACACGCTGGAGGACATTCAGAGAAAATATTTCCATATATCATAAATTATACATGTTAGCAGTTTATGGGGTATACATATGCATTTTTCCTTCTAATACTACAACTCAAGAACATCTGTATTACATTTGTAGGGTCAATTTCTGACATTAAATATTCTCTCCACTCAAAAAAGACCTGTTGAATCTCCGTCATGTTCAGAACACAGCTACAAACGATATAATTAGACAGCTGAGAAGTCTATCCTGTATTTTCCCGAACCTCAAAGGTTTGTAATTTGCTGAATGGGTACATTGGTTCTATGTGTATCAGTGATTTGAGTCTTCCTCTTGTTACCAATGGAATGCAAGATTACAGACTGATCTGGTGAGGTTTCTGTCCATTTGGGTGCACCGAAGTCAAATTGTACGTTAGACATGTTGCATTGTGTCTTTGGAACATCCGGTACACGCAGTCAGACTTAATTCTAAGGTGGAGCAGTCTTTTCAGTCCTTTGTATGATGTTAAAATAATGCAACTAAAGTCTTGTTGTGGATTTGTACATTCCAATCTGAAGATGTAATATAGTGTTGTTTTCTTGCTAACTTTACTGCACTGAGGTTCCTTCTAGATGCATTTGGACTGATCCCAGTATTTCGCTGAGCTTTTTCTTGCTAAAAAAAATGCTATAGCATATCCTGCAAATTGCAAAAAATGCTTCCATTATAGTGCATCATGATGTAAGACACCTTCAACATGAATAAGATTGTGAATTAACCAAACATTACTATTATTTGAGATTTCCTACTGCATCATTAAAATAGGCAGTCTTAGAGGCCGTTTACACTACAATGCATTTCACCCAAAACGCAATGACTCTCTTTGGCTGTTCGTTTACACAAGGTGGGCGTTCTCACTCCCAAAAACACAAACTTTTGTTGTGTAAACAGTGAAGACTTCTCAGTGAAAACAGTGCTGTAACAGCCACAGAAGGCCATTGGCTGTTGGCTACACACAACAAGTAGAACAACAATGGTGAAATTCAGTGTTTATGTGCATTGGAAACTTTGATAGTTTTTTGTACAAGGGTCTAAGCTAACAGTTAGCTGAACACAATATATAAAAATGATGCTGTTCTGGCAGGATCCTGCTTAAATTAAACACTGCTTTCAATTTTTATTACAATTATTGCTTTTTTTAAATTATAAATTGTAGTGGCAGGGTTCACAGTGCCCCTACTGGTCTGGGTGTTCTCAACAGCTGAGCCCATGTTGTAAACACAGCTCATAGTGTAAATGGCTCCTTAGACTATGGGGACTTCATACAACATACTGTACATAACCTCTTTAATTTACTGTAACCCAATGGAGATGAACTGAAATGGAAAAATAAATATACTGAGGGTTCTTCTTTTTTATTTGACAACGGAACACACAAAAGCCAGAAAGCGAAAATGTGTGAATTTTCTACTAACTCTATGATCATTATGCATAAATGATGGAGATATGTTACATAGCTTTGCCTCCCAACACATTTATATTTTACATGTAGCTTTAAATTAAACTCACATACTCTCTAATAGTATGTTGCTGTGATTGAATGAATGTTTTTTATATTCACATCCTTGTAGCTTCAGTTTTTGACCCATTTGGAGTGCATCATAGGGCTGTGCTTTATTTAGTGCAGCCCTTGATAACACTCCTGGGAGCGTGTAGACTTATAGCTTTATTCCAAGCCGCAGACTTTGCACTCTGAGACCTTTTCATCTGGTAGCAATCGCTCTGAGCGCCGTGTCAGCCACCAAAAAGCCCTATCCATCAGCCACTGTCATGTGCTGCAGCGAAATGCGGACGGCGGCGTAAAAGCAGAGAGCCATAATGCTTCTTTAACACGGAAAATACCAGTTTAATGCCTTTAATTGATGCATAATTGCTCTTCGGAGGCAAGCAAAATAAGCAAATCACATCTTCAATTCACAATATTTATTTTAAGATGAACACTTACCATTAAATAAAACACATTTTGCCTTTTGAAACTCGCTGCCCGGACTTAAAATAAGTTGGTTTGCAGAAGGATTTTATTCACAGAAAACAGATTGGCTTTGATTTGTGCTTCTTTAATGTTTCATGAGACCGACGCTGCAGAGTCTGATTTGGAAAATAAGCAGGAGATCACACAAACGCCAATGGAAATAAAATAAATGGTGTGTGCATTCGTGAATCACAGTGAAGGGAATCAGAATAAGCTTTTGGGCCAAGTATGTGGTGCATAGGAGAAATTTGATTGAAGTTGTTATCACTCTAAGAACTAAAGCCTCGTTTTCACTGGAGTGGTATGGTACAGTTTGGCTCAGTACAGCATTTAAAATTTTTCTGAAAGATGAATAAGTACTATAAAGACATTCTACAGGTAGAGTTTCGCTATTGCTGTTTGTTCATTTGCAGGCACTTGATTAGAAAACTGTGTAAATCTTTCTTGAGCAGGCACAGTCGAGTAAACTGGAGAGGAAAACTCCTTTAAACTGGGAAACATCTGTCAGCGTTGGCTTGAATGAGTGGATGGAGGAGAGACAGGACAGAGACATAGTTGTCAGATACTTAGTGAGGCGCTGTTGAGGTTGCAATGTTTATAAGAAGAAAAAAAAGCAATGTTGGATGGCGCCTGTTATTGTCTGTATTAAAACCATAAAAGAATAAAAGCCTTGCAACAATTTATATGCACAACAGAGGTCTCACCCTCATATAATTTACGCCAAACTTAAATACTCATATGTCCATTTGAGGCATTTCCAGAAACTACAGGGGTCTGTCAGAAGCTACGTGGGGTCCCTCCAGCAAAGATTAAACTTTGTGCACATAGGGCCTTAATCCAAAACCTATGCAAAACAAATGTTTTACTTTGAACAAGTGATTGTTCAGGTAATTAGTTCTGGCCTCATGAATTCATGTATTTCTAAACACAAACTCTTAATGATACATATATATCTAATCTAAAATAGAGAAATCATATCAGTTATTTAAAAAAGTGATGTGTTTTAATAGATTATGCCTTAAATAGTCCCTCAGAGATAGGGTGAGGAGTCAAATAGCTGTGTAGCTGTGTCCCAGTATTTCCACTATGAACTTACAGCACACATACACTATAAAAGGAATTCACTATTCTGATTGGATAGTTTGGTATGGATAGTTAGTTAGGATGGTTGGTAGCTCAGTTGGTTTGTTGTCAGTGGCTGATTTTATTGAACTTGTTTCGGATAAATGAGCTACAATTTGTCATTACTGCTTTAGTTTACAACAAACACTACAATGATTCCAGATAGTATACCACAAATATTACTCATGTTACGTTTAGGCTCACTATACTATTTTAACTATGTTTAAACTGTACTTTTAACTGTATGCTTTTAATTATTTATATTGATTTGTAAGGCGACCATGAGTGACCAGAAAGGTGCCTAACAAATAAAATGTATTATTATTATTATTATTATTATTATTATTATTATTATTATTATTATTATATGGTACCTACTTGATGCTTTCGGGACATATCACTCATCTTGAAAAGAAACGATAAAAGTCTTTGCACACAAACTCTGGTGGGTCCTGGATGTGTGCATCCCATCCACCACCCCAACCTCCATCCATAATAAATCACTTTCATCCTAATTAATCTTGTAATGTTCTTTTTGTGCACCATGGGGAACTTTAGAGACATAGAAGAGTTCTGCATATTCTCATTTGGTCAGACGAAATATCACAGATGTATTCCTTTAAGAATATATTTCCTTTTTTACCCACTCTAGCTAACTACTTCCATTCTTCTCCATACAAAAGGTCTCGAGGCTGGCAGCAGAGCGGGTCACAGAGGGACAGGCCAGCCTTTATCTCTCTCCTAAAACAAATCATATCCGCTCAACTTTAAAGAATAAGACTGAGGATAAAGCCTGATATTAACTGTCTGCCTAAACAGATGGAAAGAGCATGCAGTGCACTTTCTCTTCTGCCCCGAGCATCGGGCGACGCTGCACTGTGGGGCTTTATGAAGGTCGATGTAAGGCTGCGTCTGGGGATTAGGGGTTGCAGGATGTCTGCCCTTACCAGACTGACAGGAGGAAATGAGAGGTGTCTAAATAAAGCTGCTTAAAATGAGGCAGTCCAAAAAGTGAATGGGCCCATCTCGCCATTCACGATAAAACACTAACTGGCTAAACCTCTTCTCCAAATATAATGTTGATGTAACGAGAAATATGGAGGGAACAGTTGAGTGAAAGACAAAGAGAGACAACCAAAAAAGAGGTGTTGAAATGGCAGGTCAACTTCACACATCCCAGCTGTTGGAAACTTAAGCCAACTCAGAGATTTCTTAGCATTATGCTGTGAAAAAATGATGGCTTCAGGGTTAACAAACCCCAAACAGAGATAATGAAGTGAACAAAGCTTTGGATCTTGTTGCACTGATTTTTATCTTCTGCGTTTTGATTCACTTTAAATTCGAATAATCCACAAATCCAGACGACTCACTCCTGCACAGTTGCTCTGAAATGATGTATTCACCCCACAGATGAAATGAATGGATTAAGACACGTCATTTATGGATGAAAGTAAAGCTGCACAGTGTAGTTTATGCCAAGTTTAGTTTTAATTTATTGCCATTTAAACAGTAAAACATTTTCTTCGGAACTTCAGCACACTGTAATAAATATAAGAAGCATATTAAAATAGTCCTTGTTTATTGCACTTAATGTCAGCAGCAGTGAAAAGGGCAGGTCATATTTAAGGCAAAGAGTGCATATTACTTCGCTTAAAAAGTTTAGATGAACTACACTTGGCCCACACAAAGACAGCGTGGTTTGCAATGATGTTACAGTATTCATATGACTAACACTAATTCTTTCTCCGTCTGAAAATGTGGACATGTACTAGCTGCTGCCTTACATGACACATCCACTGCCTTTGTCCATGCTATCACATTGATTCAGGAGGCTCTGTGGTGCTGGTTAATATGCTAACATCCATGCTTATGCTTATTTGAATAAGGGCACAACATAGTCATTTGGGTTAGTTATCTCAAAGGGAGACATTACACCAGACGTTTGTCTTTTATTTATCCTCAGTGGAAAACTATTGCAAGCATAATCGTATATTACATATTTTTCTAATATTATGCTGCATTACATGGCAAAGCGATTGACATATATTGTGTAGTGACCAACTATATGGCACATGTACACCTATGTAGCTAGTTATGCTAACAGATGGTAAATTAAACTTCATTTTTAGAATTTACTGCAAAGGAGCTGGAAAAGACGATAGTCAAAGATTTGTATTTATTATTTATTGCTATGTAAAATAATAATGTAAATACCTAAAAGAGCCACTCTGTCCATGATTTCAACTTTAGGTTTATGACTACCTTACTCAGCGCTGAGGAAAACCTCCTGTATTTGTCTGTTTCTTGTCATCGTTACACCAGAAACATTTACCCAGTAACTTTAGTTCCTGGGCAGCGCCGTGTACCAAGAAAAAATTGCCCCCTTCTGTCTTTTTTGTTTTCCCATTTACACAACTGTGAGTAGTTTTACCAGAGCATGTGAGGCCCAGTGGTAGCCAGCAGTAAGCAGCTGCTTCTCATCTTACTCTCCAAGCATGTGTGTTATGGCTTCGCTCTGATTGGGTATCCCATAACCCCCTTGTATCTCCTAAGCCCTTTGAGACTGGGCTGTAGACACGGCCTTTTTCATTATTGCACTGCACAGATCTCAGCCTTAAGTCAGTTCTGGTAAAAAAAAAAAAAAAAAAAGTTACGTTTACAATTTTCTGTGTATTTTTTTTAATGTAAAGTAGACTATTAAATAAATAACATCATACATAAAATACTTCACTGTTGTGCTGGGCTAAACCTTACTGCTTTTATGGTAAGTTATAAGAAGCCTGCCGTTAAACTGTCATCTAAACCTTGATACTAAGTTTTGTTGCTGATTCTCTATTGACGCTGAAGGAACCCTTTAGTGTCCTATGACTTTCCAGATACTGTACCATGCACTCTTCTTAATGAGCCACTCTCCGGGCCATGTGCAACCCATATACCATTGGATACATCAGGTCTAACAAACTCTCAGATTTATTTCTTGTTTTTTTCTGCAATCATGTGGAGATGGCAGGTTGGTATCAGGACTGGAGGAACATTTTACATCTGGTGGTTAAGTGGTCAGGATTTGACATGAGAAAACAGATTGGTTCCATTTAGACCTTCTTTAGTGCTTAAAGTTAAGTGATTTTTTTTTCCCCCTGTCATATAACCTGTAGATTATTCCCATTATGAGTTGCATTTCCGTATATTTGACCAAATTTGACTAATTGCTGCCTTGAATGACATTTTCTGACTTTGTTATTGATTAAAGAGTAGGCTGGTTAATTTGCAGAGAGTACGCTGGTGCTGTGCGTTCCACACTCCGCTTACAGCACCAGCCACACAGCATACATTTCATCAGCTTGCATCCTCGGCACACTCCCTCGGAAAATACTCAGGAGCATCTTCTGACATTATTCACAAGCCACAGCTTCCGGAGATTATACTACGGCCCCGCAGGACGAGGTGAGAAATTTAAGTGGATTGTGTTCACACATCCTGGCCCACTCGAAAACAAGGATAAGTCCCAAAATCCAAAAGGTATTACTGACAGAATATAACATTTATTAGAGAATAAGCAAAAAAGGAATAGGCTAAAGCTCAAGGCTGACTTTGCCTACTGAATACATTCTGTATTCTCAACTATATGGCCTACAATGTTAAGAATAAAATCATACACATAAAAAGTTTAACAGTTTATACATCCTTCCATTTTCCTTTAAAAATATGGGTGTTGGGGATTCATGGGAAAAACTGTCACACCAAAGGGCACCTTCAGCATCAGTGAATGCCAAGAAAAATATCCTGGGAATGAGAATAGTCCATATATTCATTCAATATTTCCCATCAATCTAGTAGATCTACCGCCCATTCCTCTACAATTGCCCATGAAATTCATTTAACATCAACAATAGTGGACCTCACCAGTCCATTTTACCCCTGATCCCTCTCCCCTTCTGTTCGGGATCAGCGCTCAGACATGCGGCTGGTCACTTGCCAGACTTGTGTGTGCTTCTCTGTTTTTGGAAGCGGGCCTCTTCGGTGGCTCCTCCACTTCCCCATCCTGCCTCGCGCTCCTTAGGTTGTTTGTGAAATGGAAGGAGCTCAGGACTCCTCTGGGACGTAACGGAGAGGGGAAGGTCTGCAGCCCCTCACCTCTGGTTCCTGCTCGGTCCCCAGTGGCCCTCGGGCAAAACAGTGGGCCCGCTCTCCGGCTCCTTTTGGGTTTGTCAGAGAAAGAGAGCTCTTCTTTAGGGCTTTTTCACGTTAGAAGCTGGTGTCACGTTGAGTTAGAGCAGCAGGCTACTGAAGACCGGCGAGACTGGAGAACAATATTTTCTTAAGATTGGGCCGCAGTGCCAGTGGGGATGCTGCTGTGTGAGCTTCTGCACATCCCGACCTGCTTTACTGTCCTGCATCATCGCTAAATCAAACCAATCCTCCCCAGTCCCTATATAGTGCATTGTAGTACGTTTTGTTCTTGTGAAATCCAGTCACATGCGAAGAAGAGAGAGTGCGAAGGCTGTAGATTCTGGGGGAATAAACTCAAGCAGCAAAGCAAGCTCATGTGTCAACAGCTGTTTCTGCAAGTCTTATGGCTCCTGCTTTGTGAATTAAAACTACTTCATTATCTCCCAACATTGCACTGAAAATGAGCAACTTAAACAACAAATGTGTGTGAATGTGTGAGTCTATAGAATTTAGCTTGTGCACTTTTCACTTTTTTTTGTTTATAATTTAAAATCTGAGACTCCCACACAGTGCCCAGCTTGCAAAATGTAGATATTTGGATAAACCTTACCTACCTAAAATCAGGTAAAACCGTTGCAAAGCTCAGGGAAGCCATCTTAAAGAGGAAGTGGAACATCAAAAATATACACCAATATAAATAACTATAATAGTGCCATCATGCAGTATGTTTGCATGCAGAGCTTACTCAGGCAACGCTCTGAGTATCGCTCTTTATGTTTTTCTCATTTTTATGGCACAGTTGACTCTGGAGTATGCTAAGAGAGCTGTGTCCGAACTTCGGCGTAAGCCCTATGCACGCAGCAAAAGTGTGAAAATAAACATTATTCAGGTGTGTTAGCCCCCCAATCCCACATATTCCCCAAACTCATACATACATACATAAATGAATGAACATAAAGTGGATACAGTTAACAGGAAGTTATATGAACCTGGTAAGATATATTCATATATTTGTGTTTAGTTAAACCAGTCAGACTTCTTTTTTTTTTCTTTGACTATATTCATTATAATCTGTAGTCATCACATATTCATTCATTTTCTTCTGCTTAGTCCCACTGGGGGTGGCAGGTGGCTGGAGCCTGGTCGGGGTACACCCTGGACAATGGCTGACATTTAGACACAGACAGACAACAATTCAATCTCACATTCATTCACTAAAATGTTAAATTCACCAACTTTGGAAGCCGCAGTTCCTGGAGAAAATACACAGTAACTCACAGCCTGAGGATTAAACCCACAACCTTCTTGCTGTGAGGCAGGAGCACTAACCACTCTGCCATAATGCACTCCCTAAGGTGGAATACTTGTATGGTTTCCAATCTTCCTGCTCTTTTCACATAAAAATCACATCATCATAATAACTGGACAATCAGAATTTTAAATCACAGAAAATAGTGTTAGACAATTCTAACATGGCAAGGCACTGTCATCTCAGTATTCATCCATATTTATCCATATCACAGTTTTATTCTTGATATAGTGCAGCCCTGTGGCATGATAACATGCTGCGTTACATTGTTGTGATTTTGTAGTGGTGTCTGAGTGGGTTTGAATAATAGTGCATAATAATTGTGCATTGTGAGAAGTACTGAAGAACTGATTGTCATGACTGTGGCGAAAAATAACATGTGAAAAGCCTGAGATTTGAACCGAAAAAGCATAACTAACAATGTCCAAATTGAGTCCACAAAGACATTATAATTTAGCAATAATATACAATCTATGGATTTTTCATATTTCACTATTATAACTGAATAAAACCCCAAGAATCTGACAATCAAGTACATTCACAATAAATTAAGATTAAAGAAGGTCAGATTGAAGATGACACACAATATGATGCAACCTTTACTCATAGTGTGGCTAAACATAAAAATGGAACATACTGAACATATGCCACTTTGTGTTTACTGCAAAACTACATCAAGCCACTGCACATTGCATCACTCCCACAAGTGTTTTTTTCTTTTTTCATTCTGCCAGAGTCCACTACATTAGAGCTCAATTTACAACAATATAGGATCGAGGGACTAGGAAACGAGTGATTTTGGAAAAAGTATGCAGTATTGTGACTGTCTCCTTTCATAGAGGCAGGTTTGCAGTCTGTTGCTCTTATCTACTGAACGCACAGGTCTGCACTGGGGAGTCTGATTGATGGAGGAGTGGTTTCAGATACGCTCTCTATTTCTCTGGTATGATTCCTAATTGGTTTCAGTTGTGTACAGTGCACTCTCTCGTATTACATCCCACTGGACTATCACAAAGTTTTTTTTCTCTTGAAGCTCATCAGACAAAGAAGCACATTTTCTTCTTTGGAAAAAAATTTAGAATCCATTTATAACAATAAACCGAACCTTCTCTTGGATGAGACATGAGGCAATGCTTCAGTGGAGGGAAATTAGAGTCTTTTATTTGTTTTTGAGACAATATACAAGTGGGTTAGGAAGGCACTGTGTTGGAACTAAAGGATTTTTTGGCAGTAGGTTCTCTTTAGCTCTGTTTCCTCTCAGTAGTTCAACGGAGGACAGGTCAGAGTGGCATGCTTTTAGAGGCTTTTCTATTCCATTTTTGCACAAATGCACTTTTTATTCATGTAAACTTCAACAAATGGAGCTCCTTGTGTCAACAGTTTTCTCCTATAGAGTATAGTACGACAATTCATGAAGCGAGAGCTGTATGACTCAGACTGTGTTTAAAACCAGAAGAAAAAGAAAGCCAAGAAAGCTTTTCTGTCTAGCTTTGTTGTCAGGGAAAAAGTACAACATTTAGCATGTTTTCTGTTTGGATATGATGTTTATCACAAAACAAGGTAAAATTTACTTGAAAAACATTTCGATTTAATGGTTTTCCTTTTGCTTCTCGTTTTCGCTCGAGTGAGGATTGTCCAATCAGCTAACTGCAGTGTTTTGTTTCCACCAAAGCATACCACAAAAAAACAGACGTGTTTGGGCTTTTTGTTGTCACTTCGGATCCCTTTTGGTAATAGAAGCACATCAGAACCAACCCGCAACGTACAGTCTCACTAAGTTCTGAGAGGTAAGAAGCATTAAGACTCTGTGAAAGAAGATGAACAGAAGGGTAGATCTCTCACATCATCCATAGCAGCAGTTCTAGTGGCTAGCCCAGACTATAAGATTTATCAAAAGGTAAAGTGTTAAGTCTAATCTTGAATGTCGAAAGTATTTTTGCTTCTCGAGTTTTGAAGAATATTTCACATCTTGATAAAGACTCCCATTTTATCTTTATAACTTTGCATCCAGGGGGTGTCAAGGTCTAGTTGCTCTTTGAGATATTCTGGGGTCTGGCCATTTAGGGCTTTGCATGTGGAGAGAAGATTTTTAAATTTGCACACAAAGTTTAGAAAAACCATTAGAGTAAACTGTAAGTTGCAATACTTGTGTGGCAGGATAAGACGAGGCCAAACAAGTATGAATAGGACTAGAAGACATTGCCGATAACGGAGGACTGGTATCAGCATCTGCACAACCCTAGTTTATATTAGATTGCTTTAACTAAATTGTTTACTAAATTGTGCCCTACTGACCCCCACTGTACTGTTCCGCTCAGCAGAAACAGGGCTTCTGAGGTGAAGGTATACCCTATCCCACATTGCCCACTATGAAATCCTATAACTCCCATAACTCATTTCTTGAAATCATCAAGTCGAAGTGTGGGCAGGAGGGCACAACTCCAGCGGCCGTCTGATGGGACCTGTCTGTGCGGTTCATGTGGGCAGCTTGCTCAGCACACTCTCACTCAATGCCCAGGTGGGAGTATCCATGACCGGGCCAGAGCCCAAAACAGCATCCAGCCGGGTTGGCAGCGTTAGCCCCAGACTCCATCAGCACCAGCGAGTCATCTGTCAGCTGCACTAATCTGGAGCCGACAGTTGTATAAATAGGGGCTGCTTAACGGTAGACCTCCTTTTGTGGATGACGTCCACGGGGGTCCCAGTTAGTCGTGCAGTTGTCCGCCTGATTGGAAACAAATGCATCCCTCGTCACCGCTGTCATGCCAATTAAAATTCCTCCCGAGTGACGGACTCGGAGGAGACGCGGTTACAGATGTAAATTTGCTCGGTCGTGTTAATTTTACTGAAGCGTTCATAACACTCGGCTGCTGTGCAAACACGGGACAGTGCATGGTTCCTGCAGGTGGTTTTAATATACTGGGAGTTTTAGGAATCCTCGCAGACAGAGCAAAGGATAAAAATGGCTTAAGATTTACAGAAAGAGAAAAAGATTGGTTGTTCAATTCCTGCTACTTCCCTCCATATTGTTTGAATGGAACGCTTGAATGTAACTTATTTAGAGAGAAAGTTTCGGTAGATTTTAAAGCTTAACTGTTATTATTGTTGCTATATAGCTTGGGATATTTTAATTTTGTCTAGAGAAAGATTTTATATTGAATCAAAAATGTAATACTTTTGAATAATACGCTTTTCCCTTTATTTCAGTCCATGGGATGTATGTCATGGTTGTATAAAAACACACAAATTGCGAATGCTTGGTGCACAGATTACAAAAAAAAAGTCCAAGCAGCCTTTTGTTTTGTATTGTATGTACATTGCCAATACATTACCGATATGTTAACATTTTTTTGTACGATTTTTAAAGGCATTTTTGTCACGTGACCTGAGCACTGGAATCAAACCTATGTGATATTCCTTCTACTAGGTGAGCTACCCAGATGACCCACAATAACATTTTAAAGTAAATGAGGACCAGGATCAACTCTTTTTATGTAAAATTTCAAGATAGGTGAATGCCCCAAACTGCAAAATATCATTAAACTGCTGTATCTCAGTATGTGTCATAAATGTATCCAAAGTTGTGGTGATTGGACGAGATCTGTCCTTATGAACTGGAAATATGGCTTTTCACTGAGGGTTGCATCGTATAGGATCTCTACAAAAGATGGATTATTATTCCTCTTTTTCCATGAGTTGAGGCTACGTATGGATTTTATGGTCTAAGGTTACACCATCTTGTTTTCATAAAGACACAAAATTAATAAACAGGTTTCAAATCAGATTTCCAGAAATATTATAATCAGTTTGGCACAGTCATTACGACATATGTATATATTTTTGTCCAACTGACTTCCATATAAATAAATTTAAACTACAATGTAAAATTCAAACCCATCTGCTGTGTTTTTATAATACAGACTATGTTACCAAAGCTTACATATCCCAATTCTTTATTTGATCATACACATTAGTTAAAATATCAGCTAGTGGATACATTTTTATTCATTTCACTGAATGTCACAGCAGCAAAGAAACAACTGTAAACAGAACCATTGTAAACTGGCACGCAACTGTGGATGGGCATGCTGTATTTTGACTGTTTTTAAAAAGACATTTGGTCAATATATGCAAATAGTCCTAATGGAAAGACATGAGCTAACATTTGAGTGAAATTCCACTGACTGCAGTTATTCTCTTGTGGCCTGACCTTTTAGACCGCCTGTGTAAGCAGAGGTCAGAGGTCACCTAACTGCCAACAGAACAACTTCAGCATTCTCTAAACTCAATGATTTCGCAAATGTACAAAATGATTGCCTGGAAATCTTAATGAATTCAAAAAGATTGAACTAAAAAGGTATTTTATCTCTTGTGCATTCTCAAGTTAGATTATGGTCTGGGGCAATCTGTTTTCTCCATTAAACCAAGGGGTCCTGTGGCTCTTTGTCTGAAGGGATGTTTCAAACCGTTAGCTGTGTATGGTCTGTTGGCACTTAGAAAGACTCGAGGAAAGGCCTCAAAACACAAACCTCCGAAACCCTCTGGGCACGTACTCCACTGAGGCTTCGAGAAAATACAGAACGCAGGTGGATCTCGAGTGGCGTTTGTCGCATGTGAACGCACCATTCCACTGCTTTATGTCCCGACTCCCATTCGTCGGTGAAAAAAGCTACAAAGGAAAGAGGCAATAAACTATATGGATGCCTTTTAAAATAGAACTTTCGACTGGGTGACCATTCGGGAAGCCTTTCGACAGATGCTGTGGTTTGAAGCAAGGCCACGCGGAGCATTGGTTCTGCACAGAGGAAGTGGCTGCGCTGAAAGACAAGCTGGCAAACATATTGAGCGACCCAAAGGGATGCACGCACGTCCAAATGACTCTAGCAGGAAAAAGAAGGGGAGGCAGAGGTCAAAGAGTGGCAGTAAAACTAATTGGATCTTTGAAAAAATATACACAAGGAAATAATATACTACCTTTGTTATGTAATCTCAGTTTAATAACCTGTTGTGCGTTGTTATTAAAGTGTTTTATTGTTTACCTGTACTGTTTATCATATCTTTGAAATTTTTGTTACTTTGCATTGGATCAATATCACGTTGAAGCCTAAAAATACAATGTGGATTTGAAAAGATGTGATATACCACCATTTTCTAATCTTCTCACTGGAGATACAAGTTTGGCCCCGAAGAAAAAGTTGACATTTTTTTCCCAATCTATATGTAAACATGGATTTTTCATTTTTTTTAAGTTTCCATGAATTAAATGAAGTTGTAAACCACACTAGGGCCATAGGGGGCCACCACTGACTTACACAGGCAGAAACAATCTAGTTCTATAAAGTCTGAAGCAATTGCACTGTATGACTTTCCAAATTACAAATAGGTTTTAAGTTCTAGAGCTTGATATTAACACAGCAGGTGACTATAGAGACTTCTTTTAGTTTATACCAACAAAGTCCTGATTGTTTTCCTTGATCCCGAGCAAAACTTCAGAACTTTTGCTCCTTAAGTGACAAACGCTGATTTTTAATGTCAATCCGGAAAGTTGGTGTGAACATTGCTATTCCCAAATGAGCAGTTATTAATCAGAAAAGTAGTCTAGTTTAATTGTGGTTTGTACTGGAAACAACATTAGTTTCCTTTTTTTGTTTTCTTTTGAACAAAGGTTCGATGCTCCCAAATAAGCCCATGAAGTCCATGATGAATGCAGTGTTTGTCTGAGTGGAGCGATGTGGACTCAATTGCTTGATTCTCCTCTTTGCATGAACTGTGACCAAGGCCAGTTGTTCAGTTAGACGGCCAAATCGAGGTGTGTAGGCCAACTAAGCTGTGCATGAAAAAAGAGTAAGGGCTCTCTCGGGTCACCTTGCCTTTGTAAGAATAGATTTGTGCACTTTCACTTCTTATAGTTCTATCTACAGCTATGATTGTTATAGTTAAATGAAAACATGGAAAACATGGTCTGACCTCACGTTCACTTTTTAGGCTCTATGCTACAACTTTAAAACTTTTCTTTTATTTCATTTTTGCAAACAAAATGTTGATTGTGCTTGTACAGAGTTTGAAGCAATGTGCAACTTGATTCCAGAAGAGACTGGGATAGTTTTTGTAACATGAGTTTAAAAAGGTAGAACTGTATCAGAGTGTCTTTTTTCACAAGCGTATCAGACTGAAATACCGAGAGTTCAGGAAGTGCTCAGATTCCACCCAAAACTTGTTGCATCTTGAAAATAATTCATATCTGTGACTTCTGCAGCAGCTGTCAACATACAGTGACTATTTCAAGCAGCTTTTGTTGTTGTTTGATTCCTTTGTCCAGATGCAGTGCTGTGAAGCGTGACGTCTGCTCAAGTCTATTCCAGCTCGGGCTTTGTTGGCTTGTGTATGGGTGGTTTGTTATTTCCGTTGCCTCCTCCATTCTTCTCCGCGTTGTTTTGTTGCTCGTGGTGTCGAACAGCGGGTCCAGCGAAGTCACCCAGAAGCCAGGCCTGGAACCGTGAGAAAGGACCGCTGTGTGATTGGATTAGCTTTTGAGCGCCACGTTGCTTAATTAATGAAAATGACCCGGGGAACTGAGAGTGAGGCCATTGTCTGCGCAGTGACACAGTGCGCGCCCATCAAGAGTATCCTTAACAGGATTTCACAAAGTGCGCCAGGCGTTCTTAATTTGTTGGCTTAGACCTTTGCAGACAGGCCCTGGCAGCTGAGAAGTATACTCCCATTTGCTCTGGACTGGAAAGGTCCAACAACTGTTCAGATTGGCTCAATGAAAATAAAAGGCAGAAAAGAAGACATTTACAGCAAATCGAGCATTACAGATTTTATTTGGTGAATTAGGCAGTTATTTTAGTATAAATTGTCAAAAGTTGTAAAGGGTACCAGACTATATACCTGCACTGATTGGTCAACAGAGGAATGGATTTAGACAAACAAACAGTGGCCCAATGCAAAATACCAAACACTCTCCATTGTTGCCCTTTGTATTGTAATTTATATTGCATTGCATTAGTAAGTGTAAATGGAATCAATACATACAAAAGACTTACCAAAGATATACAAGGTTGTTATGGTAGTCAATGAAGCTTTGGCAGGTAATTGGCATCAATAACATTAAATAGTATCAGTCAAATTTGTTACATTTATTTGAGCCTTTATTTTCACTGTACAATATCCTATACATGGTTTGCAATCACAACTTTTTATTGTTTGACGTTGCCATTGTGGTCTCAAAACACTGGTGGCGTACAGTCAGAGTAGCCCTAACTAAGTCTGTATCAAAATACAAAGCATTAACAGAAATTTGCTTCACTTAAATCACTGAAATGTTGAAGCACACACAGTATGTAATATGTGGCTAAATGTTTGCTCAATGGAGCTGCCCGTTGTTGGAAACATGAATATAGTGTAGGTTAGTGTATAGGCTATTTTATATGTTAATACGTTCTGACTGAGGGTCGCTGTAAATAGACTTCTCCTGTGATTGTTTTAGACTTTGTAATAATTCATGAAACACTTAAAGAGAAACAGGGGAATACTTATTCTCACAACGACCGTATAGCAAACTTTGACTATGAAGCATTTGAGTTGTAAGCACACAACCTCGAGAGGACACTTACTTTTTATATTTAGTCAGAATTGTACCATAATAGTATTACATGTTATGTGCATATATCTTCTTCTGTGACATTTTAAAACAGTGCTTCAAATGAACTTGTTACTGAATATGAGAACCCAACTTCATGTTTTGCTGATTTAATTCCACACTACTTGGATAGATGTCCGTTGCCGAAAAAGGCAACCAAATGTTCAATATGACAAACTGTTATGTATTTATATTTTAAAAATATGTTGTATTTTAAAAGTAGGTTGAACAAAAAACTGTACAAAAAGAGATCAGGGATGAGATAAACTAGCGGGGGATTTTGATGCATTATGTAGCATGAGCTCTTGGAGGTAAGTCACAGATTTGGCCCCAGCTGGTGTTTTTAAAGTAAAATGAGTATGTGAAAATGCAGCAAAAGTTATTCATCATTCTGGACTTGGTGAAAACTAGGCTCCAGCCTCACATGATGACAATATTCTGTCCTTATTTTCCATCCTGCATAATGTATGTTATTCGAAACACAATTTAGCCCTCATTTCCACTAAACCATTCATATCACACCTGGAATACGGTACAGTCCTACGCTGTCATTTCACTTGCAAACACTAGCTACCTTTCAGCTCTCCTCCCACTCTCCTCTTTACCTCTCTGGTGAGCGTAGATGTAAACGTGGGCCGGTATTATGGGGTGACGACCTCTCAGGGGTCTTCAGAGAGGTGCGGCAGAACCAATGTGACCAGATTATTTTGCATTCCACTCTGTTGAAAGACTCTCTCTGGAAACGATTACCTGGAATTACCTCAAATCAAAGACTTCTTGCCATTATCTCTGAAGGATCAGTCAAAGCCGACGGCTCAGGGGCTGATGACTAACACGTTAGAATAACATCTCCCAGTTCCCATGACAACCTAACTGTGTTTGCTTCTGAATTAAGACTGAAAAACTTTGGTGGTTGTAACCATTTCGAGAAGACTGGAATTCAGGAACAACTACACTCAACTGTTAATAAGTGTATGAATTATTTTAGAAAAACTGGGGGTGTAGAAAATGTCTAATTGTTTTGTTGTTAGAATCAGATCTTGTTTTTTTGGAAATAACATTTGGAAGTAAGCAAAGATTTTTGCAAAATTTGGAAAGTAAGTCAAATCTTAAAATTATGCAAAATGTAGAAATATTGTAAAAAAATAAAATAAAAATGCAAACTTTAAATTTTAAAATTTTGCAAAATTAAAAGTGTTTACTATTTCCATAAAAAAAAAAATTCTGTGATATTTGCAAGTATATTCTGTTTATTTAAATGCAGCTATTGGTGAATAAACATCAAAATCATCAAAATATTTGTAAGATGTATGAACCTGTATAAATCTTAAATAGTTTTAATAGGTAATGGTTGTTTTTATTTTTAAATGTTTGTCGTGATTTCCATTATAACTATGAAATAATCATGTTATGTTTAAACAGAAAAAGTTTTGAAAATACTTCATATTTTTTAAAACTAGAAGAATATCTATAATAGAATATTTATAAAACAACATAAGCATGGGTCATTTTCCAAATACCACTCCTTTCTAAACTTTACCACTACGATCTTTCCTAAACTTAACTAAAACGCTGACATTTTCAAATATAGAATGAGTTATAAATATATTTAGGCAGAAAAGTTATTTGGTTTAATAAATTAATCTTCAGTTCAATCACAATGTAGAATGTTAAAATACTAATTGTTGCTTTTTTGGTTATTTAGATAAAACACCTAAATGTAACCAAACCAGATGTGAAAAATACACTTTATCTTAACCTTTTAAAGTCCCTGTTGATGCCACCGCCCCAACCTGCCTCCTGCCATTGTAAATGTCTATCAGCAGGGCAAAAACAGAGATTAAAAGTGGAATTGCACATATTTTCAAATGCATCCCGTGATTTATGGAGATGGAATTAATTTTCTGTGAGTGCTGCTTGCTGACTAATGCTGTATTTTATAGCCCCCCACACACAGAGACAGACAGACGTGACCACACACAGCCTCACTCATGTTTCAATCAGAGCTAACGTCCACTGACACTGGCCAAATATTCCCCAAGGCTCGGCCGCTCATCATGTCGATCGGAGACGCACCTGAAACACTGCTCTGCTTTGTCTCTTTTCCACGTCTGTTTCTGCAACACACGCTCTCTTCTGTTCACCAGACGGGCCACTAACAGAATGTACTACTATGAGAGGCCAGTTCAGTGTAGTCTGATTAACTTATATAAGAATAGAATATTTAACCCATTCAAACATGGTAAATACTTCCATTGATTTTTGTTATGTAACTTTGTCATTTTTGTTGCAATAATCCAGTGTCATTTCTGTTTTTCTGTAGCACCATTTACAAACAATTAGTCTCCAAAATGCCACTCAGATAGAAAGATAACAATAAATTTATAACAATAAAAACAGCTAAACAAGTAAAGTAGTAAAAACAAATAAATGGTAAAAAGTAAGAAAACTATATATTAAAAGCAATAAAAAAGAAATACAGCAACACGCATTTTTTAGTCTCTACTGTTATTTTTTATTATTAGACAAACATTTTTATCTGATATAAAGATTAAATGGTCCCCAATGACTAAATATTTAAACAGTAGTGATTGTGTTTTTTATTGTAATCTATTTAAATTGAGAAATATTTAATTATTGGGGAATATTGTTATTTGAGACTATTTACATGACTGTGGTGTTAACAAACATGTCCGCCAGGCCAGTAGGGGCGCTCTGTGCTACTAATAATATACAAGTAGCTAACTTGTTTTCTGTGACGGTTTGAGCATGAATAGTACAGCTCGTTATTGCCAGAAATCAATGATAGTTTAGTTGTGTGCATAGCAGTATGAACAAAAACAAGAACGGCATGTGTATAAGTTACTATATTTGTGTTTATTCATGCAAATTATCCATGCACTTTTTGGTAGGAGTTACACTTTTTTACAATTAGTCCTTTTAGCCCATGGTAAAAAGAGCTTGTGTGTTGTGTATTTTATATGTCATACAACAATCTAGTTTTTACTGGGAGCCAGGGTGAGCATAAAAGAGGCCATTGGCTTGACTTTTTGTTGTGTTGCCGGTGAAGCGTAAATTGGGCAAAAGTTTATGACAGGTTTTTAAAAATAACCACCAGTATGTAAGAGAGTTTGTAGTTTTGTGCTAAGATGCCATTGTCACTCTCTAAAGATGTGAATTGGCATTTTCAAAAACATACTTCCATTTTCTAAAGAACGTCTGGTAGAGCTGAAGGGAATGTCTGGGGTGAGGAAGTTGAAATTTGTAAATATGCAATTGTTGACTGTTGAATATACATGTGTGCTTTTTCAGTTCAGTCAATTTGGAAACACTTATTCCCAAACTGAGTCTAAAGTGTTACAGTCAAAGTTAAGGTGACACACTGGAATAAAGATTTTTAATGGCCGTCCTAATTTTCACGCATGCATTTCATGTCCCGCTTTGATGTTTTGAAATCTCATTTGAAATTTGGTAAAGCATGAAAGCTGCCTCTTTTCTTCCTCGTGCTTCCTCACTCGGGCCTATTGTTATTCTTTTCCCCACGAAAACTGCCTGTTTCAAATTTCTGAATGGCCCTAAAAGATCTACTTCCAGGGCTCACAATGGCTCACTTAACGGAATGTGTTTTGTTGATTCAATAGGTGCATTTTTACGACTGAATGTGAAAAACCTTATGTGATTTATTAGCTTTTGTTGTGGCAAAGAACATTTCCGGAGAATAGCAATTGACAAATGGTCAGTAAAAGTAATTAGTTCTCCGTCTTGATTTAATTTGGGGGCCTTCGGCTGCATTTGCTTTTGAGTCTCATGCTAGAGTTGCACTTTTCTTTTGGAACAGCTCAAAGACAAATGATCCACTCTCCTCTGGGCAGCCTGCCCATACAAGTGCATTTCATGTTCTCCAAGACTACGTTTGCGTGTGTGATTTCACATTTGATGGAAGCGTTCCCAAAAACAGAAGCCGAACATAATCTTTAGAAAAAGTTTGAACGTGGACATCTTGCTTCCATTGTTCGGTCTTTCTTTATCTGACTGTGCAATAAGTCCACATGAAACAAGGTTAGTCTTTAATTTCCCCTTTGATTAGGTTGGCCAAGACTCCTTTTCTTGGTTTCCCTCCAGCAGGTTAGGAATAATCCTCCTAAAAGTAAAAGGATGTCTTATGAGAACATATGGTCCGGGGTTGCACATGTTCTTATATTTATCATCATTTTGTGAAGAAGGGGGTCATTTTGAGAACACATGCTAAAGAGATCAGGGCTTTATTTGTTCCTACGAC
Source organism: Rhyacichthys aspro (assembly GCA_036850595.1). Lineage (NCBI taxonomy): Eukaryota > Metazoa > Chordata > Actinopteri > Gobiiformes > Rhyacichthyidae > Rhyacichthys > Rhyacichthys aspro. The sequence continues at coordinate 19,631,908 of CM072160.1, forward strand.
GCTGGACAGTGACTAAACGCAGCTTCGAGCATCAATATTGAATCCAGACAAGGTGCTAAAACATGTGCTTTTTACTGTGGGATCTGTGCAGCGCAGTGTGTCCAACGCTATCAAGATGGGAGCAGTAAATAGGCCTGGTCCTCTGGTGGTCATTTAGACTCCGAGCACATGTTTAGGTGGGAAAAGAACAAACTGCTCAGCAATGCGCAAGTATTTGGTTTGTATAAGGCTACGCTCACACCTGAACATAACTTGAACAGGTCTCACGATCCAAAGAACTTGGTCTTGTCTTGGTCTCAAACTCATTTTTACTCGTTCTTGTCTCGACTTGTCTGACTACAACTGTATCTAAGAGTCTTGGTAATGCAATAGAGCGTGTTTTAGCTGGAACAGGCTGGGTTTTGTTTCAGTATGGATGGACAAAATGCAAACTTTCGGATTGGATTCAAAGCACACACACACACACACACACACACACAAAACACCCATAAAAAACCTAGAAATGGTGTATTAAAGATACTCCATACAAATGGTGACAAAAAGAAAGTTGAAGTTTGAGCATTGAAAAGGTTTTATTTTAGAATACATTTTCTGTCTGTAGTGTCAATGCCACTCTAATATTTTTGGATGTAGACCTAAAAGAATCTTAAAGATGTTTTTAGTGTAAACAAACAAAAACAAAAAGTTAGATGTAGTTTTAGCCCCCTTCTGGTCGTTCAAATAACACACGGAGAGGAAAAAGATGATATAGTTCATAAATACCCAGGTAACTGAAATGAATATGGCCATGTCCACATTAATGTTTTTATTTTAAAACTTTCAAAATTTGCCACTTTTTCTCTTAGTGTCCACAGTTTTCAAGGGTTGCAGAACCTAAAGAAGAGGTGTCCAATGTTTTTTCCTCGGTGGGACAAAAATTCGTGCACCATAAGCTAAAAGAAATTCATTTTTGCCTTTATTGAAATAAAATCTAAAAAATGTTGAGTCGCTGTAAAAAATGTTCAAAAATGCTTGATATTTTAGAATGTAGACCTAAAAATGTCTTTTAAAAACAGAGCAGACCATGTTGAAGTTTTAAAAGTCTGGCGTCTTGTTTTAGTGTGGACAGACAACCAGAGTCTCCTGATGGTCATTTAAAGACGAAAGAGAGGGGGACTCTAAAAACCCCCTTTTTAAAAAAAAAAAAAATTTGCCCCATTTTCTCTTAGTGTGCACACTATTCTAGGTTTGCAGAACCTAAAGAAGAAATGTCCATTTTTTTTCCTGTGGCGGGCCAAAAAATGGTGCACTGTGGGTTGAAAGTATTGAGTCTGTTGAACAAAGACCAAACATGACAAAAAACTGAGACATTAACTAAGTGAAAGAAAACAATCTAGTTTAAACTAATATGATGTAAAAATGTGCAATATGAATTAAAAAAGACAACTGGTTAGTGTGTACATAGCCTCTGAAATTGTTTATTTGAATCTACAGTAAATGCCACCTATAGAGTAAACATTCAGGCATTCAGTGTAAAGAGGTTTAAAGCCCACAACAGAACAAACAGAAAAGGGGCCTGTAGGCCAAGCGTAAAATTGATGAGTTGGTTGTGGAGACAGTTTTAAGTTGAAAACACTTAAGAACCCAAAAGTGGCACATTAAAGCGAGGGCAGCGCTCGTGAAGTGTGTGAGACAACAATAGCTTGCAGGTGTTGTGTTTAATGACGCACATGTTCGGCCCCATTGGCTCCATTCTCGGTCTAGTCATTGCGGTAGAACAAGTAAGAAGATGAAGATTGGAGAGATTGCCGTTGTTTTAAGTCACACACACCGGACTGATGATGTTGAACAGAGCTAGAGGCGACTCGACTCCCACGGACCATTCATTTGAAAGAGTTCGGTCTCATATGTGTCAAAGTCTGTCCGGTGTAAACAGTTTTCTCGGCTAATGGTCCCTGATGTCTGGATTCCAAATAAAGCAAATATTCGTCAGTGTAAACGGCAATCTGTCTGTGATCATTGACATTGTACATGGACAGTAGAAAAGACAGGCCATGTGAACAGTTGCTATGGAGAAAGCGCTAGTGGAAAAAAGGGTTGACCCCAAAAGGCCTTGGAATCCAGAAACCAAAACATTTTAGTATTAACGTGTTGTTTTTGTTTAGTTTTTAGAATGTCGTCATATGATAATAACAACACATTTGTCTTAACTTAGTTTCTCATTTTGAGCACTGCTTTGTTGCACATATTCATATCTTCTGCCATAACTCTAAGATGCAGTAGTCTGAATTTTAGTGTATGGACGACTTTGATTTAAGGCTCCTATAATATGTTTACACAGAAAAAGACCGTGACCATTAGCACAATTAGCAACACCTAATTGTCTGAGTTTGTGTTTTTACTCTAACTTCTTAACCCCTGACCTCTGACCAATTATTGTAACCACTTCCGCCTACATAAACTCTGCAAACTGCAAGGTTTCATGGCTTTAGCACAGATTGTACTCCTTTATTATCGATACATAGTGGGCTTGAAGATTTTGAAAATTCATTTCTCAACCTTAATAAGTCATATCACATTCCAGTTTGAGAAATGTGAGACCATAACCACAAGAGTAATCGGTGGCTCGTCTGTTGAGGCGGGTGCAGCTTCCACTCAATTTCCTCCAGATCATTTCACTCCTCAAAATAATCCTTAAAAACTGTCATATCATAAAGTTTATATGCAGCTTTTTAATATCTATATATGTTTTGGCCTTTTTATCCTTTATATGATAGAATCAGTGTACACAAACAGGAATGTGGTATGAGCTCTACCTTGTGAGCCAGTGGGGCAGTTACTGAATTATTGAGTGCGTGAGGGGCAAAAAGTCAAATGAACAGCATATAGCTTATGTCACTTTACTATTTTCATGCCCTGATGCAAAAAGGTGGGAAAAAACAAAGTACCTCCAAACTGCTGTACATAGTATTTAACAGGTTAAGCCAGTGGTGGGCAAACTAAGGCCCGGGGGCCACATACCCCCGGGCCTTAGTTGAGCTGTGTAATGTGGCCCACTAGGCATTTACAAATACTTTATTTATATTTAAAGACAGCATATATTTCTTACTTTTCCTTTAATTCCCCGTACTTTTGCTTAAGCTATCATTGTCTACACACGGATCAGATTATATTTCTTCACATTTGCCATTATAGTGACCTTAACAATGAATGGATGTAGTACTACATTTTTAATATAGAGTGGACAGATATTTTTTTCACTGGAGTCCATTCAGTACCATATGTCTTATTTGCCAAGAAACTGTTGCAGTTTTCAAAGAATCTAATATTAGCCGCCACTTTTCCAACAACCATAGCTTTCAGATGTAATTTATAATAGTTTACTGTTTACTGGTCTGGCCCCTCTGTCAGATTTTAAAACGCAGTGTGGCCCTTGAGCCAAAAAGTTTGCCCATCCCTAGGCTGAGCTGTTGTAAGGTGCTGCTAATCATCAGGCTTTGATTTGTTTATCTAGTCAATAAAAGTCTAGGTGAAGGAAAATGGTTAATAGTTTATGTTGTTTTTTGCATTAGGCTATTTATCTAATGTTAAGACCTGGTACAATAAGTTTATTAAATAATATATAATGCAAAGAGGGGGTAGTAACTTTTCTATTTGTATAGTGTGTACTTTTTCACACAACTGTACAAAAAACCTGGCTGTATTTGGTTTAAGTTAGGTTTAAAAACTAAGTAGCCTGAGTTTTTGGGGCTAAAAGTGTTTATTTGAGAAAGAACAGAGGTCAGGAAGCATCTAAAGACTGTTGTTAGCTAGTGATGCTAACATCTAAAAAGGCTTTAAGCTAAACTTTTCAAAGTATCAGTGGAACCTATTCTAGTGTTTCTGGCCTAACACATTTATGCCCTTGTAGCCTTTCTTCTTTCTGACCTGTGTGTGTTTGTTGAAGGAGCTTATGTCCAGTCGTCTATGTTTTCTAATAAAAGGCCACACACCCAGATGCACCCTGCATTCCTCAGCACATGTCCTCACTGCTTTAAGCCCGTTCCTAATATTTCCTCATTAGGGCCAATGAAACCACTGCCTTACATGTTTTCACAGCCGGTGTGTGACATCATCAGGTTTCAAAAGCACCTCATAAACACTTGTTCGTCGGCTGAAGTCAGGTCTGGGAAATCTTAAAGTCGCCTCTACACCCCATTGTCTTCTGAGTGACTCTGATCTGCCACACATTTAACTCCTAAATCTACTGATAATTCCACTTGTATTTGTCGTTTTTTTTCAGAAGTGTACGAAAAATAACTCCAACAACAGGTTTTGGGCTTTTGGCAAACTAAATTCATTACGATATTTCTTAAAAACTTCCAATGTTTGAAGTGTGCTTTTTGACATTTCTGTCCTTTGAGAATTTATCCAAAGGCCACACAGCATGCAGAACAAAAAAAGTCTCTATCTGTATCTGTGTGTAAAGCTGCAGCTTTGATCTCCAAGGCGAAAGTTTGGCAAAGACACTGTCTCACCACAAAAACTGTCTAATGGGGCTGAAAACAGGCATTTGGACATTTTATTGGCAAAGACTTTATTGTGTGCACATGTTGTGGAAGAATGCTCTGATGATGCCTGTTTATTGAGGCTTTGGTGCACAGTAGATTTTCCTTCAAATCCGTCTATTTATCTATCTTGTGACCAGCTTAACACGTACTTACACCTGGTATTTACCTGTGTCCTCCTGCTTTGTATTAAGAGGCTGTTTACACCACAGTGCATTTACCCCAAGCTGTTTATTTACATGAGGATGGCATTCTCACTCCACAGAAACTCAAACTTTTGAATGTTGCAGAGGAGCTGTTTTTGCCAACTTTTAGCCCCAAAATATATATTCTCAAAATCATTTGGTGGTGATGGATCTTAGTCATGAGATCTGTAGAGTCATGCTTATCTCACTGACACAGTACTCTCAGCTGGACCTCCGTAATAACTTTCCTGTCACCGGGTGGTGGCATATTGCAAGAGATTACATGAGTCACTAAGCATATAATAAAGAAAATAGGCTAATACACTGCACCCTAACAGAGTCATATTTGTACAAAATACACTAAATGATCCTACTCTTTCAGAAGACATGTTGTTTCTTCCAAACTTGTGTCCTGGTAATATATTGTTAGTCATTCATGTATACAATGCTAACAAGGTTTTAAAAAAAAGTTGTATCTTTGAGAGCAGTGCAGTTATTACTTCTAGTGTGTAGTGACTAATGGCCTGGCAGACATACTACAACTTTCTGCTGAGCATCTGTGTGGACACAGATTGTTTTGATCACACTACAGGCCAGTTTTGGCACTTTGGTGTCTTATAAACTGCCTTATTATCAGTTTTCATTTTCCCACTTTAGAACTAGACTGCGAAACTACACTGGCATCTGATTGGTTAAAACAACAAAACTTTCTCTCGAGTGTAGAAGTGATGACTGATGTAAAATGCGATATTATTGGTCAGAAAACATCAAAGTGCTTCACATTTTGGTGATTTGGTTAAAAAAATATGTTGGATGTCTCATTACAAGCTTGGACTCATACCATTTACACCACCCACAGAGGCCTCAGTTAATACCAGGTCTTAAGGTCTCCCTAATGACATTTTGTCACAGGATGCATTGCTGGCATGAACATGTGAAGTTGTCCTGCCTTTATCATGCAGCAGGAGGTAGTTTTTTCTCTCTAATTGCCCTTTTGGGTGACGTTAACTTTATACGTCAAGTTACATATTGTTGGGCCTCTTTATGGAATGCCAGGACAGGCTATAAAGGTGAGGGTGGCTTATATTTTTGCGGTGCTGCTTGCTCAACCTAAATGGCTGGCTGAAACTGATATTGGTGGGAAGTCATGAACAGGAGCATCAAAATAGCTTTCTGAATACGTCCGTAGTTTTAATCACTTTTATGTCCTCAACCTATTCAAAGGCAACGCATGTAAAAGTAATTTCAGCAAAATCAGCAGGAAGAGCAGCAGGATGTGATATTAGAATCTTTGATTTGCTCCGTATTCATTAAGAACGGTGCAACAGTGATACAGCAGTGTTGGAAAATGATATTTGAAGAATCAGTCTGGCTGCGCACTTTCACTGAAGTCAATGTTTTATACTGATACGAGCAGAAGTTCATTCGAAGTAGAAAAACAGACCTGATTTTTGGGGATACAGGAAAATATGCTAATGTGCTATGTTTGGCTTGATTTGTTGAGTTATGAGCTTAAATTACACAAGTGGATGTATTAAGAGAATGAGAGTCAGATTTTCACAGAAGGCAACTGGTGCACTCATTTTTAGGGCCAAAACTTTGTGTATTGTTTAAAGATGGATGGACAAGGAGCTACCCCAGAGATTTACAAGTCCAATCTCTGTGTGCCAAAAGTTAAAGCACAGAGCAGTTATTTTGTCATTACAGATGTTTTAATGCCTAGTTTGACCTGTGAACCAAGGGTCCTTTATTACTTAGTTGCCAAATGACATGTATTTCACACCTAACAGCAGGTATTTATACAGTAACAGTTTATAGTTCTATAGTTATGCACGAGTCATGTCTGAAAAATGAATGTAAATGCACCTTCAATATAATAAATGAATTAGCTCTTGTTAATGACAGACATCTGTATAACTGACATTTACTCCTCTCCAGAATAATCACATCATGTAGAGGCACATAAGACTACATTACATTACATTACATTACATTACATTACACAAACATTTACAACACATGCTCTGTTCTCAAAGGACTTGTTTGCTCCTATTTGAATAAGGGGTGCTCTAGTGCTTAATTTGTAAAACAACAGTCGCTGGAATAAAAAATGCAGTTTGAAACCGGGGTCTGTGAGGTCAAAACAGACTTTTGACGCACAAATGCCCAAAAAACATGCTATTGTTCAGCTACACCTCATTTTAAGTACTTTACATAATAGTAGCTGACTTTATTATCATCAACAGCTATTTTAATTCTTCAAAATTACAATTTTACATGGCATTTGCTCACACTCAATATACAGCCGAATGGACAGGAGACAGCGTCAGTGTGTAAGGTGGGTGGCTGCGATGCTGCGAACTGGGATTCAAATCCGGACAAGGGCCAACTTTCCCCAATGTTACCAGATCCAGGTAAATAGTTGCCAGATCATGTTGGTCTACATGGCTTGTCAACAATGAATCAATAGCAGAAGAAAATCCTACAGAGAAAGTTTCTGTTCCAGCACTGATTAGATCTGGTTCGACAGAGATACAGCACAAAAGGAAAACAATACTAGAGTGACGAGAAGCAATGTGAAATGCATCTAAATATTGGCAATACATTTGTCTTAATAAATACAGGATTACATCCGTCTGAAGCTGAACTCAGAGCTAAAGGTTTAAGCATAGCTCTAAACTTTACATCTTGGAATTGTTAGTTTAAACTCTTAAAGTTGCTCAGACGCCAATATACAGTGTAAAAAGAAGCCTTGTAGACAGTAGTGTGGTGTGGGTTGTATTGGTGCCTGCTCCCTTATTCTGGCAGACAGTGCTCTTGTGTCAGTTTGGCTACAAGAGGCCATCGTAATCAGGCCCAAATCATCTTGTGGCAGTGTGAGTGCAGACCAGTGTGGAACAGTCAGTATAGTGTAGTTTAGATTAGCATTGCATTTGTGGATTCAGAATAAATACCCATATTTAATAAGTGAGGACATTTCCATATTTCAAAAGTTGTCATAAGTTTTCATAAAACATAACCGTGGAACTTTTTTTTCTCTTAAAAGTTCCATTACACTTTCATCTATCAGCAATTTCTGGAAATGGATCTATTTGATTTGGAAGCCTGGGCGGAGATTGTGATGAAGACCTGATGGAATAGGTATTTTACTCTCTATCTGCCCTTCTGAATACTTATATCTGATCATGAAATGGATCCATCTCAGAGGACGGTACTGACTGCTAATGTATGTCCAGAGTAAGATCATTCAGTTCAAGTCCACTGCTGCACCTGGCCTTCCCTGTGTGCGCCTTTGCCCTGTGAGATTCAGTGTAATCCCTTTAAGGAGTGGCTGATCTGCTTATCGTTTAGCTACACACTCACTTTTCTCCCCAAAGACTCCATCATGTGACATCTGAAATTTGAAAATGAGCTTAAGTTATACCACTGCTGCAAACTCGGAGCGGTCCCATGACTCGCCCATAATCCACACTTTCCCTTTGGCCCTCTTTGGATTACAATATGTTTTCTTTGTCCCATTTTGTCTTTTCGTGCCATTAACGCAGGGGCTTGATTTGTAAAAATCACATCTAATCCCTCATTAGCCCATTTATTGAAATGTTTGCAAGCGTCGTATGTGGTCCTGCTGGATTAGTGCGTTCGGTGTTTTACAACAGACTGGTTCCAGTGCAGCGGTGATACATATACCTCATAATCCCTTAATGGTGGTGCCTTTCGGTGACCTGTGTCACTCTTGTGCTGTTATGTATTCTGCAGCTAAGAGCAGCAAGTGTGAACTCTTCACAGAAGCTATTGTGACAAGCAATTAAATAACCTGTCGCCCATTTGTACAACATTTTTATCATTTAAAGCAACCCTATGCACCTTTGGATTTGCTCCATCTAAAGGACTGCGTCTGGACATTAACCTATAACCTCAAACTATCAAGTTGAAGCTTTTTAACACCTTACATTGTAATGTGATTGAAAAAATATTTAAATAAAGCCAAATACGAAGGAAGTCGATAACTGCACATCAAGAACAGACAGAAGAATTCTGTTTTTAATTCCCCATCAATTTTTTCTTGATGGGGAATGCATCATAGAGTGCTGTTGTCATGGGATTTGAGCGAGAGTAATAAAACGTGGTAGTGTTATCAGGCTAGGCTGTGCTTACTTTATCGCTTCAGTGGCTGGATGGTGACTTTTCCAGTTAAAGTTCCAATAAAGATCTTTTTGTTTAACAATGAGAACTTACCGGTTATTGCTCTGACCGTGAGCTGCAGTTCAGTTTAAATTTTCACACTGTCCACCTCTGCTTAAAGACACCTTTGTTCGAACCTCCAACTGTTTAGAAATAGGACTCTAGCGTGCTGATGTAATCTGTTCAAGGGAAGGAAAACATTGTATAGTTGTTGCTGAGTGAGCCCTGGAAGCCCCCAGCCTCAAAGGAAACCCAGACCGGGACTTTAGGGGATTAGTACGCCGTTTTTTTTCCTCCGACCCGCTTCACTTTTCCACACTTCTCCCTCGGAGTTGTAGAATTCCTGTAGACTCGTTTCCTCTTACTTTGTTCAATGTAAAAACTGCTCCCAATCTACACTTTCTCGAAATTCATAAATGTTCTATTCGTCATCTTGTTACAGCCCAGAGTAAAATACTGAAAGATCGAGTTGCAGCGTGTTATTAAGACCAACACAAAGACTCATTCCAACAAACCCCAGACTAAAAACTATAAGCATGCGGTCTCGTAATGGTTATGAATCGTCCTGAGTGATGTTTTCTCATGTGGTCTCATGTTCCGATAAAGCTTCCAATACAGACAAGACATCAGCGCTTTTTCAATCCAGAAAACGGTTCCAACCATAATTTTAGGAAAGCAGCTCGAGTATCAGTGTCGGCAGTTTGAATGAATGAAATAGTGGAGTCAGATGGTGTTCGACGGTGAATAAAAACCAGAGAGCGCGGTAATGAATGGGATTCTGCGGTGTGATCTTTGGGCCGTGTTAGCTGTGATGTTTTGAAGGCGATGAGGCAGGGTTAATCGACACAGCGGGGGTGCCATGTCCTCCGTCTGCTACCGCTACACTTCGCTGCTCCAACTGTTCGGCTCATATTCATCTTATCCTTGCACCAGACAACTGCGGCAAGAGAAATCACCAGCAATGTCCCCATATCATCAAACTGACTAATGAGGCTGCCGGCTGAAGATTTAGATGAAAGAAAGCAACATTTACAACACATTTAACCACATTAAGATATTTGACAAAATGTAATCAATCCCAAGAGTGAATGCATAACTTTGGCATGGTCTTCAATTCAGTTTTTAGTGTCTTGGATGTTTATTTTCAATTTTTTTGGTGATTCAAATCTGTTGAATGATATGGGACAACAGTAGTGAGGGAAAACTGAACCTTAAATCTATCTCTCATCCGCTTCACCGGATTCAAAAAGAAACGTGTGTTCCATCTGAACTTTAAACCAACTGTAAACTGTTTACAACAAACCTTATGCAGCGGAGACAGAGGCTTTCAGCAGGGAAACTCTATGAAATTTTACTTTCATCCTGTGCACCTCAGAGTGATGCTTTACTATTTAACAACACAAGTCCGACTAGAACGAAAAGATTCATCTGCTGCAGAAATTAATCATAGCTTGAAAGTAATTAAGTAAATGTAAATAAGTCAATTCACACTGTCATTTTCTTAGATGTCATAATGCTGATGGTGCTGCCAACTTCTGGTAAATAGGAAAATGGACATAGTTTTGTTTGTAATGAATGCACAAATAAACGGTGCCACTCAAAACGCTATAATACCCAATACAGTGTTGTTGTTTTTTTTTTAATTTGTTCTTAAAAAAATATGTTCATACAAAAACTAGAAAACAGATGGGTGTAGTCTGTCTATATACTGTATATGGTTCAGTTTTTGCACTTTTAATCTCTATCAGTGAACAACTGCAACCTTCTTGGATACAAATTGTGACAATTTGAAAAAAAAAATATTGGGGTTATAGTTTTTTTTGTTTTGTTTTTTCTTATTTAGGCTAAGTTAGCTTAGGTAGTGGTCAGTTAGCCCAACCCAGGACTTCAGAACAGTAAATTTGGGTTACACTGAAGAAAAAAAAAAAAATCCTGTAAAATGCCTACTCATATCTGCATCTATTTTACCAACTTATCTAAAGTAAATCTCACTGCTGTGTTTGTATTCATTTGCCAGTTTATTGTCTTAATCTTTGCTCTCTTCTTCTGTCTGGTGGTCTTAAGCCCCTCCGCCACTCACACCACTCACACCACTCACCCAGACCCCAACCACTGACCCCTGTGCGACCTCTCTGTGTTCATTTGGCTCATCTCCCATTTCACTCACAGTGGGATCTTTAAACACATCTCCATATGTGTGTATCCTCCCTATCATAACACTTAAGCAGCTTTATTCAAGAGAAGGCCTCAGCTTCTTAGACTGCGTTTGATCAACCCTCTGAGCGTGTAAATGAAGAGCAAACGTGTCAGGCTGAGGCCGAAGCTGTAAAAATACACTGTACAGAAGCTGCGAGAGCAAAGCCACATCCTCTGTCTTCTTCTGCCTATGTTTGCACAAATGGACGTCTGGTTCGTGTTTGCAGCGTCGCTTCCTATACCAAGTGACACATCAGATTAGAGAAGAGCAACAAACCCAAAGTTCTGTAGAATCTCTCTCTCTTTCATGAATCTATGTTCCTTTGCCTTTGTAGCTGAATATGTTGATGCATTAAGCTGGTAAAATATTGAACTTTATGCCAATTAACCTCATGTTACATAAGTCTTTGTCAGCGCTGTGAGATGCACAGTGAAATCTTATTCCTACAGTGCACTAGAGAACACAAACACAAACATTATATGCAAGAAAGAAAAAAGAATTCCCATTAAAGGGCATAGAGCAAATAAGAGTAGCAGTAGAGGTTTTATAGAGAGCAGCAACTATTGTAGCTATAAAAAAGTAAAGTCGTGCAAATGGAACAGAACAAGTGGAGCTATAGCAACAAAGAAACTCTTTCTCAGCTAACAACAAAAAGAAAAATAAATAATCAAAATAAAAGGAATGTTGCCAGGAAAATTATTTACAGTGTCTTCAAAAATAGTCCACTTATGAAAAAAAAAAATAAAAAAAAATGAATACATCTATTCAAAATTAGCAGGGACAGTTCATCCAACAGTGTGAGAAGAGTTGGGGTCAGGTGGGTGCCAGGAGCACAGATGGGTCAAGCTATGGTCCAATCATCACTGGGATAGATAATAATCCCCTGGAATACATTGAATGTATCTATTTTGAGTGTTTAGTTATTCATTATAGAATTATGTTAACATTGCCTAGTGTTACATTTTAAGTGGTTTCACTGAGGTATGGGTAGAGTGTGTGGGAGCTTGACTCTTAATTATTGCAGCTATTTACAACTCAAAGGTGGAGAAATGGGCTGACAGTTATAAATATGTGGATATCCATATTGTGTATTCAAACATATGCATATGTATACAACATAAGAACACAGTGGACAGTAAAGTTCAAACAAGCTGCAGAGAGTACCAAGCATAATATAAGCTATTACATGTGGGAGACACCAGCTTCCATATGAATACTTTAAAGCTAAGTTAAACTTATTATTCCAGAGACTCTGCAGTGACTTCCATCCATCTGCATCAGAGAGATGAAGAGAAATGGTGGCCTCTGACTCGGGGAGCGTCTGTTCGGTCAGACAGGGCTTGTACCCTGTAAAGAATTCCTCTGCTTTCCATAAATCTCCTCAAAGAAACCCCACTTTGATTTATCTGTGCCATTGTCACCGGACGCAGAGTCAAAGCGCCCCGACTGAGAGCCACAGAGTTAAGGGCCCGGGGTCTCCCAGCAGGACATGATGCATTAACCCATTCAGGACCTGTGTAATGTCCCAACACCGCCTTAATAGGATCATTTGTTCAACGATTATGTCCCTGTTTGAAAGACTAATTCGAAAGATCGTAAATATCTTAGTGGAGCTGAACAATACAATTTGCCACAAACCAGACGTAACATAGAAGGATAGGTTTTTTAACAGCATGTGATGTCTCAGGAAACCCCTTTCTAAACAGATGGAGCATTCACAATCATTTGACTGCACTGTGAGTCAAATACACCATCTCTATAATCATTTTGTCTATCTGTATTAATGTAGAATGCATGGTGTTCAAACGTGTGCATTATGTAATAAGCAGCGAACAACATTTATGAATATATAATAATAAAACTGAAGTTACTGATAGACACTGAATAGGAACAGGATTAACAACCAACAGAAGCTAACCTGAAGACCTAAGAGATAGTTGATAGTAACATTTGAGTTCGTCCAAACATCTTTTAATGCCAATTTTAATAAGCACCTTCATTAATGGAGCTTTTCAAATAGAATGTTGTCCTCTGGTGCGTTATTTGTCACCTGGTGGACTTGATGGAACATACAGAGTGTTTATAGCTTCCGTGGATATCAATACTTTGTAAAGTTTTCTTGAAATAAGTATGTTGAAGCTTGTTAACTAATCAGTGAGGTCGCAGTCAGGCAAAATCTCATTGGTCGAACAGGCCCACAGGTTAGTTTTTAGTGGAGTTATTAATGTTACTCTCTGTGCTCCACTATCAGTGAATGCACCACAGCTCCTGCAGTGTACAGCCCCTCATGAATTGCATCCTTTTACTGACTGTTTAAGCTAATGTTTAGTATGATTGACGTGTGATGGAGGTAAAAAAGCTCTGATGAACTAGAGGCAGTAGTTGTGTTTTACAGCTGCTTTGGATACCCCATTATCATTACACAGATCTGCCCCACCAGTGTTTTCTGCATGGAGTGTGTCTGTTTATTTGCTCATGCCAGTTTGGTCTGTGGCGTAAAATGAGGCAATGCACCATGGGACGCTCAATCATCTGAAGGAATAGTGCAAAAAAGGTGAAAACTCAAGCCCGACGGCAGCGAAACTCAGCTGTCAGTTTATTTGAGTGTTGCTGTGCGATATCTGTTGATCTGCATGTAAAAATATAGCTTCAGATATTTTCTAAGAAAGATCTTTGAGATTTGGAATGGATCAGCATCAACAGAGTTGAAAAGCGCCACAAGAGTGTTCGTTGATCAAATGTGAGAGAAGTGGAGCACTGACCTCAGCAGAGAGAAGGCTTTTGGCTCCCAGCTAAAGGTGCGTCCGACTGAGGAGCATCTCCAGAGAAACCTGGTTCACACAACAAACTTTTCGTGATGGATCTGAGCTGGCAAACCATTATCTCCACCGGCACTAGAGAGCAATTGAGATTTACCATAGCTCACTTACAAACTGACGTACTGTGTATTTCTTTTATACCTTAACTGAGCCGGCAGCCAAAGTTCACACTAAACTTGTTAAATGTTCCACAGATAAGCAGATGATAGATAGTGTAGATTATATAAATTATAGATGAACACAGTATCAGATCTAGAGTGTGAACATTTGAATCTCTGTTGAACCCAATTGCCTGCTAGCCTATTTTATATGCAAAAATTGTGAAAAAATACTTGCGTCATTTTGTATTGCTTTGTGTCAGTTGTCCAACATATTTAATATTGATTGTCTATAAATGACTGGAGGAACCAATCAGATGGCAGATAAGCATAAATTATGGGATGATGTTGTGCCTTGATTTTAGCTTTTCTGGGAAAAATGCATTATTGACATTATTATCTTTTAATTATACATTCAAGTCTATGATATGAATCATGGAGTAAAAACTTCAATCCGTTTATGTTACTGTGGAAGATTAAAATGTTGATGTAACATATACCTGCACTCCAAGCTTATGTAACCTGTGCTAATAGAAATCCCATTCGTTTCAGAGCAGCAGTAAAAGGTTGTTCACGAGGCAATCTATTATCTACCTTTCTATACCTTTCTGTACAGTTTTAGGATATTCTGTAAGGTTCAAGGAGATTTAAACCTTTGAAAAACTGAGGCTGATTTACCAAAACTTTCCCATGATTTGGAAACTGTCAGAAAGTAGCTTTCCTTGCAGGTCCTAGTCTCAGCTTTTTCACAAAAGCATGGTTTTAAAGTTACAATCAAACACTGTTACAAATATTGTCTGGACCCTTACTTTAAAGATGATGCAGAGAACACAAACACAACTCCAAAAGTGAATATTGTCCAGTTTCTGGTCAGCAGTATGTCGAAAAGGCTTTCCTCATCAATGGCAGTCTAAAGTTTACAAGCCTGTCCTATCCAACACTGCTTGGTTGGAAATCAGACTGATGTCTACCAGAGGTATGGATGCAGCTGTGATGGCTATGCCTTTATGTCCTGGGGTCAGTTTAGCTCACTGTTCAGTTTATACTCATATTGTCAGCGCTCGGAGCAAAACCAGCCACAAATTGAGCTGAAATAAGACACTTGGGACGGGTTGAAATAGCATTTTCAGTGCAGCCAATGAAGCAATGACGCCAGCTTTTTAAATGACAGAGTGTCAATGGCCCAGAATTGTAGCTTAACATATTAAAACATTAGCCAAAACGCTGTCTTTTGGCTACTTATTTAATGAATGGTTTACTGCCTGTGGTTTATTTGAAGATCATTGACTGGTCTGTGGAAGCCTGTAATATTGTAGCTCAGAACATCACAGCAGTCTTTAATTAGCAGTCACTACAACTTCACTTGGAAGAGCACAAAAGGCTTCACGGAGACGGTGCCAGTTTTTCTCTGATATATATTACTTTGACTTTAGTGCGTGGCAATTAACTTGTCAGCGTTTAGGGAATCATTTCATCACAGAGAATTATTGACTGATAAAATGTTATGAAAACTGAAAATGAATAACCAAACTCTGACCTAACTGGGAAACTGGCAATGAAGCACCTTTTGGGGTAAATACGTACAGTGTTTCCGTTGTTTTTAAGAAATTCATATATTTGCCATGACAATGACGCTACCAAAACACTAAAAAACGAGGTTTAAATTGTTATTCTTCAATTTGGTGACATTATCTGAGTCAAAAATTGGCTAATTATCTGCACATCAACCTCAACACTATTTGGTTTCAGATGACCCTTAATGACTACAACATTTTATACAACGTACCTTGAAGTGAACTATATTATAATATGAACTTTGCTGGTTAAATGCATTATAGCTTTGCTTTCCCTGATTAGAACATTTGCTGGTGTTGTAGTCAAGGCATCAAAAATCAAGTCCAAGACATGACTAAGAGCAGGGCCCTATATTCAGAGGCCAGTTGAACTTACCCCAGACATGACTCTTTGTCCCTGGTTAAAAAAAGCTTACAATCCCGTTCTGGATTGACTACAATAAACTCGACACATACACAACAAGTAAAGACCAACATCTAGAAAATCACAGAATCTATTCATCAGTAGATGTTAGAGACTCAGTTTTAACGTGTATGAACCCATTTGTCTCTTCATAGTTAATCAATGACCCAGATTGACAACGATTTTCAAGGAGTGAGAGTCAACACCAGGATTTGGAAGAGATACCATGGAATAATTAAAAAATTTTGATATTCCAAGTCCAGTGTCACGCCATTAAACTTGTCCAGTTTTCTCACATATGTTCAGAGAGGTTATCATCATGTTCCGAGTACAACAACATCTATCCATGAGCCTGTAAAAGATAAGATAGAAAGGGATTGAAGAGCACCAAAGTTAGAAATGAGGTGTCACTTTCTCTGTGATATATCTCACCCTGTCCAACCTGGAACATAATTCACTCCTCGGCCTCAAAGACTCAGTTATTGATGAGCGCTGACAAACAAGAGGCTGGTGGCTGCTACATGAAAGACACAATAGACGGTGAAGGGGTCACGGGGTCACCGGGCAGCTGGACATTTGACTGACATTTGACCCGAGACTACACAGAGCTTTGTGCCTGATTGGATTGAACTAGACATGGGATGTACCCTGTTGAGTGTAAATCACATCCATATGAATAATACAAACATGATCAGGTATAGTATGTATTGGCTATAATTTGTTTTCAAAATAAGAAAAGTAATTTAGAGTATAGCAAATGGGCAATAAGGGCCTCCATCTCCAAACTTTTGACTCTTCAGATAAAAAACTTAGGATATTGTAAATTTAAGAGCTACAAATCCGGACGGTTATTTGTTTAACTTAAAATGGCTGCCTGTTTGGGTGTGGTCCCCATAGATTTGTTGGCTCATGATCCCACTGAATGAACCAAATTTATTTTAGCTATGATAAATCACATTTTCACTTCAGATTAAATTTTTCACCTATTTTGGGGCAGGGTTGTAGATAAGTCATTTTAAGCTGCACATAAAGTGAAAAGTTATATATAAACTTTTTTTTTTCTTTTTTTTTTTTGCCAAATTTGCTAGACATTTTAATGCACACCAAAAATGGTCATGAATATTCAAAACTCTGTATTGATTCATGGATAAAAATATATATTGGATCACTTTCTTGCTATGTACAAAACATACACAAACATTTTCATACCGCATCTTTAAAATGACTTTTTAACTATCTTTCTATAGTAACCCAACAGATACATTTATTCATACCACTACATGTGTGGATGCATATTATCTTGCTTCACTGATGAGTATTTTTTTAAATTATTTCAACAGTTTATTTTATCATGAGAATGTCTTATTTATCCATATTTATCACACTATGTAAAAAAAAGTTGAAAGTGTATGTACAGTGTGTGTTTCATTGCACGTTGGAACAAACATGACACTAAAATACATTCATACATAAAATATTTATGAATCCTTTTTGATTTACCAATGCCAGCGCCGTCTGTTAAATCACTAAGTGTTTCACCAACAAAACATTTCTAGGGAACATCTGGAGAAACTGTTATATTAACCGCAGTGTAATGTTCCAACGGACTAAACACTAAAACATAACAAGTGTTACCCAAAACAGCTTAGTCCAATCATGGTCTCATTGGATAAATAGATTGTAACGACAGATCAGAACTGTAAAAGAGCTGTCCAGAATGTATCCAATGCAAGTTTTGAGACTAATTACAACCTGCTTATTGGCTGCATTTATGTCAAGCTTTTCCACAAATATTATCATTCACCAGTTTCACAGAAATCGGAGGCAACATGGGGTTCATGACCTTTGACACTGTGAACGAGAGGCGCTGGGACTGAATCACTAACCCGCTGGTCTTTTGATGACTCACTCTATCTCCCAAGCCACTGCTGCCTAATAATAATAATAATAATAATAATAATCTTTGTCCTTGAGATTTTCTGTAAAAGGGATATCTCTCCTAAAGCAATTTACAAGATGCACTCCTGTACACAAACCTGGACACAAGAATAAACGATCTGACAAGTCCAAAACAAGGACAAAATTACTAACACTACTTGCCCTAAATGCTTATAAATAATTCAATAATGTAATACAAGATGATTAATCCAAGGTTTTTGTGGACAGATCTTGAGGTTAAATTATTAATAAACATTGTTACAAAACAAGACTGATGTAAACTGAAGGCCAAGTTGTACATTTGTAATTAGTCATTAAAGCGGTATAGGGGCTTTAGATAAACCCTTGGAGGTGACTGGATGAACCACCGATGCTATTACTGTTTGTGTTATTGCTGTACCAAATATGTGCATGTCCATAACAGAAAACACTAAGAAGCAACAAGTGAAAAGAGCTATGACTGCATTATATAAAAAGTCTCCACTTCGAAAGCTTTTTCTATTTATTCATTTTTTTTATTGTTTTAAACAACTTCTGCATCTGAAAAAGGCCTAAACGTGAAAATGAGAAAAATTCAAGGGCAGCACACACCAGCACCGCCTGAACTTATCTCGCAGCAGCAACGATCAACATCACCTGTCACTGTCAGCAACAAAACAGAATGAAATTGGTCATAATTTATGGTCTGTGGTGTTCTTTGGAAGCAAAATGGAAAACGTTTTTAGAAAAATACGCTTTCTGCAGTGAGGACATTGTCAAAGGTTTTCAAAAAAAAGAACTATTCTGGGCTTAGGTTGACAGCTTAAGCACTGCCACTCAACTGTTAATGCTTGTCCTGAAAAGTTTTGTCAGGCTAACTTTTTCACACAAGGTATTGCCATTAGCGTATTAAATGCTGTCAGTTGTGCAGCCATTTTTCGTATTTTTCAGGAGAATCTTTGAAAAACTAAAATAACAAAGGAAATTAGCTATGTTTCTGCGAAAGAAATAAACGAATGTTTTAGTTATATTTTGCAGAAGCCTGAGGAAAAAGAGCTATAACTTTGAATGACCTTTGTTCAAGTTTATGTTTATGCTTTCTGCTCAGTTTACTTTCAGGTTTACTTTAAGGCCCTTGGTCGAGAAATGAAACGTTGCTTACTTTCAATGTAAGCTTTTATGGGATAATGATATGGATGATTGCAAATCTCAGTCTGTGTACTTTTGCATTCATTATTTTTTTTATTTTGACACTGAAACCAGTTTGAAAAGGAGCTCATGTTACAGTGAAGACTAGGAAAAAGACTGTTGTTAGATAAAGGCTAGCCCCAGGAGATTGTGTTGGGTTTTTTTGGGGTTTTTTTTTTGTGAGCTGTGTCAGAGGAACATTTGTCTGATGTCATTTAACACAGCATCAGTAAAGTGTCCCGCATTGTCCTGCATAAACAAATAAAACACATTCTTGTAATTAAAGCCCTAAACTTATTGTACCAGTCTCTAATAGTGCCATACATGACATATTGCATAGAGATCTGGGGACAGACATATAAAACAACAATAAAACCAATTGTTATTAGAATTTAAAATAGCCAAAATAATGTTTAAAATAAAAAAAAAAAAACTTTAAGACTGTGTCCAAAACCTGTTTCAGATCAAAGCTACTCTTTATGAGCTCAGAGGAACACTCATGTTCTGTAAACCAAGGATCAGAACCAACGTCAAACTTAACGTCAATTATTTAAAAAGAAAAAGATTACATTATACAAAGCTGAATGAATTTAGCTTCTCCTTCCTTTGTCATTTCCTTATGTACGCAAAATGTTTGGTGTTTTGATGTTATGTTTGAAACAAATGAAATGTAAAAAGGATCGGCGCAATAAGCATAAGCTTGTACTTCAGCCGACATCTTTTTGGTCAGGCAACTTTTTTTCCCAAATATTATTTACACCTTACCATAATTAAATTTTCGTTTCTATGTTTGCTTGAAAATTGTTTCTTTTTTTTCTTTTTTTCTTTTGAAGATGACCGAAATAAATTAAATAACATACTTACTTGATCTAGTCTAGTTATATATAGATTTCAAGATCTTCATGTCGTTTTTGGCCAAGACTCATATTAATACTTAACAAGGGAATTCAAAACTTATCACTCAGATTTATTTATATCAAACCAAAGTACTAATCATGACACCCTTAATAGTTAATGAGTCATACAATACCAATAACTAAACAGCTTTGTGCTTCAGTCTTAATCCATATCTAACACAGGGTTCACTGGGGCCAAGTCCTGGTTCAGTCTCTGTCTAACCCAAACAGGTCCTTCGTGTATTAGACATGTTGATTCCCACTTCCAGTGAGTCCCTAAAAAGACCTCGCGTGCGTCCAATCCTGCGGCGTAACATGTTTACCTCGGAAATCTCTCCTGCTCCGAAAAACAACCCCGACGTCCGCCGACTACCTCATGTATACTCCGAAGGGACTGTTTGAAATGAATCACGAGAAGGAGGGGACCCGACGTGTATACAAGATAAAATATAATTATCCTTGCACCTAAATATTTTGCTGAGAACTAAACAAATACTCCGGCGAGGAAATGAAACCGACGTAGGACTTTCGGACGCTCCGAGAATTTATGTGGAAAAAGCAAACTGCCCATGAATCAGCCCAAACATCCCCCGAAACTGTAAATATCACATAGTAACGCACATGTGGAAAACTGGAGAACAAAAATGTCATTATCACATTTTTCCAGCGAGATAAAAGGTGTGTCCATTCATCTTCACGTGACAGAGCCAGGTTTTGATGCGAGCAGCAGCTGGTGTTTGTTGTCGGCAGCCAAGTGTGTGGAAAGTTACGCTACATGTGCGACTGTGAGCCTCGTTTGTTTCTACAGAGCAGCCGCAGCCAGGATCGACTCATAATTATGTAACAGTGTGAAACAAAAGGATGAGATGTAAACAGATGCTCGTTGTGAAATCGGAATCAAAAACAGTGCAGTCTCGGAGGATTTTTGTCGCTGTGTTATTTCTAGTGTTTCCCAAGATGCATTCAAACCACGTCTCCAGCACAAAGTTATGTAACACGTTTATTAGGTGGCGTACCTATATCTGGAAACAGGAGTTGAGTAAAGGGATAGGACATAAAAACTTTCCTTTGGGAGACCCTAGCACGTGTTCTTCATTTGTTGACTATATACTCTTGAGGTGTATGTTTTTTATGTTTTTGGAAACGTTAAGAGGAAAACTTAAGGATTCTTTAATAAATGTATAAATCAGTGGCATTTATAAATCAATTATCTGGATAAAATCTACACTAGAATCTCTTTGAGGGTCAGAAAAAATCTTTATGTTGGACACGTTGACTTTAGAACATTAAAGGGTTTTCTGTAATAATCATGCTCTTATTTTTTTTTGCTTTTTATTCATTTCCCGCCACTTTTTCTGTTACAAACATGGAAGGCTGAACTCAATATCCAGTTAATCGCAGGGCTAACACTTTCATTCTCTCATTCATTCACTAGGAATAATTCAGATTCACCAATTCACCTGAATGTGCATGTCTTTGGATGATGGGAGGAAGAAAGGTCCACACACAATGAATGAATGAATGAATGAATAAAAAAACGTTCTGTTATAGTTTTTGTTTAGTTTATGTATTTCGAGCTAGTACAACAAAAAGTGAGGGTAATAAGATGTGTGTGAATATCTCTAATGTACACAATATGACGTGATACATTCTGAAACATTTTGTTCTAGATACATTTAAATACTGAGACATAGATTCAACCGCGAGCTGCCGATTAACAACACCCCAGAGTAACACAAGGATGACCTTACAATACAAGATGAAGACAGCTGTAACATAATAATCGATAACTGCAAACAGCTTTATCAGTGATGAGCACTCCTATAACATCTACTGTTATTATCCTTTCACATACTTGTACATTGCATAAACTGATAATAGGCGCATAAAGCTGTGACTTAACAGAAAATGCTGTTTTTTTTGTTATGCTTTCTGTATATAATAGACTGTCGGTTTACTTTAATATTGACAAAAGGCACTTGGTTGAGGAATGAAACGTATTGTACTTTCAATTTTAACCTTTTTTTTTTTATAATGACATGGATGAGTGTGAACGCCAGCCCGTATTGTTCTTCTTTGTATAGACTTTTATTGTTTTTTGTTTTTTTTGTTTTTACCCACTCTTTGTCCCTAAAGATTTATCTTAAAAAGGCCAATGACAGCTGGAAATAACCAATTAATCAGAGGAAATATGATGGCCTGAAGTCACATGCTTTTATGGCACTCATTGTTTGTGGCTCTGAATGATATCACCCCCAGAAAATGGATGTGGCATGTTTGCTTTTTTTACTTTCAAGCGGATTCCAGGATGTCTCTGTAGAGTTTTCTAAAAAAAAAAAAAGCCATGCCTTTAAACATTCAATTTTAATATTGCTCATCTAAAACACCATTTACTTGTGAAAGCTCATTTGCTCAAATATACACATGGACGGAAGCCTGTTACACAGTACGTCCAGTGTAAACGTGGGAGGACTTCCTGTAGAACGGCAGTTAAAAGCCTCTCCTGCAGGGACCGTGTGCACACCAAGGAGCCCCGTTCATTTATTCTCTGTGTTTATCAGTCCCTGACAGTGTGTGTTTATGTGTATGGTTCCAGTAAGACTTTATGACCCCGACTCTGCCCTGTAATCCCACCACCCCCCACAGTACCAAGGCTTACAGGCCTCGAAGAATGCGACACCAGAGAGTGATTCCCCTCAGGACTGATTACACAGCTCTGGGATGAGGGCAGTAAAGTTTGGTCTAGTGGCTCTACACTTGTTGGGTTCAGGGGTGGCCCACATATATCTCCACTGATGACTCTTTATATTCTATCTCAGATGTCCACTTTAGGCAATAAAAGGCTGATGGATGCTCAGTGGTTTGTATGTGTTTGTGAGCAGTAAAAGCTCTTGATTGTGACATAAACTATGCTGGCGTTCATTAGACCATTCCTCCTTCCTATAGGTGACGTACACAGAAGTGGCCTAAAATGTTGAAGTGGTTGTCCAGTCCAAGGTTATATGTTTGTGGCCTTACACTATATACTTTTGTAAATATATAATTGTAATTGTAATTTTTTAGGTAATTTTTACACCTTGTCCAGACCAGTAGTTCTCAAACTCTTCACACCAAGTACCACCCCAGAAAATATTTGTCTTTCAAAGTACCACCTTCATACTGAAATGGCAGTTTTATATGAACGCATATGTATGTATGTATCTTGTTTGCTGTGCTACTTCTTTGAAATCACATTTTAAATCCCACAGCTTTTTAACTTTTAGTGGTATAATAAAGCGTGTTATAGAAAAGCTGTGGCAGAAATCAATAGTCCTACATTTTGTAATAATCAGAGATTCTCAAGTACCACCAGTGGTCGAAACCCTCACCTGAGGGGGCGCTGCAGCAGAAATTATCCAAGAGAGACTAAATGGATTTTGAAGAAGAAGAACCCTTGCGTCTACAGGTCTTTGAGTTACTACCCAATTTGCGTAAAATTTGCCATGTGTACGGCACAGTTTTCCATATTTATACGGCAACACCACTTCAGAAAACAGGATTTTACCCTTGCAATACTATAATATCAAGTATAGACTTATATATAGAATGGCAGATGCTTATGCCACTAAAGAAACCAACAGAATAAAACAGTATAGAATAAAAATGAATATAACTGACTTGGTATTAATATTTATACATCTTTTAAAGAATAAACTTTGTGAAACGGCACTATTTCCACGCACTACGGACCATCAGCTGCACATTTTCAGCCTCTTTTAATTAGTTTCTAACATCATTCAGTTTTTAAAATATTTCAATTTTTGATTCTGATAGAGCTGGAATTATTATTGTTGTATTGAGTTAGCTCTAACTACATTTTGCAGAATCTTTTACACAAGATATCACCATGTAGTTGACCAATGACAAGCTGTTTCTTTACTTTTTCTTGTCAGTAACATAAAAAGAGGACTTAGGGCTTGGATAATTTGGACAAAGTTTGACTCAGAATGTTTTTATTTTATTTTTTTATGCATCTTTTCAAGTTTGAAGTATTACAAATGCATAACACTGGCATACAACTAGTGTCATTGTGTACTCTGGGCGTCTGGATGCTTTTCATGATCAAAAGTCTTGGAGAAAGATTTAGATACACATTCACCTCCATCATTGAGCAAAGTGGTACTGTCTGAGTTTAGCACTGACTGATGATGTAAACGTCCACATGCTGGATCAAGTGTAGAGCTCCATGTACTTATATAATGTCAACAGAGTCTGCAGATGTATTGATTTATTAGCATCATACATCACGGCGCAAGTGGCTTTGTCAAACTTATTCAAGCACTAGTCCCACTGGCACCAGCTTTGCACCTCTCATACTTTCTCATACTCCCTCAGACGCTCAAGTGCTTAGATGGTTTTGCCTTCTCATAACTTCTGTAATTTTGCAATCCTCCACAGTGGCAGTGTTTTTTCCCACCTGTCTATTTTAATCATTGTTTTGGCCGGCTAAATTACAGTGGCAGCGCAATTGTCATAAACATGTTCCGCTCGAGCTGAAGTCCAAAACTCCACTTAAAATCCGTTACATCAAAATCACTATGTTTCGCCGAGTTCGAGTCGGTTCCATTCCTCGCCGTCTGAAGCTGAAATGGATTAGCTGCGAGCTGAAGTCGATGGGATTGCACAGGGGTCAGACGTTGTAATTGCCTCGTGGTGCTGGAGTTTCTGGAATAGTGGAGTCCCGGCCACACCACAGGTCTGGCTCCCTCTGCCGCACTATCCATCCTCGGTCTCGGTCTGAGTGCTGAGCTCAGCGAGAATGTGACACTGAGCTGTGGAAGGATACAGATTATGAAAACCATTTCTAACTGATTCAGTGCTATCAACCTTGTAGCCTTTCTAAGATGTGATGTACAAATGTTTGGTCAGTGGTCCATCCTTTAGTATATTTTGGCATAATCAGATTTACTATGTATTTATTTTATATTTGTTGCACTTCATTAAAAAAAAAGTATCTTCCAATAAATGCCCTTTCATTTTTAAGATTACATTGTATGTGGTGCTTAGTAAGATCATGTTTTTTTCTTTTTCTAGCTGATGTGATGAAATAATATTATATAAAGTGGTATATTATTCATTGAAAATATGGGTAAATAGCTGTATATTTAAACATCGCTAACTTCCATGGCTGCCCCAGTCCCTCTACTTTGCAACAAACACACTTTTATCCAATCAGAAGTCAGAGCAGCTTAAATAGGCGGACCTATTTAAGGACCTACTTCTCTCCACCAACACTGCTGGAGGAGAAGCTTATTCCTGTTCCAGCCTTTATGAACTAAAC
Source organism: Rhyacichthys aspro (assembly GCA_036850595.1). NCBI lineage: Eukaryota > Metazoa > Chordata > Actinopteri > Gobiiformes > Rhyacichthyidae > Rhyacichthys > Rhyacichthys aspro. Next base: position 19,657,213 of record CM072160.1, read on the forward strand.
TGAATTTGTTTCTTTCTTTTTGATGTCATCATCCCAATCATCGAGCTTTAGGAGTGGATAAACTCACAATAATCCATCTTGAACTGCTCCAAGCAAAGTGTTTACGGGTGAACTGTGGCCTAACTGACTTGTTGTGACCAATGATGTGGCAGTACTGACAATTCTGGGAGTGTTTTAGGTTTGAAGATGTTGCAGCTGTTTTATTGTCATGAACCTTAACAACATGGCACAAGGTATTAATTCAAAGTACAGTGGAACAGACTATCTGGCTTGTCAAATTAGATTAATCGGACAGACTAAACCAATCAAAGATACTCAATGTAATAAATTCTTCATGTTTACAGCCTGTGTTTCAGTGGCTGTGGTATTGGTGGCTGAAGACAAGGTTCTATTGCAAAAAAAAAAAAAAAACTACATAGGAATTGTAATGTCTAAATATTTGGGGCAAAAATGATCATGTAGAAGCTGGCCTGCAATAAAAAGTCTGGAAGAGGATGAAATTTTCAGAGGGTCTGCTTACACTCTCCTGGTTGTCTCTCGCTGACTGTGATCACAGATTTTCTGAGAGAGGCTCAGATCAGAGAAGTGTGGCTGGCCGTCCCGACTCTAGACCTGCTTCACACAGAGAACAGAGCCAGTCTCGCCAAAGCCCAGTGCCCCAAGCTCTAATCAAATGAACTCTTTTTGTTGGATGTTTGGGAAGTGGGCTCATGCTGTATGCTCTCGTGCAAGTGCCATGTGTTTGTGGCTGCGTGGCTCAGTGGGCACGCTCCCACCCACTGCAGACAGCTGGAGCACGGGCCACAAGTCCACTCATGACTCAGACAAAAACTCCAGAATATTTTTTTCTTTTTTTTTTTTCTTTAATTATTCTCTTGGATAGGATAACACAATAAGTAACATTTTGGTTCCTATTTAATTTCTTGGGATGATGATGATGATACCTAACGCAAAGTTATTATTACCTTGTTAAGGGCACACTTACACCATGCCAAAATGCAAATGGTGGACTCTCAGGTGTTGAGAACACTAAATTATTCTGCCAGGCCAGAAGGGGCACTGTAAACACCGCCCCAACAGTCATTAAACACTCATTAAAGTTAAGAACAAGTAATAACAAGTAATAATTCAACACTGCTCTCAACTTTTGTTTTATCCTGCGGTTTTCTGGAGCAGTGCCAGTAACTTATAAAGCATCTGTCTGAAAAAGTAGAGAAGAAGAGTTTTTTACGCACAGAAATGACTGAATTTTGTTGTTTTCATGGGCATAATTGTTTTCCTGGTTGATGTCACAGTTCTCACAACAACACAGCAAATGCCACAATGACACAAAAACACCTCAGTCAGGTCCAAAAGTTTGCATTTTCGGGTATAAATGCCATCCTTTTATACCATAGCACTGTGAGCACATACAATTATCAGCAGCTAATTTTGCAGAACTGACATTTAGCTGATAACAACGTGGAAAAAAGATGAAGACCTGTCCCACTTTTTGGTTTATGTTGGAACCCAATTCACTGCCACGGTCAGTTCTCTTGGACAATTATCTATATTGTTTTTTCAGCTCTAAAATCACTTGTCTTATCTCTGTGCCTGCAATTCTTTCTCCAGTAGCCTGTTATTGAAAATACAATCAAGCTAAAGAGGTGTTGCCCTATCTAAGATGGCAGACCAGCTCCCTCATGCACAAAGAATTTCAGGTGTTCATATCTAAACATATCCATTACAGTCACTTAAATTTACCTCTTTTTTTTATCATAAATGCAACAAAGCGCTAAAACAAGATTACATATTCACATCTGGAATGTCAATAGGATAACTCACTCCATTTGATTTCAGACATATGCCCCCTCCCATCTCCTCAAACCCTGGGTCGCCCCTCAGCTGATCGCTTCGAGCCCTGCTATTGGCCAATCTTGCAAAGTACGATAAACGCAGCTGAAAGGCAGCCAACGGGGTCCAGACTCAAGGTCACCCCCCGTTGGAGGTCTTGTGAGAGTGATGCATTCATCAAGCTGTGCGTGTGGGTTCACCTCCTACAGCAGACCTCCGGGCCTTTTATCGGGCTCCGTTGGTGGTTTCCTCAGCCTCTGGGTTTACTGCAGGTTACACCAGAGCCGTATCAGTCTGTATGCTCACGATGCATGTCATATTTCTGCGTGTGAGTTCAGTGCATTGTGAGTGTTTTGTCTAAAATGTGCCAATTAAAAATGTCCTATAGTGCTTCTTCTCTACACATGCATTATTTATATAACACGTGAAAGACATTAACGATTTTCTCATTTTACATTCCAGATTCAGAATTCCTGATATATAAACATGACCTTATAATGTATTGTGTATGTTCACCTCATAACATCTCAATTCTAGCATACATGTGTAAATAAGTCATAACCGCTAAACATAAAGGTTTGGAATCTAGGCAACGGTCCAAATAACTCTTTGTCATTGGTGGTGGTAGAGAAAGGTCAGCAAAGGTCAAAACCCTTTTGCATTTATAATACAATCTCAAAAGCCTTTTGTGATCAGTTTTACACCGTAATCCAATCTCTGGACATAAATATAAAGTGGTGGGTTATAGATATTTTCCTGGAAGTGACAGAAAGTTACAGTCAGACTAAAAGTGCATATGTTAAGAACCAATATGACAGTGATTAAAAGTAGCTTTAAAAGGAGGAGCTGGAGTGGAGGCGGAAATGAAAGGGCTGTGTCATAACGAGGGCTGCAACAGAAGGTACAGCCTGATGAATGTGTTTTCTATTTTAAACATATTACTTCTGCTGCATTCTCAAAGAGTGTCAACAATATGGCACTCACCCTGACTAACAATGTTAAAGCTGCATTACCCTAAGACACCTCCACAACCACATACACAACTGCCTGCTTTTATTTCATGTAAAAGAAGCTAAACTGAACTAATTGCCTATCTCAACATACTACTGTTTCAGAAGACATGTTCTTTATTCCAAACTTGCCGTCTTAAACATCTCTATTTGTCATAAACATGGCTCATGTCCTCCATTTTCTCAGCACATTTCTGCAACAAACAAATAAGATAACTTTACCCTAACTGCAAAACCTTCAACTCCAATTCCATTTCTGTTGCATAAAGCCCCATTCTTACCATTAACACATTTTGAAAGCTTATACCATTAAAAGATGTCTTTCTAGGTGCATAATAAACTGCCTACTTACCACCCACTCCACTATTTGATTGACAGCTTTAATTTACATACTATTTTATCCACTGTTGTTTGAAATGTCAACCCTTATATTGTGTTGTCATCAATTAAAACGATCATTATTCCACCACGCTATTCGTTTATGTTCTACTTTCCTAATTAACAATCAGTATTCACAAAAAAAGTAGTGGCAGCTTTGTTTCTGCGGACTGACCTTTGGAAAATAAACGGTCTAATGTGTGGAGCGGGTTCCAGGTGCCGGGGGTTAACTCCACTCACTCTGGCACACTTAGACGTCCTCAGGAGACTTTGCGTGTTTATTTTTGCTCTGAAAGTAAAACCTTCCTGCAGAATTAGCCCTGAAATGGTGGGGTAAGGGTTGGTGGCTGGTGCCGAACGCTGCATTGTGGCAAAGTTCTGTCCAGCTGTGAGACCACAGCAAGGTCAGAGTGTGTCTGGACTGCAAACCTAGCAGCCTTCGCAACCTTGGACCCATGTGCTCGTGTAACTCAATCGCCGAACTCTCAGTGGGTTAGAATTATTTGATTGTCTCTGTTTTTCTGTCGTGAATAAGCCAGTTCCCTTTTATCCAAGGTGACCTTCTGTAGGACATCGTTGGGTGACTTTCAAAAGTGGCAGAAAAACACTTTGCACAGCTGTGGGGGGCAGATGTAGCAGAGAGAGAATGTGTGGATCATCAAATATAACAATTACAAACTCCTGCTCACTGTCTGGGCTTGCAAAGGTGAGATTCATTTACACATCAAACAACGATGCAACATTGGGGAAAGTTTTGGATAGCTTCAGTGTGCCTTTGGAGTAAAAATATATAGTAAATTAAGAATCAATACTTTTTCTGCATGCAGTATACAAGAGGTGGGACCAAGTCATTGTTTTGCAAGTCACATGTAAGTCTTGAGTCTTTGTCTTCAAGTCTCAAGTCAAGTCCTATACTTCAAAGTCCTTTAGAGTCTTTTCAACAACACTAATATTGTGTTAAAATTAAACAATGTAAGGTTTTCAATCTGTATTTATTTAACAAAAAATGATAAAGCAAGTACAACTGACAAGTGCTTATATTTCCATAGAATATTTAGAAAAAAAAGTATTGCCATGATGATTTTTTCTGTGCTGTGGTGATCAGTGATTAACAATGTGATGGCTGCTTTTTGGCTTTTGGTTGTAAAGCCTGTATCGCTGAGCTTTACAGAGTGCATTTGAAGGCAGCGTCATGCGAGTAACGTATGGCTTGACTCTGTTTAATCTGTAGTATTTAAGAAAATGGATTGTTTTCAAATAACATTCTTTTCATCTTTGTGGGAGAAGCATCCAGTCTTTTCAGGTCAGAGGCTCAAGTCCAAGTGAATTCTCGAGTCATTGGTGTTAAAGTCCAAGTCGAGGTACAAGACTGTTTACATTTTCTCAAGTCAAGTCACAAGTCATTAAATTTGTGATTCAAGCCTTACTCCACTCCACACCTCGTCAGTATATTTAGTTTATTAGTTTTGGCTCTTAGTCCTAACAGTGTTGGTCTTATCTTTTTTTCGACCCATTCTATTCTCAGTCATAACTTCACTTAGTGTGGTCTCAACTCCAACATTAGCAGCGTCACATGCGTATCAGCTTGCACCAATTCTGAAATGGCATATGTTCCTTAATGCGTCTTCTACTCGATATACTTCTTGAGCTTTTAACATTAGCCGTAAAATATATCTCCTCTCTGCTCATTTGCCCTTCCCCGGTTCCCTGTTTTCTCCTCAAACAGTCTCTTGCTTAATCACTTCCAGATGCACACGTCTGGATGAAAGACAGACGCTCCGGTCTCTGAAGAAAACTCTAATGAAAAGTTAAAAAAAAAAAGAAAGGGAGGCCACCTAACTTCCAGCGACTGAAGTTTGTCACAGCTCTTTAAAACGGCTACAAACACGGCTCGCAGATATTGGACTCATGATGTTTTGAAATGTTCAAAAGTGTGTGGGTTTTTGCTTTTTATTTTTTTGGACGTCTGACAGATTAGAAAATACCTCGAGGCAAAAGTGATTTCCCATGTAAAATGAAGAAATATTTTGATTTTGAAGTTAGCACGATTCCCCTGGTGTCAGATTCTGGCCGTGTTTATGCTACGATAACACGCACCAACAGGATGTTCGTCTCCTAGAAGTTCATTAGAGCAGCTGTAGGATTCGAAATAAATCAAGCTACTTCATTAGACGACTGATTTGTGGATTTCCATTAAGTCTTCAGTTCCAAACTTTAACTTAAGGTACCTTGATGTAACAAGTACATTTCCAGCAACACATATCCTTAATCAAAGTTATAGCCCTGTTTACAGCTCCCCACGGGACTTTTAACTACAACCACAAACACAAATGTTGGCCCATGTTCTCTTGGTTAACCGTTTAGAGAGAAATTATTTTAATCACTTTAAATGGGCTAAACTCATGTTACACTTTATTTCTAAGCTGCTTGGTTTCCTAGATACGGGCAGTTCACTGAGTTCTTTTGACCAAGGCCTGCTAACTTACCCTAAATCCAGATTAAGAACTAAAACCAGTTGTAGCTGCCCCTTTATGGAACTGTTTTTTGTTTTGTTTTTTTGCTTTCAGTTTTTTTGACTAGTTGAAAGGAAGTTATGTGATATAGTGTTAGCAGTACTGTTGGCATAAGTGTTGAACAGACTGTAACTGATATGTTTTCTTCAAGGGAAAATAGTAAAAACCCCAAAAAGTATATTCCAAAGCAACAATTTGTGAAGAAAATGACTTTATGATGCCATCTATTGGTTATTATAAAGGATTGTAATAGATGAGGACCTCTATTCAGGAACAGAAAACCTTGGCCAATCACATGCTTGCAAAGTTACACGCTCAAAAAAGGAGTGCTCTCATTGGTCGGCACCGGCTTGTCATATGATGTTCCAGGAAGTTGAATAACTGCAGATAAATTGCAATTTCATTTTTAAAACAGAGAAAAGAGAAAAGGGAGGTAAAACAAGGTAAAACAGGGAGGAGATAATAGCCGTTCTGTTGCTGAAATCGCAACTATGCTAATGCTAAACTCTAAACTTCAGTTTGTTTGTTTTTTTGTTTTTTTTTAATAAAAAAGAAGAAGCAGGAGAGGTTGAATCTGGCAAAAAGAAAATCAGGTGGTGGAGCTTTAATAAAATTCAAAATAGTTCAGTATGTTTTATTATCGAGAAATCTACAGCAGACTGTACTAGCATGTTATATCACGCTGTACCACTAGATGGAGTGGTGAGCTAAAGAAATATTCAGCTTCTGTAGCCCTCTATCCAACTTAAATGATAGGTTCCCTGAGCACATGGCCTATGAGAGCAGCTTGACATTGGTGTGTCATGTCAGGTATTCACCAAATGAATTGTAAATGCCTCAATAAAATGTAATTCAGAGTTTTGCAACGTGCTGGGATAACTCTATGTGGATTTTCATTGTCAAAATATAAATATGCTTGCAAGACTATCAACTACAATCTGTAACAAGAATATTGCCTGACCTATACTTGGTTAACCCTTCAGAGTAGGTTTGATTATATAATGGTTTTAACTGCTTTGAACAGGCTGGCCCCAGGTTACAGTATAATACATACAGAATAAGCTGCTTTCTTCCCTGTTTATGAGAAGTTCACTGAGTTCTTTTGAACAAGCCAAGCTCAAAATCCAGACTAAAAACAAAAAAGTGTTTAATATACCAAATACTGTTCAAAAATGGTGTTATGCTAAAGGGCTCCTTGAGTTGTAGTCCTGAAAGGTTAACAGTAGACTGAGAAGGTGCATTCCTGTTGGTGTGGGAGGTTTCTTGATCATAGAGCCCATGTATTGTGTAATACTTGACATAGGTGTATAATGACAGAGTGTAAATGCCTTAGTTATTTGTAATTCAGAGTTCTGCTGCATGCTTGGTCAAACTTTTGTATTTACATAGCCACATTATACAGAAATTAGATCAAAACGAGATATAATTTGTCTGGTAATCATCTTTTTGTTGTTATTGTTGGGGAATCTGTATAGTTCTTATCATTTTTATGTCAAATCTTTAATGTTTTTGTACATCATAGAGCCCAGTTTCAATAGGTGCCTCCATATATATATATAATGTTGACTTCCTCGTAATAGCAGTCAATTGCAGATAATGGCACAGCACTTTAGCACAGCTTTCGGAGAGGCTCTAATCAAACATAATGTAACTCTAAAGCTTTCAAATTCCCAATCCCTCTTCGAAAGAAAGCATATCTTTGAGTCTTTAAAGCCACAGGAAACTCTCGGCATTAACTTTGAGTGTTCATTCACTTCTTTGACCTTTCACTGTCTTTAAGCAGCCCCCAAATGTTTTGACTCGTTTTTTTCCCGCCGCGCAGTCACAGCTCTGGTGAGTGATGTGTGAGGGGGGAAAGAGAGACAGAAACCCAACCCCACTGAGGCTCCGCACTCTCCAGCACCAACCGTCATTACATCCCCGTCCGTCGAATTACCTCCCCTCTGTTCCTCTGCCAGACACTTGGACCCTACCCCACGCTGCACGGCTCTAACCTGCCGCCCTCAGCCCGGCTCCTAGGTTTATGTCGGCTCTGTGAACGCAGCGAGATGAAAAGCCCCACTTCTGGGAACCGCTGTTGGTTTAGAAATCTATACTTCTTTGTCTCGTCATGTCAGAAAGCGGTTGATTTTATGGTTTAAAAGGGCTGAGACAATCCCATTTCTAAGTGCCACTACAGTACAACATACATGTGGCCAAACCAGACTTTCTCCAACATGCGATTTTGGATAACAGAAATATTTGAACAGCATCTTATTCTGCAACGATATTGTAAACAGCACGTCAAATATTCAAAGTTTTGCAAAGTTGTGCATTCTCAACGCTTATTTCCATATTGCAAGCACAGTTTTCGACTTCATCATTTCGACAGTTACGCGGTGTATCCCTGCTGACTGGCCCTAGACCAGATAATGTTGCTTGTTTCGCAGATTTTGGACAGCAGAGATATTTCCAAGAGCTCTTAATACTGCAAAGATATCTGTTTAACCTTTCAGCACATGTCCAACAGACTCTTTTGTAGTTTACATTTCCAGTCCGGTGAAATCATTATCCCTGTGTCGATACTTGGAATGCATTTGGATGTTGTAAGGGCAGTTTTGGACTTCAGACTTCTGCAAGATGCATTATTTATAGAAATTAGTGTGCGTTCCAACAATTAAAAAGTGGTTGTTGAAAGATGATGCTAGAATCTTAATGACCGTAGGGAGACTTGAAAAATAATTGCTTTAGTGTGACAAAAACTGGTGCTTGTAAATGTTTTAGTCCAACTGGAAGCACTGTAATGTAAAGTTTCTTTACTGCTGCATGTACACAGCTTAGTGCAGGGGTGTCAAACATGCAGCTCATGGCCCAAAACCAGCACACCAGAGAGTACAATCCGGCCTGTGGAATAAAGTAGGAAAGTGCAAACATTTCACAGAAGACATTAACAATTTTGAAATAAAAGTAACTGCAATCCCTATTTTTTTCAATAGGGGTCGCATTGTTTTGAACTGAATATAGTACCCTCGTTACCTTAATGTGTCTTCAAAGAAAAATGGACCACTTCCTATTTATTCACTGAGGAGAATGGGAAACTGTGTGTTTGGTGTGTATACAGCAAGTTTCAGGGCTCAAGGAATATAATATTTGGCAGCACAATGACACTAATCATGGTGAAAGAGCTGCAAGGACAAGTGAGAAGATCATTTAATTATTAGCCGGTCTGAGGAAACAGCAACTGTTTTTTTACCTGTAGCCGAGAGGTCAGTGATGCAGCAGTGAAAGTAATAATAGCCAAAACGCATTAGCATCAAAGACATATTGTGAGGGTGAGTTTGTTAAAGTATATATGCTTAAGGCTTTTGCCAGCATTATCCTTTTTCTTTTTCATTTGATGAGAGCACTGGTAATATAATGTAATAGTACTTTTTTGCACTAAAACAAAGGGAAACATTCTGAGTTGTTGTTATCTAAGGGTTATTATGCTATTTTTTACAGGTCACTTCAGATCAAATTAGGCTATATGTAGCTAAAATGACACCTTTGACACCTCTGGCTCAGTGGGACTGGAACTGGACTAAACATTCAGTGCATGAGCTATCACGTATATATCACACTAAGAGAAGTCTTACAGAAGAAGTACAGAAGTGTAAAAGTGAATGTGATACTTCCACCTCACTTGTTTGTCAGTTATATTTCTGATCTGACACAAAAACACAAAAGTGTAAGAGTAAGTCTCTTTGTAGATTTAACTGAACATCTGAAAATAACTGAAAATCACATCAAGAACTTTCCTCTGAAACTTTAAATGTCATTTCAAAGTGTTGTTGGATTATCAGCGTGCGGTATGTCAAAGAGGATTTTTTCTAGTGCACATTTACAAAGTTGCAAAATAGTTCATCCTTCAGTGCATTTTAAATAGTAGCCTCGACAGTTAGTGTTGCTGTTGACTGGCTTTGTTGAGCACAAGACAATTGTTTTGCACGTGACATAAAAATTCCAAGTGCTTATAATTCTGCAAATACACTGTAAAATATTAGAAGTTGTCATGTTTGACCTTTCAACACATGTCAACCCAATCCTTTTGTAGTCTTCATCCTCAGTCTGGTGAACCCATTAGTTCTACACAGACACTTGGAACTCATTTCAATATCGTAAGTACTATTTAATCTGGCAAGTGGCACATTCCTTTGCAGAGACCGGGGTGATTGAGATTGTTAGTGACCATGACAGTTATATGTTGTTGCAGAGGGTTACTCCAATAAAGCCGACGTACTTTAACGGCCATCTGTTCGGAGAAAACACTCGACAAATCTGGAACTGATTGTTTCAGTGAAGTCATGCAGGGATACTAAAGCGGGATATGAGACTCCAGTCTAGTCTGATTATAAATAATATCAACGTCTGTGCCAGTTCAAGTCTAGTGCTGCAGATGCTCTGATGAAATTAGGTTAGAAAACAAGAATTGTGTGAATATTTTATCTGTAAAGTCTCTGCCGAAACTTTGTGTGTTTTTTAAAAGAACAAACTTTACCTTGTGTTTCTTGTTACGCCACAGCGGTACGTTCTAAGCTGAAGTTATGAGTGAAACTAAACGAAACTCAATAACCTCAAATCAAGATTTTTTAGTAGGGTCTCCTGACATTAGTCATAGTTTCTCACAATTCTTGCTGAATTAAAACATCACATTTGCTTTTTCCACTAAACAGAATTCCTGACATGAAAAATTGAGTTCTAATATTTAGGAAACTGGTGAAGCTTTCTAAATTTAACATTTAGAAAGCTGGGGGAAAGAAACAGAAAAAAAAGGGAAACTTTTTAAAAACCGTTGCTCCAAAAACTAAATAACTGACATGACATAGTTTGTTTTTCTCATTGGTGTGCAGAACTCCAGTAAAAGTGAAAGTCTTTTAACATAGCATTAAGAGAAGGAACACAATGGCCTTATATGGACCTAATATCAGACTGAATAATACCATAATGCCCAACAGTTCAGAGCTGCTGGAGCAAACAAGGACGCAAGCAGCAGTCTGTCCACTAAAGCCCAAATAAAAGCATATAAAAATAATAAATAACAAATAACATCAACACTTTCAAATGTAATGCACAGCGTGGATCAAGAGATACTTACATTACTGGCTTTAAGCTGTGGATGTCACAGACTGGATCATTCTTCATGCTTGTGCATGCTTTTGCTTTTTAATGTCACTGTTTTAAACATAAGTCAAAATTTGTAGCAGGCATATGCTGAAAGGTGCTATAAATATTTCGTATATTTCCGTAAAAAGTTTAAGAAAAAAAAATATTCATGAGAAGTTTTGTGAAAGACATCCTTCTTCTACTGTTGATGAATACTGAAAAAGAATAGATTTATACCTCCTGCCTCTTGCCCCACAACACAGGTATGCTATGGCAATGCCCATTTTAAATGTTACCTGCAACTATGATTTATTTCTCATAAAGAAGCACATCTTGTTTAGTTCTTCATAGTCATTATTGATTACACTGCTACCCAGCACACAAGTGAAAACATCTTCAGGGGCTACCTTTTACCAAACCACGCCTCACTGAACTAACCTGTTCCATACTGCTCAGTGGAATTACTTTTATGTTTTATAATAGAGCAGACTTCACCTAGTGCTGTGCTTTGGGCCACAGTGGTGCATTCAAAACTAAAAGCATGGTTGAATCTAAATTCCTTGAACCGATATGTAATCCAGAGAAAATGCAATGCTAATACGAAGACCTACTTTGAGGAGCTGAGGAACACAGCTGGGGGGATTCTTCTAAAAGCATTCTTTTAAAGTGTCTCTAACTTTTATCGCATTTGGAGTCGACACCAAAAGCTCCCAGACATCACAGACAAAAAGTTTGGCTTGCGTCTAGTGTCACCATTTTCCTAGACTTACCCATGCTCTAAACTATTCTGTTAAGATTGCAGCTTGTGTCTCCTCTGTAACCGCTGAAATCTTTCACATATGCCTGGGTACAGTCCAATTGTGAGTGTAGCAACTGTTTTGGTATCGTTCAACAAAGTGTGGGTTGGTCTCTTCCTTCCTTCGGACTGCTGTGGTCTGAGTTGGGACCTTTTGGTGTGGCGACAGAGTTTGTGACCGGTGAATCTGCTGCCTCGGCCTTCAGAAGGTCTCCCGCCTCTCCGTCTCCTCAGAAGTGATGCCAGGACAATAGTGGGAGTGGAGTGTGTACGGCTTCGCACCAGCTGTGAAAGCTCAAAGCCGGTTCGGAGGCCAGATTTCTACAGGCCGCCCACTCGTTTGAGTTTGCGGAGCCCACGCGTTTCCTTTTGGACTTTACTGTCTTTTAATGAGCTCCAGGTTATGCCACAACACCGGTCCATCACACGGCGCCGGTAATTAGCGTTGTGAGAGTCGCGCTGTTAGAGGCTCAACCTGGGCTTTCATGTAATACTGGCATTAAAGGCTCATTAAAGAGAAATCATGAAGTACACACGTCTTTCTGGCAGGTCTCATCTCAGTGTCCTCCGTCTGTACATAAAGAGCAGCAACAGATGAGTTATGGCGGCTGTGGAAAAGTGAAGATATATTATTACAGGAAGTCACTATGTTACTTCTGATTGAAACCATAGAAGGTCAGTATGGCACACTTTTAGAGGTACTTTGCTGTTAAGTGACAAGAATGGCTCACCTGCTCCGGAGATGGTTCCAGACAAATTGAAAAAGATGGCCATGTTTCTTGAGTGTTTCTCTGAAATGGCAGCAGAAAAAAGTGTTCTTCAAACTGGAATGAAGGAGCTGATTGGGGCGAAAGTCATGAGTAGCTTTTATGCTGTAAATGCACCTGCGATCCTTAAGATGTGGTTAATAGGTATGCACACATTTATAGATGACATATTTGTTCCATGAAAACAGTGGCAGGTTATGTGACAAAAAAGCTTTAATTGTCAGTGTTATATTAAAATCAACTCCACCTTTCTGTGCCTCTCGAGTGACTTAAGTGTCGCTTCACTTCTTGTTCACTGTCTACAACCTGTCGATGTGATCTGTCATGATGCCAAGATTTGAGTTGCTAACCTGCTTCATAATGCCACTTAAAGTCTATGAGTGTTAGGTTTTGTCTAATTGGATGGAAGAGACATATCGATGTACAAGAACCTTGGCCCAAACATCCATCTAGCACCATTCAACCATGTCAGCCATTTTACCACAATGCTAAGAATGTGGCAAGGTAACATTAGTTGTCATTTCTGTTCAAAATCACCTTTCTTTCAAAAAGGTTATCTATTAAGATGCACGTTTAACAGAGATCTGAAAAACTTGAAATGCAACGTAGGATCAAATGAGGACTGTAGTTCTTACCACTTTACATTCACTGTCTTTTGTTTTCATTTAGATACGTGCTAAAGCTGAATCTGTCATTATGTGGCCCAGGAGTTGTAAAGAGACCTGGGTTGACCTTAAGAACTGGCCTCAAACAGTATACACCAATACACAGTTCTTACGTTGTTTGCCAAAGTCACGTTGTGTATCATTGGCAGAGGCAGGTCGTAATTAGTTATATTTACCTCATTTACTTAAGTAACCTTTTGCCAGAATGTTCTTCATGAGTGCTTTTCATAAAACGTGCTTTTTACTTGAGTTCCATTTACTTGAGTTGACTTTTAGCGCATGTCAAGTGGATAGCACTGAGGCGTCAGAAGTCTTTTCACTGGATACATCATTAGTTTGACTCACGTAATCATTTTGTTGACTTCTTTTTCTTCGTCCTTTGTGACATTGAAATAAAATGCCTATTACTTGAGTGTGAATGATGACTGTTCTGTGCACCACTGATCACAGGTTAGATTTCCACTGTGTGTTTTCTGTAGCTTCAGATTAGTTTCTCTGATACACACTGAAACGGCTCATAAAACGTGTAATAAATCAGGTATCAGATACTAGCGCTCCTGTTTATTTTTGCTGGAAGCCCTCTTTTTTGCTCTTTCAACTTGAATAACTTACTTCACCCCAGATCCCCAGTGAGACAAACTTGTTGGACATCCATGCAGATCTGTGGAACTAAAGCGCCTCTGAAGCCCGTCTCAGTTGTGAGGCCAAGCAGCCAATTTGTCACATATGAAGCGTCCAGTAACAGCTCTGTCCAAGTGAGACCAATGTACTCTCAGACATAAGTCATCCTCGGAGATAAAGGAATTCCACGAATATCACTGACACCCGTTTTCTCCTTTATGGAGAAATCATATCGGGTTTAGTCGAGGCCACTGGCTCAGTAGCACTGCGGTCCGTCTGACTTTGGTTTGTTTGCTTATGGGAGGAAAGGGGGAATGGTAAAAGTTAAACGGCCTGCATTTATTCACTGTGGTTTTCAACTTTATGACACTTAAACAACAGTCATCTGAAGCCATTTGAGTTCACCCCAAATATAAAATCAAAGACTAACTGTAGATTATATTCCTCTCGTAATGTGGTTTGTCGAGATTTTATTGAGTGTTGTGTAAATAAGAAGAAACAATAAAAAAGATATCCAGATAAAACTAATAAAACTATTAAAAACTGTCAGAAAAGAATATTGACTTTTCAACTTCTTTAAAGTCTATCACAGTGGTGTCAAACTCAAAATGGTGAGGGGCCACAATAGTTAATAAGAATCCTTTCAGGGGCCGAATATGATGACATTTGGAAGCTTTTATAAAAATTTGGATGGGAGATTTCATCTTCATTTAAGTCTTTTAACATTAATTTCCTCCTTTTATAGAAACTGTTTGTAGTTTGCAGGTTTTTGTTGGACTTAAACAGGTTTAAGTCAGATTTGAACTGCTTTGAGATGGATTTGAATTGGTTTTACTTGGATTTGAACAGGTTTTAGTTGAATTTGAACAGGTATTAGTTTAATTTCAACAGGTTTTATTTATCTTTGTAGCAAAAATAAAATCCATTAAAACCTAGTGCCAAAAATATCACTTTCCAAATGTGTTGAAGGGCCACATAAAACACTGCAAAGGGCCGCATTTGGCCCCCGGGCCTTGAGTTTGACATGTGTGGTCTATCACATGGCAGGAACAAAAGTTATTTTTTTGTGCTATTATATATTCCTGTTGTATTTTTTGCTATGTCTACAGGATTGTTCCATATTTCAAAAATGCACCTTGGCAAGTGTTCTAAACATTGGTATAGAATGGATTATAACAGAGTAGAATGCATTGCTCACAGTACAATAGTACGGTGGCCCTGAAGGTCAAGACACTGCAACAAATCACTTAAAGTCAGAATAAAGGGTGGGGCCTTTGTGCTTGATTGTAATTGGACACAACAGAGCCACTTCCTGTGTCTTGGTACAAACTGCACTGCAATTTGTTGAGTTTTAGTTTTATTATTATTAGTTTTCACTTTTTAACTGTTTGTTTTTACAATTTCAAGGTTTGTTGTGTTTTCCAATTTGTTTCAGAAGTTTTTGTGATTCACAATTTGTTTTTCCTTGTTCTTCAGGGCCACCACACAACTGCTGAGTCTTAGTGTAATTAGTCATTCAGTAAAACACTAACAACACACAAAGGTCAAGCAAAACACCTATTAAGGCCAGGGATAGAGGTGATAATATAATGTGAAAAAATATCTTAAAAACAAATCATTTGGTCTTTGGTATTTCTCTGATTTAATGCCCTATCACGATACATTATATTGTATTATATGTAAAAAAAAGTATGATGAATTCGACCTGTTACCCTTTTGTGACTGGACCAAGCAAAGAAAATTCTGTTCTCTGAGGAAACATTAGTTCTTTTTTTACAAATCACAAAAATAAATTTATGTTTCCCATTTTTCTACATTCATTCTGAGTAGCTTAAAACAAAGCTCCACGTTTAAGGGTTTTTTAAGGGTTGATAAACTAACTAATTTGTCCAATGAAGTCTTAATAAAAAAGCCAAGGTTGACAGAATTTCAATAAAGTAACATGGCAGCTTCACCATATTATAGTTACTAGTTATTTATCTGTATTTCACTTCATATAAGCAGACATATCCCGTGCTGGAATACACATGTTTTCTGTATTGTCAGTAGCCATTACTTCCTTGCTGACAAGAGGTGTAGACCATGATTCCTTTAAGATTTGCTTTTTGATGATTACACAGTTCACACAATAAATTCAAACCCTTTAATTGACATCCATAACAGCAAGAATCAGTCGTGCACAAGCTCCACAAAGTGAGGCCGGGCTGAATGTCTGTGTACTTTAATTCCTGTTATATTTAGGTCCTGAACTTGCCGCTGTAGGAACTTGCTCTCTATGTTTTGCTTGGTTTGGGATGAGCACTGATCTGAACCGTAGTCATTCTGCCTCCGGTTATGCGTCTAAGGTAAACTCTGGACCTTGAAGAGCGGGATTGATGCGTGTGATCACATCCCAGCTGGCAAACATTTCCACGTCCACTCCGTCATTTGTGGCCTATTTGGATTGGCAGAGGTGCGGCCCTGATTGGCTGCTCCCAATAAGGACTACGTGAGAGCGATTTGTTTGACTGGGCAGTTGAAAATACACCGAGCATGATTAAAAACTACATCGCCTTCGCTTCTCCCCTCGTTGGCCTCTGCGGTGGCGGCTCTACAGCGCTCGTTTAGTCACAGCTTTTTGCACCGCTTCTTTCCACTGTGGAGCGTTGTTACGTGAAGACAAATGGAAAGAGGAGCGTTGGCAGTAATTAGGCTCTCATTGACGTTGATCTGTTTGCATTATCTGAAAAGCTCCGAAGAACAAGAGCTGGAAAACCACAGCAGTTAATCGTCTACTACAGCTGGCCTTTGAGGCGATGCAGCACTAAATATAGGCACTACCCAAATCCTGGTCCTGTTCTGTTCCAGGCCTGGCGCTCACTCAGACCACAGGACATTAGAGGACATTAGAAAGGCCACAAGACTTAAGATCATCCAAAACCCAGCTAAGTTCAGAAGCCCTCTTGGACATATTAGAACAAATTATGCATAAATATACAAAAGCATGTCAATCCAGACTGGAAAAACACAGCCTGTTAACATGGCAACAATGGAAAAGTAGTTCTTGGGTTTTAAGAAGAATCAAATGGCATCTAAGGCCATGGGCAGCACCAGCATATACAGCCTTAGCCCTTTACAAATGCCTCAGATGAATTATGAACATGCTTCAAAGCAAACGTTTAACATTGAGCTTTGAGTGGAGGAACACTAACTAACTAAAAGTGTCTTAACCTATTAATTTAACCTATTCTGCACAGATAGGCAAAAAGCAATGCAAAAGAACTCTGGTGTGGCCACTTATGCACCTTCGAAAAATTCCTTCCTCTTCTGCACTGGAAATAAGTGTCAGTGTATTAAAGTTTGTTTGTTTTTTTGTAAATTATAAAAATGGATATTACAATAATTCAATTTTTTCACAAAGACTGCAGCAGTAGGGCTGACAGCCTCTGTTCGACGAGTTCAGCGAATGAGATCACAAAAAATTCATAAGCCACATGCAGAGATTTTATAGTTGGATCCACAGCACCAGCTCTGAATGGGCTTATATCTGTCTCTCATTGACTAAATTTACAGTCTGCTTATACTTATACAGTGAGTAAGGTGTGATATGAAACAGCTGTAATAGAAAACAGCCTGTGGATAGATAGAAGTTACAATCATCAAACAAACTGCGTCATCTGTTTGTACCACTGAACTCTGCATTAAATTCATCTGAAAAACACAGATTTTCGCTTAATTTAAAACACAAAGCTGCTCAGTTGAAACCAGGAGAGGATTACGTACTCATAGTTCACGAATGTTGCGTCTCATGGCCACTTTTGAGTCGAGTCCACTCAAACACAAGCCGTGCATCTCTAGTGTCTGAAATGTGTAATGAGACTAAGTGTATTTGTTTATTTGGCATCGCCAGTTGGGTCTGAGGCATGAGGAGTATGAGTAAGTTATTGTCTGGAGTGTGATAGTGATAGCCTGAGGTTACCCAATATTACCTGGGGTCATTAAAGGTCAATATATGATGTGTGAAGGAAATTTTACTACAGCTACAGCCCCAGTACTGCAGGGCAGAAATATGAATTTGCAAAACTGTTAGATTGAACATGTGAAAACTGTCGTAAGCTTTCTTTTTTTTTAGCACAAACTTTTTTTGATTTTTCTCTTTGATCATCACTGATAGCCATATTTGATCCACTAACCTGCCCCATAAGTCATTCACGGTTTCTATAGGGCCTAATTTTGTAAGACAACAATGAACAAGTTGCTGCTATGGCCACGTCAACAGCGACAGGTCCGTCTCCGTTGGAATCAGACGGGAGAACTAAACCGAGCTCCGGTTGTCTTTGGATCCCCTCAGCTTGTTTGGCTAAGGGCTCAGCCAAATGTTGCCTTTCCCCCGCTGATAAGACGGCTCCCATCATGCCTCACTCACCCTGGAGGAGTGTAGGGAGAATGCCGCTGGCTGCTGATCATCTAAGATTACTCCTGCTTTTGAACTCCAAATCCAATAAACAGAGGGGGCTTGTGTAATACCTGACGTAGCAGAGGATGGAGTCAGTGGGAAACTCGAAGTGAGGCCTGTAATATTGATGCCAAAGACGGATTCAGCAAAGTGGTGACTGGTGTTTTTCTACCCCCTGCAGGCTCCACTACCACTTTCACAACTGGAACGGCTTCAGCCACTTTCTAACTTAAACATGTTTGTTTTTCTTTACAATTCAGAGTATGTGCTTAAATAATCCCTTTTGCTTATTTTCCCACAGACACATGTGCAGACACAACAGTACATAGGATAGGTTTTGCCATATTTTGTCTCATTTAGTGGTGGATGGGGTTGAGGCTGTGGGTGGGACATAAAGATCTAGGACTTAAATATTGGAGAAATCCAGAGCCACTGTCATTTCAAATAATGTTGGTTAGGCACATTTGCTTGATAACAGTTCTTACAAAACAGGAACCTATACAACTATATATAAATATTGTCAAACTACAGCAGCCTCAGAGGGTCATTAGTTCAACTTAAAATTCCCATAATTTATTTAGAGCAAGTTATTTTTGCATGGGAAATCTGAAACAAATAATTGCACAGATCAGAACAGTGCATAAACTACTGCAGTCTGACCTTTGATATTTTATGTATTAATGGTTTCCAGAAACAAAGCAGATCACATAAAACAAGGATGAAGGTGCATAATTCATGTTTTTTTCATACTGCTTTGTTTAAAGTAGTTGTTACGCTTTTATAAGTCATATCAAAGTTATAATAGTATGTGAGCTTTGTCCTTCATTAAAGTCATCGCATTCTCTATTTTTTTTTTTTGCAAATTAGTTTTGATTTCAGCTAGTGCTCACCAACAGTGAGTCCCATTTTTTCTGTCTGACTTTTTGAACTTAAATAGGACACAAGGCTAATGGAGGCGACTTCCAATATTGCAAAAGAAGCCAAAAACTCTAATTATTTTTGTCGACAACACCAGCTTTTGATTGCTTTGGGCTACAGTCCAGTATGGGGGCCTCCAAAGGCTATGTGCATCATCAGTCAACTTATTAGATTAGCTAGCAGACTAAAAGAATATGCTAATAGCGTCTGAGTGCATTCAAAGATAAAAGCAATGGAGAGATTCACAGGTTGAATCTATTCAACTTATTATATTTATGATAATGTTAAATGATGAAAGCTACTAGAGGTTACGTATTGAGGTGCAAGAATCAAAAGGCTGTAATTTAGAGTTACTAAACAATGAACATATTTTGATCTGACTCTGTGTAAGGATTTTTCTCCTAAATGCAAAAATATATGCACACACAGATGATGGACCTCTTATGGAACCATTTTATAAATGAATCCAAAGTTTGAGTACATCTTTTAATATGAAAAAAAGAGTCATATACACCATTTTGCTTCAATGACTCATGCAATTTCCACCATTAAATAATGATCCAGAGTATGTAGGCTATTAAGAGAATATTCAGAGTTTCAAAGTGTTTTTTAACAAAAACTCTGAACTGCAGTTTAAGAATATTATTGTGATTTCAGTTTCGATAAAATGTAACCTAGGTACTCCTTGTTTTTCAGTTTATTCATGAGTTATTGGCGAATGCTGGTTGGAAAATCACTCAATTTTATGGCCCATGACCCCAAGAAACTTTAGAATAACTACTTGTATCATCCGTTTCCATTTAACAAGAGTGGAACATAACTCCAGCCGAGTGGTGAGGGCAATGACATGTTTCACTGCGAATAATTCCGACTCCTCATATTTTCATCTTCTGTTTCTCATTTGCACATTACATTACTGTATGCCGTTTCATAACGTCGGCCGGCCGATGCTAGTCTAGTCGACAGAGCATCTTTTGTGTCGCTGTAAGATGACACTGATGCGCTGCAATTAACCTATAAACGAGCAGCGGGACTGAGCTTGTCTCTGTGGATTCTACAGGCTGATTGCTTCAGTAAATGCATATACAGTGGTTTATGGAGATGTGTTTGTGCGGTTGATTTCCATATGGCGTTCTGATGGAACATGCTCTACTGAGGTTTGAAGCGCATGTGACTGGTGCTATCTCTTCTGCTTTACTGCAGTGGAAGGAGCATTGGGAGACTTGTAATTATTAAGCACAGGATCCTGCTCATGTAAATTAAAAGCACCAACCAAATCTGTGTCTCTGGTGAGTCTCTTCTGGAACGTGGTCCCAGTATCTCTTTACTGCACATTTGCTTGAACATTTTAAGCTCATGCGAAACTTTGGAGTTATTACTGTGGGTTCAAGTTCAACATATTAAGCTAAATGAGTAGGATTTAATTGAATCAAAAGTACGTCAAGAACTTTAAATCAAAGAAGTGGTCTGTTCTTTTTGATTCTCTCTTTAAATATCCATATGTACCTAATAGAATAAGGATTGGCAATTTAATAAACTCGGGGAAGATGGGTGGAATTTACAGGAATTGACATTGTCACATTGTGCTGCAGTTGGATTCTTGTGAGATTTGTGGCAGAATTCAAAGAAATCTACTTTGTGACGTGAACCACAGCTGGTTCTGACCAGTGGTGTGGCAGTGGGTGTGTTTATGGTGACTGTTGTTCATCGACTTGATGAACGCAGAAGTAATCAAAGAGTGCCGAATCGTTTTATACACTGTTTGATAAATGAGCCATGCATTAACTGAATAGTTGTTAAAATCCATTGAGTTCCTCTCTTTTCTGCTTTAACTAAAGGATCATTTCAGTTTGAAGTGCATCGACTGAGCAAAATAAGAACACATTTACTAAAGAATACTAATGCACTCTAAGACTGTAGAAAGTGGCTTGATTGTGTTCAGTTGTCAGTTTTTTGCTGATTGTGTAGAAGTCTGTCAAATCCAGTCTTTCGTTTAAAAAGATTTGTATAAAAAGAGCCACCACAGCATTCGTTTAAATATAATGGACTGAGACTGTTTTATTACTGCAGTTGATAAATGTTGCCTCGGCGTCATATGTTTTATGAGTTATGTAATGTTTTTATATCGCTGTGCTGTGCTTTGTTGCAGCGCAGGCAGCCAAAACAAGTCGGGTCACTTTATGTCACAAAACATGAAACCAGAATTGTGATATAGTAAGTGGACTCCCAAGTTTTAATAAAAAGCTCAAGACTTTTTTTTTTCAGAAGTTTTAGGATCAGTGGATGTGGAAAGGTCAAAGGTTAAGTGCACTATTATGTGTATAAATATAATCATACATTTAAAAATCATAAAAATATTTGATGCAGACTTAATGGCTTGTCTTAGGCTGAGTTTCCAACAGAACTCGAGTGTTTTAAAGTAAACCTGCGGTAACTCACTCTATCGCTCTAGGTTTCTCTTTTCCTAATGTGGTCATAATTCTCTTTGGCACGTATCGCAGCCAGCCTTACCACAGAGTAGTCTTACTGACAACTGTGCCCACTTTCTGCCATCTGCTCTTGAGTGTAGAACCCAACGTTCTTCACCTCGTGTGATTGAGTTCCATCTACACTCCAACCAGCGCCGTCTTGAACTTAAACCACTCGGCTGATGATAAACATAGGTTGCCTTATTTGACTTGGCGTCGGCCCTAATCACCTCCGCGTCACACCCGGAGAACACCAGGGCACCCTGCTGCTGAGCACGAACTTCAGCTTCTGTTTTCTTTCAATTAGCGTTTTTCTAAAATGATCCAGAGTTTGCACGTTGAAGATGGAAGGAAAGTTTTAATCAGCTTCAAGGTCTCTGGGGCAAACTTTTCTGACTATCAATAGAAAAGAACAGAATCAACAATACTGTTAGACCCTTTTCACCTGAAGCAGTAATGACAGACTCAATTAGATGAGGTGCCAAAAAATCTATTACTTGTTTGAATATAATTTTTCCCAGAGTGAAATTTGAATTGAGCTAAAGTGCCACCGGGGTTGCAGAAAAGAAACACTGAATACTGGCAAAAAAAAAAAAAAAAAAGGCATTGTGACTATTATAGCAGAGCATAACATAACTATGTATAGTATAAAGTAGTAGAACATAACAAAGCTGAGCATAGCATAATAAAATGTAACATATCAGCCACAAAACAGAGCATGATAAAAAGACATACATGCTCTGAGTGTAAACTAGTCTGAGCTATATTCAGTATAACCTAAACATAACATAATATAGCAAAGTATAATATACCATAACAAAACATAGCATAACAGAACAACACAAAACAAAACAAGGGTAGCTGCAAAACAGTTGAAATACTGAAACAAACATGACAAAAAGACAAAAAATGCTTAGCTGATTATTTAACATAAAATAGCACAGCTTATCACAGTGTACAGAACCTAACATAGACCTAAACATAACATTGCACACCACAACATAGCATAGTATCATGTAATAGAGCATATTAAAACATAACACAGCATAACACAAAATGTAAGTAGCTAAACATAACAGAGCAGTTACAAAACAATAAGAACAAACCACGACACAGACCAAATGTGCAGTAGAAACACACACATAAAGAAATGATTAAGTTTAACATCACATAGCAACATAGCATAACATAGTATAGTATAATATAACAGAGCATAACATAGCTTAGTATAAAAGCTATGTATAAAAGCAGCTACAAAACAGCACACTGAACAACAACAAACCATGACAAAAATACATTTTTTGATTTTTTAAAGTAGAAGACATTTGTCCCCTTGTTTCTGGGATTAAATGCCTGGCTCTCTTTTTAATCACTCTATCTAACCAACTTAAAAACCTCATGTTTGCAGCCGTGAAGTTGCACTAGAGCCCTGTCCGCAGTTTCTGAATGAAATGTAAGCGTTGATTTCCCCGAACGTACTTTTACTTGAATACAGTTCTGCACTACTCCCACCTCTGCAGCACATCATACCCCAGAGTAACGTCGCGTTCGCCTGGTTTTAATAATGCCCACATCTTCAGAGAACTGGACCCATGGAGCAGTAAAAGCAGCTCAGAGCCGTCAGCGGGGAGCAAACTCCATTACTCCAGGATCTCCCCGGACAGCGCCAGGCTAACGGGCCAATCACATCGCGCCTCCAGGTACCGGCGCCGTAATTGTTTGCAAGTGTTGGCGCCGGAGCTTGGCAGGGATTACATCGGAGTTAAACCTCACAAGTCGATGAGAATTTTCCTTTCCTGCCATCTTTTTAATAATTCTATTTAGGAATACATTAATTTGGAATAAATGGAAGCGAATTAGACTCCCGTGCACATCTTTCAGTTTCTAAAACACACATGTCAAACTCATGGCACTCTTTGGCACTAGGTTGTATTGAATTTGATCTTTAAATGTTTTAGATGGATTTTATTTTTGCTGCAAAGATGAATAAAAGCTGTTCAAATCTGACTAAAACCTCTCCAAATTCATCTAAAATTTGTTGGAATCTGACTAAAACCTGTTCAAATCTGACTAAAACCTCTCCAAATTCATCTAAAATCTGTTGAAATCTGACTAAACCCTATTCAAATCTGACTAAACCCTGTTCAAATCCAACTAAAACCAGTTTCCATAAAAGAAGGAAATTGTTTGTGTGATAACTTTTGTAAAACTCAAATGAAGATGAAACCTCACATTCAGAATTTAATAAAAGCTTCTCAAATATCCTCGGCCCCTGAAAGGATTCTTATTAACTTTCGCGGCCCTTCACCAGTTTGAGTTTGACACCACTGTTCTAAAAACTCTTTGATCTCCAGTACACTAAAGGATTTTAAGTTATCGAATATCTAAAAAATAATGAAAAGAACAGTTTTGTTGGTCAAATGCAAATGGACCAACTGCCATAGACCAAAACATGGCCGGATCTTGCTGAAGGTCATCAGTTCCAAGAGATATGGTCTGTTAATATTAGCCCTTTGACAGGTAGCCATTAGCAACTTGGTTAACAACTTGATTGGATCATATCAATGACATGTTCTAGCAATATTGATAGATTCTGGACAGATATGACTTTGAGCTACAGCCTCTTTGAATATGTGTAATAATGCACATTTGTGAGGATCTAAGCTAATGGCACCAATGACATTGAAGTGAGGCATATAATTAATGCTAATGTTGCTTGACAGTTTTGAGAGTTTGCCAAATATTTTGATAATCTGATATCTGTAGGATGGAGTAATTGATTGAAGTATTGGCGCCGAAAACCAAAAATAAATGTAATTTGTTGCCCTTGTCTCATTCTAGATTCTGAATTTAGGTCTGACTTTTTAATGGTTTAGACAAGGGATTTTATTTGTCCCATTTCAGCCCTTGCTTGGTCTTGTTTTTACATGTTTTTTATTTCTCATTCTCTTCTTTATTTACTTCCCGTTTCATTCTCCTGGTTAAGCAACTGAGTAAAGCAGTATTGGTTTTGGCCTCTGCTGTAGTCCTGCTTCAGTCCTGCCATAATCCAAGGTCCTAGTTTAGTCCAAGGTAGTAGTTTAGTCCATGCTTTGTTATTGAATCAGGCTGGTTTAGTACTGGTTTATCGCTGTTATAAACAATTACTTTTGGCCTCGCTTTTGTTAAGGGTCCAGTCCTGATTAGGGCTGTATCATAACGGCAAAACATGTGATATGTGATAACTGTGTTGAATAAGCTACAACCTACCGTCATGTTAAAGTTTATTCATAAAACCAAAAATTGTCTTATTCTGGATTTTTAAATGGTTCTTTTGTCTTTTATTCAAATCTGTGTGATCCTGCCTCAGTCCTTGATATTGAGTTTTATGCATAATCAAATTCAACTCAAACTCAAACAGTGAAGGAGCTTGTGAGCCTACCGGGCCTCTGACCTGCATTATCAACATCTCTGTGACCCATCCATCCACAGACAAGACAAATCATGCCAACAAATTCTACAAATAGATACTTTATTTCTGCGGCAGGAAACTTTTGCAAATGTTTTATTCATTTCATCCTGAAAAGTAGCACTTAAGAGACTGGATTGTGTTATGTGATGTACAGAAGGAAAAAAAACTTACCTTCCTTCACTCAGTTCTAACTTACTGTTAACTCCCATGTATCTTTTCCCCTTTACCTGGCTTTTGTCTTGGTTTCAACTCAGTTTCAGTCCCTAAAAGTCCTAGTTTATATGAGACTTATCTGTGAATCCTGCCGAAATGTGTATTAAAGCAGGTGATCCCTCTCTTTAAAGAACTATCAACGTTGAGGTTTGATATTTCAAGTTGTGGTTTGCCTTTTCTGACACTGTCCTCAGCCTGTAGTTCTCTGTAGTTCTGTCCACAGCCTGTAGTTCTCTTTTTGATTGGCCTTTCTCCCAAAAGTTCCCTTCGTTCATCCATCAGAGCCTCTTTGTGCCAGAAGCCAGTTTGGCCCTCGCTCCGACTGCAATAAACAACAAAGCTCCGGTCCAGACATGCTTTCAGAGCCACCTGGTCTATGCTCTTGTTTCATTATGGCTTTATATCACTAATAGAATCTAGATGTGATCGACTGTGGCTGCATGCTTTTATTTATTAGTCTGGAGAGCGCTTAGCTATCTGAGTTAACGTTCTTCCAACTGCATAACTCCACATCAGATCCCTTCTCAAAAGTCTGAGCTTTGGGAAACTCAAAGTGATGTGGCGTGGCATTGTGGTTTGTAAATTCTATTTGTGTCTTGGGTTTAGTCCTTGTTGTAATCTTCACAATGGTTCTGGGTTTAGTCTTGGTTGAAGTGCTGGTAATAGTTTACTCTTAGTTTAGAAATGGATTTAGACTAGATTTAGTTGTGGTTTAGTCCAGATATTTTCTTAGTTCAATCGTGGGTTTATGAGTCCGATCTTTAGAAACGACTTTGTTAGTCATGTTGTTTAGTTCTGAGTTTGTTTGGTTTTTTTTAGCCTTGTTTGTTCAGTGCTTGGTTCAGTTTGAACACAGAACAACACACCTAATCTTAGGTTTTAGTCTTTTTTGCTTCTCATTTATTGTGATTATTGTTATCATGGTTCAGTCTGAATCTAGTCCTGGTTTAGCTCTGCTTTACTCCTGGGTTAGTGCTGGATTTAGTTCATGTTAAGCACTGGTTAAGGCCTGGGGTTAATTCTTTGTTGAGTCCTGTCCCGTTGACACAAATTCAAAGATTTTAAGAAAGTGGTCGGGCTAAATAAAGACCAATCCAGGTTTAAATCAGGGCTAATCCATGCACTTTCTTACAAATTTTGCATTTGCTGATATTGCGATAACACATTGCTATACATTGTTCAGCCC
This sequence comes from Rhyacichthys aspro, assembly GCA_036850595.1. Lineage (NCBI taxonomy): Eukaryota > Metazoa > Chordata > Actinopteri > Gobiiformes > Rhyacichthyidae > Rhyacichthys > Rhyacichthys aspro. The sequence goes on from CM072160.1 coordinate 19,683,588, forward strand.
TAGTTCTAAACACCTTAGGATTTGAGGCTAAAAGTAAGTTTGTTTTGACTTTGTTTTGACCCTTTGACCAATAAACACACATACCTCTCTCTTGTATCCATAGGTGACAGCCACAGATGCAGACGGCGGCTCCTTTGGCTCCATCTCCTACAGTCTCAGCTCTGGACTCAGCAGCAGCAGTCCCACACACTTCACCATCAACAAAGAGACGGGTCAGATCTGCACCAGCGCCCCTCTGGACCGAGACCAAGGACCAGCCGGCTTCGACTTCACCGTCACCGCAGTAGACGGGGTGAGCTGCCGTTTACTTTCACAAAATCCTGCTTAGAATGAAGTAAATTCTAAAACTGTTTTGTTTTTCATAGAAACAGGTAAACCAAAGAGCAAGGTCAGGGGCTGTTGTGTAGAGAATTTCTGATTTGAGAGCTAAGAAAACAATAAATGGTATAATTGTGCACCTTGAGCTCAGTCCAATATTTAAATAGTTTGAAAATTTGTTTCAAAATGTTACTTTAAGTTGAAAAAAGTCATGAAAATTGATTGCAGGAAACAAGAAGCGTCTAGTGTGGTTCAGTGTTGATTCAGTACTGATTAAGTCGTGCTTGGCTCTGTGTGCAGTTATAATGAAATAGAAACTGGTGGATTAAGGAGACAAAGATGGTCAAGGTGAGGTTCAAAAACAGTTTATTGAAGCTGGTGAGGTGCTGGGGAAAGGGATGAAATGTTAGCTAGGCCAAAAAATTCTGAACAAGTAGCAAAAAATAAGGACAAAACCATAGTCATGTCTCACAAAGTCAATATGGCAGTATCCTGTTTACACTCAATTTAATATGTCCATTTTCTAGCCACTATCATTCAATCTGTGAGGCTCACTTCCATCACTGTGCACAGCTTAAAAATAAATGACTGTATGTTATTACATCTGTGTGTGTCTGCAAAATAGTACATAAAAGTACAATCTTCCATCTTTGAATGATGTCTTGCAAACTTAAATGCAATTTTACTATTTTTTTCACGTCTCGCTTCTTTCTCAGTTTCTCTAAAATAACTTCTGATTTCATGTAAAGGATTAGTCTTGTGTCTTGTCTAAAGTCAGTACCATTTTATTTCATTTCTATTCCCTGTTTTGTTATTGGTTTGGAATTGGTTTATTCCTGTGTTTGTTCCTGGATTAATCTTTGTTTAAGTCGTGGTTTAGCTCTGGTTTACCACTTGTTTGGTCTTAGAGTCAGTCTTCCTTCCGTTGTTGTTTAGCACTGCTCTAGTCTTTTGTTTCTTCCCAGTTTCATCTCTCACTTAATCCACTTTCAGTCGCAATACTCATTCTGGTCATACAAACACAAGTCCCACCAATTATGCAGAAAAATCTCTTTGTTTTGGAAAGTCTGAAAACTTCTACTGCTATTGTCATTAGCTTAGCCGTGAACACAGAATAACAAGAAACAGCCGTGTTAAAGCCATCATCTGCAGCAACGCCTTCACTGTCAGGCCGTAATATTTTAACAAGCCGCACTCCCGCCTGGCTGCGCTGGGCCACCTGGTTCAAATGAAAGGCCTGCACTGTATTCTTTGCAAATGAAAAGCCTCGCTAACAGATTGTTCGAGCACCGTAAGCCCTCGCGCAATTGACCCGTCGTGACTTATCGCTCTTTCTCCTGGGAAACGATCAATCTGTATCCCAACCTACGGGGACTATATTTTAAAACCTATGCTCTAAGAATGGGAACAAGTTTTATAACTGGGTTTTACTTGCAGCAGTTATGGCGTCCGAAGTTTTTTTGTGGTGATTTAATGGATGTGAAGGTGGAGAGCAACAATAGTGCTTTGTGTCTCCTGCAGGGCGGACTCAGCTCGGTGGCCTACGTGAGGGTAGACGTGACCGACGTTAACGACAACACTCCCGCCTTTTACCCGCTCACTTACGCTGTCAGTTTGAGCACTCAGAGCGCCCCGGGGACTTCTGTGGTGAGAGTCACGGCCCATGACCCCGACTCGGGTGACAACGGCAGGATTACGTACAGGACGGTGCCAGGAGGGGCCTCGCCGTACTTCACTCTCAACAAGGACACAGGTTGGTGCACTCACTCCCTCAGTTTAGTCAGATAAAGCTTCTAAAACACAAAAGATTGCGTAGCATTGCATATAAATATAGGTACATTACAATTTTGCTCCTCATTAGTCGAGTGGTGAGTGGGAAGAAGGGGGTTTGATTCCATGACGGAAGGCAAAACTCCAACCACAAGGGGTCACAAGCTAAAGCTATACTTTTGTGTCCGGCTCAATAACTTCTGCCATACTAACTATGCAACTAACTAGATGATTTGCTGTGACGATTCCTGAAGGTAGCAGTCAAAAGAAAGTAAAAAAAAAAAATGAAAATAGTCTTAGAGGCCTTAAATAATGAAAAAAAAAAGAAAGAAAGAAAGAAAACGATTTAAACGGAGACTCTAACTAATGATAAAAATTTGTTCAGGCAAATGCCAGGTTCCTTCTGGAATGTACAGTATTTCATAAAGTGGCCTCTGTTTTCATATTCCTTTTACTGAAAAGACCAAGTAAAGCATGGAGCTAGTCTTCTGGCATGTGCTAGATCTCTCAAAATAGAATTCACTGAGAACTTGACTATAATTCTCAAATTATAAATATATACAAAAAATTACAACACCAGCTTTAAGTTCAAGATAGCTCTTGTTGGTGTTAAAGTAGTCAACTATGGTCCAGTATTATCCACCATTATGTTCCAGCATTAAAAACTAATGTTATTTTTGATGAATTGCTCAAGGAAGTTTAGCAAATTAACCTGATATGCTTTACAGTGCCTAAACGATGCAATAAATTCTGTATCAAATGTACATAACAAATGTGGCTTAACAATCAACTGCTGCTGTGGTACAGTCTTGTTATTGACCACGGACCAGTTTTTTTTTCCAGCCAAAGTAGTTGTTTTTCAAAGTAAAACACCCCGAAGATTGTGAGGAATAAAATATAAAATTTTTATTCTTACAAATCTATGTGGCCCGGTACAATATCAACCATGGCCCCGGTACTGGTCCGCAGCCCCATGTTTGGGCTTGTATCAGACTAACTCTGAGTCTCTGGGACTCCATTTAAACCATTTGTTTAAAAGGAAATATCCCGCAGTGTTCTGTCTCTTCTGAACCGGATGCCAGCCGTTGATGTTGCTTTGCATTTTAATGACTTTGGAGAAACTGACTTGATTTGTGAAATGAAGTCGTGTGACAGACCCAGCCACTGGAGCCAATGCAGAAACCACTCAACCATTGTCTGCATGGAACATAAACATGAAAGAAAATGTGTAACTTTGAGTAAACATAGTTGGATAGAAATGAAAGGATATCAAACTGAACAGAGCTACAGTAGAAGTAGGAAAATAAGAAAATCTAAGTTACACATGCAACTCTGTCTGTAGCCCATGCTGTAAAAACACCACACTTTAGAGATGAAGGTCTGAACCTGACACAAAGCGCTCTTTTATTCATTCATCCTCTTTTATTTTCCTAGGTGTCATCTCCCTGTCCCGCTCCGTCTACGGGAAGGCCAACACTATCATCCCCATGGTCATCTCGGCTCAGGACGGCGGGGGTCTGGTGGCTCCGGTCAACGCCAGGGTCAACATCAGTGTGGTGGCAGGTCTGGTGGCGCCGCCTGTGTTTGAAAACGCTCAGTACTACTTCACTGTGTCAGAGGACGTGCTCAGGGGCACAGTGGTGGGCACCGTCCAGGCCAGCACTAAGACGGGTACAGACCACAAACTCACCTCACTTTACGACTCACTCAGAACAAGAATAAAAGTCTGCCTAATCTTCAGTCATCAGCATTAACTTTGACATTAGACAGAACTATTAAAAATACTGCTGGGCCATAACGTTTCAGGCTGTTATTTGCCCTGGAGCCAAACGTTGAACACAACTACATCATTTATATGCGATTCCTCTTGTCAAAGCCAGAACAGACTAATAGAAATTGAAAAGAAAACAACTGGAAATGGACAGACAAAAACTCATCTACATTTTACACTAAAAGCTTACACAAGTCTGATTGAACGGAAATCCAATCACTTCCTGCTTCTCTTTCTCCAAACACTCATATTGGAGTCCTGCAGCCAGTATTAAATATTTGAGTGTACATTAATCAGTCACACCGGATCGTTGTAAAAATCTGACTTTCTCTGCTCCTGGCATCTCTTGTACAAACAGGCAATGGGCCACTATCCACAACTAACTCCAAAACACGTCCATTACAAACTCCATTCCATCCCACAACCATATTTACATACTCATTTTTGACTTTTATTGTAAAATAAATTATGTTCATGACTTGGTTATGGCTTAGATTGCGTCTTCTTGTCACATTTAAATCAAGTCTATGGAATATTTGACCTTAAATTGATGGCTGCAGAATCATTTTCCAGAGTTGAAACAGGAAGAATAGCTCACTTTGAATGACACAGCGTGTATGGTTGGCATGTAAGACAGGCAGGCACCCCACCGCTCTTACAGTACACAAACAGCTTTTGAAAATGACAAATGCATGGTTCCAAAGGGATTAGAATGAAACAATCTGTGTACATCCTGCAGACAGTTTTCATAACAGTTTGAAGTGGAATAATAGAGGCGAAGCTTACAACATCAACAACATACAAGACATACAGGGCTGCACAATATATCTGAAAATGTATTGCAACTGTACTATTAAAAATGTCTGCTAATTGCATCTTAACATTTGTGACCAAAAACTCATTTTTATTTATTACAAAAGTCAAACTCAGTATGCATACTTTACTCAATACTCAAAAGATATACTCTTCTAGAAATGTACACATATCACACATCTGCTCGGTGTCTGATGTGTCTGCAAACTAGCTGCTCTTTGTTGCACTATTACAGAAAACAGAGGATGGGCCATAATGCACCATACTTTTACCTATTCTGCCCTACAAAGGCAAAGGATCTGTGCAGTGTGTGTTTTGTCAGATCCAGGACTTAAAAGGGGTTTTGTATAATCTATTTTATTTGGTGACAAAGTTTCATGACTCAGTTATGCCTCATTTCAGAGAAAACTTAGTATTAAATTTGCAGTAAGTACAATAACGACAGTGCATAATATACAGTTTGGAATGTTCTGACGATTTAGTACGCACTTGCTGCACTCTCCCTTTGGATTATTCTCTGTTTTATTGTTTGTGTTGGCCATGCTGTGAAACTAAACTTTGTCAGTTTCTCTGTCAAGACATATGGTTATATTCTGTATGAGCTTAAAAACAGGAAAGCTCTAGATATGTATGTTTTTAAAGACAGCCCAAAGTACAGTGCAGTATTTACATTTTTAAGGGTCAAAAGTCAAATCTGGGGTGTCACTTTTAATCCATACAATCTTCTTTCTGACTAGGTCTTACATGAATACATAAACACTCATGTACCACAGATTTAGTGGATTGTTAACACAGATATTGCACTCTTCTCATGTAGGGCAGTGTAATTGACCCTTATCTGTCACTTTTAATTACATTAAAGTCATTTGTTTGTGCAGGTGCCTCTAAAGACGTCTCCTACACCATCAGCACCGGAGACCCTGCAGGTTACTTCACCGTCGATCCTGACACCGGAGCTCTGAGGACAAACCGTTCCTTGGATCACGAAGCCCAGCCAGCTCTGGACTTGGAAATACAGGCCCGCAGCGGAAACCCTCCGGCGTTCGGCCAGACACGAGTCCACATCACCATCGCGGACGTCAACGACAACCTGCCTTTTTTTCTCCCGTCGTCCTCTGAGTCCTTACTCCTGCCAGAACACACGGAAATCGGCTCTGTAGTGTACCGCGTTCTGGCCGAGGACCTTGACTCGGGCGCCAACGGGCAGCTGACGTTTGAACTGACTTCGCCTGTTGGGATTCAAAGGACTTTTAGCATAGATCGGAGCAGCGGAGAGATCCGACTGGTGGGGAGTCTAAATTTTGAAAATGTGCCACGGTATGACCTCCAAGTGGTCGCCAAAGACAATGGAGTTCCCCAACTTAGCGGCACTTTCATGCTGTTAATCCATGTCCAGGCTGAAAACGATCATGGTCCGGTTTTTGATACTCTAACGTACCGAGTGGAGCTGAAAGAAGGAACGCCGATTAACACGCGGTTCCTTCAGGTCAGAGCCCTAAATCGAGAAAGTCCGAGCTCTGGTTATTATAGTCCGTTGTCGTACCACTTACGTCCAGACGGAGATGCGGCCGGCTTTGGAATAGCATCAGACAGCGGGTGGTTGTTTGTCAAAAGCGCAGTGGACAGAGAGGTAAAGGATATGTATCTGTTGACGGTGCTGGCCAGCGCGGGACACGGGCAAATGAAGAAGACGGGCAGCGCCACAGTGAGGATATCGGTGACGGACGAGAATGACAACTCGCCCAAGTTCACACAAGAAAAGGTCTTCATGGCGGTTAGGGAGAATCTACCTGCAGGGACGGGCTTCGGTCATGTGACAGCCACAGACCGGGACAGTGGACCCAACGGACGCCTCAGCTACCGCCTCCTGCACCAGGACCGACACTTCCAGATCAACTCACACACAGGTTTGTTGACTTTTAGTGAGAGTGTTTAGAGAGTGTATTGGGTTTCACTGTGAAGGGTGTATCAGGGTGTTACCCAATGATACTTTGCAGTCCCATGAACAGTCCATTACCAAGTTCAAATCCTGAAAAGTTATGTATTGTTGCTTTATTATGTCAGTGAAAAAATTGACAGAAAAGATGAAGCTTCAATAATTGTCTGAGAAGAGAAAAAGAACCAGACGACAGAGTCATGCTGTGTTCCACTTAGTGCTGACAACAAACGGGTTCTATAAATGACAACTATAAATTCTACTAATAAACTGAACTGAGCTTTTGTACAAGGACAGAAGTGATAAACTTTCATTATTACTCACTGAAAGTAAAACTTTTAGACATTAAGTTCATCAGTTAAGTGAACAAAGCAATTCATATTCTGCTATTTCATACTGTTTATAACTGTATACATTTCCACTTATTAGGGGAATATGCCAGTCAGCATTAACTCAAATCAGTAATTCCTGTTGAAATGCCGCCCCAGATCTCTTCCCACTGTCATAAATTAGTCAGATACTGGTGACAGCAGCACATAAGGGTCTTGCTGGGCTCTAATTGGCCTGCTGAGGTTTGAGGCTGTGGGTGGAGACTCCCTCTCTGATTTGTGATCAGTCTCTGGCAGAGAAGAGATTCTCTGCAGCATCTGTTCTGCTCCAACATTCTTCTGTTTGTGTGTGAGAGCGTGCACGTACATGCACAGGTACATCTGCGCTCTGTGCATGTCTATTACTCGTGTCATTGATCAAAGCCTGCTGGTGTCATGTTAATCATCATTATTCAAGTGCTGCAGAATTGTGCCTCAGCATGAAAATGAATCTCTTCTCCACAGGTGAGATCAGTACAAGGACGACTCTGGACAGAGAGCAGCAGTCCAGCTACCAGCTGCTGGTGCTGGTCCAAGATGGAGGCGCCCCATCCCGCAGTGCAACAGGCACGGCTTTCATCACTGTCCTGGACGAGAATGACAATGACCCCACTTTCACCCACAGCCAGTCGGGAAAGAGCCTCATCATACAGGTGGGACTCAAAAAGACACCAAATACAACAGAACAGTTAGAATAGACAGTGTCTTATACATAATAAATTGTGTTTATTCCACAGGTCACAGAGGGTCAGTCCTCTGGAGCTCTGCTGGGCACGCTGCAGGCCAAAGACCCAGACGAGGGAGAGAATGGCACTGTCTTCTACTCTTTGTCAGGTAAAGGACCCAGCAAATGGAATGATTCACATTTAGGTACCTGCCACCTCCTCTAGTATCCTCCTCTAGTAATACACATACAGATGCTTTTAGGGCACAGGGGACAGTTTGTTTACACACATTTACCTGGAAATTCTGCGTATTGTGCTTTGACTGCTCTGTGTGTAGTTAGCCCGGCCCTCTGCACATGTTTCTGTAATGCTGTATGAGCATTTGTGGTATTTTTAACATTAGTGTAATATGTTGCATGTTCTTATTTGAAATATGGTCAGTGAATAGAGAAAGTTTGTGAGTGGTCATCATAAACTAAAATGGTCTTTGAAAAAAAATGCTTCAAACCCCTGTCTACATGACGTCGTCTGAACTCAATATAGAATGACAAAAATTGTGACTTCTGGCTCCATAAACTCTGATCTGGAACTAACCTTCTAACCTTAAGTGTCTCTGCTTTACACATTGGGGTAGTTAGTACACTTATTCTGCTGTCAACGAGTAATGTTGATGTTTGTTGTAAACATGAGTGAGGTGGTGCTGTTCAACACTAGATTACTGTCGAAACAGCTGCTGTCTCCACATAAACAAGACTCGTATCATTAAACAGTCCTTTATCTTGAGCTGCATCAGCTGCTGCTGCAAAAAAGTAACTTAAGCAATTTTTCTGATCTTTTAAAAATCCTTCAGCTGAGCATGACTTTTATGTCTCTCTGCTTGGATCCACCGCCGCAGAAAAGCTAAAGACAAGACAACACTGGCTTTCTGGGACAAATTCTGGCAAACTTATCCAGCCTTTTTCTGGCAAAAAAAATATTTCTCTGGCATCAAAAGTAGCTTTCCCCTCACACTCACTACTCTGTCGCCGAGAGCACTTAGAAAACCCACATAACAGACACTGACCCAGGTCAATGCAGAAAACACAATGTACCCATCACAAAATGTAACATTCCAACATCATAGTCGATTTTTGGTTGATTTCAAGACAAAGAGCAGTTGTTGTTGCCCCGCTGTCATGCACATGTCCTATATCCACTTTCTGTTGCCGTCCAGGACCCCGAGCCGAGCGCTTCTCTCTGAGCCCCAGCACCGGCGAGCTGCATTCATCATCTCCTCTGAGCCACTCGGAGCGGGCCGAGTACAGCCTGACGGTGACGGCCACTGACAGAGGCCTCCCCCCTCGCAGCACCTCCTGCTCCCTCATCATTCAGGTCAGCGCTCCACTGGCCCACCGCCAGCACAAACACCCTCACCGCTCACCTATTTCATATCAAAGAACACGCAGAGGGCTGAGGGGAGCCATGTTCCCGGGCCCCTTCGAAACAGCTACAGACATATCAGCCTCACTCCTGACAAGCTTCCCTCCCTTTTTTGCCTTCCCCCGGTGACTTTTCAAAAGGGAAATTTCTATCTGAAATGGAAAAGTGGGTTTGAATCAAATACTCCCAGCTGGCTCGTGATGAGGGCCAGCTGTAGACTGCACTGATCCAGGTCATACTCAATGACTTCAACACTTTTTTATACAGTAGCCCCCTTTTTCAGCGAGCAACAGGACCAAACCGCACGTAAAACACAAGAGTGAAGGTAATTCGGTTTGGATTTAACAATATAGAGCAGAAATGGACACAATGGAAGAAGTCTGGTAATAACTTACATTTATAAGTTCCAGCAAAGTTCCCATATAAACAGTTTCAGTTTCTTTCTTTAGCCAAAAACTTAACTTTATTTAATTCTTGTGTTTATGCCCACAGACACATTTCTGCAATTTCCAATAATTATAATTTCAGGCATTTACTTAATCCATCAATGATAAGATGAGGCCATGGTGATTTATTCCAGGAACACTTCATTTCCATCTTATGTGGAACCAATTTGGGGCTTGTCAAACAACAAACAAGACATATTTTTCAAATAAATGTTCAGTGTGGGAGTTGCGGTGCCTAGTGTTGTAAATAGCCCATCAGTTTCTAAAATACTGCAGTGGTATTCTTATAATGTGATGAATACAGCCACTGTTTAAAGACTACTAAATAGAGGTCTCAGTGCCTCAAAAACTTGGACTACGCACTTAATTGTACGTGTTGAGTCCTATGGTAGTCACATTAGCATGGCCAGACACACCCATTCACCTCCCTGTCTCTGTGAATGGGTCTGCAATTCCTTTTCTTCACAGCAAAACCCTGTCAGACCAATCATTATTGTATTTTTGCTTCTATACGCTTTTCTGCCCCGTGGATATCTAACCACTAGGGGGAGTTATGAGCTACTGTAGTGTTCAGTCTGCCTCTGTTGGAAACTGAACTGTGAAACTCAAAGTGGCAACATAACACCTTAAACGTTCCTTGCGTGCCCTTGTTTTATTCCCCTTAACCCTGTTGTTTTCCAGGTAATGCTGAATAAAAGTGTCTGCTCGCTGAGGGCTAACAATAGGATAGGCAGAATGTGTATGAAATCGCTTGTCAGAAGTTGTGTTTGAAGGAGAATGATTTACCTGAAACAAAAAGCCTAATATTTCATGCCGTGAGTGCAGTAAATAAGTGGGCCCTGGCAGACGAGTCTCCTGGCAGACAGCTATAGTTGTCTCTTCAGCCAGTTTGAGCTTTTTCACTCAAACAGGTGCTATACTATCAAGTCCCAAAAAAAAAACCAGAATTTTTTTTATTTTTCAAAAGTGCTTCATCCTATGTGCTGTGAATATTTCAAATACTACAATTATATTCCATTGAAGTGTATAAATCTTTACATTACATTGGTTTTGTAGGTGAAAAATAAGGCTATATACAACATTTGTGCTCACTTTATTGCGATATAAACACAAACGTTTTACTTTTGAAAACTTTGTCAATTTTAGCATTCTGAAACTGATTATATTTGAACAATCGTGTGTCACCACTGTTTTCTCCTCTCACTGTGGTCAGAGCTCTCTCAGATCTTCCACCCAAGCCTCCGTCAGTGGGGACTGTATAGTTCCAAAGTTTAGAACATCTTTTGGACAGTCTTGCTTCTCCTTTAAAGGGCCCAGACTGTGGAACTGTCTTCCCACTGACCTAAAACTGCAGACCTACGTTAACATCTTTAATAGAAGCCTAAAGCAATGGCTTCAGTCTGAGCAGAGCTGTTCACACGTGATGTGAAAATATGTCTTTTTTACACTTTTTTACAACTCCATTTTAATACTCATAGACATTTTTTTTTCTTAAAAAGCCTCCTATGGACACGTGTTGAAAATTAGCATGTGTGCTATAACACTCAAACAATGCATCTTGTTTGGTCCAATGTATTTGTGTTGTCCATATTAAATAAATGAATAAATAATAAACTATTTTTATACCAAAAAAAAAAACATGACTGTATTTAGAAACATGCTGTGTGTGCCTTATTACTCCAAAAGTCCAAAGTATCTTCTGTGCTACATCACTTTGTACCACTAGATGGAATCATGAGCTGCTTTTGTGTATTGTGTGCGCACAAATGGGGCTGAAAATATTTGAAGAAGACTTTATTTTTGGCCACTATGGCAACAAAATGTGTTATAATGAAAACTGCAAGCAAACAAAGGCAAATAAAGCAATCAAAGGGAAACAAAACAACATCTCTTGGCATGGTGTAATGCACATCCACACTGCAATGGGGTTAAGGCTTCACTTTTAATTTCATTCATGTTAGGTTTGTTTCTTACAGATGCTTTTCTGGAACTTGTTTGCTCAAAGGCGAATCAAACAGAATTCACTTGGCTTGGCTTGAAAGGCCTCACCTTAATGTGACGAGTGATCTTTTTAGTTTGACTTGGGCTGCACAATAGTCATATTTACATCTATTATGATGTGAAGTTACTGCAGTTCAAATTTGATGGCATACTTAAATGACATGTAATGTGACGAATACATTCTTCTCTGTGCAGGTCCTGAGCATTAACAAACCCTCAGCGAAGACCAACTCTCGCTCCTTATCCTTCAACTCTGTGGAGGAAGCCAAACCTGGTTCAGTCATTGGTACGGTTCGCCTTCATGACCAGGAAACCCCAGCCCAGGGAGAGGTCACCTACACCGTCGTGGGGGGAACCGATCACGATGGGACTTTTGTCTTGGATCGCCTGACCGGAGACGTCTACTTAGCTCGTCCTCTCGACTACGAACGAGATCCACGCTACACGCTGCAGATCGAGGTGGACGACTTTTCTCAGACCCCGCCCACTAGCACCATGGTCCATTTGGATATAGACATCGAAGACAGCAATGACCACGCGCCGCAGTTTCCTGAAGATCCTATCACAATCGTCATATCTGAGAATACAAAACCTGGGTCGTCCATTTATACTTTCCAAGCTGTTGACAAAGATGGAAGTGGGCCCAACAGTGAACTTAGCTATTCCATTCTTTACCAATGGCCGAACACTCCAGGACTGCTAAACCTCGACCCATCTACCGGTATCCTCTACTTAGACCTAGAGTTGGACCGAGAAGTCACCTCGAACTTAATCTTGGTTGTTAAAGCTACTGACCAGGCTGTTGATGTGAACCGAAGACAATGGGGTTCGGTCACAGTTAGGGTCTATGTAACGGATGAAAATGATAACCCACCGGTGTTTAGTTCTCCAACAGCGGTCAGCGTCATGGAAGATCAACCAGTGGGATTTGTAGCTTTGTACGTCATGGCCCGAGATCCAGATCAAGGGGAGAACGGCAGGGTCACCTACAGCATCCAGTCCGGCAACACTGGAGGGACTTTCAACCTCAACCCTAACACTGGTGAGTCCAGCCAAAGACTTAAAGATGGAGGTCACACCTGAACACTTAGGGTTAGGACTACTCCAAATCACTACTTGTTTATTAATGCTAACATTTCAGTCTGTATCAGATCTTTTTTTGGCCCTGCACCTTGTGATGTGCATTCAACCATTTTTTTAAATTTATTTACAGGGATAACACCTGAAATCAACTTATTTCAAAACATTAGACAGTGAATGTTTTCAGAATAAGCCATACTATTATTGTTTTTTTTACTTATAGTTATTATTTTCAACAATGCAACATCTCCCACCCTGCCCTGTGGCTCAAAAGGTAGATCAGCAACATTCTGAACATAGACTGACCTTGAAAAAAAAGTTAGCTCATCTTTCCAAAAGCACCTTGGTGGCTCATCTGTTAAATTAAGTAGTCCAAGTTCAATTCCTCAATTCCTGACAAGCGCCTGTTTTGTTTCTCTGCTCCTTAATCAGTTTTATCCTCAGGTCCAACAAGCACCATAGTCTATTTCAATACAGCAAAGTTTGGAATAGCATTCTATAACCTAGTCAGGTGGTCACCTTGTTTTTTTTTTTTTTAATCAAAGGCAGAGATGCCCATAAATTGTCGAGACTCTGGTGGCCTGCCACAGTGTAATTTGCACCACAATCAAACTCAAAATGTACCAAAAAATAACTGCAAAATACATTCACTTCAATGCAAAACTCTTGAATATAGAAACAAAAACCAGTTCTGTTTACTATCACTGGAAAATGAGCCTAACATATTAAAGTTACAAATATGTCACACCCACTGAATCCAAAGTAGCTTGTGAAACCTGGTGATATATTGAGTAGATTTTCTGAAACCGATTGAAAAGTCAATGCACAATCTTCTCTGAGACCAATTACACTATACTCTGAAAGACTTTATGGATTTTTGGACCGAAAATGGCCGCCTCCTTCAGCTTTTAATCTTAGCAGGTCACTGTACTTCACTTTTAACAGGCCTTCTGCTTTGTGTTAAATCCTTTTCATTACATTCATCTATTTTACACCTCCAGCAAAGTGGTGATTTCTTTAGGAACTATTTCCACTCCAAATCATTATCAGGACTGCTCTATAACATTTCATGCCAACCCTGTTTGTTGCAGTCTGTTGCCATGTGTGCTGACGTCTTAAATACGCAGCCTCTCTAAGCAGGACACCTCCCCCACCGTAAACAAACTCTCTGCTTACTTTTGAAAAACTCTTGCTTCACCTTTCATGACTTATCCATTCTCAGTTGGAGGCCAGACAGACAAAAAGGGTCCTGCCAAATATTAAACACACACAAGCACACGCACCAGCCATCATCTGTTATTGTGGACCTATTCCCATGAAAGACCAAAGAAACCTCCTGCTCGGCCTTCTGGGAACCATTAGAGAGGGGATCAGTTACGCGTCGTTCAGTGTGTGTGTGTGTGTGTGTGTACAAACTGGGCTTGTGCGATCGCATGAGACCGTGCCACTAAGTGAGCACTGACCTTGGGCTATTTGGTCCATTGGGCTTTGTTGTGGTGTTTGAGACACGTGTCAGCGCTGGCTCCGCCCTCTACTACGATGGGCCTCCTATGTCTCTTAGAAACATTGGAGTATAGTGGACCAGTCATTAGAAAACTCTTGAAAAACTGGAGTAAGAAGTGTGTTGTGTTTCCAAACCAGTGCAGAGTTTCCAATACAGTATCCTGAAGTAGTTGAATGTGCCCTGCAATACCCAAAAATAAAACATTGCATTTTGCCTGTTGAATTGACCTGTGTGGTTTGCAAGTGCTATAACAGCTTTGTGAATATGTAAATGCACAGTCTCCAGTGCTGCTGCTGCTGCTGATTGAACACTGGAGCGCTGGAGTTTGTAAAGTCCAATAGCCTGCTTCTGAAATTATTTGCCTGGCATAAAGTTCCCAGAAATTGTATTAAGCGCAACAACCTCCAAAAACCCCCCAAATATTTAGCTTCTCCTCAGCTCCATGAGTAACATTAGAAGACAACAAGCGAACAAAAGGGTTTAGTAATTGGTGCCAAAGTTGCTCAAGTATCTTTCCCTGCAAAAGGCTGCATTTTTTTTCTGATAAATGCTCCATATGCTCTTTTTATAACACAAGTCTTGTTTATGAAGAGACAGAGTCAGTTTCTGTAGCTCCTTTCAAACATGGTTCTCTGTAAATTACCTGGAACACATTACCGGACGTTCACTCCAGACTGCAAATTAATCGCTCGCTGAAGTCTCTTTCTATTGTCTCTTCTTGGTCTATTTAGATTGTAGATTGTTCTCTGACGTAACCATGTGCATTTGTTCACAACAGAGATTTCCCAGTAAATTCTCTGCAATATTACTAGGTCTTCACCCGGTAAATTGCCTCTTTTCACACATGAAACTGTTCTGGTAAAATGAAGGCACACTGCTGGGAAAGACTGCACATGTGAAAGGAGCTTATGATAATCTAGTGTTGAAAACAAAGCACCGCCACTAACACATTTCATAATCTATGTGTAATTAACTCAAACATTTTTATTCATGAAGCAAAAACTATAAGACTCCAGCTCCAAACAGAACAGCTGTGGTGTACCCCTTTTATGGTGCAAATCATTCTAAAACAATGAACTAACTCAACCCAAAGCCTACCACTTTTTAGTTTGTCCTTAAACAAAACTTCCTGGAAGCTCTACTCACAATGATAACATTGATACCGCTTCAGAATGGAACTTTTCAGCCACTGTCCTGCACGTTGTCTGGGCCTGCTGCGTACGCTCATCTTGAAGCGTTTTCATTCGCGCTGCTTTTCTGTTCAAATGATGACAGAGCTAATACTTTAAGCACCTGGTCCGCTTCTGTTTGGGGGTCACCGACACAGGACCCTGGACCATCTCCACACACTCTGCTTTCATTACTTTGGCTCCAGAGTTAACCACAATAGATGGAGCTATAAGGTAATGGAATCAGGCACATTCTCATCACTCATTGTCAAGTGAACGATTTTTTATTTGAACACAAGACGAGCAAGTTTTTGTGACGCTGTTCAAGGATTTTCCCATGTGCTCATACTTTGTTTTGTTGGGAAGATTTGCATGTCTTATTGACCCCCGGGTGCTATAACGAGGGGTTTTATTTCTGGTAGGTTCCAGAGCAGAGGCCAGACAAAGGTCAGCACCTGGTCCTCCAAGTTTAGACGTTGGCTCCGATGCTAACTACTTGGCGACATGATAAAAAAGATGTAATGAATGTCAAAATGATGTACTATGTAGCAGACTTTAGCCAACAGACTCAGAATTCAGGATCTGTTTGGCGAATATGTAATGTCTGCAACAATTGTTTACTACTTTTGATCACTTTGGATATTTGGTGTTTATAGGCACACCAACAATATTGTTATTCATGACTGTCTTAGTATTAAACAAATTTTAGGTTATTAAATGTCCCAAACTGGTCCATTATACTCCATTAGAGTGTGTGGACAGTAGATTCACTTTATTTATGAATCCTGGTCTGTTTTTAACCAGTGTTAATTTTGACAACTAATTTTAAATCAGTTTTAGTCTTAGTCTTTTGACTGAAATGCAATGCAAAGTTTTAGTCTTTAGTCATCTAATCCTTATTTAAGTGTAGTTTTATGCGACTAAATATCATAACAATTTACTGTACCTACAATAGATTTAGTCACTAAAATATAAAGGGTAGTCCATTACCAATGTATTTTTGTTAGGTTTTTTTTGTTTTGTTTGTTTTTTAAATGTCTGCTTTCCCTGAATTATAAACATTTTTAACTAACTATATACTGTAAAAAAAAAAAAAAATATGTGTATAATTCATTTAACAACTTCAATCATCAATTGAGTATTTACCTTTAACATTTCCACAACTGAAATCTGTGTCCATATGTGCTCCCTTCTTTTCCAAATAAGCCCCCAAACGTTTGATATTTAAAAGCCATTCTCTTCTCGCGGCTCTAACAAATGTTTGCATCTGAATCACTTCAGCGACGCTCAAAAACGGGAGTTCTAATTTGGATCTCTTCTCAACTCGTCCCGTCTCCTCCTTTTGATTGGATTTCTGTTTCATTTTTATTCGTTGAAAAAAGTGTTGATACATTTATTCTGAGTTTTCGTTCTCATTGTTAACGTTTTATTTAGTTTTCGTTTCATTTTTTTGCCGTAGACTATTGGAAGCTGTAAGGCCCCTCTCTCTTTCGCACTTTCTTGTTTTTCATTCATTTAGATGTCTGTGGCCTCCAACCATTTATTTGTCAGAAGATCCCCTTTTTTCTGTTTGTTTTTAGCATTGCATCATGTCACAGTTTGCCTGTTTTTTGCGGCATTTACACTTCAATCAAACCACAAAACGTGTTCCTTACTGAACTCACAACACTCAACTCCTCATATGCTTTAGTAGACTATCTTGAAAAGTTATACTACATTCGAGGACAAAATAACACATAAACAGCGGCAGTGTGACCCATAATATGTGTTGATGTTGTTCTAAAAACGAGTTAGTACTGCTTGAAACACTGTTCTTTAAGTTTTTCTCTATTTGTTTACAAGTGTTACACTGTCTCTGTCCAACTCTGGAGCATGCTCAGTGCACTGTGTTCAACCTTAATCGTGTGTTAGTCTGATTTAGAGAAATTCAAATGACTACATCCCCAATTGGAGTAACAGATGTTTAAAAACTCTGATTAGAACTGGACTATGGGAAAAATCTGAGAAATCTGATGGTATAAAATGCTATTCTATTGTTCTTATGTCTGCTTAGTCCTTAAAGATCTATAAACATCTGGACATATTGTTTTATCTCTTTCACTCACAGGATGAAAAGCAGAAAAAAGTACATGCCGGTGCTAACTTCAAAACAAATGTAGATAAATGTGTTTGTTGTCAATGAAGCCTGCTCTCCCATTTGTTCCACATGCCACACACTCTTCAGATGCTGGAATTAGAAACATCCAATATACAAACTTTCCCTCTGTTTTCCACAAGTTTTTTTTTTTTTTTTCTGCCCATGTGTTATCAGTGACGTGGACACAGTGGGATCACACTGGAATGAAACACTCCAGCCTTTAACTCTGAGCAGATTAAAACCTTGAGGGCACGTTCTCTCAGTTCTGGTAAAAAAAAAAAAAAAGGTTCAAAACAAAAACAACTTTCCACCCTTCTTTTTTTTTTATTTCTTAACAGTTGCATCTCATTTCAAAGCATGAAATTGAAATGGAATCAATGCGGCCTCAGCCTCTCGGGGCAGGATAATGAAAAGGGAGGGCGCCCCTAATTTCTCCGGTGCACGGCAGAACTGGTTGTTGCGTGTCTGCAGCCTGTGTTTACGGCGTCTTTGTGAACGGCTGTGGCGCTCACCAATGGAAACTCTCGTAAACTGTGGCCGGGTTTTGCAGCAGCAGCAGCGGCGGTGGTGGTGTTAGTGGTAGTAGTAGTAGCTCAGGTAGGCAGGGCTCAGTGTGGAGGAGATTAACTCTGATGTAGGCCTCACACGGCAACTTTTCACACTTGCCTTTTGAGCGGTAGCGTTACATACCAGTGTGGGGAGGTTTACTGCCTTCAAGACCTAGCTTTTTAAACTGTTAGTGGAATACAGAGGAGCTGATGTGAAGTAGGGTTCCCACGACGGGCTGGAAAACGTGAAGAGTCAGGTTTCAGTCATGGATCAAAAAGAAAGAGCTTTTTTTATTTTTTTTAGAAAGAATTTGGTGTGATCCTTCAAATGACATTACAATTTGAAAGGGATACATTTAGTCTTATTGTCGACATGTCCCTTATTGTGTGTTCTCTTTTTCTTTTCTTAATTCTGGCCTCCTTAAAGGTCCCCTCTTCTGGTCGTTTACAGGTTATATCATTGTCCATGTCTGTGTCATTACCTTTAAAGTCATAGTCTGGATGCTGTACATTAAACTTGAATCTTGGATGAGCTCGAAGCTGCAGACTGTGTACAGACTACATATCCATTCAGAAGTTCACTACAGAGGGTTTTTAACAGCATGAGGCAGATGCTATTTTAGGAACTATAATACAGACACTGGAAAAATTTAAATGATTGTCTCTTTCCAAGTACAATCAAACTCCAAGTCAGTTTATTTGATGCACGACTAAATATAGACTAAATATATTATTAAAATGTACTGCATGTGCACAGGTTTAAGTTCTGACTGAGCATGCTCAAGAGGCGGAAAAGAGTCTATAGACACACATAGCACATGTAAACAAATGACAAACATGGAAAGAACAGTGTTTTGGAGGAATGTCCATTTTTGCTATTCTGCCACTGACTCAATTTCCATGACCTAAAGTAAAAAAAAACCAAAACTAAATAGCCTCATAACCTAGCATCGTTTATAATGTGCTCAGTGAAAGATTCAACTCAGGAAGTCGTAATGTTAACATTGCTTTTTCATACGACTCAATGAAGCAGTAAAGGTCATTTTATTAGCAACTCAAGGCAAACAAGTGAAGTGTAACATTCAATTTTCTCTAATTACCAAAGACAGTGTGAGCCTGTTTCCCTCCTTGTGCATCAGACAAAAACAGGGGTCCAAATAAAATCAGGAAATGAGCGTCGCTGTGCACGTAAACATTTAGTGAAGTAAATAAAAAATCTGTAGGATTGCTTCCACTTTGGCCTCTAGGACCCTGAAGTAAAGGAGCTCTAAGTATAGTTAAAGTTTCATTTACATCCTTTTAAGTTTGAGTTATTTTGTTCTTTTCTCTCATTTTACTTGCTCCAATTTAGGTTAATGTTCTCCCAGAAAGACATCCTTGAGCATGTTTTACGACACTACACCCTCCCTTCTCCCATTTCTCCCCCGTTTCTCTCTCTTTCCAGGCTCTCTGTCTATTTTCAAACCCCTGGACCGTGAGGAGCAGGACGTCTTTAACCTCACCGTAATGGCCCAGGATCACGGGACACCGCAGCGCTCCTCCACCCAGACGCTGTGTGTGCACGTGATCGACGTTAACGACGAGGTGCCCTGGTTCGAGGATAACCATTACGAGGCACAGATCTTGGAAAACCAGCCTCCGGGAAGCAGCGTTCTGACTGTCTCTGCCACCGACCTCGACTACGGTAAGAGTTTTGGCAATAAAACGTCACTGATGCATTACAAAAGACATCCTAGCTGTAAAACGCTAAGATATTACTGTCGTCACGTATTAATAAGGAAATGCTGATTCTCATTAATGTTGTTTGTAATGAGTTCAGGGTGGTACAACAAGGCCACATTCCCCCGAACTTAGTCAGAAGCAAATAAAAAAGAAGGATATAAAGTTTTCCTCCAAATGCAATTAGTGGAGTAAACAGGTGAGGTTGCCAGGCCCGCTTTAAGTTAGCACGCAATCTGGCAAACAGACACCTGAACAGGGGCTCCGTCACTGCCAAACGCTTAGGCAGCACAACCGGAGACGTATACACTAATGGTAGCAGCCTATGGGAAGGAAAATCAAATGGTTATGATATAATAGCACCTGAAGCTAGGAGAATATTTCCACATTAAAATGGCCAAACAAGCCGGTTTAGGTTTAGTGTTGTGGGACCATGAAAGGGCTATTGTGTAAAATGTTGTAGTGAATGGATGAATAAAGTGGAACACATCAGTCAGAACTGTTTCTAGTCTTTTATTGCCCCAAAATATTACTTTGCATTTGTTGATCTTGGAGAAAATCGACAGGAGCCAGTAGTTTCAGTACTTCCTGTTCCTGTTCCTACAACTGCCCAGAGAAACTTTGTAATTTCTCAGAAAGACTTGCATAAAGACTTGAACAAACATTTACTTCCACCAGCTGCTGACTCTGCTTCTATTTACTGTCAGTGGCCTCACATAACTGTTCTGGTTTGTTTCTTTCTATAGGAACCAATGCGCAGGTGACATACGGTGGCATTTCTGAGGATTATTTCAGCATTAACCCAGTAACAGGAGTCATCACTTCCACCAAGTCTCTGGACAGAGAGCTGCAGGAGGTTCACACTCTAACAGGTATTAGCTTCTCACTCGTTTAAACAATGATATCCTGACTGTAAATGATACTAATACTGTTTGTTTTTACAGTTTACGCAAAAGATGAAGGCCTTCCCCCGAACTATGCCAAAACCACAGTAAAGATCCGAGTGCTTGATGAGAACGACAACGCCCCTGTGTTTGGACGTCTTTTCTACAGCATAGAGGTCCCTGAAAACCAGGAGCCACTGCCCCTGTTTACCCTGAGAGCCACTGACCAGGACACAGGGCAGAGCGGGGATATCAGCTACAAAATTATAGGTGAACATTGCTTTGATGCAAGAAAACCAATTCCTCTTTCTTGAAACAGAAAGAATAGCCCCTCTTTCTTAAATTCCATAAACCATTTGGTTAAAATGGTTTTATCTGACCCTCGCTGCCTGAATTAAAAACAGAGCACATAATTTGCTACATTCCACACAAATTTCAGAAAAAATTACATATTTTTTTCCTCTGGCTTCTGAAAAATCCATGGTAAACCTTGAGGTCTCTCACACACACAACTTCATTTACTTTTCAACAGTTATTAGAAACAGACCTAATTATTTTAGAAACATTAGCAACAAACATTTCCTATTCTGTGGAAACCCAACACTGCAAAGCAATTTTGGATGCCCTATCTGGCACCTTTTTGCATTTGTTTTATGAACACCGTAGAACTTTTCATGCAGCACATTACAAATGCACAATTGTAAAGTGGTTACACTGCTGCCCATCTGTCTCATGGGTAATGAGAACAATGTTTACATGTGACATATTTATATGAACAGTATATTAACTATAATAGATTCTATCAACTATTAGTAGTCAACCATTATTGCCTTACTTGTTGTTGTTGGAATGCATTTATACCTTAGCTATGTCTTAGGATTGCTAAATAAGTACATGCCAAAAAGGCTCTTGTTTATTTTCTAAGGTAGCTTTGTGAAAAAATACAAAAAATTGTCTCACTCATCATTCACTTATTAAACAGTGTTTCAGTCCATCTGACCTTCATCAGGTTTAAAGACAGCCCTTGTGCTCCACTCTTTTATACTTGCATGTGCTGCATCTCCAATGAGAGCTATTATTTGTTTAACCAGTCACCATTTCAGGTGTGCTGGGTATAACCTTTGTAAAAATAGAAATTTAGCATACAATTGTAACTGAAAGAGACTTTGTATTATGCACCAGTCATAGCTTCTAGTAGCATTACTGCACATGAAAACAGCTTTCCAACAAGGTTGTAATACCAGATGCTACTGAAGACATATTTGCACTAGAACATTATGTATGCTTTGGAACAGTGAACCCACTGGCCTTAAGATGATGCATTGTAATTCCTCCAACACTATTGTCTATCTCTTCCTGTTGCAGCTGGGGACATATCCGGGGACTTCCACTTAGACAGACGCTCCGGAGTCCTGTCCACCTCTCGACCCCTGGATCGTGAGAGGAAAGGCGGGTACACTCTTACAGTCGTAGCCGAGGACCAGGGGCTTCCTCCTCTGAGCAGCAGCACCACTGTCGAGGTGACCGTTCTGGACATCAACGACCACAGCCCCCAGTTTCAGAGCAACAGCTACACCGCCGACATCTCAGAGGACGTCCCCATCGGCTCGCTGGTCGTTGAAGTCAAAGCCATCGATCTGGACCAAGGCCCTAACAGTCAAGTGGTGTACTTTTTAAGCCAAGGCTCCAAGAGTATGTTCATTATAGACCAGAGCACAGGTCGGATTATCACCGCAGCACCTTTGGACAGAGAGAAAGTAGCATCTTATACATTCGACGTCTACGCTATTGACTCATCTCCAGCCAATCCTCGCAATTCCACGGCTCAAGTCACGGTGTATATCCAAGACGTGAACGACAACGCTCCTTACTTTATCCAAGATCCGCTTATCCTCAACATTTCCGTCAGCAGTGTGTCCAACCGAAGAGTTCTGGCCACGATGAGAGCCGAGGATAAAGACTTCGGTGCTAACGGTTCAGTTTTTTACCGCTTTGCCAGTCCAGTGAGAGGGTTCACCATTAACTCTCTGACAGGAGACATCCAGACCACAGAGAAGCTGCAGAGTCTAACGCAGAGTCAGAGGACTTTGATTGTGCAGGCGATGGACCAGGGCAACCCGGCACAGTCCTCTCTGGGGGTGGTCATCGTTTACATCCGTGAACAGGAATACAGGGGGATCCGATTCTCTCGGAACGCTCGGGACGTCAGTCTGCAGGAGAACGCAGCCAAAGGTTTGTAATAACACAACTGTTCTTTCTATTGTACTTTCATTTTGATGAAATAAGGTAGAATAAACAATAAGAATGATGACGGCACATGCAAGACCCTAACTATAATTCATGACTTTGGTAGCCTATCCTACTAAACGGTGGAGCTTAACACTGCAGTAAGCCTGACAACTTATGTTTGACTGGCCGAATAATTAGTTCATAGTTAGTTGACTAGTAACACACTTTACTTTAAGCAGAGTTAGTACAGGTGGCTCTATTGTAAGTGAATGCACCACAGCTCCAGCACTCAACAGACTCCGTGTCCCTCACTGACCTCACTACTTCACTGACTGCAAAGCTCACTGGGACTGAAACAGGCTGTGGGTAAATATAAGTCGCAGCATGCATCAAATACAGTGAGAAACATGGTTAGGTCTGTTGGCAGCACTGAACACACCATCTTTAATTAACGACTCTTTCGTGACCCAGATGCGAGGATTACAAACAGTCTGTTTCAAGGTGCCGTCAGGTGTCAGGCTGCAGTTTGCACCCCTGCTTTGGTCTGTGGTGTAATGTCAGGGGATACACTATATGATGGTTAATTATCTAAAAGGGAAAGCACATTAAGTCAGAAATCTTGACTTATTCAGTTCACTGTCTGTGTCAGGAAGGGGAGAGAAACAAATATTAAATCAGTGTTTTAATGTGAACATAAATAACAAGTAAGATGCAGTAAACTAGCTCAACTTTTTTTTTTCTTTTTAGGCACAGCAGTAACACAGACTCAGGCCCAGTATCCTGATGGCTCCCAAAATGGCATCAGCTACAGTATTTTCAGCGGAAACAGGATGCAGTCTTTTGGGATTAATCCTATTACTGGTAAGTGTGAAACCTTTTCTTGCCTTGGTCATGGCCTTGTCTTTATTAATGTGGTCTTTACAAATCACAAAATCAAAGTCAAGTTAAGGAGTTACTTCCTGTTCATGCTACTCCAATTGGCCCAGATAAAAAAAATAAAATAAAAAAGATGAGCAAGGAGATTGAGCCTATTAAAAAAATGAAGCCATGGCATTCAACCTTTCTTACAGGAGATTGTTCTATCCAATCACAACCAAGATCCAACCCTTTGCCTAATATAACTTGTCGTAGCCATTTAAACATTTCTTATCGTTATTATTTATTATTTAGGTGAGATCTGGGTTCAGAAATCCGAAGGCCTGGACTATGAGGAGACCCCTAGACTCCGCCTGGTGGTGAAAGCTGAGACGGCGTCCTCCAGCTCGTACATGGCCGTCAACCTGATCCTGCAGGACGTCAACGACAACCTGCCGCGCTTCCAGCTCCAGAACTATGTGGCCTACATCCGAGAGGCGCAGGGCTATGATTTCCCCATCATCCAGGTGCCTCAGTCCACCACTCACACTTTTATTATATTTGGCTGTGATCTAAGTGTAAAGTTGTAGAATGAAAGGAATGCCCCACCTATAAAAAAAAACTAGAAGATGTGAGCTGAGTGGTGAAGTGACTTTTTGTATTAGCTTACTAAGTTGTGTAATGGCAGATCCACATAGACTATAACAGTTCATGTTGTAGGAATTGCCTTTTTAATCTGTATTTAACCAGAAAGTTTCTGAAAGTGCTGTCAGGCATTAGGGAAACCATTATGTCCAGCATATTGTGGATAATGTTTACTGGTCTTGTGGGTGAGTGCATTTACTGAATCAATGCAACGATTGTACAATTCATTTACAGTGTTACTATCAGTATGTACACAATGGAGTGCCACAACAGTCTATCCCCATTCAGTAAAGTTGGTTAGTGGCTAGTTAGGCACCAGGGGTTGAATATTATCATGTATTTCCATTTAATTTTGAATGTTACAACTTGTACTGTGGTTAACTGTGGAAATTTTAGAAAAAAACTAAAATCCAACATACTGCAATTAAACTACTTTATCCTTATTATTTCACAAGTTCTTGGTCAGATCTGACATGATTTAGGCCTGTATACTGCAATAAAAGAAAGATTTAGAACAATAATTTATGACTGGTTGCTGATATGCAATTTAAACTTAAGTAAACAACAGGTCATTTTAGTCTTAACATTGACTGCTCAATAGGATTTTATCATTGACTTTGCATAGCTATAGCTTGTTTAATTGTGTAAAACTGCTTCTGTCAATATTTGTTTTCCTTGGCTTTATCACAATTATGCATTTTGTCTCAGCCCCATCAACCTCCCATGCTCACGTTTTAAATCCACAGAGACAGACCCGAGTCTTGTAACCTGTCTCTTGCTGTGTGTGCTGCTCTGCGCTGACAGGCGCCATTTTTTTCTCTTCACATTACTCACAGACAAGCATAGCTACTGTCAGAGTTAACAGAGGACGCAATCAGAAAGTGGTACTGTGATAAAAGCAGCTGTTCTTGATGTGGAGGCGCTGATTAGTTTACTGTGCTTCCATTTTGATGAGGGAGGTCAGGCAGTTTGACAGCATTTGATTTGAGTGAATGTTTATGTATGTCTCTACAATTAAGTGTTGATTGTCCAGATGCTTGTAAAGGTAAAGCGGAAAAATGAAAATATATAACAACCCGTTTGGATGAGGAATGGGAAGATATCCACCCAGCAGACTTTTGATGTTTTATTTTGTGCTCGACTTCTTTCATTATTCAGCTTTTGTTTCCTCAGGTCGCGGCTGACGACTTGGACCAGGGTCAGAACGGTCAGGTGACTTACTCCATCCGCTCCTCGTCTATGAGCGGCCTGTTCAAGATCGACCCGCTCACAGGCAGCATCAGCACAGCGGCCATCATGGACCGAGAGATCTGGACACAAACCAAGTCAGTGTTTGGTTTACGTTGTAAAACTAATAGTTTGTGCCTTTGTTTGTTCACTCTTTTAGAAGTTCTGCTCGTGATAAGCCTGCATCTGGCTAAACAAATAAGAATATCAATTTGTTCCTGTGTATATTCGGCTCCGAAACAGTGACAGATAAATGAGCACTGGATTCATTGATGACTTTGGGCTTTCGTTAATTATGTGTATGTTTCATTATTCACAGCAGCGTCTGGTTTTATAAAATGACAAATCAAATCTAATCAATTTAAAAAGTCTATAACACAGCTGTGGAAACTGCCTCGGCAGAATACAGAGAATAGCCTCCAACAAATTATTGCAGTGTCATAATGTTACAAATCTAAACAGACTAAACTCAGAGTGAGATATTACAAACCAAATTCTTATTCATTCTCTTGCTCCAGACTGGTTGTCACGGCTACCGACCGGGGAACCCCACGGCTGGCCGGATCCGCTACCCTCACTGTGATCATCGTTGACCTGAACGACAACAGCCCCATGATCCCTCTGCCGCGTGAGATCCGAGTGCCCGAGGGTAAGTGGGCTTCAAAGTCTCTGTGAGTCCAGTCATCTTCTCCTGAAGCCTCGCAGCGCTCTCTCTGGCAGCTCGCTCCGCACGACTCAGGAGTCTGACCCCATTATGAAACCAACCCCTGCCAAGTTCCTCTGTTCATTTCCCCTGTAGAAACCACTCTTCTGAACACATACCTCTAAGGCTATGTCCATGCTTATACAATTCTATTAAAACTGTTATGTTATTTTTATGTCCACAATACATCCAAATACCCTAAAATAAAGAATTTTGGTTGTGGACAGACAAAAAACAGTATTGTATTGGGATTTTAGTTCCAAAACATGCAATCTGACAGTGTCCAAGCTAAAGTCTATATAAAAGACAAAGCATTTATATTTTTTTTGATGCGGGTAGTGTTTAGACCTTGTGTGTCCTGTCTATACAATACGTTGCACCTTTTCAGTGTTTTGACCTTGCGTTCATACTACTCCAATCATTTGATGTAAAAATTGGTGTGAATTTCATTTTATTTTGAAAACACTAATGGTGTAGAACAGTGGTGTCAAACTCAAAGTGTTGAGGGGCCGCAATGGTTAATAAGAATCCTTTCAGGGGCCGAAGATGGTGACATTTGGAAGTTTTTATTAAATTCTGAATGTGCGATTTCATCTTCATTTGAGTCTTACAAAAATTATCACACAAACAATAATTTCCTCCTTTTATGGAAACTGTTTTTAGATGGTTTTAGATGGATTTGAATTGGTTTTAATTGGATTTGAACAGGTATTAGTCAGATTTGAACAGGGTTTAGTTGGATTTCAAAAGGTTTTAGTTGAATTTGAACAGGTTTCAGTTGGATTTCAAAAGGTTTTAGTTGAATTTGAACAGGTTTAGTTGGATTTGAACAGGTATTTGTCAGATTTGACCAGGTTTTAGTTGGATTTCAAAAGGTTTTAGTTGAATTTGTTTTTGGGTTGATTTTAATAGGTTTTATTAATCTTTGTTACAAAAATCAAATCCTTTAAAATCTAGTGAAAAAAAATTTAACTTTCCAAATGTACTGAAGGGCCACATGAAACATTGCAAAGGGCCGCATTTGGCCCCCGGGCCTTGAGTTTGACATGTGTGGTGTAGAACAAAGTAAACACAGTTGATGCCACGTCATCTTCTCTGATTTATTTCTGCCACGTGAAATTAATATGGTATCCCAGATGAACAGTTAAGTCTCTGGAAATTCCAATTTGGAAAAAATGCACATAAATACCTGCTGAAGTGGGGGAAAAAAACCTCAAAAGCTTAGGTTAAACTTTGTTGCCTGACTTTCAAAAATGACGTAATTTGCATCATTAACATGAAGCAAACAAATGCATGTCAACTTTTAGCCTAAACCCATTTTATAACATGGGATTAGGACTCTTTAGAAAAGCAGACTACTAGTTAGCTAAAGCATTAGCCTTTAGAGTTCAAACAGGCTAAAAAGCAGCAACTTGAAATATTACCAACCAAGAATCGAGACGGCCAATAAAGAAAAGAGTAAAGTTAATGTTGCAACTTTCCAAACTAAAAGCACATGAATTCAAAAAAGTCCTAAAAACAACTTTCTTACTCAGGAACTTGGACTATCCAGGGTCCTAATAAATGAAGCATCATGCTATGTCCAATATTAGAAAAACGTAATTTCAAATTTGCATTGCATATTAACTGGTTGTCAAGGTTACCGTATTGTTTCCCTCCAGTAAGCAATCAGAGAAGGGCAAGTATTGAAAGTGTCTGCATTATAGTTTTTAATTGTCTATTTTGGTCCATCTAATCTACAATGTAACTCAGGCATTTTTAATCTAATACAGGGTCTGCAGTGTTTTTTCATGTTCTTCATCTTAGAGTTATGTGGAATCCACTTGAAAACACAGCAAAGGCCTTTTAAAATTATTAACAGTCTGTACATAACCTCAGCCTAGAATAAAGTGTCATGAAAAACTGAAGATAAAGAATATTTTGAGATCTCTTTTTATTCTACAATTGAGAAGAACTAGTGTGGACAAAACATAAAACAGAGATTTGGTCTTAGTTAAACAAGTATCACTGATGACCAGTTATGTGAATGAGTCCTAGTCTTATTAGAATGTGCTGACATAATTCCTAAAAACGCTACTGTTAAGAGTGTTCTAAAATAAAGGTTGGATGTAATCTGAATAATAGGCTTTGAAACTTTGTTTATCAAAGTTAACAATATATTTTGTCTCCTCTCTTATTATTCCATCCAGATACCATGATAGGAACCATCATTACTCAGGTGAC
Source organism: Rhyacichthys aspro (assembly GCA_036850595.1). Lineage (NCBI taxonomy): Eukaryota > Metazoa > Chordata > Actinopteri > Gobiiformes > Rhyacichthyidae > Rhyacichthys > Rhyacichthys aspro. The sequence goes on from CM072160.1 coordinate 19,712,018, forward strand.
AGGAAACGACGTGGACTCAGGCCCGGCTCTGTCTTACACTCTTCACCTGGACGCAGACAGTGAAGGCATGTTTGGTATTCACCGTTACGGAGGAGGAGTGTCTCTGACAGGCCCTCTGGACTACGAGAAGAGAACCTGGTACACACTGACCATCCATTCATCAGACTCCAGACATCACAGTGAGGCCAACCTGACCGTGCTGGTGGACGATGTGAATGACAACAGCCCTGTCTTCACACAGGACCTGTATCAGGTATGGCTCACAAAGTAGACCTGCCTTTACAGCCACACAGATGTTGGAAGAGTAGCTGTACTGTGACTGTAAAATGAAAAAAGACTACAGTGAAAGTAGTGAAGAAAAGTAGTAATAGTAAATCAGCTAGTCATTTAAATAATGACTTCAGTAAGAAGATGTATTTAATGCAAAGTACATAGTTACAATTGTACAAGTAGCAGAATGCAACCAAATGTGCAAAATTAAAACTTTAGAACATATAAATATGATGCCAGTTTTTGATGCTAACTTAGCAGTGATTGCCTTCATTCTGACATTAAAAAAAGCTAACATACTGTACAATCATTTGACTATTGCTGTGTCAAATACCCTGGTAAAAACACTAACAATAATATAAATGATATAATGAATACATTTGCTGCTCCTTTTTGTAGAGCTAATTAACTATCTGATAGCTATTTAATGTGAAATATTTTGTTCAATGTAATGTAGATCACATTTTTAACAACAATGGAATGTTTGGTTTAATATCTTTCGTGTTTACTTAAAACAAACACTTTAATATCTCTTATTGCATTGCATTTTGACCCAAAATACTAGGCTAATGGAGAGCAGTAGCTTTTTTACTTCACACAACTATTGCCAATTTCAATTAGAAAAGGGTTATGGGGGTTAGTGGGCTATCAATCACTTAAGTGGTTATTGTACAATCAAATATGCTGACCCTTTTAAATAATATACAATAGTCTGCTTCTGCTTTTTGTAAGCTCCTTCGTTATATGAAACACACGGAATAAGTCTTTGCAAGTGTTTTCTTATTTTTCTGTTCTCATTAGATAAAAGTGGAAAGGCTACTAGTTAGTGTACATTGTTAGACTGTCTAAACACTTCAGAAAAGAGACGTCTGATTGAAAACAGACCTATTTAACTGTTCAATCTAATATATATATATAGCCTCTCAGTAACATTCTTAATAATATTGGAAATTATATGGTTTAATATTGCTTAAACAGCACCTAACACATAGATAGCACTTCGGAAGTTTAGAAGTATTATTTTCTGCCCAAACTGCACTACTAACCTCCATCAACCTCACGCTGCTGCATTTTGTCGCTCAATGGTGAGTTAATTATATGTTATGTTCTCTTCAGGTGACAGTGTCCGAGCACCTCCCAGCAGGCAGTGTCGTTGTCACGGTAACAGCCACTGACAATGATTCAGGAGACAATGGAAGAATAACCTACAGAGTGATGTCCTCGACAAGAGGGGCCTTCTACATCGACCCTAACAACGGTAGGTCACATCAGTGGGTTAGAAATATTTTCCAACCAAATCTCCCCTTTATTGCCCTTCATAAAAATGTAATCCTATTGGCGCCCCTGGATAGATGCATATTTGGGTTATGAAAATATTTCCATCACAAAATATGCAATAATATTGTTCATTAAAAGTTAGTGAAAGCAATATTTGATGTTATTTGCATCAGATGTTTTCTTTGAGATTTTATCTTAAAATAAATGCGCTATGAAAGTAAATATTTGCCTCATGCTTGCTTCAAGTCTCCTTCACAAAGTCTTTTCTCTTCACACAGATACAATGTTTGATGTTTTGGGGGGAAAAAAAGTAAAATCAAAGCAACAATTTACTGTAGTTCTTTGTATTAGTATGTGGTATGTGTTGGCTGCATTGCATTTGCATTCAGAGTCATTTAGCTTTGACTCTCATAGATTTATATATGTAGATACAGTTTTAGGCCATTTAAGTTTTAAGACATGTTTTTTGTTGCTTGTTTTACTATAGTATCAGTATGACTAATTTCAATTTTTAGGAAGTACTTACAATCTTGACAGTTTATCTCATCCTTTTTATCGTTTTTCAAGTCCTTTTCAAAATGAATACTTTTTATTGACACATCCAATCTGTTGTTGCCATTCTTACCATATTGCCATGTTACTTGGAGCATTGACTTTACTTTAAGAAACTGTAAGTGTTTTTCCACTCGTGTCTGGTAAAAGTAATTTGCCAATTACCTTTTCAGTTCTGCCCAACACTGGATATAGAATCATGAAACGTGTTCATTTCCAAGTCTGACAGCTTTCTTTCTTTCCTTTCAGGTACACTTTTCGTCAAACAAAAGACAGAGTTTGATTTTGAAAACCCCTCAATACTGGTTCTTATTGAGGCTCGAGACCAGGGAACACCGCCACTTTCCTCTGTTGCCACTGTCCAGGTGCAGGTTTCAGACATCAACGACAACGCTCCTATCTTTCACCAGTCTGAGTACAGAGCCACTGTGTCCGAAGACAACCTTCCTGGATCCACTGTCCTCACCTTGGAAGCTATGGATGCGGATCTATCCCGGGACAACTGTGGATTTGACTTTGCGATTGCCAGTGGCAACTCAGGAAATACCTTTCAGATTGAAAGCAGTGTGCGCTTCTTGGAGGGGAAGGGGTTCCAGACAGTGGGCAGTCTTATATTAGTCGATGAGCTGGATTTTGAAGCCGTGCCTAAGTATAACTTAACTGTGGTAGTATCCGATCGTGGGATACCCCAGCGGAGCTCCAGCGTGCCTATCATCATCAGTGTTACTGATGCCAATGACAACCCTCCAGCCTTCAGCCGAGCAGAGTACAGCGTCATCCTGAGTGAAGGTGCAGCAGCTGGGACAGAAATCTTACATTTGTCGGCCACAGATCCGGATTCTGCACCCAACGGAGAGGTGCAGTATTCAATTAGTTCAGGGGACGAGAATGAACTTTTTCAGGTGGACACGTGGACTGGAGCCTTGAAACTTCGCAAACCTCTGAACAGTGAAAGACAGTCGTCACATATGATGGTAGTTCAAGCAACTGATGGGCATGGTCATTACGCTTTTGCCCCAGTGAGCATCGAAGTAAAGGACATCAATGACAACCGACCATTTTTCCCCCTAAAACAAGTTACTACAAGCATCAGGGAGAACCAGCCCAAGAATGCCTTAGTTACCATTCTGCATGCTATCGACAATGACAGAGGAGTGTTCGGACAGTTAAAATATTACATGTTAGACAGTGCTAAAGAAGGAAAGGACACTTTTCTGATTAACCAAACTACTGGAGAAATACGGACTCAATCTACTTTTGACTTTGAAAAAGTAAGCTCTTTCAATTTTGTAGTTGCCGCAATGGATGCCGGGAACTATTCAGCTACGGTGACAGTGCAAGTTTACGTCATGGGAGTGGACGAATACGATCCTGTTTTCACCTCGCCGGAGTTCTTGTTCGAAGTGCCTGATGGGGCAAAGAAAGGTCAGATTATCGGCAGAGTCCAAGCCAAAGATGAAGATGGGGGTGTTGACGGCATCGTTCTCTACTCGATGCTAGACACGTCTCCTTATTTTGAAGTTAACAAGTCTACAGGGGACATTTCCCTAAAGATGGACAGCTATAGTAGACAAGTTAGCCGCTCTAAAAGAGAGGTGCGTCAAATGACTCTAGATGTGACCGCACATAGTCCTCTGGAGACATCCCGCGTAGCAGTGGCCAAAGTCACAGTAGATGTGACCCACACGTCTTTTGGTATTCCATCAGACATGAACATGCTGCTTGTTAGTGTTATTGCTGTATCCCTTGGCACGATAGTCATACTAATATTAATTGCAGTGGCTCTGTTTTGTGTTAAATTGAGACGGCAAAAGAAATACCAAAAGGGTCATGGGCGAAAATTGGGATCAAGCACAATGATGCATAGGTTTGAGGAGACAAAAATTGCTGCCAATGAAATTATCTACCACCAAGCCCTTCCAGGATACACCACTGAGAGCAGCAACAACGCAGGTCCGTTTACTCGTGGGGGATCTCTGGACCCGTCCCATTCGAGTGGACGGGGTTCGGCAGAAGCAGAAGCAGCGGAGGACGATGAGATCCGAATGATTAATGAATACCCGAGAGTTTCCAGTATCTCTTCATCCATGCAAGAACGGATCTCAGCTAGAGGTCCCGATTCTGGAATCCAGCAGGATGCAGACCAGCTATCGGATGTGTCCTGCGAGCCTTCGATAGATGCCAGTCAGTGGTTCAAAGGGAAGAAATCTGGTAGTATAACCGGGTCGATCGTATCTGGGCAAGTGTACAGGGATGATGGTGGTGGCTATGTTGGTGTCGGGAGAGGACTTAGCATCTCCCACCCAAAGGACTACACCTTTCCCGCAGATGGAAAGCCTGCAGTGGACGGATCCCTGACAGCCATTGTGGCCAGTGACGAGGAGCTAAGAGGAAGCTACAATTGGGACTACCTTCTAAATTGGTGCCCCCAGTTCCAACCCTTAGCGAACGTTTTCACCGAAATCGCACGACTGAAAGACGAAACTGCCCCACCTCAGTCTCGAAGGTCCTTTCACCACAAGGCAAAGGCAGAGTCCAGGATCGACCCCCCACCTCTAATAACCTCGGTGGCCCACCCCGGGGCTAAAACTGTACCTCCAAAGCCTGCCATAGGAAGGACTTACCCAAATCTGGGCTCTTTTCGGAGGTCTCCCATCAGCGACCAGGGATCTATCTCCTCAGTCGCCATGTCCCCAAGCTTCTCACCCTCCCTGTCGCCATTGGGTGCACGATCTCCTGCCGTCACTCCATTCAGTGTCTCACAAGGGCCCTCTGCATCCATCATAAGCACAACTGAGCACCATCTTGAACACAGCGAGGAGGCTGAGCTAAGGTTTTAATTGAACTCAACTTTCATGCCCCATACTTGTTCGAATGCATACAGAAGCCAGTTTCTGCCGATGAGCTGAAAAAATAAGATCAAAATAAAGTGATTGAGATGCTTACTCAAAATTGTGACTTAATAGCTCATTCAATTTTGAGACAGGTTCTCAATTCTTTAAGCTAACTGCATTTGTTTGTTCATAGTGGTTGTACGCAGCTTCCATACAGTAACTGTAAGACCACAGGCCGTACTGGACTATGCCTTTATTATTTCCTATGGAACTCTTCTCCTGTTGATCAGAGTTTATTTGCACATTCAAGTGGGGACTCAGTCATGATGTCAATATTTTGTACAAAATCATTGTCTATATTTTTATACTTACTTATGGTTCCTGACATGAAATGACATTAATTTGTCATAGGGTTGCTAAAACCTCAGAATATATTTCTATATTTGTATATTTGTAGCTTGTTCTGTATACATGTCTGTACTGTACGCTGGTTGTATTTCTTGTTTTGTTTCGCTTTCTTTATTCTACACCTTGAAATGAAGGTTGGCATTAATGCTTTATGAAGTGGGATTTTTGTATCAGATTATTGTAAATATTTATGGTAGAAGACACATTCTTGTTTGAACAAATGGAACATCAGTCGGAATAGCGTATTGTATGATAGGATTTTCCAAGGAGCTGCTGTTTGATCTGACATCAAAAGGTAATCATGAATGTGAAATGCTGAAAACTTGTCTTAGTTCTCATCCTTTCACTTTCAGAGATGGAAAATGAGACTTGACATCCAGCGATTCTGTCCTTCAGGTGCCCTGGCTTTAAAGGAATAGTTCAGTATTTTGTAAATGTGGTTCTTTATAAAACTATTGCCGCTATTTTTTTCTCCTACAATAAAAAGTTGTCAGCACACAGGAGCAACACCACAGAGACTGAACCAACCTGTAAATGGAGCCAATAAAAATAATATAAGATACCTATCCATAAGCATCTCACAGACCCCTTTCTACAGAATACTGTACTATCCCTTCTATTGATCACTACAAGCCTTATTGGTTCCTATTATTCATTGTGGAAGAGACATTACATGAACCCCGGCTATATCCACACTAATCTATATTCATGTTTTGTTTTTGGCAGCAATTGGTGGTGAAATTTCTTATAGCACACCCACATGTCATACCATTGCTATTTAACCTCTGACCCCCTACGGTAGCTCTGCAGGGACACGCTGTCTATGAGCAAACCCAGGAAAATAGTTTTGTTGCTGATTTTGCTTTGAAAAAAGCTCTTTGCCTTCATGCAAGAATTATTAAAAAAAATAATAATAATTTTAAAGTTTGCATTGCCGAGATGCACAAGGTCATAGTGTGTTAGATGTAAAGGAAATAGATGACGTGACTATTTCTAGGTCTGCATGTAAACAACATATCACAAATACGGCCATAACCACATTCATGCTAACAATTGGGGAACTCAAATTCATGCAAATGCTGCCAATGCCATTTTAACATGAAACGCATTAGTGTGGATGTAGCCACCATTTTTCTCCATCACAAAACTTTCCAAATTGTAGATGGGGCCTATTCTTTTTTGTACACTCGTTTTAACATCCTTTAAATGTTCTTGTACAGAAGTTAAACAACACACTGAGAAACTCCAAAGTATACCCAGAATGTTCCACATTAGTTGTATGGAAACAGTCTATTGTGTCATTCATACGCTCATTCATAATTTACATAATGTTTTTCCAGAGATTGTCGCACCGGTGGATTTCTTGATGGTAATTGTGTTTTGGCAGGCTTTACCAAGTTGAATAATTAATCAGTTTGAAGACAGAAGCACCTTGCCAAGACATTAATACGCTCCTGTGTCTTTCCATTTATTGAAGAGGAATGTTTGCGTAACCACCCGTGTTACACCTGCTCTCAGCGCTAATACACTTCCATTCTAATTTATGATGAAGCTATATGAAGTAACTGCTAAATTATTTACAGTGATATGAAGTTTGTCAGGCCAAACATTACCTGCAGTATTTAATTGTGTGAGTATTGTTTTCTACCATGCCTCTAATGTTTAATGATTGTCCAAACTGTGTATTTAAAGGTGCCATATGAGAAAAAGTCACGTTCATTCTAGAGACATGTTTTGAGCTAAGTGCCTCAATAAAGTACTTATGTGAACATACTAGCATCTCTGTCTTATTTTATTTTATTTTTGACCTGAAAAGTAGTGAGGGTACAGCTAAAGGCAGAATCTAATCGACTCCCATTAAAACACTTATATAAAGTGCACAAAAGTAAGATACCATATTAGTCTCAATGTCTGGCAGACTAAAATATGTTGTTCAAGTCATTAAAAAAGATAAGAAACTGAGATGACCCAAGTTAGATGCACTAGGCACAGTAAACCAATTTTGAGGCCAATACAAAGAATACAATTCTTGGCCAATAGCTATTATTTAAGCTATTACCATGAAAATTGTTACATTAGCTTGACAGCTTGCACCTAAGGCAAGAAATAAAAAGAGCCTTTCCACAATCTGGGGTTTGAGAATAATATATGTACTGTATCTTCATGAAGCAGTTCATTAGAGGGTCCAGGAAAGCCAGCATATAGTTGATCTTAAATAGAAATACATAATAAATATAAGTCCATTTGATATCAATAGGAGCAATACTATCCAACTGAGTGAGAGGAACTGGGGTCAGGGTGGGTCCAAGAGTCAGTCCTTCTGAGGTTCAATCTGACTCTGAAAGTCTGTAAATTTACAGTGCTGTCAAAAGTAAATAAAACTATAAATGTATGTTTGCAAATGTTTATTATATTGATATTTTCTATTAGTTTACAAAATGCAAAGTGAATTAACAGAAGGCAATTCTAATTGAAATCAATATTTGGTGGGACTTTGGTGCAGTTTGAGCAGTTCCACTGTCTCAGTTTTTGTAGGGTCTCAGCAGGTACATTTGGAGAATCCCAGACAAACCCACACCAAACTGGACTAAACCAGACCATCAAATGTTAGAAGTAAATACCAGACTAGGGCTGGGTATTGCGACCAATTTGGCTATACAATTCTTATTTATATGGTTTTGAGTCAATTCAATTCCTATTTCGATTAAATATTGATTAATTGTCAGTATTTCTCTTAAAATGTAAGCTTTGCAGACATTTGCAAACCATTTTTAAATATGCTGGTAACTAAAACCCTCCCACTTGGCTGTATTTCTAAAAAGCACATTTACATTTCCAACAGGGTCACACAATTGGTTTATAACTTTTTACTTTTACTTTACTATTACTATTATAATAAACATTATAACAATAAACTAAAATGAACATCATTTTTAATAAAGTCGACATTTTTACCAGTGCATAGACTTCAGTTTAGCTGGCGCTGGCTTTAACTGGCTAGTGCAACCTTCCGCCAACTTTCTTCTTCTTCTTTGGCGGCTCAGTCTCTTCTTCATTTGTTTTGTTTTGTGTTAAGTGGAGCAGCTCAAAAGATTGCAACATCTTGAGGACAAGAGGTGAAGTACAGATAATATTCCCATTCTCTGAAGCACGCTCATTAAGGGATTTCCCAAATTTATATTGTTTCATTAAATTGAAGATCTATTAAAATTGGAGAATCAATTTTTTATCCAGCCCTAAACCAATTTCTTCCCTTTGAACCCAGTTAGAACAAGACCAGTACCACAGGCCACACCTCTATAAAACTTTTGCACAGTACTGTATATCTAATAAGTGTCTTTATAAGAGCTTTACAGTCAGGTGATACCGATCATTGAAAGAAAAAGAGGCATGGAGTCTACGTCTCCTTTGTCTCCAATTCTTGTAATGACACCCCCACCATTGTCACAGATGCTCATGATCAAACAAGAATTACTCTTACACAATTGTAAGTGCACTCAAACAAAAATCTCTTTAAACCACCACAACTATATCTCTAACCTGTGTCTGTGGTGCCCTTATAATATCTATATAGATCACCGCGGCCCATAGAACTGCATTAAAGCTTTTACCAACAAACAGTAATTCTCAAACTCACCGAGTAAGGCTACAGATGGACTGACCTCAGACACTCACACTCAGGCCTTTCATTCAGGAACACAGGAAAACATATCTCACGTAGTGTGTGTTAGATTAATGACAACCATTAAGTGCTGTATTGATGGCCGTGTAAGGAAGATAAAAAGCAGTGTGAAAGACAGCTGATGAATGAAGAGGCTTATTCAACCTGCGAGAGCTTAAGGATCACTTGAGGAAAAGGAAACACATGAGACGTGTTCAATTTATAAAGGGAGCTGTAATGGCGACTGATTGTGCTTCTTAATTAGCTCTGTTCTCTTGTTTTGATGAATGTCACAATCCCGTTCTGTAATTGGATTCTGATTACTTTGCATTTGGGTTGTGAAACCTAAAAACAGTGTCCACACTATTACCTTTTTTAGTTTAAAATGCATATTAGCGTTAGATTAAAAAACAGAGTGAGACCAAAACTTGAATTCTGATTTGGAGTATGGCTTTACTTTTGGATCAGTGTTGAACTGTTGGGGACATCAAGGAATTATTCAGTGACTCCCCAAATATTTTCAAATAAAAAAATTAAATAGGTTAAGCCACTCCCTCTGAGGGACATAAACATATCTCACAGACCAGTTTAGTTTCGAATGGACAAAGTCTCTTGAAAGAGGGACGAAACATCTTCTGTCCCAAGACTCATGACTTGACTGGACATCCAGGAAACATTGTTGTTTTTTTGGTGACCAAGGCAGTGTCCCAAAACACTCCCTTGTCCCTCAACCTTCACTACATAGTGCTACGCTACATAAGCAAACGGCAGGTCCAACTTGCTGCAACATGTCCCCATCTCTGCTATGTGTAACAGGGTTAATATTGTGAATGAGTCCACTTGTCGTTATTCTCATTTGGGTGTATGTACTTTGGGTAAATAGATGCCCCTTCTTAGTAGCTGGTAGTGACACAATGAATATGCTGCCAGCCATGAGAGACGGGTACAGGGTGGGTTGCTGTTATTACCACAGTGTTCATTGGATAAGCTAAAAGATAATTTAATGGAAACATAAATAAATCACGTCCTGCAAATTGAGAGTTCTGCATTTTGATTGGCTGTTGAATATTTGAGAAAGCCCCCGGGTCTGCTTTGTCCAGTTGTAACAAAGTGGGAAAGACAGTCATTGCAGGACAAGTCAACAACAGCACCGACCATGATGCAAAACTGGTAATGAATTAGTCCCATTTTGAACGAAACATGAAAAATACGTCTGAAAAAGGACATGCTACTACAATAAGGACTCGGACAAAAGACTAGTGATAGGTCGAGCCAGTCCAAAGAGACTCTGTGAGCAATGTCAGAGGAAATTCTCTGTTCCTGCTGTCTGGTAGAGATTTGTCTGTCTATTAACACAGCATCAGTACAGTGTCCCGCAGTGTCACACTTTTTCCCACTTTAACAGACTTGTCCTACATTTGGTTAGTCGTGGTCTGGTCACCTTGAGATCAGTAGAATCGTGTCTACCTCACTGACACAGTACTCTCAGTGTAACTTTCCTATCCCTGGAACAAGGCCTTATCACAAGACATTAGATGAGCGATGACTCAAATAGAGGGAGCAGAAAGAGGCTTATACAGTGGACCCTAGCAGAGTTGCATTTGTACAAAATACACTAAAAGCCTTGCATCGTCTCTACTTGAAACAAATGACGTCTGTGTATATGGTGCTGCTCTGTAACAACAAGAGTCTGTAGAGGGATCTGGGCCTTCTATTGGCTAAAAGTTACACAGTTCCCCTTGAACACTTATTTAACTTGCTTCCCTCAGTGTCTGTGACATCTTCCTGTGATGAGCCCACGTCTCTGATCAGTGCATATTTTGTTCTATCCAGATATATACTTTCTGGAGTATAAAATGCACCAAATGCATAGCCTTAGATGATGTTTTTATGTGTTGCCTTTATTGGATGGGTCTGATAACATGGCCTAACTGGAATGACATAGCACAAACAGGCCTTAACAGGGAATTTGCTGCTTTGTAGTCTGATCAGGTGAGCCACAGTATTGCCTCATTTTCTGAAATCTCAAGTATTTCAAATGTCAGGAGGAGAACTCTATGAAATCTGAGGCCTCCACCAAGTGACATTTTAGATTTATATCCTTGCATATGCACTGTCACAGCTCATCCGCAAACGAAGAAGACCCTACTTTTACATCTCTGTCCAGCATCATGGGAATCGCTTGCATCACTCTCTTTTAGCCAGAGGCCGGACAAGTCTCAGCGATGCCTGATGAAACGAAGTGGAAACTGCTCCAGGGCTGTTTGTCTGCTTCAAGGCCTGCCCCCGACTGTGGCCTAAACCTAAAACCCCGTGGCACTTACGCAGCAGAATCACGTGTATTTAGTCCGTGGGCCGGAAAGATGGGTGGAACGGGCCTGCGCTGGACGACCCACTGATGATATACTGAGCCCGCGTGTCACTGCAGACGATGAGATGAGTGCTACTACCCGAACCTTGGATCCGAGGTCAGTGTATATACAACACGGCTCCGACGATATGAGCAAAAGTTCAAAAGCCGAGTCATTACTCAAAGTTTAAATGAAAGGCTGGGGCTAAACCAAAGCAAAGGTGTAATTTTCTCGTCAGCGCAGAGTGGATATACTGGAGGCTACTCTGTTAACGTGCAATCTTCAGGCCGTCCCGTACCTTCACTTTATATTGTGTCCGTCATGGAGCAACCCGTGGTGTCCTGCTTCAGTGGCTCTAATATGAAGTCAGGGGGTTATTTTCCAAACAAAGACTGCTCGAAAGACTTCTTTGCAAAAGCCACATCCCCAAGTTGGTACCAGTTCAGTTTTCAGAGACTTCAGGGCTGCAGTTAGCTTGTCAAACTCACTATTGGCATATTTCCACTGGAGCAGTATGGTAGGGGTCAGATCTTTGTGGCACAAGGAATAAAAGCATCCAAAGAAAAACAATTATGACTTTAGTGACTCCTTAGCTTTAGTTTAAGCTGAATTTAAGGAGGAAAATGCGTTAGATTGTCTGGTTCAGTCATATCCAAGAAGAAAGGATAACAAATCCTTTTTTGCAAAACATAACATTTATCTACAACTGCTTTTTTCTGGTTTTAGATAAAGACAGAGTCACAGAGTTCTTCCTTCATCAAATAAATACGTTGCATTCTCTGTTTATGTTGCAGTAAACTCAAGCAGTTTTTTGGATGATAAAAAGTGAACCATTGTTTTCCATATTCTCATGGATTATATTATGATGGGACACTGAATTTTGCCATGTTAATTTGCGTTTGTATGTTACAGTCTGTTTCACTGAGCTGTGCCTGCACCTGTCACCTGAGTTTCCTCACTGCTCTGTGCATATCTTGGTGCAGACTTCATGGCGGATGCTGCTGAGTGAGTGCTGCAGCAAGAGTTGTGTGAGCGGACGGCTTCTTTTGACGCCAGCTGAGTGATACTGTAAAGGTTATTAGCCGGACAAAAAACTACATACGTTTGCAGAATTTGGAAGAAACTCTAAGACTCCCCAGAAAACCAGTGCTGCCTTGTATTTTCTTTCTCCACGGCTGCGTGAGCAACAAACGGTGGAGACAAGTGGAAAGAAAGAGAAGTGATGCTCAGGTGAACAATAAACGAAACATCAACGGCTATTTACTTTGTAGCAGCCTTACTTTTATCTGATAAAGCTCAAGATGACTGTTATCTGACTGTTATAACCCTTATCCTGGAAGAAGGTGACTTTTGCATTCAATTTTAAAGGTTAGTGCTGTTCAAACAGTCCGTGCAAATCACTTCTGTCTCTTCATTTAACTTAATGATTCCCTATTTCATTTAGCTGAGAAAGTCCATGCAGGCCTTCGGAAATTTAAGCGAAAAATTTTATGCTGGGAATACACCAAAACAATCTCACACAGACTTACTCGTCTTTATTTTAGTGTATTACAATATATCTAAGTGTTAAAAGCCTACTTCAGACATGATTTGAATCATATAGAGACACGCTAACTGGAAACATGTGTTATGAGACTCGACAATTCAGAGAGCTTGTTAAATGGATGAAATTGTATATGACAACAATCTTACACCCAATTAGCATTTTTACTCACAATCTATTGTAACTACTTGTGCAGATGGAAATGAGTTTGTCTGCTAAAACCTGGCACAATTCATTCTTGCTTCTTGTTAAGTCAACGTTTTAAAGTGCACTTGTACTTGTTAAAATGGAGAAAGAAAGTGCCCCCTGAAGGCAACAACCAGCTGGGCAAGTGCAGTAACAAACTAAAAATCAACGGTCCTCAGTGGCTGCTGTACAAGGACGATAAGCTGGTTCTTTATTTATTTCGTTTTTTTAAGCACTGTGCCTGGAAAAAAAATAAAAGACCGCATAACTCTCTGATTTACGTATTCAGGTCAAAGGCTTCTGAAATGAATTTAGCAGTGTCACAATGTAAGGCAGTGTTTTGTTACTGGAAACATGTCAATATTAAGAAAACCTCCTTTTCACCCCAAATGCTCCCCTCCGTTTTTATTAAATTCCTTTGCCACATATGAGCTGGACAGTCTCGAACTGTAGCCACACTGCTGACCACAAGGCAATATTTCTGCTTTATAAAGCCTTACTGAAATATCTGCAGCTATTTTTAATGTCCACGTCTATGCAATCATGTGGATACCCGGACTATCATTATCCAGAAGGGGACAAGTGGAAGAGTGCTTACTTGTGCCTAATAATGCAGAGTAATAAAACAAAAATGCATGGTGGTTTGACAAACAGCAGAATTTTCAGTGTTTTTCAGTGAGCCACACTGCTGTTCATTCTTAAAACAAATGGCTCACAAAGGAAGCATTCAGTTCAGTCCCAAAACCTGCTCAAGAACAAAGGTGCTTTTATTCGTAGTGATCGGTTCCAGCGTCTGATCAAAGACTATGCTAATCACCTCATTTCATGCATTGTTGGAGGAATTTCCTTTGTTGCCACTAGCAACCATTTAGATTTGTGCAATATTGTAATTTTCTTGCAACACATTGAAAGAATGAGTCATTTTTGTTCTTGCAGCATGATGCCAAAAGCCTTCCCTCAAAAGGACAACTATTTACCAAATGTTGTATTATAGACAGTATTATAGTCACTGTTGTGTCAGACAGATGAAGCTTGTCAAAAGTTTGAGTTTGCTGGTGTTTCTCCCCAGGGTTGTGGAGGAGAGTAGACAGCTGCACAATGCCTCTGTGTACTCAAACAAATTAATTTAACATAAAAAATAACAACTTTAAGTCTGATTTTCACTTTTACACATCACATGATGTTTTTATCGACGAGATGGCTTAAAACTGCATTACCTGAAATTTTCTGGCAGCATAGTGACCTCTCCTGATTTTATTCTTTTTAAATTAAACTACACCAATCTGCTACTGCAAAATATTTGAAAATAAATAAATTAAAAAAAAACAAAGTTTGGTGCTTACCATAAACGTCTGTGAGTTCAGTGTCAGACTGTTACGATCCCACAGTTATCTCCGTCTTTTTAAACATTGTGTGAATAAATTTTGGATTGCATTGGATTGCATTTCACATTTCACTTTGCTTTATTTGTCTATTTTGCTCTGTTTCTTGCATCTGTAATTATTCATTGTATTTGTGATTTCCTACTGATAAAAGATTAATGACATGGGTTTAAATTAAATATGGATTTGATTCAAGGTACATTGTATGGCCTGCAGTTGAACAATATAAAAACTGTGTAAAAGTGCTGTGACCAAATCACATTCCAAGATATTTTCTATGGTTTTACTGTAGTTAATGCAGCCAATGAGGCTGACCACATTACCGCCTAATGGGCGTTAAAGTGATTCAAATAATGTCTTAAACAGTGCATATGAAGTTTCTGCTGTTTGTGTTAATTCTGTATTAATAACATGTCTCTAAAGGCCCTACTCCAATTTGATTATTATATTTCTCCAGTTCAACTGTAATAGAGCCACTGAAGAGACAACACATTCACCACAATAAAAGCAATCTACAGGTGGCACACCCCCTGTTGGCATGACAACAGTAATCAACAGGTGGCACACCCCCTGTTGGCATGACGACAGTAATCAACAGGTGGCACACCCCCTGTTGGCATGACAACAGTAATCACAGCATAAGGGAAAGTCTGATAGTTTGTTTTTGAGTAAAAGCCAAACACTGTATAAGAATTAATGTGGTCATCATGTAAACCTTGTTGTCGAATTTGAGAAAATGCCCATTGACATTTATTGTGCAACTGCATAATAAATAAATCAATACCTCAAAATAAAGCACATTGGTTTTGATCTGTGTTATCCACTGTAGGTGTTTGCGTGCAGCTATTTATACACAGAAATGAGGATGTTTCTCTGTTGAGATCATAAAAACTGGACAAATGACTCCTCATTAATCACAAGCCTCAAGAGCATATTACATTGGATCCAGTGATTCAACAAAAATGCTCTTAATGGCATAGGGGACCCTTCTGAGTCTATTCTTACAGATAGCTACAAAAATTAACTCTTTGTCAGAGGTTCCAGATAGCTTTCATTTACTCAGGCTGCGAGGGGCTAAGGGGCTTTGAAGCCGTAATGACTATAACGACTGGGGAATATAATGGCTTTAACATGGAGTCTGCAGAAAAGCTTGGTGCAGAGCTCCCTTTGTACTTGTGCTGGTAGTCTTGTATTCAAAAGCACTTTCTATAATGAAGCCACCAAAGTCGGCAGATTTGAAGCTAACCTGAGCTTGGTAATGTCTCCTTACGATATTATCCAGGCACAGGTCTCATCTGGATGATATGGAATATGGTGTGACAGAAAAGAGGAGTAGCTGTAGGGAACTCCACTCTAATGCATTTGTCATTTCAAAAGAAAGTCTCACCCAGAGTTAGTAATAAAGAGTGTAAAGAAACTAGGACTTTTTTCTAATACTTTACATGCATTATCCTATACTCAGCCCATTTAGCAGCAGTTGTATAAATTAAATCATTGGCAACATCTTACAGCCATTTTCAAACACCCACCTCTTACGGGACTCTCAGAGCACGGTAAGTTTAATTACATGTACATCTGGGATTTATATAATTACCACTCTTTGCTAAGTATTACTCATCTTTAGCATCTGCAGAGTCACTTGAGAGTTTTACAACAGCTACGGTGGCCCTGCAGGGACTCATGGGGCATTGTTGGGTTTCTCTCTAAACTAAACTTAAAAGACAATGCCCTAGAACTGCTCTAATTATAAAGTGCGATGAGACTATCACATGTTAATCCCATACTGTTACAAAACTGTGATTATAAAAATTAAATTAATTAAGTAATTCAATTTATAGACCAACTTTTTTGTTTTGTTGCAAAATAAAATACAATTGCTTTACTATTCCATATTCCATGTTACTGTACATGTCCCCAGATTCAACATGGTACTTGTTTTTTTTTTTTGTTTTTTTTTTTTTTGCTGTTCACTTTCTATGCAAAGTAAATTGGGTCTGGAACCTCTCTATTGAACCCAACTTCCACCCAGCTTAATATGAAAAGAAAAATCCAAACTATTAAAATGGGAGGGGTGTTATGCAGTGATTTTTAATTTGTATAAATTGTTTTGGGATATGTTGATACTGCCACTGAATTCTGATTGGTTGCATGTCTATCCAAATGGAATAAGAAATTTGTTTGTTCTACCCTTGGAAATTAAACTTGCATTGACAATAGAATAGAAAACTACGGATGGCCAGGCTATACCTTGAGGCCATAGGTTTGTTTATTTAAAAACAGCAAATGACCGATATCTTCATCAGACTTTCTTAAATCTCAGCACTGGAATGATGCCAGATAGAAGAGGTCAGGCCATGTGTCCTTTCAACAGATCCAAATCTAGCTTCAGCCTTAATAAAACGTTATGTAATCTTGACTGAGATGGTTTTCATTTTACTGTGCGGATGAAAGTTGCTCCCGATTCAGTTTTAGCTTTCTGAACTTGTTGAACTCTGCTGTTTGCGCTCTACTGTGGATCTTCTTTGTCCGACGGCTCTTTGCTGCGGATCAGCTCCTGTAGAAGCACATCCAGTTAAAATGACTCCAAATCTGAGTCATGTCCGTCCAGGTCCAGCCATTCTCGGATTACGCGTAAACCTCTCAGACCCGCAGCTTGCACGGACGTTTTCTCTCTGGGTTTCCTTAGAAGACGGCCCGGCTCTGCTCCAGGGATGCTCCTCATCCTCAGCTTTAACCACAATCCCTTCCCCAAACACTCCTCGGAGACGCTCCCCTTCCTTCGATTCCTCTTGTCTTGTGTTTTTTCCTCCGCTCTCTCTTCAAGGTCTTGCCAGGCTACTTGCGTGACTAGAGTGGAAAAAAAAAAAAACGCTTTGGAAACCATTGGCACGCGAGCCCCGAATCTATTTTTGGAGTGGTCCGTTTTTTTCTGTAAAAACAAAAAAGCCACAGGGAGAAGTCAGGGCGAAGGGGGTCTGGTTCTCATTTGCCCCGCCAGCGTCACTACTACCGCAGCTCTTCGGGGGGAGAAGACAAAAAAAAAAAAAAAAAGGGTGGCTCGCACTCACGAAGAGAAGTGTTTTTCCTGCGATCCTTCAGCCAAAACTCTGGACTCTCGTCTTGTCACTTAGCAACCATTCCAACCTGCTTCCCATTACGGGGCCATCTGCTCATGTTACTTTGTTTTGATTTGTTTCGCCCGTTTTTCAAACTTTTGTCTCCAACTCCGCTGTGATTAAATTACAGCATTTAAATTCGCCTTTCGTTGCTAATTCATTTGCATCAGGCTCGGTTCTGTGCGCTGCAGTGGTGGGCCCGGCTGCTAAAGCATTCAGGGCAGCTACAGCGACACGTTCTGTCCATGATTTGTTGCCTAAATTGTGTACAGCGGTTTGGGGATGAGACGGCTGTGAATCCAATAAATGATACATGAGGCAAAAGGGAATACTCTCTGTAGTGTTTGTGCTTGTCTGTGAGCAGTAAATTTATCACGGCATCGCCAAAGTATGTGCTTTAACTCAAAATGTCTGAAGTATTTGCAGCAAAACAGTGATGACGCTATAACTAGGCAGTCTGCAGTGTAAATGCACCACTTTCAAGTTGTGACAAAGTATTTGAGGTTGCTCTTGGTCTTGAGACTGGTTTTAAGACAGTTTATAAAGGTATTGGTCTTGTCTTGGTCTCGAATTCGTGGTCTCCATCTTGTCTTGGATTTCAAGACCAACCGAGATCACCACAAACTTCTTTTATTTCATCTACATTTCAAAATCTTTCTCTATCACCAAACACTAACCCTCCAGGAGTTTCAACTAAAACTTGGCATGGACTGGTCTGGATTTTATAATGGCTTCCTGGGATCTATTCCAGTATAGCCTATCTGAGAATGATTTTGGTCTCAAGTTTCAGCCTATACTCGATCTTTGTCTCGATCTTTATGGGCATTTTCACACCTGAAAGTCCACACTGAGGTCTGCACTAAGATCTCACGAATTGTTTCGTTTTTAACACGGAGTATTCGTTAGGTTCTGTAACTTTTGGTTTCACACTAGTTTTTTAAAAGCAGACTATCAGACTTTCACTGATGCTGTGATTACTGTTGTCATGACAACAGGGGGCGCACCTCCTGTAGACAGCTTTTACTGCGGTCAGTCTGTCTCTTCAGAGGCTCATTTTACAGTTGAACTGGAGAAATACAATAATCAGACGGGAGTAGGGCCGCCAGATATTTATATTAAATTAGTACAAACAGCAGAAACTTCAAATGCACTGTTTAGGACATTTAAATCACTATAATACTCATTAGGAAACAGTCAGCTTCACAGGAGACATCTGCGGCAGTGTAGCAAGAAAAATAGAGGCATACAAAATGTAAAACAATGTAATCTATGCGTTTTATGTGTTTTAAACCCAACCAATATTCGTTTTCCCCGTCTTCCTCCACCATTCTCTCTTCTTTGTGTGTTTAATTGGCAGTGATTTCCTGACCTTGGTTCAGTTTGATCCAGACTGAGGCCACCTCTTTTTGCAGGACCAAAGAACAGATGGAGCTTTCACACCTGAAGATTTGGTTCAACCAAAACAGGAAAGTCTTGAAGACAATCCAATTTAATACACATTACCCCTGAAGCAGTATGGTACCAGTCAGGACTGTACAGCACACTTTTAGTTTTTTCCATTGTTTAAATGAGTAAAACACATTCTGAATGAATTTTCCATTCCATAACACTTTGATAAGTTTTTTAAAGCTTTATTGAGGTGAATCTAAACATTGTAGTCTGTTGACTGGACGATAGAGAATGCTCACTTGGAATGCAATAATACAGCTTTCGTTTTCCATTAATTTTATTGGTCTTTCAAGGCATTTAAGATAAATATGAATGGTACTCACTTTGCTTTCCTTTTTTGTCAGTTAATAATCTTTCAAACAGAGGGGAACAAATGCATCAAACATGAGCAAAATGTAGAAAGCTGATGCAGATCCTACAGCAACTTTTGTCATACTTCTACGTCATTTTTTACAATACACTGTGCTCTTACCCTGCACTTTAGAAAAAACGCAAGCCTCTTAAGAGTTAACCCAAACCAAACTGTGCCACAACACAGACACAGCATAGGATCTAGTCTTGGGAAACTCCATAATGATGTAACCGTTGCTAAGACTTTTAAGTTTGGCTATTAAGTCTGACATCTAATCTAGATTTGTCAAGACACTAGCTGTAATTATGCCATTTTACAAAGAGATGCTGCAGTCTGCCTGTGCCAGAACCTGATGGCATGAATGAAAGCAGAGAGCCCTGTGGTTGTACAGTGTAATGACTCACAGCGGTGCACTGCGTCTCTGATGACACAGTGTTTCCCATCACAGAACCACTGATGGGAAATCTAGAGCGAGGAAAGCATAGCGTCTCAGCTGATTCTGTCAGAACAAAAGCTGATTTTCCTACTTCCAAACATAAAAGCAGACAACATGATCCAGCCATTAACTGATTCTTAGTTGAATAAAGTTCATTGTGTGCCTTATTTGTGTCATTTACATAAAAAAAACAAAACAAAACTCTCTACTCTCTCTTAAACGAATCCGTTTGTTGGCTGGGCAAAGGAAAGTGTTAAAGCCAGGACAGCACAGTCTGTCAGGAGGCGACACAGAATTTGGCCACATGCAAGACAGTATCCTTTACTGTTTGTTGTAAAGCACAGCAGCAGAGAATTTGGCATCAATCACAGCAGCAGTAAATTACCCAAAGTTTTGTCACAAGACAAAATAGAGTATGTGAAAAGAGTAAAGCAGAGCATTTCAAACCAGACAAAGCCTGCCTCAAGACATAGCAGCAGAGTCTCAAGAGTTAAAAGAAATAAGTAATTAAAATGTTAACTAAAGCTCATACTGCAGCTACAGACATTAATACCATGGTTAAAAAAATACAGTATGTAGCTCCTGTCGTGGGGAGGAGGGGCTTAATTGCAATAGGCATTACTTCCACTGTCATGAGTTTAATTTACATTAAAACAAGGGGAAAACCCACAAGAATTGGAAAATTGGTGCCGTTACAGTTGACAGAACATCTGACCAGTCGGCAGAACTATGTGCAAATTAGCATTTAGATCAGGCATTATCCATGAGAAATAGTGAGGGGGTTAAAGTGAGGATTAGTGCTAACTGCTCCATCCCTCTGCTACTATTTTCAATCATTTAATTACTATTATTAATTATGATTGTTATCAAGATTTGTTGTGACATAAAATACAAGGCATGAAAACAGAATAGTTACTTAATGGACCTGCCACAGACGGTAGAAAAATGATTTGATTTGTTCCAAGAAAGAGGACGTGTGTTTAGGTCGAGAATATCAGCTGAATGAAGGATACAAATATGTTTACGTAAAAGTGGAGATGCTTTAAAATTGAGGACCAGATGCTGAAAATCAATACAAAATGTTCAAGTGGCCAGTGAGAGTGTTTAAAGACATGTAGAGTATTGGAGATATACAAGTGACTGAATTCTGAACCTGCTGAAATTCATAAAAGGACTTAAATAGGCCAAAGAGAAGAGAATGGCAAAAATCAATATATGTGTGACCATGTGACCATGGCCTGGCATGAACAAGGAGTGCAGTGTTTTTTGGAGCAAGAGATCGACAGAGACAGCTGATGTGAAGGTGGAAGTGGGCAGACTGGGTAATATTACATTTGTGGTTTGGGAAAAAAAACAGGCTTAACTGGAAGAATGATTGACAGATGTTGCTAGTTTAGGAGAAGACTAGTTTAAGAAGTATTCTATTCCTGTAGCTGTAGTTTCCTTTTGTTTATAGCCACTAAGGTTCTGCCACATTGTGCAATTTTAGCAATTATGTGCGATTACTATACATCACACTGTGCCACTCAAACCAGCTACAACGCACATTTGATATGTCAAGCTACAACGCATATTTGAAATGTCAAGCTGCGATTAGAGAAGCAGAGCATGTCAACTTTGAGTGGTATTTCCATGGTTAAAAAAAGGGAAAACTTAACAGGGATAAAGTGATTTGGAAAAAGAGAACAACTGGGTTCTCAGAGAGCTTGTTTAGATAAATCTGTCTAACTGCTATGAAAGGTTTTTATACTATGACTGTTACAGGCAGTCTATGGTTGCGACTGTGAGATTGGTCATTCATTGTGCAGCATGTGATTTTGGCACATCTAATTGCTTTTTTTTTAGTTTTTTTAGAAAACTTACATACATACCTATATTGTTTTGTCCAGTGTAAAAGCTCTAGTGGACCGTGGTTCAGACCAAAAAGCTAGTGTTTCATAAAAAAAAAGAGGTTGTCTCAGTTCGAACCAAACTAAACCAAGGTGTGGGCTGTTTCTAATGTAAAATTTTTGGACAATAGTTTGGACTTTCCATCCAGAGACAAGAAAACTGTGAACAATGCAAGGTGTTAATGTAGTGGACATTTATTCAACAGTCAGTGTGAGCCTCCCCAAATGAAGACTCTATGCAGGCATGTAATTGGCCAAAGCTTCTGGTATGTGTAACATTCACATCTGTTTAAAACCTTGATAATGCACAGCAGAGTGCCTCATCAAAAGAAGGTTGTGGGTTCAACCCCCGGGCTGGCTGGCACCGCCTTTCTGTTCTCTCTGGCTCCTCAGACTTCCTCCTATCCTCCAAAGACAAGCATGTTGTGAATTGGTGAATCCAAAGTGCCCCCAGTGAATTAATATGAGTCTGTTTCTAAGTATCAAGTTTGTGACTAACTGGCAATTGTCCAGGCTTTACCCCGCCTCAGCCCCAAAGATCCTGAGACAGGCTCCAGTCACATGCCACTCTTAACGAGACTAAGCAGAAGAAGATGAATGATTTGTATTACAATATGCTGTTAGATGTTTAATATCAGATTTTTTCTTTCAACATTTAACTAGTCCGCTATTCTTTAATTGTCAATGCTCAAAGCATATACAGAACACAAGATGCGGGTTTCTCTGCGAACCCACTGGACTCTTTGAATGTTTGACTCAGCGCCAAGTGCATACATTCATGAATCATAGGAATATGGCACGATATAACCACCTGATATAAACACAGCTGGGGAAAGTTTACAGACAAATATTGTGAAATTCCCCCAAAAATCAGCTAACCTATACTCACAGATACTGAGAGAAAAATCCCTTAAGGTCTTCTGAGAAAACATAGTCTCCTAATAACACATAAATATGCTGTCCAGACAGCTTCAGTCTGATAAAGCAACAATAAAGCCCGACTGTTAGAAGTGAAGAACTTAGCACTCAGCACCTGCTTTAAAAGATATCTCTGCTTTCCAGCTCTATCCATCTAAGGCCTATAAATTTTGCCTTATGAAAACATGCACTGACAGCCGTAAGTAAGAAGACCAGAGGAGGGCATGAGTCATTTTCATATCTCTCTTTTTCAAACCATCATATATTAAAGTGCACATGTTTGACTTTGGTACATGCTGGCTGGTATGCACTTGAAAAACCATTAAGCGTTGATTTGCAGTCAGCTGATGTGTAGATCTATGTATGATTGCTCACTGTGTGACATGTGAATAAAACTGAATAGTAATGCATCTGTAAATCAGTTTGAATGTCTTTAGATTTAGTGGATTAAGTGGATTAGTAGATTGAAAAAGATGAAGAGAAACCTTATGTTGATGAACCACTTGACAACAGACAAGTCTGAAATTTGGCAGTTGGGATTTTTGGTGTTTCCTATTGCTTCTTGCCACATACTGTATATACTATGTAACTTTGGTTGCCCATCAGGCACCCACTTGCCAGGTAGTATGTGTAACATCAACAGCTCTTGTCTAAAGTGAATTCTCACCAGAGGCTACTACTATCCAGTTAGTAAAGGTGATCAGAGTGGTCAAAGATGTTACTCAAGTAGAAGAAAAGTTGCTTAAATCATTTCCCAAGTAAGAATAGTCAGTCCCTCCAGGATTTCACAGCCATTTTTTGTGATTGTTGCAGTCTTAAAAAACTTTTTTGCGGGGCATTTTTCAAAAGTTGCAATGAAAAGTTGCAGTTATTTCTCCAGTATAACATTATCTATTTACAACGAAACCACAATGTTCAACCCCATTTTGAGTTTCCATGAGTTTTTCTTAGAAATCAGCCTATTAATACAGGCTGTATGCCCATTAACCATCTCCAATAAATGACTTCATCCAGCCTTTAGATTCAGGATTTGATTCCCACTCCTTTCTGTATTTTTCAGTGTAGCTACCTGGCTAAATGTTTAGTTTATGTCACAAAGAGGCACAGAGAGACACACAGTGGACAAGTTGAGTGAGTGACTGAGCCTGTATGAGTCTCTGGTTTAATAATAAATCCACGTTCTGGACGCAGAGGTGAACATCTCCTGCTCTGATGCAGCTGAGGGGGACTGCTGTGAGCTGACTGGTCCATCTGAGAGCTCTTTGGGTCGGGGGAGGGGCGCACGGAGCACCCGCTGCTCGCTGAGAAGAATGAGAACGAGTCTCCTAAAGTTTCCAGTAACATCAGGAAAAGTCGCTAGATTTGCCACTAGTCACTTTTTTGAAAGAGTTGCAAGGTGTCTGAATAGTCGCTAAATATAGCGATGTGGATATGGATGTTCTAATAATACATCCATGTTAGCAACACTGGAAGCAGGATTTGACATGGGCTCATTCTTCTTCGTGGGTTTTTGGCAGACAGTCAGTCCTGTGACGACTCAGGTGATGAAACTCGCCAGAAATGGTCAATCGTACCTGTAAGGTACAAGGAAGTTGCAGCATTTGGACAAAGCACACTGATTTAGCGGAGTTTGGTTGATTTTGCGTTAATAGCTGCAATCGCAGCATCTCGAAATCCTGGAAGGACTGAATAGTTCATCAAATTGTTCAAAAGAAGGCACTGGTAAGTGTAATGTTTTGTCCCTCATCCAAGGGACTTGGTTGCAGTATTCACTGAACATACTGCTACGAGTACACTGGTGTGCTACCAACCTGGTCACTATAAGCTACTATTAATTACAATAAAAAACTTCCTGACAAAAACATAAGTAAAAAGGATGTTTTAGGTACATAAATAGTTCCAGAGCGGTCACTCAGGTCTCTTATGTGAATGTCGCCAGCAGGGGGCAGAAAGTTTAAGTTTCACATTTTGCCTTGAACCTATTCATTTTGGAATACTATCAAACCCTTAATTGCATGATGTTCAAATCTACACTCAGGTTGATGGATTTGTGGTGTGAATCCTTTGCTTGCAATACTAACAGATTGTTCTAACACTTTCTTTTTGTTAACACAAGATTTTTTACAGACACACAAAACATTATGCATTTTGTATTAATACTATCATGTAGTGCTAATGTTATTTTGGCTTTATTAATTAAAAATATTGCACTCTCTCAGACACACTGTTCTTTGGGTCATTTCATCCTAAAAGGTGCACTGTTGGTATGCTGGGTTGTGAAGTGGTAGTGGACCCATCTTTATCCCAGAATAAGAAGTTCTGGCACCATAGAGCATTTTGGGAAAACAATACAAATGTGTTATGTGTCAGTATGGCACTGTCTACAATAGTCTTTTAGGCACATCTTGAGACCTATTCTGGCTTAAATGTATGACACTATGTGTTAATGGAATAAAATCAGTGTTGAGAAAGGGCTGTGAGATTCCAGGTGTAACC
Source organism: Rhyacichthys aspro (assembly GCA_036850595.1). Lineage (NCBI taxonomy): Eukaryota > Metazoa > Chordata > Actinopteri > Gobiiformes > Rhyacichthyidae > Rhyacichthys > Rhyacichthys aspro. Next base: position 19,737,139 of record CM072160.1, read on the forward strand.
TCATCCGTCTTGGCTCACTTTCTCACATTTGCATATGTCACTTAGCCGTGGGAAAAGGTGCTCTGTGAGAACAAACTGGAGGCAAAGAGGTGACTATAATTTATAACGATCCCCTGATGATGTTTATATGAAATAGACAACGGCTTTGAGGATTTATTACGGTGCACTCTATGAATCGAGAACATATGGCACTGCTTATGTATCAGCCAAGCGTCTTTAAAAGCCCACTGTTCTCGCAGCTCAACGAGGAGCCGTGAGATGGCTAACACTGAACGGGGGATGTTGGCACAAAGGTGTCTATTCCCCTCACATCTGAGCCTCTTAAACTCCCCTTAGTGTCAGGATTGGTTCTTTTCACTTCACGCCACAAAGGCAGGCCAAAGCTTGAAGTGAGAAAAAAAAATCAATTCCACTTTCACACATAAAAGTGAACTCTGACTCTGCCTCTTCAAACGGGACAAAAGTAGACATGGCGCTTATGTGGTTTCTTTTTTATCTACTTCGAGGAAACAAGAGCTTTGTTGGGTTTGGACCTAATTCAATCAAACAGTGAGATGTTTTTAATTAAAAAGCCAGGTAAAAATACTTTTAATTAGAAGCAAAAATATCTACAGCACAAATGAGGAGGCAGCAGAGTGTCTAATGATTATGAAGTGTTTTGCTTGAAGACACTTATGGTGAATCAGTATGGATTTAAGTGTGTAGTTTATAGTGGCGTCTACAGGTAACAGTGCAGGTTGCAGTTCCAGTGTTTCTGTGAATTACACTAAAGATTTATGCAAATTAGACACAACACATTTTGATGAATCTTAATGTGCGTTTAGCTGTGCTTTATCAACCTGAACTCTGCAGCCCTCAGTTTGATAATAACAGATGAACAATTCACAGAGCTTTAGTCATTCAAGCTTTCAAAGTCAATATAGACGGGACATATGAAACATATACACTTTCTGTAATGAAGTGGCAAAGAAAAGGTTTTTGAGCATGAAGGGAACACTTATCTCCCAGGCAGCAGCAACAGTTTGTCCCACAAACAACAAATGGAGCAGAAACAGACTCCACTCAGCTTCAATCAGATGCTCATATGAAAACACCGCAGGCGGCGATAACCTCATGTGCACTGAGTTATAATAATGAACATAACACATTCACTCCATTAAAGATTGTGCGGCTTCTCAAAACACATGCACATTAATGTTAAGTGACATCGCACAAACAACAGGCCTCACATGTGTCCACTGGCTGATGGAAGTTGAACCATGGGTTTCTCCTAAAATAACTTGTTACTGATTAATTAACAAGACAATGGATTAACGATGATGGACCAACTCCAAATAAGTAACTTTTTATCACAATTAAACAGCTGCCTTTATAAATGGTCGTGTGTAAGCTAAAAGTCACAGGTTGTTGCAGACAAAGTACTTAGTGAATGTTTTGCAAGTCCTTCAGCTGAGCGTTGTTGATGCAGCTGTGGAGACACAAAAGAGGAGGCAGCGCTGGTTTTCTGAGGTGTTGCATCGTTCACTACAAATTATGCTAACTTATTGTTTGTGCTGTGTTTCTGTTCTTTGTCTGGCAAATAACTGCAGTTTTACAATGCAGTGGATACAAACTGACATTATCATACAACACTCAAAATATACCACCACAGAGATGTGATAAATAAATAACATGAATTTGAATAATACCGTATTTTCCAGGCTATAGAGTGCACCTAAATATAAGCCGCACCCCCTAAAATTTAAAATAAATATATATTTTGTCACATATAAGCCACACCGGACTATAAGCCGCCGATATCCAGGCTGAGAAATAAGATATTTACATAGAAAGATTTTGTACCGTAAGTGTTTATTCATATACCTGAACTGATTGTTTCCGAACAGTGCCTGTAACACGGCAGTAAAAGTGCTGATCAAACAAAACAGAAAAGTCATTGATGGTTTTATTCATCTTTCTTATTTTTCATCCTCCTGCGTTCTGAAACCACTGAACACCAAACCACGGTCACTTTTTCTTCCTGCGCACTGTTAAAGAGCAACTGTGCCACAATTAAAGTCGCTTCATTCTCCCGTGCACTGAAACTACAAGTCACTATTCATCTTCCTCCTGAGCATTGAAACTACTGAACACCAAACCACTGTCACTTCATTTGTTTTCCATTATGAGGGGGTGAGGGTGTAAAAATATTACCGTATTTTGCTGTTGTGCGTCTTGGGTTGCATGTGCTAAGAATAAAAACTGGTGCTTTCTTGTTTGTACCGACTACCGCTGCCTCGTTTGTCTCGTTGCACTTCCTGCTAGAGCGCCCCCCTGAGGGCTGAAGAAAAATTCATAGAAAAGCCGCATCTCTGTATAAGCCGCATGGTTCAAAGCATGGGAACAAAGTAGCGGCTTATAGTCCGGAAAATACGGTACAAACACATGCTGCAGTGATCTCTCGGCAGCTGATGCTATGGATTCTGCACACACTGCGTAACATAGCCATTTACAGACTAGTTATAGGAAAACTCACTTAACAGACACAGGTCAATGTCAACACTACAAAATAGGATAGGAAATGATTGGTCTAACATTATAATCTATTTTAGGTTCAATGGAAGACTAAGGAGGGCCAATAAGATTTTGGTGGGTCCATTCAATTCCACGCCTTCATTCTATAACCAGGTCACTTTAAAAGCAAAATCAGGTTAGTGCATAAATGTCCTATGCCTTAATGTCAATTTTAGAAACATGTCTTCCTTTACTAATATCTATGTATTCATACATTCCATCTTTTGATATTCAAATGCTATACATTTTAAGACATTTATACATTCTTGAAAATTGTGCAGCTTAGTAGTTCAAATAAGGGAGACTTTCCCCTTTGCTACAATATGAATGAACATGAGCACAGTGTGGTGTAAGGATATCTCCAGAGGAAGGGCTGGGTCACTGTGGCCTCATGCCTCCGACCAAGATCACTGTGATGCTATTTAGTGAAACAGAACAAAGCTGTTATGTTCTACATTACCAGTGGAAGTCTGTGTTGTGTGTGGTTGTTTTTTGTTGTAATGACCCACAACACCAGGGAGAGGCAGTCTCATTTATTAATGTGTGGAAGAAAATGTAAACTCACCCAGCGCACAGCATGTTTTAACAATCAGTTCCTGAGCGCAGTCTCTCTGTGTGGGTGAATCAAAAAGATACAAATCTAACTTTACAATTTCCCTGAAAATAGTAGCGCTAACAGGGAGGACTCCGGCGAAATCTGCACAAAATGGATACAACCTAATGTTAAAAAAAAAACCCAAACAAACCTGGAGCTGAAAATTAACACGAAAAAAAGAAAGAAAGGTTACAGCTGACTTTCACCAAAGAAGATAACAGACATGTTTTGGTAAAAATAATCACATGTATATTTGATCTGGGAATATAAATAATTTTTGACAGCAATAAAACATAAAATACTACAATGAGACGCAGTTAGCATATTACTTCACTACTTTACAGTGTCTTTAAAAGTATGCTAAGTAACTCCTAAAAGCTTACGTAACATTAGCTTACTGGTGCTTTTTCCATTAGCACAGGCTAACAAGGCTACTTACCATCATTTAAACTCAATAACAGTCGGTTGGCAACAGTAAACTGACCTAAATGTACCTTTTAGCGACTGACATCTCTTTCACTGTACTCCTCTTACATTGTTGCTCTTGTTGCATGTATTATTAAAGTTTGCCAGTTGATCCTCCGACAATTATTTATATGATAGTGTAAATCATTTTACAGCAGAGGCTACTGTTGTAACAGTCTTGGATGTTTGAGCTAATGAGCTAATGCCTCATCTTAATTAGTTGTTAATGGAGGACACCTGTGCAGCGGAGTGATACATGAGAAGTGATGAGGCTGTTATTGTACTACTGTATTAGTGTCTGGATCCCCTCAATTACTATATAGAGGCACTATTTAGAGGACTTAGTGAGTGGACGTTTTTGGACATAACAGAACTATTTTTCTGTTGCCACTTATCACATGACGCTGGTATGTTTCTAACGTCACTGACAAGGGCTTCTGCAATAAACTATGGCAGGGCTTAAGTGATATATGTATATGTATATTATATAATAGTAAACATGTTATATTCAACAAATCTTGTCACAATAATGATTAAAACTTACTGGATTATTGCAACTTTTTTGGCCGTAAGACAGAATCCTGAACACGCTCAGGTAAGCTAACTTTAAAAAGAAGATATGTGATATGTTTAGGTTAATTTTCTCTTATTGCATTTATTTATTTTTTTTAAAGGTACTATTTGAGCGTCAATACAAAATGGTATAGTCACTATATAGTGCACTATTAATACTTCCGCTGTACATGTGTCCCTAACCACCTAACCAACCCTAAGCGTCTTCAGTCACCACATAGGACTAAATTACACTTTTCCTATTGACATTAACCATGTAAGAGTGATGTCCTCTAAATCACCAAGTCGTGGACTATATAGTGGACTCAATAGTGAACGAACAGCAAATACCATTTTTTCTGTTGATAATCACATGAATCTGGCTTATGAATGAAATTCACATTTGTTATATTCAACAAGTCTTGTTACATTAACAAAGAAAACTGACTGGATTTTAATCCTCTTCTTCCATTGACAGGGAAGCTACCATCTGTGCTAACATTAGCAATTTTCTATCGTGTTGAGTTAATAAATGCCAATATTTTAAGTTATTACCATTGACACAGAAGGTCAGACCTATGTCTCTAACTCATTCTATTCAAACATATGTATAGTCCAATGCTCTCTGCCAACTCTTACACTATTAAAGTCTATTTTAACTGTCTGTATTAAAGCATTGTCCATCACTTTTGCTGCTTTTCTTGAAGGACACTACACACGAGTCCACTAGAAATTCTGATGCCACTACAAAATGGCTATATATTCACTTTATAGAGACTAGAAAGTAAGCTATGTCTTGTGTCCAGTAGAAAAGACATGAAGCTGTTTGACATTCTAAGTTTGCATATCTCGTGACAGATGCAAGTGGCCATGGATTTTAATCAAAGTAGCATTAGAGTCTGCTCAAATTATTTTAAAGAAGCCATTTGAATCTCTGTCCCACAGACTGCAGTGTGGTCAGAAGTGTTGTATCATGAATCTTTTCATGCCGGTCTGTGTGGGTGTCATGGACACCTCTCTACTTTCCATTATACACTCACTTACAGCCTGCTTTGTGCACTGTTCATTTTTCTGTTCCCTACTCGCTCACTTAAAGGGTCAAAGTGAACCGTCTACCTGAGTGAGGCGCCCTCAATGTACAAACTTTCTAAAATGTGCTCTGACGGCTAGAAGACGACACGTGTCAGCACAGGTGAGTTTGGCTATAGATTGCATTATATCTACTCTGAAAGGAGACAGGGACTATTGGATGTTGCTGTTCTGCACTGTACTACTGGGAGAATCAGGACAAATTTAATGAGTACAAGGCTCTTCCATTCTCACAGATGTCATTCATTCCAAAAAAGGTGCCTGATTGTCCTTTCACATGTCATATTCAACTTCATCATGGATTACAAAAAACAAGAATGGGTAAGTCATTGCAAAGTAATAATCAGATGGTTGGATAAAATTCTGCCATGTCCGAAATTTTTGTCAAAACAAACTATCAATCGTACAGTGTGAGCACATAAATCGTGTGTGTGATTTTTTGATTTACAATATGAGTCAGGGTTCTGTTTCAGAATTAAAGGGAAGAGGAAGCCAGTAGTTCCATTCCTTATTGTTTCTACAACTGCCCTGAAAGCATGTATTATCTGATCAGTCTGTTACCTACACATACTGTCAAAAACTACTCTCACACATCTTATCAATCAAGCATGCCGTCTTGTTGCCATATCCAAGATGGGATTATGAATTTGAACTTCGACAAGGACTACTTAGTACCTGTAATGTTTTTCGGTCGTTCCAGTCCAACAGTAAGTTTATGCTGCTCAATTTGTCCCTTGTGTAATAGGCTTAGGCAGGATCAGTCCTGTTCACCAGAACGTTTGTCTTGGTTTCTCTTTACCTTTTCCTTCATTTGCAGCTGTTGGAACAGTATACAACATGGCAACAATTATTTGAATGTGCATGACAATATCCTGTCTGGGTGCCATTTTTTAAATCTCTGCCCTTGAGTTTATGCTTTCTCAGAGGAGGACTCTGTGTAAATCAGTGCGAGCCAAGTCGACTGCAATCCGCTTCTGCAGCCGAGCCTCTGGACTGAACCCAGCTACTGAACGAGAGTGCTCTACTTCAAGTGGAAACTATTCTAGCCCTACGGTCTCATCTGCTTCCACTTTCATCCAAAAAGATGTCCACCAGAATGTGCGTTACACCTCGATCCGCTTCCAAAATATTGATGTTATGGAGATTTTCCCCTCATCATCGTAAACTGCTCGCCATGCAAAGGCTCCTTGTATCTAGCAGTAACACACTCGCAATCTCATAAACTTTATGGCTCATAATTGCAAAACTTTTTACTGCTCATAGGAAACTGTTAAATTTGAAACTTTAAACTCTGAAAATGTCATTGATACGAGGCTTGTTCCTGTGAGTCGGCCACATAAAAACAGATTTAGAGTTGCTGTAAAAATAATCCGAGCTTAATCCAGCTCACAATGCCAACACATATGGGTTAGTTTTTACGCTTTGTGTCACTGTGAGTGTGTTTTACAGTGTACCAACACCACTGTTAGGAGCATATTTGTGGAATAAGAAAAAGGTATTGTAACTGCTCATACTAACAACAATGCAAAAATATCAACAGTTGTATGATTTTAAATTAAATTAAAACCGTTCAGCACTATTGAACTTGGCCACAGGCTGTCGATAAATACCTCACACTTACCTTTGGGAATCTGACTGACTGCTTGTGAGTCAGCTCAGTCCTGGAAGGCTGGTTTAAAAATCAGATGTATTTTTGTAAGTAGTGTTTTAGCGGTCCAGTAGTCCTAGGACTTGAGATGTATCTTAAAACCACTTATATAGGTCATGTCTTGGAACCAAAACTAGCCTTGTTTCTACTGGAGCAGTACTGTGCAGTGTTGGGTAAGCTTCCATTGCAAAAAGAGGTCCAAAGGGTCCCCAAAAAGTACTTTGGGATGTGTGGTCCACTTTCCAAAGGTGGCGCTAAACACTGCAGTCAGCTAATAGACAATAGACAATCCTCACTAGAGCAAATATGTACCATAGTTTTAAGAAAGAAGGAAAAAAAACAAAAACAAATCAAAACAGAACAAAAGACACATACAAAGAAACATCATATTCAAAGCAAGTCCAAATGAATCCTTTTTCATATTGATTAATGTGACTGTCTGCTATTCAGAACCATAATATCAGCAGAGAGGTGACCACTCTTTCACAGAATTGTTCAAAACCCCATGGAGTACACTGTCTTTCATACGGCATAATTGATATTACTTTTTTATTATTTCTTTTTTTTTTTTTTGGTGGATGCTCATCGATCCAGGCATGAAGAGTTGACAACAGGCAGCAGACATGATTTTACTTTCTTGAACAGACAATGAATGAATACCAAATAGACAAAGCTTTGGATCCACTTTTCAGAATGATAGATTTTTTGTTATGTTTGTCTAGTTTTGTATCATGGACTTTTTCAATGTTAAAAACTTTTATTTCTTATGATGTCAGCACCTGAGAGCATATTACCTGTTATAACCAATGAATGAACCCAAAAGAAAGAAAAATCCTCTGAAAAATACAAGTCAGACATTCTGGATAGTTCAGAATCCTGGTCTTAATAATATTGTACATCCGATTTCTGCAACTCACCATAACTCTGAGACATTATCTCCTGCCAGGATTTAAGTGCCAAAATCTTTTCTGTTGTAAATACACTTAAGCTTTAATCATCTGCATATCTCTCTGTGCATGTCTCCCCTGATTGATTTTTGTCCGTCTTGCTCGCCAATGTGACTGTAGCGACACCAAATTATTACTGCTGTCAGCTAAATCAATTCGACCAATGTGGCGGCCCATCTGTAACATGAACTGACAGCATCCCGCCATAAATTTGAAGTTGTAAATCTCACAAACATGAAAAAAGAAGTATTGATGAAGTGTATACAGTCTGAGCGTTGGATGTGAAAGTGATGGAGCTAAAGCTGAATTTGCAGAAGTAGCCAGGGTCTCTGTGGTCTGCAGTGGAGTTTAGAACTTCAAAGAGCGTTTTAGTATTCACAGAGAGGGAGGTGGGTCATGATTCTTTAAAAAAGCCCGGACTTTTGAAGATTTTGAAGTGTTGGACGGATAATGTTTCACCTCGTTTTGCCCCCGAGTGCTTTGTTAAGAAACGTTACCTCAAATCTCAGATTAGAACACAAATAACATCAGGTATCTTATTTTGCCTTTGTAATATAATGCTTGTTCTGTTGTCTTTGCTGACTTTCTCCCAGCCTCCTCGTATACATCAAAATTGAAAGTTAAAGAAGCCTTTCATTCACCTCATCTGCCCCACCACCACCAACAGACTTACTCTCCTCAACATCAGCAGCTCACACTCCCCCATCTTCCTCTTCTCCACCACCACCAGTTTCTAGTCTCTGGAAATGTAATGTAAAACCAAGGTTTCTCTATGCTTCTGTTATTCATGAAACACAATAGTGCATCCTTCATTTCTTTGTGTCTTCTCTTTGAGTTCCTCCTTAAACTAGTTTGCAAAGCAGCCCTCAACAAAGGCTCTTTTATTCATACAAGTCTTCCTATACTCAAACTGATTTTTATTTCACTTTGAACATCTTGAGACAGCAGCAGGGATGTACACTCCTTCATAAAAAGTGTAAAGGCCTTGGCGAAAGTTGCTGGCTGAATTTGCAGTTATTCGTTCAGTGTGGTTCTTGGACCATTAACCAGAAGAGGCACATCTGTGAAGCAGCTTGAGTTTTAATGAGTGCCACAGTTGGACGGCCACTGTGGTGTAGCTACGGAGACAAGTTTGGAGAGGTCTGGAGTGTCGGTGAGAAAGTGCAAAAACAGATCCTAATCAACAAGTGCCATGTTGTGCAGACGTGGGCCCAAGAATCAGTACGTTTACATGGAGAGCTTAATCGGAGTAGGCTCATAGCCCGATTGAGAGAGAGAAGCACGGTGTCCATTCGGGCAAATGCTCCTTTTTATGTGTCCTCTGTATTGAACAGTATTAAGCCTTTGTTAAAAAAACAAAAAGCTAATATAGCCAACTCATTTGCTCGGTAATCATCGACTTATGAATAAATATCAATGGTATCACACAAGCTTTGCAAAAGACGTAAACACAACAAAATAAGAACAACGCTTTCATTACTCGGCAACTGCGCTCTCTGAAAGCACTTGAACACATCATAAAGTATAGTAGACTAGCTTGTACTTCTAAACTTTTTTGCAAAATGACCCGCAAAATAATCATCATCAAAAGCTCTTCATGTTTTTCTCACCTGTTTGTGTGTTAGTCTGTGTCTCTGTCTGGCTCTGGAGCATGCTCAGTGCACTTTGACAGACTTTAGTCAGAGTTTGCCGTAAACATGCAGCAATAATACGATAATGAGCTGCATTATCCAGGTGTGTTAGTCTGATATAGTGAAATTTAAATGACTGCGCCCCCAATCGGAGTAAGGTGTTTACAGAAGTTTAAAACTCTGGTTATATTCGGTCATATAATGCCAAATTCTCTGCCTGCATGTAAACGTATTGTGAGTTTTATTGAATTTAAATATGAAAATGCACAAGCAGGGCCACAGTAAATGTTAAAGTGCTTCAACAAAGTTGCTGCATATGTGCATTGTGCATATTTTTGGTTCTGGTCAGTTCAGTTTAGCTCAAATGTAGCTAAGTTACCAAATAACTTACCAATCAAATGAAATTGTCGATAATATCTAGGTAGCAGTATATTAAGTAAGATTCAAGCTTCAGCGGTGTTCCTTTTCAGATTTGTTCCAGTTTATATGTCACTGTTATTGAGCGGGGTCTCAGTTTTTTACCCAGGGTCCAATCTGGGTGCTATGAAGTTCTGAAAATGTCTTCCTAAGATATACAAAGAGTATTATTTTGATGGAATTACACATTTTGATTGATGTGCACCACTTTGTTCAGGTTCAAATCCTACCCAAGGAAGAAGGAAATCAAGCATAATCAAGCGCATTGTGGAGAGCATTGGAGCTGCTGTAAAGGCTGCCGCACAATTGGCACTTTAAGCAGGAAAACTACAACATGCAAACTCATATAGGAGCCAACCAAACAGGCTAAGTACATTGCATGCCTCAATTCTACAAGCCTTTAAATAAGTATAAGTGGGAATTCAAGAAGCCTGCAAATTGCATGACAAGGTCTAGTAAACAGGATTAAGTAACAAACAACAGGCTTTCGTTTCGTGCATATCTCCGCCGCAGCCTCTGCATGCTCACCAGCGCATCCATAAAAACATCAACAACTGCTCCAACATTTCAGTAAAATCACCAAAGACTTGCGGCATCCTGAAATAGCTCGCTTGGTTTAGCTGCAGTCTGTGTCCGTCCCTGGGATTACGCAGGTGAGGTTAACAGGAAAACACCATTAGCTGGTCTTTGATAGGCTCCACTCGCACGCCATAAGCACAGAAGAAGAGAGAGGGACGAAAAAGAGGGAAATGATTTATGCTTTTGAATGCTGACACACTTTCTTAATAACAGCCTGGAGTCTGTTCACCTTTTTATGAGCTGTTTGGAATTTAAAAATAGGTCCTCTCAAGAGCTCCTCTGTTTACGCCCAAATGGATGCCCTCGGACGGAAATGGAATTGGAACAGAATTAATGCCACCAGTGAGTAATTTGGAAATCTGTCACTCAAAAATATTGTTATTGAAACTTGTTGGGCTAAGTCTTGTTTTTCCACACAAATGGGTTTTTGTACTGTAAAAACTACAGTGCAATATGAAACAGGGGTCTGCATTATAAAAAAAATATTAGACAAAGATTTATATGGCGTTAAAATGTTATCACAATTAGTTTTGCATGTACAAACCCAATTCCAAAAAGGTTGGGACAGTGTAAAATGTAAACAAAAACAGAATGCAATGATTTGCAATGATTTGATGTAGCGACAAGTCTAAAAAAGACGGGGTAACAAAAAGCTTGAAAAGCAAGTAACAATAAAAAAAAACACCTGGAGGGGCTTTAACAGCTAATTAGGTTTAAGACTAGGAATGAAAGAAGCATTTTAGAAAGACAGAAGCAAAGACTGTAAATATCCCACCATCTTCAGAAAGTAATTTCAGAGATACTGGAAAAATCTCTGTGAAAGGGACGAGGTCAAAGGCCAGCATTGGCTGTTTGTAATCTTCAGGCTTAAGCAGCACCACATTAAAAACAGACCTGATTCTGTTCTAAAATCACTGCATGGATCAGGAACACTCAGAAGTCACTGTCTGTATCTGTTTAGTGTTGTCCACAAATGAGAATTAAAGGTGTATTAAGCAAAGAAGAAGCCACATGTGAACACTGTCCAGAAACACACTGTCTCTGTCAAAACTGTTCTATGGTCAGATTAATCAAAATTTTAAATTTGTTTTGCACAGCATGAACTTTGACTAGAACTGCTGCTTGTCATAAATGTAGCTATTATTTTGGAAGTTATTGAAGTTAATTTACATATTTAATAATATAATCAAGTATTATGATATGTGTAAGAAAGAATGAAGAGTCATTTTTACTAATCAATCAAAAAATAGCATTTTATTACAGGTGGAGAGTCATGTTAATTGAATAATTTTAAAGCACTGCCAATTCTAATACAGTAATAAGTCCTACACTTCCCTTTATGTTTTGATGTGGTTTAGGGGATGCCCGACAAGGTTGTGTCATTAAACTGTGAGTTAAATATTTAGTTTATAGCTGCATTGACATTAGCAAGTTAAAGCAAGTTAATCCTTGAGTGTAGTGATGCTGGAGGTATAGCTGTATACTGTTGCGATAAAGAGTAGATGAATATTGTTTTTTTAGACTAGCTAAAATGCACAACCATCTAGATTTATGGACTTGCTGTTAAATGTCATAGGCTGTGTTTGATGGGTTTAACGAAGACAGCAAATTCAATGATTCTAATTCACAAAATAAAATCTGAAGGATGCTTTATCTAAAGCTTGAAACAAGTGTTGCTAATAAATGCAAGTTTTGTTTTTTTTATTGAAAAATACAACATTTTACCACTCTTTCCTGAGTGAGGATTATTTATCATCCAATCAGCTGCAGTGTTTAGCTCCACCTTTTTGAAAGCGGACCACACTCTCAGGACCGCCTAGGCCTCTCTAAAGTTGTATGAAATGGTTTTTGGATACACTTTGGATGCCTTTTGGTAATGGAAATGCACCAATACAGACCCGACCATAACTGTACTGCTCCAGAGGAAACAGAGCTTTTGTAATTCTTTAAACAATGGAAACACCCTCTGAAACCACCCCGTACCGAACCAACCTGTACCTCACTTCTCCAGAGGAAACGTTGTCTAACAAGCCATAATTCATTTGTTATTTAATTTGCTTCCTTTTATTTCAATATCTAACACAGCGCCACAAAGACATTCATTTGTGGTCTCGATGTCCCATTTCCAATTCAAGACATTTAACTGCTCAAATAGCATCCAAGAATCCATTATGAAGACAGATAGCCAGTTCTTAAACAAGCTAATGCGGCTGGCAGACATCATAAATGGCACATTTAAAATACTCACAATCATTTCCATGCGCCCTATTTCGTAAGTGCTGTCTAATGTTTTCCCAGACAGCATTAATTCGCCATGTCTTGAATCTTCCTGTATTTTTGTTTGCCGCTGAAGTGTACACACACGAATGTTTGTGGATGGCTTTCCTTCCAAAGCATCTGGAAGCATGCTTAATGACTATTAAAGAGGATAAACTATTGTCTTAAGTGACGCGGGGAGGGGTGTGCTGCGGTTTGGGCTCTCACGCTCGGCTCACACGCATGCGATTGCTTTGTGACACGCAGTGCGCTCGCAGTGGATTCCCTGCCTGGAACTGTTAAAGTTTAATTTGACCCCATTCTAAATTTACAGGCGGCGCTAAGTTTGTGGGAACTTTTAGCCGATGCAAGCGAGCGCCGAAACTGATGAAGTAAACTGTCAAACCGAGCACTATGAAGCAGCTTCTGATGTGATCATAACAAGCTGCAAATAACTGAGCTGTACGCTAATGTGGATATTTTCATTCAGATAGGTGGAGAGAAACTAGCCCAGTGCTTTGGCTTGGCTCTTTAACTGATCTTCATTGACCTATTGCTATGCTGTGAAAAAAATGCATGAATACTATAATACCAGCCTGGCCAGTCATCCTAATTCTTTATGTCTTCTATATTCATCATTAGTGAGTGTGTGGATTTGAGTTGGAGTTGAAGCAGGAAAGACTGCCTCTTTTATATTTTTTTAAAACATACAACCAATCAGAGAAAAACGAGCACTGCACAAAAGCCCACCCCATTTTAGATAGACAGTTACAATTGGTCCAGCAGGATTTCTACCGAGTGAAAATTGCAGTGAAGGGAAGGTGTTCTTGACCCATATTATTTGGTGAAAGAATATAAATGGCTGGCCAGGCTTGTATCATATAGCAACAGTGAATACACATAAAAGCCAAAATAGTGTTTCACTTTCCGTACTTACTAAAGTGATCCACTATTTTGGCTAGTATTACTTTGATGTTTAGACTTTTAGAGATGCAATATGGGAAAACACATTATGTAACATTTGATTATACATAATAGCAAATTACTTCAATTCAATTTTATTTGTATAGCCCAGTATCACAACAATTGCCTCAACCGGCTTCACAAAACAGAAAGTAAAATGCAAACAGCAGAACAAGACCCCCTGTCCCCTGTCCTTAGACCCTCCATCAGGGTAAGGAAAAACTCAAAAAACCCAGTTACAGGCAGTTACAGGTATGTTACTGTAATGTAACATGCCAGTAACTGCGGCAAAAGTGATTCTATATCCTAAATGATTACTAAAGGTATATTTAGAGCATTTTCTTTTTTTACAATTTCTTTGGCCTTTTTCCCTTTATTTTGATAGTAGATGGTACATAGAGAAGAAGCAGGCTGAGAGGGTGGGGAGTGACATTGCCCAAATGATGTGAGCCCAGGTCTCCCGAGTATGTTGTATGCGCTCAACCAGGTAAACCACTAAGGTATGTGCTACTTTATTGTTTGTTTGTTTGTTTGTTTGTGTTCAGATAGGGAATTTCAAGGAGAGCTCTCTGTAAACTTTTGAATCGCGACCTTACAATACTATAAAAAATTGCAAACTACTGTTGCTAATAAATGTTGTTTTTGCACAAGTAAAGACCCTCTATCTTTGATTCAACAGATTGCAGTGTTTAACTCCACTCTCGTTCCCAAAGTAGTATGGTACAATACCGTTCCGCTCCAGTGGAGACAGTCCTCATGATTTGTGGAGCTAGACATTTTTCCAGCCTCTTCTCTGTTGATGTAAAGTGCATTTACTCCTTTCGCTTGTTCATTCTATGTCAATAATGAGCTCTTTTGTTCTGTACATGTATTAATAAATGTCAGATTTATGACTAGCTGAAGCTGGTGCAGTGTCTGGAAAGTTTCTCTAAACAGTTTAACGTTTCAGAAGCTGCACTATTTACAGTTGATATGATTACATGTTGACAGGCTAATATTAAATTACGTGTCACTCGAAAAGAGTGTTCAGATAGACCTATATATAGTAAGTCTTATAAAGTAACACTTGTTAGACTGCCCCTAACACAGCCTCTCAAAAAACACTGGAGTGCGAGCAGCTGTGGTCCATAACCACAGGTGTCATTAAACATGACAAGTTTCGGAGTAGGAAATTCTAATTTAATAAGCATTAAATATCCATCAGCAGTTTGCAGCAGTGTGAAAATCTGGAAAATATAACTGCTCCATGTGATGTACTTTACTTCCACTGCTGCAAAATGCAAAATAACAGTTGAAGCCTGAGCAACAGCAGGCTGTTTGTGGACCATGAATAATGTGGAGGTCAAAGGTACTAGAGCTGGAGGATGTTGAGTTAGTCACTAACTTCCAGTGCTAAAGTCCAAACATACTACTCCAATTATTTACTTACCAAGGTGGAACTGAAGCAGCTGGCCAAAAAATGATTTGGTAAGATACAGTAAACACCACAGCATTTATATCCAGGATGTTGAGTTAGTATCTAGCTTCCATTAAGCTGCCATTCATTCCACTTAAGGTACATTTCCACTGATGGGGAATGGTACAGGTTAAGGTGGTTTAGTGCCTTTCCAATGTCAAAAGGGTTTTAAAGCATCCCAAATAAAAACTACATTGGTAAACACTCTGCCCTGGTTTCACCAGTGTTGTACAGCTCCATCAAAAGGGAAACAAGCCAACAACAATGTTTTTTTCAAATGAAGCTCGTCTATTTATAATGGATAGTCATATATTAAGAAGAATGAATGCTAAATGTTCTACTTATATTGAATAAACTCAGTCACTTATTTGCTTTTATTAGCAACAGCTGTTTTGTGGTTTTAGAAACAAGTGGGGTCTACCGCTGTCAGATTTAATTAAACAAAAAAGCTATATGCAATAACTATGTTTGAATATTGCAACATTTTTTACATAGTTCAATTAAATTCAGATAAATTTGTGGTAGGCAATAATGTGCGGTCCAAATGGCATGTTATAACTTTTGCTTGAAAAATACAAAACATTGCATTTTAATGTTAAAGGGGTAAAAAGAAGGCAACTGAAAGTAGTTTGGAAACAGAAGAAACGTCTACTGTTTCCAAACCATGTCAAGTTGCCTTCTTTTCAACCTTTTAACATTATGACTACCTGGATGACATGAGCAGAACTTGTAATATTAAATAGTTATATCTCATATAAAAATGTGTGTTATTGTTATGTAGCTATTATACTTCACATAGCACCGTGGAGGGAGCTTTTAGTGGTTAGTTTGCGCCAAACTCTTCAGACCTGGAAATGTGGATTTTTTGTTATAAACTAAAATAACATGCCAAACACATTCAGTTACTTGCATGAGCAGAACCCTTGCTTTTATATTTCTTTACCTGCTTGATGAAACACTAGGCCAAAATCTCATACAACTCTTGTCTTCTTCACTCACCTTTGGTAACCTATTGGCTATTGCTGCACAGAGCTCATCAACTGAACCCACTGCCTGACAGCTTACTGTTTGCAATAAAGCCACTAAAAACCCTTAGTAATTTTACTATAGGCCCGGTGGCTTGTTTCAGTAAGACAAAGGATTGCAGAGTAGTCAAAAGTATTACATAAGACATCATTGCATCAAAAGACTACAAAAATACCACAAGGCAGGTGTATGCATTGCAAAGACTGATTTCCATGTCTGGGTGGGAGCAATTACAGAAATAAAACACTCCATTTGGCGAACACGTGCACTTCCCTAACATCGCTGATTGAAATAAATGAGCCAAATAATTGAAAGTGTGGTCAGTTAGTCAGAATGAGCTGTGTCTCAGGGCTCTTTCAAAACAATCTGTATTTACACGGTTTAATTTCCAGAGATTGTAATCAAAATAGCGGTCGAAACGCAACAACTTCAGGATTAATTATTCGTGTAATAGTAGAAAGCAGAGCACTAAATAAGCTTACAGCTTTTCAAAGTTGGCCATACTGCCTGTTGCCGAATGTGCCGACAGTGCCATCTTGGGGAAAATGGCGGCAAAGCATTTGAGAGCACGGCTTTTATCTACGTCAGCACTGTACGACGTGGAAGATGGAGCAGGGGGCGGGGCTTGACTCTGATGCTGTGTTCAAGGTATTACATTTCAAAATTAAAGCGATAGTTATCACAGCACTCTTTATACGGCGTAAATTTTATGGCAACATACAAATAAAAATACGTACAGTGTGATTTTGATATTGTGTTTTGTCTTGTGGTCTTTTACGTGGCTTAAATCGCCACGAAACTTGTGCCGTGCCCTTATTGTGAAGTGATAACTGTTAAGCTGATGGCTGGATGGATGCAGGGATTTTCTGGCTCATTTCTATGGAAGAAAACAAATATCGTGGATATTGTGTGACATTTAACCATGGACGGAGCATTGAAGGGCGTTGAATAAACTAAACGGGGCATTCGGTCGAAACATTGTTACCGTTTTATTTCTGGGAATAGCGGTTTGTTTCCATTTTACGGACGAGGGTACTCAGGTTGCTACAGTTAGCTGTCACTGAGCAGCCACATCAGCACGGCTCACATTAGCAAGCCAGGTTAGCATAAATGTAAGTAAGCTGCTGTTTTAACGTGTTTTATTATTTGTTACATTATGCATATGTGAGTGCTTATATGTGTAAATGTTTTCCTGCAGAGATTTCAGTATGGCAGACAGTATCATGAGCAAAGCTGCTACCATGGAGATCCCCATTAACAGCAATGGAGACACAGGGAGCCTGCCAGAGGATGACAGCCTAGAGCAGGTCAGATATTACATTCTCCTTTTTGTTTATTGCAATTAAATAGATATTATACATTTATAATTTAAAAAAATCATCAGGTTTTGTTTGACAGCATAATAAAGAACAAGGCTTGTGATGCCAGCTGTTACCTAACCATGCACAGGCCTGCATCTAGAGGCATTAGCTGCTGTAATGATATACCATCACAAAAACCTGCAGATGTAACTTAAGAGTCACAAGGGGACTGTTATCAAACTGAGATATAATACTTTCCCTGAAACAAGCCCAGTTTGTAATTGCTATATCACGGTGTCCTGAACATGTATTATTTTTTAGTAGAATTATACAGGCAGTACACTATGAGACTACTTGTCTACATATCAACTGAAACCTACAATATATGGCATGGTCAGGCAAGTTTTATTTCTGTAACATGTACAAACATTAGATAAGTCAAAAACAAAATGCATGGACACATTTACAAAAACTAGACTACAAGACTGAACAAATACAAAATTAAATAGGAAAGTGCAGATTCAACTTTCACTTTCATTATAGAGGAGTCAAAGTCAATTGTTGTCAATTCTTATTCATACAGAGAATTGAAATGACGTTACTCTCTTCCCTTGGTGCATACAATAACAATAGTAGTAATAAATGCTATGTAAGATAAACACAAGTAGGGGCAAAAAAAAAAATAAAATAAAATAAAATCTGTTAAGAGTATAGAGTATGTTAGCAGTGAAATTAGAATGACCTGTCTTAACTTAATGGTATAACTTGCAGTATTTGAATTTCCACTGACAGTTTTAAAATGTAAAATAATTAAATAAATATAGCTCCATGCTTCTAGTTACCTTAGTTTTGTATCATCCACAAATTTTTTACAATAGAAAGATGAGGGTTAAGTCTGTTCAAACAGTCTTTGTGAACCAAATATTGCACATATGAATATTGCAGGAATAACAAATATGGTATATTGTACAGGCCATGAACAGTGCTCTTTAGATGTGCAAATTTAATGAGCCAACATATAAGCATTTCTTGACAGTGTGTACAAGTTGACTACATTATACAGTACAGAGTAATAGAGAATCAAATGAACAGGAAGGAGATGTGCCTTTGAAACTGCCTCAGGCTTTGACTAAGTTAACAAAGGTGTGTCATAGCATTTGCAACTGTGTACTCTTAACTTCAAGTTTCACTTAATTGTCAACTATATCCTTGTAGATTGCATAATAATTATCCTGTAATCATTTTGATTTGTTCCTAATCAGGTATCAGTATCATTGGAAAATATCCAGTATGTCATATATGTTGAGTGGTAATGGTGAATTAGAAAAAAAAGAAAAATCACATTCATGTGTTCTTATTTTGTTATACCAGAAAGTAATCTGGGTGAACTTTTTGAAAAATGTAAAAAATAAATACATATATTGTTTGATCTGGCCCGCTCAGGTTTATCTAAAAATGAATCTAGTTTTTCTATTCTTAGCGTCGTGTGTACCCATGTTTATTCTTTTAGACAGACACTAAGTTCCAACTTAGAACTTAGAAACGCATTTTTAATACTTTGTTTATTTGTTTATGAACCCTATTTTGTTCCTGTTTTGATGTAGTTAAAAAAAAGTGAGTAAATGTACACTTTTGCTTGTCAACAGCAATCTTTTGTAAAGCTATGGACATGTGAAATCAAAATGGTTTATACAAACTATTGCTGACTCATACTTCCTTATTTAACTTCTTGTTTTAAACAGTGCGAATTGACTTTACAACAACAATGGGTATGAATATTTTGTACTCATCAGTTTTATAAAGTCAGGAGTCAAGTTCGGAGGTTTATTATAGAATAGTGCAAATAATGTTTAAAGCAAGCTGAAATCACTTCCAGATTGTATCCAGAAGATTTGTAAATATGATTTGAGAGATATTTATAAATTCACTTTAAAAAGGGATCAAAAGGAGATGTGTTTCTGACTAACTTGTAGTTAAAAACAATGTAAACATCTATTTTAAGAGTTATAAGTGTAAATGATTTGTTTAAAGATTTTTTTTCATAAGTTGTTGAATACAGGCTGACGTTAATCAGCGTCTGCTTTTGTCTGAGCCTTTTCAGTCACGATGCTCTGAGCTGTCTTTTGTTGTTGCTGTTTATAGTGTGTTAACTGATTGTATTATGAGCGCTGCCTGAATAAATTAACTCCAAAAAATATCTAAGTGTTCCTTTTGGTCTGTCTGCTAAATATTGATTGGCTTCTAAACTATATTTGTGTAACTCACGCAGGACCTGCAGCAGGTGATGGTTTCTGGACCCAACCTTAACGAAACCAGTATCGTCTCCGGAGGGTATGGGGGACCTGCAGGGGGCATTATCCCCACCAGCAGCATCAAAGGTACCACCCATGTGCTCTCCTACTCTATATATGATTCTAATGACTTCTTTGCAATTTAAATGTGCCTTAAGTAATGGTTCATTTTGTATCACTTTCTTGTGACAGTTGTCTTTGCTAATGACCCTTCAATTAAGCATTAACAATTTCAGTTTCCGACAATAGCTCCCTGTGAAGGCCACTTTCTCTCCCGCGCGCCCCCTCTCCATCTGTCACTTGCAATCTGCAGTCTGCCATCTGATTTGACCATGTTTTCAAGTCTTTCAGTCACACAAATAGGTTCAGGATCCCTTTTAATATTTCAATGTCTCACTCGAGAGCTGGTTACAAACATCCATGTCTCACAGGGCCCGCTGTTTGCTACAATCCTGAATATCTGGACAGAAGACGAGCCCCTGCACCAGGATCAGGTGGCAGTGTGTTCTGAGGACGCTTGTTATTTTGACTAATTTAACCTGTTCTGTTAAACTGCATATCAGTTTTGCTTGAACAAGGGAACTGTGTGCACATTTTGCTTGTAATTCTAAAACTTACAGCTTAGTCTGAGAAAAAAATAGGCAAATATAGGAATGCACTAACTGGATATTACAGGGCTGCCTCCTCGAAATGCTGCATTTACTGTTAAAAAGGAATGCCTTGTTCTCTGCTGTAAATGTATTGTACTGTTTTTGTCTGTCTTCCACTCCGTTTTAATCTTTCATTCTTTTAATCCTCATTTTATTCTGCATGAACAAAAGTGCATGCTGGATTAAAAACCACTTACCCGCTCATGTAAATATTTATATTCTACATCTTCATCTTTCACTGCCATTTCCTCCCATCCTCATGCTTTGTCATCGCTCATTCCAGACATCCGCATGAAATCCAGGGGTGTTAGCTTACCCAATAGCCAGTCTGCTACTAGTCGAATTGCCCATCACCAAGAGCACCATCCAGGTATCACTATCTCATCTCATCTCATCTCAGTACATTTCACTGTCGCATCATGTTCATCTATACTCTCTTTTTCACAAATGGAACATAATCTCAAGTATTATAGGTAAGAACACTGTGTTGCTTTATAGGGTCCTCCAACCACAACTCGGGTAATTCAGCCGAGGAAGTTTCCCGAGGCGTAGCAGTGGAGAAGTTGGACAGTGTAAAGAAATGGGGCATTAACACATACAAGGTACGTTATTACGTGAGTCAGATCGAAATTATTGTCATTTCCTTTGCGTATATGGGAGCGGAATACAAATGTTCACCATCACAGAGGTGTTCAAGCTGCTTCACACAGCTTCCAGCACAAAGGAAGGAGGAAAATGTTTCCCTAAAATCTGATATCGCAATGTTTTGTTTTGCTTTTTGACTGTTTGTTTGTTTTGATTTGTGGCCTGGACAACTGTTCACTAGGGACACTGAGAGACTGACAGCCATTCAGGCTCGCATTCATTCCCTATAAGCAATTCCCAATCACCACTAGATTGATGCATGCCAACCGTGCCTTGGAATTGATCCCACAACCTTCTTGCTGTGCAAGAGTGCTAGTCAGTCTTACTTCAGTATTTAGGTACATCTAAATATTTATCCAAATCAAACCATTTTAAGCTAAGCTTACTATTTTTTTAAATTTGTTTTGGCTCATTTATTGACAAAATTTTATCTCAGAAAATTTTGCTCAAATCTCTGAACAGTTAGTGTTTCCCATTGTTTTCTCAGTGTTTTCGTTGCATCGATCGTTGCATTTTTTGTCATGTTTTCAACACTGAGCACAAGTTTTAAAGATTAAGTGCAGTTTTCCACAAATCTATACAAAAATCACATACTTATAACTTAAAATCTTATTTTCTTTGTTATCAGTATAGTTTTCAAAATCTAAACTAACCCTGCCAGGTAAAAGGCTTCATTCAAGTTTCATTCTTTTACCGCTTAGCCCCGTTAAGGGTCAAGGGGGGGCTGGAGCCTATCCCAGCAACTTTGGGCCTGAGGTGAGGTACACCCTTGACAATGGGGAGTTGGTATTTTTTATATATGCTTACACCCCATGGAGATCCAGTTTCTTTGAATCAAAACATTTTGCAGTGAAAACATCAAAAATGAAAGAAGAAAAACAACAGATGTGTTGTTGACTATATGAACATTTTTCTTGGACATCTGTTTCTGAGTGCATTGTTTCATATGTAGCCTAATGTAAAGAGCTACACAGATTTTTTGAAAAATATATTTATTTTTGTGATGGTTTAAAGCATAATTTGTGACTCCAACAATGCAAATGTGTCTTTACATTTTGCCTGCTGAGGCTCAAACAGTGACTTCAAATTCTGTCTGTGACAAATTTACTGAAAAACACAGTTAAGTTTAGAGATACGCTGAACTGTTTCAAAAAATGTGCCAAAGCCACTCAGAAACACTGTAATATGTTTTTTGTCAATGTACCTTTTCATGCTTTTCATACCACTCAAAGTGGCCCTTTGATTAATTTTTGAAAATTATAAAAGAATTGGGTATACAGGGAAAATGTTGTTGCTTCTGTTCTGCAGCTTTCTGCCATCCTTGAGGTGGATAGTAATTTGTATGTTTTATTTTCATGAGAGCCCTTTGCACTGAAAAAAAAAGAAATCGTAGTCAGTGGTTATTTTTTGTTTACTTTAAACCTTTTGTATTCCTATTTGTCAAATAATAGTACAAACAACTGTTTATACACACACACACACATACATATTTAAAATGGCAGTTTTATCTGGTTAAGGGTGTGTTATCTGGTTAAGGGTGTGTTCCTATGTAGCCCCCTGGTTGTGTTGATGAAATATTGTGGCCCTCTCCATCCTTTAAGTTGCCCATCCCTGACTTAGAACGTAGAAAAGCAGTCTATATAAATAGCCCATATATTTTGTTTGGGTTTTAATTTCATACCTAGAAAACAATTGAATTTGATGGCATATATAATGTTCACAGCGCATCATGTCTTTTTTGTTTTACAGGGATTTGCTCATGTTGGATTAAATATAATCTTTTCGTTTATGTTGTGCAGTGTACCAAGCAGATGTTCTCAGAGAGATTTGGAAGAGGCTCACGAACAGTCGACCTGGAACTGGAGGCTCAGATCGATTTGTTAAGAGACACAAAGCTGAAGTATGAAAACATCCTAAGACTAGCCACGGCGCTCATCACTCACTTCCAGAGCATGGTGCAGACGCAGCAGGCTTTAGGAGACACCTTCACTGACCTCAGCCAGAAGTCACCGGAGTTGCAGGTACAGCAATTATGACATTAATTTAGGATGTACGATAAAACGCAGACTCTAAATAAAGCCCTGTGTGTATCTTCACAGGATGAATTTGGGTACAATGCAGAAACACAGAAGCTGTTGTGTAAGAACGGTGAGGCACTGCTCGGTGCTATCAACTTTTTTGTGTCGAGTGTCGACACTCTGGTCAACAAAACTATGGAGGATACTCTCATGACCATTAAGCTCTATGAAAATGCAAGGTAATAAATAAATGAGATGTCTGAAAGACAGACTTCTTGTTTGAGTGTTGGTGGCAAAAATGATTCATCATTTGTTCCTTTTAATCTAGGCTGGAGTTTGATGCCTACCGCTCCGATCTGGAAGAGCTGAGTATGGGCCCAAGGGATGCAGCCTCCATGGTACGAATCGAGATGGCTCAGCAGGAGTACCAATATTACAGAGACAAATATGAGCGGCTGCGCAGTGATGTCACCATCAAACTGAAATTCTTGGAAGAAAACAAGGTTTGTAGTGTCTAATTTTAAGATCTTTAAAAATGTTTTTAATGCTTGACTAAACTTGACTAAATTATCAACTTGTTCCAATTAGACCGAGCCTGCACACAATGTTTATAATACAATGTAAATTCTTAAAAATAAGTAATGATTTTACTAGCCACTTCTACCCTATATATTACCTACGGACTATATACTTTACCAAACTGGGAAAATATGAAAATTAATAGTTGTTAGTCAACTGGTACTCTGGTCTTTTGGCCCAAACTCAGATGTTAATTTGTGATAGTACAGAATATTTGAATTACAGATATAGTACTACCAGATTAAAGTGCATTGCTATAAATGATAGCGTATATAGCCTGCCAAAATGAAACATAACTAAAATCTTTTTCTTTGTTTTTGATAGTGTATAATAACATCAAAACACTCAAGTATGTCTTGGAAAATCAATCTTTAACACATAGAAGTTTCATTATTTCCGGCTCCTGCACTGGGTTTTGTTCACATTGGGGTGCTGTGAACTTTCACATGCTATCTGCAATTTTACCACCAGATGCTGCCAATAAGACCAAAAACTCCATACCCCACCTTTAAGGATAAAGCTTTATGTCAGCCTGATGAACTTATCTCTTTATCTGTATGTACTCCATTTTTTCTCTTTCCATTTTCTTCCAGGTTAAGGTGATGCACAAACAGCTGCTCCTCTTCCACAATGCTATCTCAGCTTACTTTGCTGGCAACCAGCAGCAGTTGGAACAAACTCTTATACAGTTCAATGTCAAGTTGAAGCCTCCAGGATCAGACAAGCCTTCCTGGCTGGAGGAACAGTAAGAATGGGGCTCCGCTCAGTGCGTGGAGGGAGATGAAATATATGAGCAATGGAGTATATTATACAAGAGTAGAGTGACCAAGAAAAACATGAAAGATGCTTTTTGTATGTTTTTTCAGTATCATCATAGGATCATGGCATAGTGTACAACACTTTTAGTTGTATTTATCTTAATGTTGAGTTTTTACTTTGTCTTTAGGGAGCACAATCATTTATTTGTATCACTTTTTATTTATGTACAATATAGTCTACTGTTGTGAATATATTCCTCAGCAGTTTTGCACATACTTTTTTTTTTTTTAATGTTGTCTAAACTCTAAAATCATCTGTGTGATCTCAAGTGTATCACAAAATAAATCCTCAAAGCTGGATTAGCAAATTAGTGGGACAGCCTCTGGATGACATCATTACAAAGGGTATCTATTTTTAATGATTAATGGTAGTATTGCACAGATGGAGTTCAATATTCACGGGACATATTGTAATGATTTTTAAAGGTTGTGCTACAGTCTTTGCCATCTTGCTTTGTGGAAAGCAGCAGTTTACAATTTACAGGCACAGGACAGAAAATGTATAGCAACCCTATTTTAATTTGTAATGCTATCAATAATTATTTTGACCTCCTAAATCCTGGAGACAACCAGATGTGTTTTTTCAACAATCCAGCAGTTATTTTATGCTCCTTTTTTTATTGTCTTTGTACAGACAATAAACTGTAATCATGCTTGAAAAGGAGTGCTCAGAGTGGTAGCAATAGAAATCAGTGACACAGATGACAGTAATAGCTGAAACCTCAGAGGTCAATTAACTGAAAACGGAAACTAGTGGCCAATGTTTGACAAAGCATGTTTCAGTAGAGGGCGCCATTGTACAACTTAACCCAGTCTATTGACAGGGCACTTTTTTACTTTAATAAATTTGAGCCTGAAAAGAAATGGCTGGTTACATGTTATATATGTGCTTAAGGTTGCAATACTGTTTTCACATCAGAGAATGTAAGTACATTATTTCCTCTTAAACAGCTCTGTAACATAGCATTTGTTTTGGTACATTTTTTTAGTTGTATTCAGCTGGTCGTCTTGTTCTGCATTTACAATAAAGTTTGCTGGATGTATTGGCTCTTTTTTTCCACCAGTGGCATAAGGTCAACACAATAGGCCTCAAAGTAGGTATTGGACATCAACTGGGTGAGTTTTAACTGGGCATTAGCTCATATTGTCCATGTACATCACAACTGTAATAAACATGGAACAAACGTCACTGTGGGTACGGAACAATGAACCAAAACTGCCATTTTGTTTTTTCTTTTGTGTAGCACCAAAGCTTGGATACAATAGTCAAATCTCACAGGACAAAAAGATTCCATTACATGTTTTAATTATAGACAAGTAGTAGCTTAAAGGTTCTGTAGGCAAATCTGCAAATAGTCTAATTTTAAGGCTAACATATGGGCTAACCTTTTCCATTTTTTCTTCGACCTGAAAATAAAACTCAATTGAGCTTTTTTTTCCTATTTTACAGCATCTAACCCTTTTTCAGTGAACTTTATGATGGAAAACTAGCGACCCACCCCAGCTTTAACTGTAAACCTTAGAAATTGCCAGCACTACCTTTAAATCTTCTATTGATTTATATGCAAATGTAGTTTCACGAGGCTCATCATCAGTGACAGTGAGAAAAGCCGTGTTTGATCATAGATTTGTGCCCTACTCAATTTCCCTATTCATTCATCCCACGTGATCAAAACACAGCCTCCATCTTTGTAGTCTTTACGTGTGAACCGATCAATAGTCTGTCTCTGCTATCAGCCAGGGTCTATCGAGTTAAAAAAAGTCGCCTGCAGCAGTAGACTTAGGACTCAGCGAGTTCAAACACAACAAACTCGAACAGCTGCCAGCTAACATGGTTGTCTTTTTAATAATCTTTTTAGAAATGATTCCATATCAATCCCGCCGTCCTCTCGGGGAAGGCGTGGGCTGTCATGGAGGTAAATAAAGTGGGCATGTATGGGCGTGACTCAGGTACGGGTTTCGACACTCTACTTCTTGCTTTATGCTGGTTATTACCGGTTAAATCTGCGTGGGAGACACTGAAAAGAAAAAAGGAGAAGGAGGACAATATTAGAAGATCCTACTGGGAAATAACTCTTTGAAAAAGGTACATTTTGTCTTTTTATTCGGGGTTTTGCTTGGGAGTAGCGTTAGAGCGATTTTGGTTTAACTTAAGTTGGTTTGATGAAGTAGTGAAGTAAAGCGACTAAACTGATGAAAATACCTTACCATAAAGGTGCAGGCTCCTAAAAGTTAAATTATCAATGCTTTATCAAATTAAGTTATTCTACATAAAAGTAAATAGTTGACTGTTGTAAGCGTTTCTTAATAGGTAACATTTGATGTTAGTACACGTTTAATAACAGCGTATCTTATTGTGGTAATGGCTACTTTTACATTAGCTTACAGCACTTACTGTTTATGAAGTCGTGAATATAGTTCTGATACATTAGTTGCACAGTCTGGTGAACAACTCAGAACTGAACTTGTCTAAACAGCCCCAGGAGTGAGAATTGTTCAAGCAATAAACTTTATTTGAGTCTAAAGCTCCTTTAAATTCAATTAATTCCGTAGGGTATAGTTAGACACTGAACGATAAATAGGAGTCAACTCAAAGTCCTCGCATTTGATGAAAACATGACCAAATATTTAAAATGACTAGTAGGGCTAGAGAAAAAAAAGCATGTCTGAGCTTGAACAGATGACGGAAAAAAGCTATTAGGTTAGGTTACTGTAGGCTGTAGATTACAGTAACAAGCTTTTAGCATATAGCCTACGTCATATGCCTATAAGATAACAATTATTAAACTTATTTCAAGTTATTATTATTTATTATGTACAATATATGTAGGCTATAGCCTATGCATTTTCTTGTCTGGCAGTTATTTTTTGCATAAAATGGGCAGTAACTCAAAATGATATTAGGCTATACAGTAGAGTTTGCCTCTAGGCTAGTGTATAAATAAGGCAATCCTGTTTAACCTAGAGCAAGTAGCCCTTCTGTCAATAAGATGCAATCATCAGGAAAAAAGCATGACATTAAGAAGATGATGTTAAGAATCAGCAAAAGGTCAATAAAAAGGATCAAAATCATGATGTTAATGACCAAAATACCACTGAATGAAAATGAAAAGACTGTTTTAGTTTATCATCCTAAAAAGTGAAATTGAGTTACTTCAGTATAGTAGGACAATAATATAAATTGTAGATTCATATAAATAATATTGAATTTACAGTAATTAATTTTAATAATTTTCTACTTAGATGATTTTATTGCACCCATGACATTATTACACTGCTTCTGTAGAGACTAAAACATGTGGATAACGTACACTCATTCCCGGTAGAAACTTCTTGTAGGTAGCTCACAGGGAATGGAAATGGAGTGTGTTTATGAGTTGCAACACACCAGTTCCAAATTAATGTGTGTCAGCAGTTTTGTAATTCTTGCCCTGCTCTGTCTATTCCAGCGTGACCTCACCTCCTCAGCTGATATCATTTCCCACCGACCATTTCACAACCCCTGCGAACCTTCTAGTTCCTCTCTGATTATGAGTGTATCGACGGTCTGCTGACACCTTCCAGTCACGAGATGCAACCCGGAGGTCCCCCTGCTCCCCCTCCACCACCCCCTCCTCCTCCTCCTCTCCCCCCACCTCCACCACCACCTCCTCCTCCCTCAGCCCCAGGTCTCCCCCCACCTCCACCACCACCTCCTCCTCCCTCAGCCCCAGGTCTCCCCCCACCTCCACCACCACCTCCTCCTCCCTCAGCCCCAGGTCTCCCCCCACCTCCACCACCACCTCCTCCTCCCTCAGCCCCAGGTCTCCCCCCACCCCCCCTCCTCCCTCAGCCAGTCCACCACCACCTCCTCCTCCCTCAGCCCCAGGTCTCCCCCCACCTCCACCACCTCCTCCTCCCTCAGCCCCAGGTCTCCCCCCACCCCGGGGTCTCCTCCAGCACCGCTCCAAGATGAGAAACTTCAACTGGGAAACACTGCCCAAGCACACCGTCCTGGGCAAACACAATATATGGACGGCCGACAAGATGGACGGGGAGTTCGAGCTCGACACCGACCGCATGGAAGAGCTGTTTAGCAAGAAGCAAGACCAGCAACAAGTCAAAGCCTCGAACCGGCAGAGTCTCAGAGGTGTCCCAAATTCTGGGTCGGGAGGAGACATTGTAAGTTCAAGAATTTGCTGAATCGTTGTCACACTTTAACCCCTAAAACCTTGAGGAATGTTTTGGATTTTGCTGTTGTGAAATGAGAGAGTGTAAAGATTTGAACCCAAGCTCCTTGGATTGATTGGTCTCTTGCACCAAGTCGAGATAAACAAAAAGTAATTTGACTAGAATAACAAATTGTGCACAAAAAAGATGCTAACCTTGTGAAATGCTTCATGTCAAACAATACAAAATCCACTTAACATCAGTGGTCTATTTATTTAGACAAATGTTACAATAAATAAACAATATAACAAGTACAAAAGGTCTGCTCAACTTGCATGCAGAAGTATAAAAATATTTGTATTTGTGCAGGACATGGTGAGGATAGTGACAAAAGCCATAACGTAATGTCTGTCTGCAAATCAATACAAGGGTGTAACCCTCACTTGTGTTTGCTTAAGCAAGGTGCAGTATTATTATTGTCTCATTTATCACATGCTACTAGAATCCCATATGTAAGCATGAAAGGTTTCTTATTCAGCTCCTTTGTCTGGATATTAAGATTGTGAGAATGTGAGCTCTGATTGGTCAGAGTGACCGCTATTTATCAATTGTTTTGACTGAACTACTGCAGAGCCATTTCATTGCACTTTTTTTTTTGTTGGTGGAAAAGTTTCATACATGGACATAGTCCAGAGGTAGGCATATGAGATGCGATATTTGACAGATGAAAACATTTTGAATAAATTGAATTTGATTTAGAAAACATAAAAAAATAGCAGGCTTTGGACTCACTTCCACCCGTCAAGGCAGGAGCTAAATCAATATTAAAGACTAAACCAAGACTAAACAGGTCTCAACTAAGACCAAAATTAGGAATGAACCAGGTCTAAACCAGGACTTTTTTGTTTAGACGCACCACAGTTTGATTTAATGCTGTGATTGGATGATGATTTTGTGGCAAAAACTAAATGTCCATCACATAGAAGACCACATTGTTAGTGATACAAGTCATTCTTTGAAATATGGATATTGTGATAACAATAATATTGCATTAACGGTAAATTTGCGATATATCATAAATAGAACAATTCATGCTTGAGCATCTGATTGTTTCTGCAAGGTTCACAAAATCCTAAAAATTGAGAAATTTGTTTCCTGAAAATTATATTTTTTGTGTTTCTGAATCACTGGAATTGAATTTTTCAAGATTTTGTGAGGCCATAAATTACACCAACCCACTAATTTGTTACTTTGGTACAAAATCATGAAAATCCCTGTTCCTCATTATAAGAGCAGAGGAAATACTACATTCAGGGAAGAAATTACACACCTTAAAGACTTTGTGAACGCTTTATACAAACAAATATTCTAACTCAATTTGAAGGTGAAAAGAACAAGTGACCATTTGTCAAAAATAAATAAATAATAATAATATTGTTTTAAATTGTTTTCCTTACTGTAGCAGAACAAAAATACACAAACATGTACTCCACAAAAATAGAATAAATATAGATTCAGCTCAGACAAGCATACATCTACATACATCTATATGCCACTGTGATTGTTTTGAACTTTGTCTATCTATTATCTTAACTTGACTTTATTGTTCTAACATCATACTTCACACTTTTGCCTCTGCACCCAAAATGGATGCATCACTAGAGAAAAATAAAGGTCCAAATGATCTCAAAAACTGACAGGATAATAATTTCTCTATTTCTACTGCTCAGGTTTCCATCCTCAGCTCCAAGAGAAGCATGAATATTGGAATTTTCCTGAAGCAGTTCAAACGGTGAGTCAGCGGAGCAGGGATTGGTAATCTCCTGGTTTTCCTAAATGGTTTTGCCCATGTGCGACAACAGAAGCTGAGGCAGACCAGCTAGTTTGCAACACGCTTACCTCATGACCTCAGATCACTGACGGAGCATGTCCTGACAGATCCCATTAACTCTATTTTACGACACTAACAAGTTACATTGCTATCGAACTGAAGGAAATCAAGGAAATGTATTGTACAGTGAATGTATTGCCTTGGGCTTCTTGGCAAACACAGCACGACTTGAAAAAATACGTGCCAATAATGTCCTCAAAGACTCACAACACCTCACGTTTAAGTTTGCTGTTGCCTTATGGCATTACTAATATGACATGATGACTCAAATTTTTGTTAATCCGTTAAAACTTACTCAAGAATCCATACACTGCCCATTGCTGACACTATGCAAAACTATGTGAGCATGTTGAGGCATGCTGATGTAGGCTGCATACAAAATGTCTTGCCCACATAGAAACACATTAATCATGTATCAGCCCATAAGAAAAGCACAAACACAACTTGTGACTAATCTGTTTCTGTGTTTCTTTTCTCTGTCTGAAGGCCTGTTCGAGAAATGGTCAACGATATAAAAGTGGGTAATTATCTGAGCTTTGGAACAGGGAAGCTTAGGGAGTTGTGCAAACTGTTGCCAGAGAAAGAGGAGGTATGTGTGACAGCTGTTTACATTATGACCCGTATGATTCCTGAATGTGAACACTGATGTTATTTTTTGCTTAACACAGGTGAAACAGCTAAAGAATTTTAAAGGAGATCACTTTTCTCTCCCTGAAGCAGATTTGTTCATGCTGATGCTGGTCAAGATTCCCAGGTGAGCTCACTATCACCAAAATATAACAACTTTTTTTCCTACTAGAGATACAGCACACAACCACAGGTTACAATTAAAGCAACACTATGTAACTTGTCCCCCAAATTATGGAGCGTGAAAATTGCTAAGATAATCATTAATACAGTTTTTATCAATGGCTTTTGCACAACTAAAGGTGCATTTGTCACAACAGTTCAGGGTTTCATCAAAACTCTTTAACCTGTCTGCAAAAGGTAGTTTTTCAGCCACAGCATTTAATTTGTATTTCTTAAGCCACTTTTTGTATCAGTAACTTCAAAATCAAAATGTGAAGTTGTTTTGTCACTGTTTTAATCACAGCAGGCAAAATGTGTAGACACTTTTTCGTTGTTTTAGTCAAAAATGATGGTCATAATTGTCCCCAAATAGTCTCCACAACAAAAAACAAACATAAACAAAATCATGAGTTTATGAGTGCATGGATTACACCCTCAACATCGTGTGGAGGCAGGTATGCTTATTCTTTGCTCAGCAGGCTCATCTGAAAAAAGCCAGTTGTGACCACAGAGCTGATTTGTTGGTCCAGTTTAAACGAGCCACTCAAGATCATGCCAAGATTTTTGACAAAAAGGCGACTCTAAGAACAAGGCTGTATTGTACAAGCATTTCAATCTTTCAAATCACTTCATTAATCCCAAAAGGGACATTCGTTGGTAGGTCTTTTCAAATAAGTTGACTTCATCTGCCACACACTGATTGATTGTACAGTCTTCAGCCATTTCAGGTAATTTAATACTGTTTTACTAAAAAAAACAAAAAACCTTTTTTTCCTTTTTAGTTATGAGGAGCGTCTCAGCAGCTTAGTGCTCAAGGAGGAGTTTTTCCCACTCATGGAGGAAATGAAAGGATTTATTGGCACAATGACAACAGCTGGAAATGGTAAAGTTGGATTATGTCACCCTTTTTGTGCAAAAAAGCTTCATTTCTAACTGTCTGTGCATTTCTTTATATAGAACTGTTAGAATCTGATCAACTCCACTCTGTGATCCGCCTGGTGCTGAAGACCGGGAATTACATGAACGCTGTAAGTGTTTAAAAGTGTACGATACAGTTTATGCTCAAAGAGTATTATTTTCATCATCTGTAATTTTAATATTAATACACTGACCTTAGGGAGGCTATGCGGGGAGTGCGGTTGGCTTCAGAATGACGTCTCTGCTCAAGCTGGTGGACACCAAAGCAAACAAACCTGGGATGAACCTTATGCATTATGTGGTAATGGTGAGTGGAAAGTGAAATATTTGCAATTTTCATACTTGCATAGCTATGTATACAGTATATGTTACTTATGTACTATTCTGTCCATCACAGCAAGCACAGAAGGTGGATGCAGCCCTTCTCAAATTTCCTGAACAGCTCCAACACATTGAAGCAGCAGCAAGGTTTGTGTGTCCTGAGTCATTCTGTGTAATTCTGTCTTCCTCTTTTGAGCTTCACTATTAACTTTTTTTTTTCTTTTACAGGATAAACAAAGCAGACATCGAAGCTGAGTTTTCCAGACAGGTCAAGAAAGTCCAAGACGCCAAAGAGGACTCTCTGAAGCAGGAGGAGCTGAAGGCCCAGATGCATGATTTTCTAGAGGTGAACAATTCTTCTGTTAAAGCCGCCAAGTGTCGAGTTTTTTGTTGCTATTGCTTTTCCTACTGTCCACGGGTGCAGCTCGTGCATTGCTATTGCTTTTACTGATGTTTTTGGTTTTGTCCAGGAGGCGGATGTGAGTCTGACAGAGATCGAAGCAGATCTGCAGGAGCTGAACTCGGTCTGTGATTTGGTGGCGGAGTACTTTTGTGAAGAGGCCAGCAAGTTCAAACTGGAAGAGTGCTGCTCCATTTTCAACTCCTTCTGTGAGAAGTTCATGCGTGCCATACAGGTAAATACAGTCTGCTATCAGTAGTGAGGTCAATAGTACTTTAAAGGCACTGGTTAAAAGATCATATTGGGAATCTTAATGTTATATCTTATAATAGTGACACCTCTCTTATCAGTAAAAATGTACAGGCATGCCCTTGCCTTTACTTGTAAACAGTTGTGACAGTTTGTGTGCGTGTTGTGGCACATATCAATTTTACTACTACAGCAACTTTTACAACTTTTACACACTACATCAAGTTTTACAATTATATTAATTAGAGCTATTCACATAATTCATAAAAACAACTTACATCCCTTTCCATATTGTTTCATATAACATTTTTCCATACTCCAGAAAAGCTGACTATACCTATTCAACACCATAACCCAAAATTGCCAGCTTAAATTGAAACTTGATAATCTTTCCACTAAAGTTTTTTAAGAGCTAGTTGTGCCATTTGCTTTATACTATATTAGAAAAAAAATCATTATTTTAGGCATATATAGGATATGTGAGAAAAAAAATAGTAATGTGAGGCCTTGAGTTTCGTAATGTGTGGAAATGACAAAAAATGAGCCATGAGACATTGAACTCGTAGGAATGACAAAATAATGTGAGATCCCAAGTCAATCCCAAAACAAGTCAAAATATCTCTGTTGTTCATTCCCAACATAAAGTAATGTTTGACAACAGATAGTCTCTGTCCATAGTTTCTTTCATAGTCCTGTTAACTGCATTGGCAGCTTCTACCATTGGTGTTACTTCCCTTATGACTTTTGTAGCATGCCAGGGTGACACATAGACAGGTACCTGTTATTTTGCTATGGCCTCAAATCTAAATCTATTTCAAAGCCACATAATTAATAATTAATTTGTGACCTCACATTAATCATTTCTTTTCTCACATACCCCTCCATACATATTTTTAAAGCAACACTATTTAACTTTTTACCCCCAAATATCAAGTCTGAAATTTATTTAGGTGAGATATTTATAAAATGATGTTTTTCACTGCATTGTCTCAAAATAAAATAGTATACAGTATGTGAACAAAATATACAATAAACTGAACAAAAAATGGCTCCACAGAGAATGTTAACATGGTGGTTATCTGATTATTTGTTGTTTTTGTAAATACTAGTATAATACTTATCGTTAGTAGAGTGTCAGATTCTTCCTCTCCTGACTCATTACACTGGTTTTAATGTCCTACATATTATTTCTGTCAGGAAAACAAGGCCCGGGAGGTGGCAGAGGTGAAGCGGAGACATGCCGACAGACTGCAGAGCGCCATCAAGCGCCGCTCCATCGCCACCTGCTCAGCCAGAGACAAGGAACTGGATGGGGTCACGCTAGAATCCGTCCTGCAGAACCTCATCAGCCGTCCTGGCTCCAGGAGGAAAGCGGGGAGGCCCTTTTCCACTCACGGCACCCCCGATAACGGCAGCCCAACGATGGGCAGCCTTCAAGAAATCACCTCTCAGACTAATATCCCCAACAGAAGTCCTAACAGAAGTGGATGGCTCAAGGTAAAGGAGATGAGCAGGAAGGAGTGGAATTCTGCTGCTGATCTGACGAGCACTTCCAACCCTGAGAAAAAACAACCCAACAATGTAGTCAATAAAAAAGCTGGCATTTCAAATAAAGAAGACTTGAAAATGGATGAAAATTCCGCAAATAACATTTCTTCTAGCAGACCTATGTCAACTGTTGATGATACCGAAGAGGATTTTCAAGACAACAATGAAGAGGAGGCACAGAAGTTACGGGAAGCCTCTAAAAAGGTTTTACGATTCCAGAACAGCCGGGGTAGTGTCTCATCTTGTGACAGTACAGTGGAAAAAACCCCGGTACAGCGACAGCGTACCATCGACGAGGATTTGCAAAGCGATCCCAGCGATCCAACCAGTGAGGATTTGGTGAAATTCTTACTCAACCCTCAATCCCCGACAAAACGGAACCTTGGACGGCGACACACTCTCCCGACCAAAGTTCCTAAAACGGAAGAGAATGAAGACAACTGGACTAAGTCGTCGCCTAAAACTCCGAAGAAAAATACGATCAAAGACAAGGAAAACAGTTCATCGAAACAAGTGTTTGACTTTTCTCAAAATAGCACAAGTCAAGGTGACAACAAAATTAAGCCCATTGGCACTTTGGCTTTTTCAGAAGAGAATTTACAGCAAGAGCAAAGTCAGGACTCTCAGCCTACAGAGCAGACTGAAAATATTCCGCCCAAAAGTGTCAGAAGGGAATCTGCAGGACTATTTTTTAACTTTCTAAAACGATTCCAATTTCCTGCTAATAAGGAGACAGTACGTAAAAGCAGTGATTCTAGTGTATAGACTAAGAGAAAGAGAAAGTTGGAAAGTGTTTAAAATGTAAGGGCGAATGGAAAATGTGGTTGTAAAGGAACAGTAGGTGTTTCTCAGTTGCCAAGATCCTGAGTCCAGTCTAACTCCTCATGAACATGCTTCAAGTCATCAAAAGCCATTACCTTTTTTTTTTTCAGATACAATTTTAGCATTATGTCAACAATATTTCAATTTAAATAAAAGGGTTAATTGAAAATGTTAATAGTGTTTTAACACTGTTGTCACAGTCCATTTTCTTCTTTTTTCAATTCTAAATATAATAACAAATATATGCTAATGTAAAGAACTATTCCAAACACATCACCAGCATGAATTTGGATTCCTTTTTTCCACGGCTCACTGTTGTAATATTATTCTAAAATGTATAAATGTATAATGAGTAGGATGAATGCATTTATTATATATCATAGTACATAGTTAGTAACATAGTATTATATAAAGATACCAACTTATAACAAACCAACATAAAACAGTAACGTTTACACTAAAAGTGCAATTTATTTAGAGTTCAGTGGACAGATCTTTTGATGATGCAACTCGGCCACTTGAAAGTCAGTTCTTAAAGTTCATGTGGAGCAAGGCAGGACTCTAGTTGTGACTCTGAAGAAGCTTTCTCCAAAAGAAGGATCCTGTTGATTGAGAAACCCAGAGAGTGTTGTTGGAATGTGTTTTGTTCTGAAAGGTATTTGCAAGTTACTTTCACTAGATGGCGGTACATTACAACATGGTAGGTTGTGTAATAAGACTATAAACAGTAGAAAAAAAATGTATTCTTGGTTTATGCCAAATGAAAATGAATGTTTTGAGGATTTATAGTGATCAAAATGGGTCAGTGGGAGAGCATACAGAGATTTTGATCTATTTGATATTATTTTTAGCAGCTCGTCTTAAAGGCATTTCATTATTTCACTTTTTTTGTGGTCATCGAAGTGCCATACACAAATTCAGGCCTATATACGTTCCAACTGAATTAAGCCTTTGTTTCAGGTCTAAGTGGGTCAGTGTTACAAAGGCCGCCTCTTTCTGAGAGGCTGATTTTTGCTGATCAAAACGAACTTGTAAATACTGTGGTATGGCACAACAGAGAGCGTCAGCAACTGTATTCGACAGGTTGATTTGCCTACAATTTCTTTATTATATTGACTGAGGTCTTGTAAATTGGTCCTATAATATGATGCAGAAGTCATGTATATAAAATGTTATGTATGAGCTACATATAGTCATTATTTATCCTTTTTTGGTCAGTATTTCTAAGCCAAAAATTCTTAACATATGACTTAAATGTTGACAATAATGTGTATTTTTAGTAACAAACATGAAAGAGGATACATTGCGTACTAGTAAATATTAATGTCTGCTATCATGTTATGTCAGTGGGTATATAATAAAGCAGACAGTTTGAATACTGCTTGAGACTGCTGTGTTTGAGATGCAGATACATGACCCTCACTAAAGTTTGATGGATATCTGCGTTTTCAGTTTTAATACAGCCAAAAATAATAATACAGGATCTGTGCACCACAGTTATGGATATTTCAATTGTCTGCTGTTGCAGTAAAAAAAACACTTTTGTAATTTAACCATACAAACAAAAAAACAAAACAACAACAACAAAACACATTAAATTCTACACACAAAGGCACACACAGACAGTATTCGGTCACAGCTCTTACTTACTTGAGTCACAGTTTAGTTAAACTTTGTATCTGATGTATTTAAAATATTGTCTAAGTAACTGAGGCCTTTATTTGGAACAATGTGGGCTTTGTGTTTACTTCAAAACTGAAGTAGTAGATCCTGAGTGCAAAAGACCACAGGTTTAGATCAACAACATAATAAAAACTGTGTATTTTAAATATTTTGAATAGCTGTACAAAATGTTACATTCAGTTTTCATTGTGTCATTTTTGTATATTATACTGGTATTTATTTATTACATTGTTACGTGCAAAGTTTAAAATGTTTTGGTTGTCCATGTCATGTTCCTCCCTGGCACCTACCTATAGTATGTATTATGTCACTACTGCTCCTCCTGCTGCTGCTGTTGTGAGACTGCAGCAGCCATCTTGACTTAATGGAAGCAGTCGCCATGGCAACCCCCACATTGCAGAATAAACCCACATATGACTGTCTTTGCCCCGTCTCCCTCAGTCCCCACCCCCAACAACCCTTCTGCAGCAGTCCCACCACATTCATAACCCACGAGCAGGTTACAATACACAGGCATTTTTTATTCTCATTAATGTCAACACCCCTCCCCCAACATAATGATACTGCAGTTAATCTTCATCAAATAAGGTTCATTTCATAATTTGCCAAGTGCCATCACCTTCCAATTCTGTCTCCCCCTAGATTATTGGTGTCATAAACAACATAATATAATATAAAATATATATTATTAACTGCCCAAATATGTTTAAACAAAAAACAAAACATGATTTAGCCCACATGTTGAGGGTATGTCACATGTGCCCCACAAAAACAGGGACCCACCCACCGCTCACACCCATCTCTGTGCCACCCTTTCATTACCCAACTGTCACAGATACCACATAGTAATTAACATTTTCAGTCAAGAACGCATAAACAAGTCTCCTCAGTCAAGTACAAGTACAAGTCAGTGCTACATTTTGACAAATAACTTAATTGCTAACAAGTAGCCTATGTGTCATCATTGTTGTGTTGTTAGGCTACTTTATTACTGTGTAACTAATAATAAATGAATATGTGAAATGTATTCATTGATTTTAATAAATTAACATGTTACCACAACAGAAATAGCTGAAAAGTAAGTTTTTAAAAAATTGGCACTAATAAAGGGTTACATTTCAGCCTTTTGTTAACATGAAATACGCCAAAATACAAACAAAAGCACAAAACAGAGACATTTTGATTATTGAAATTAGAATGTGTGTAATGTAATACATATATTAGATACTACACATCAGAAATGTAATTTTGTTAATTATTTGCATATAGACAAGATGGTAGAAATAGTTAAATCTGAAGAGATACCCTAACTTTAATTTTAGACACAAGTGATTCTTTGCATTTGCAACTGAATTGCATAAAGTGCATATCAGATGTAAGTCATACTTAAAAAAAAGAGAAAAGAAAAAAAAGTGCCCATTCGTTAACTGACAGCAATTGGGCCACCCAGGATTTTAACTTACTGTCAGTCAGTATTAAAAAATCAGATTTGACTTTGGATTGCATTAAAAATTGTCAGGTGAATCGGAGCTGCAGGAATGCTTTACATATGTTCTAATATCTTTTTGAGTTTCAGTTTATAGATAGGCCTTGCATATTTTTAACCATCGCTAAACATTTAGTCTCATTTAAAACTATGTGTTCCTTCATGATTACTAAATTTGATACCACTTAAGGAGAGTGTTAAAAGTGAAACTCCATTAATAATTTAGACTTCGGACACTTCCTTTTAAGAGAAGATATTTTTTAAACCTAGATAATTCACGCTACTAAACAGCATCCTTTGTCCTTATAAGGGATCGAGGCGGTGTTGAAGAAGGCCACACCCCTTTGCACCAGCCGCTACTGTATCCTTTCAGCTCTACCGCTCCAGATCCCATTGGCTCCTCCCCACACCACGTGACCCAGCCGTCTGTTAGCTCCTCCCCCGTCCTCCTCCTTTCCTTTCTGCTGCTGCTCCAGACAGACCCTGCCCTTCGCTTTCAGCCGCCGGTCTTCGGGGGCTTCGCTTCTCTTGTGGAAGACAGGGGACGCTGACAATGGGACGCTTTCTTCTCTGCAGCCCGCTACGCTGACAGCCCACTCCCTTTTACAGCTTGTGAGTACCCACATTCCGGCAGCAAACTCTTTTTTTTTAGCCCGCTGTTTTTTCTGCTTACTCATTTGTCTCGCTCCATTATCGGGGCTTCTCACTAATATAGTTGAATTGAAGCAGATGAATAATTAATCAGGCCGTCTTATCGAGCATATAGCGTTGGTAAATCACTGTAGAGCTTTAGTTGACGTTCACTCAAGACCTGATTTTTCTTAAGTGTTAGCTTTTAAGTCTTAGCTACCACTTCTGCTGTGATTTTATAACGCTAGCCCACGTAATTCTCCATTTTATCTCTTTGTAGCCCTTCTGCCAGCTTTAGCAGGTGGGCATCACTGCAGCAGTCTGGGGCAGGGCTCTGTCATGGAGCACTCTTTGTTTTAGAGATTCCCATCCCATAGCTTAAAGGAACATAATGCTGCTGGAAATATATCAATCAGTGTATTATGGTTTCCTGGCGTGGCATTGTGATGCAGCAACAGCTCCAGTCCAATGCAACACACATTGGGGTGAACAGATGGTTCACTAGTGCAGTATTGATTGGGCTTTTGTTCTTAAAGCTGGCTAGATTTCATGTTACTCGTCTGTAAATACTCACGTTTGATCAGTACAGCATGGGTTACTGTGCCACAGCCTGTACTGGGTCACTGTGAGGATGCAGACATAGCGGGATACTGTGCCTCAGGGTTACATGTGTGTCTCTAGTGTACACATGTATTTATCGTGTTTTATTGGCTAAGGATTGACTGGACAATAAATAAAATAGATATCAGATCACAGGCGTAAATGCTTGAAGGGAAATGACCCCCCTTTCTGAGCAGTGACTATATCATTAATCTTATCATTGTGAGAAATTGTAAAATATTTTGAAAGCACATTTATTATTATTAGTGTGACATACTTTGGTTTGGTTTTATTTTTTGTTTGGCAGCATTAGGTCAGGTTTGTGGTGTTAGACAGCAGTAAAATACAGTTAATATCTGATAAATTAACAGTAGTATCCATACATTGATTATTTATGTTATGTTAAAATCTATTTAAGTTGCAATTTTGTTGTTACCTGCTCATACTTAATGTTTAAAGCACATAAATAACAGTAGCTTTTTAAGGTTTTAAGTTCTCTTTTAAGAACTAGTCATTTACACACTCTGATTACCCCACTGACCCATAATAGGGCTGGGCCATATCATATCACTTACAGTAAGATCAGTGTAATTTTTCTGGTGTCTTCACAGTAACAACAATATAGCACATGGGTTCAACAATGCAACAATTCACAAGACTGTAGTGAACAACAACTGCGCTTCACATCTTGTTCTCTTACTACGTACTTGGTCACAAACAGTGTCGGCTTCATTGGATTCAAAAAGAAACGCTGTCCCTCTAAATGTTCAGCTCTAGTGTCCAAAACAGATTCAAACCAACTGAAGAAAAAAGGCTTACTGCAAACGTTATGCTTGTAAAAATATGAAGGCTCTCAAGGTTCTGTTAGCAGCAGTTCAACATCAAGAAATACAGCCTGTGCATCACAACACAAGTCTGACTACAAAAGCTTCATGTGCTGCTTAAAACGAATCATAGCAAGAAACAAAAAGTCACCAACAAAAAATGTGTCCATTTGATCTACCTTGTCAGATGCTGTAATGCTGTAGTTGCTGCCTCCTTTGTGCACAAAGAAATGGAGGAGCTGTTATACCCGATAAGCTGTAATAACCAATAGTGTTCTTCAGTACTGATGGTCCTCTTTTCACATCCGGTAAATACACAGTTGCTTCCTAACAATAGGTGTTTTAGTTAAATGTCTGCAGGGTCAGTTGACTAGCTTCAACAAATGACATCTTACAGTATGTATGACTACTTCTGTTAACCTTATCATCTATCAGCATATGCAAAGAAATACAAAATTAAGTGCTAACTGTTTGCTGAAAAGTTAGGTTATCAGGTATCGTCTGAAACTTTTTATATCAGTACCAACTTTAGATTATTAAAAGCCACCACAGTCTTGCTGTAGTGTTAATTAAGTATGTCTTTAAGTACGCATTTCAAACATATGTTACAAGAAAGGTAAATTTTCTTTTGCATTCTAACAATGGCTGAAGTAACAAAAAATGCAAAATATTGGCCGATAATGATGATTGCCAATATGGTGCTCATGAGAGTGAAAGCCAATAACCTTTGGCATAAACCTTTTTATTCAAAAGAACAGTTTTATTTTTATAGACTTGCACTTGCACTGTTCAGACTGTCCAGTGACTCTGCAGAACCATTTCTGTACATGCTGATTTGCCTCCAGTGTCTGACTCTGTGCAGGTGGTGAGGGTCCTGGTGTGTGACTGACCTTTAATAAAATCTGCAGAGCCTGTTGTGCCTGCATGCCGCATTGTTTCCTGCAGCCTTTGTGATAGCAGCTCACAGACAGGCAGACCGGCAGACATGACAGGCTGTCTGTGGGTTGATTAAAAACATCACTCACTGCAGCATGTCATATGATCATTATGTGTCTTTAGTTTAGTAATTAGGAAATAATCTCATCATTGCAGGCAATTTCTACTGGCAGAGACAATCAAATAGTTGTTCTGAAGGAGAATTTTTTTTTGACCAGTTTTGTGGTTTCTGTCATACGTACAATACGTACATAGTTAGATCAATTATGTACTTTGTGATCACATACTGTTGCTCTACAATAAATGTACAAAACTGTGTCCAAAACCACCCCAAACCCTCAAACACTACACTACATAATAGACTCAATATGTAAACTGTTTATAACACTACAAAACTATTTTTCCGTCTGTATTAATCATTTGACACTACAAAGCATTATCGTCTATTTTCTATCTAGTGATCACTGTTCACTACTTTGAGTGCACTACATACATACACATATCTTGTATTGTATCCTGTTTGTTGAAAATAGCCACATGACCATTTTGTTTTACAAACACTTGGAGTAAAATGGATTGGTTTTAAATGTACAATAGCATTGCTAATATTTGGTACATTCCCCATTAGATGTTAACATTGAGCTAACACACATAATGATTTATGTTTTGCCAAACAACAAAACATGGTCCCTAGTGAAAGTATGATTACTGCTTTTTTACTAAACCAGTTTGACTATTATGACAAAATGCTATCCTGGAAAATGCTCAGATTTTTTCCGTGAAGCTCCTTGTCCACAGATAGAGTCTGATGCAGTGAGACAGACCCTTCATGTGGTGCAGCCGAGCAGAAGAGGAGCTTGTTAGTTTGAGAAGCAGAGGTTACGTGTGTTGTGTCGTGTGAATAATGACTGATGAGTCATCAGAACACGGGGTGCCATACCAGCCTCTGTACATCTCTTTACCCGATCTAACTGCGCTCAGACTGCAGCAGTATGTCTCATTAGGTTTACAGACCCAGAGGTTGTTATTGTTAGCTCTAACAGGAGGTTGTGCAGTCATGTTTGAAATAGATTGCATTTGTTATTGCAATTGATTTTAACAGTAATTTCCTGCTGGCTCACCTCCCTTGTTATAAAAATTAAGATAGAATCCTTAAAGCAAAGCAACAGTAGAATCTGCAGTGCATATGAGTTGTATGC
Organism: Rhyacichthys aspro; assembly: GCA_036850595.1. Lineage (NCBI taxonomy): Eukaryota > Metazoa > Chordata > Actinopteri > Gobiiformes > Rhyacichthyidae > Rhyacichthys > Rhyacichthys aspro. The sequence goes on from CM072160.1 coordinate 19,780,063, forward strand.
AGCACAGGTTGTACTTAAATCTTGAAATACTGTATGAGAATGTCAGTGGTACTTAACAGTGAAAATGTCAAAACGTGCCAGAAACATGAGTGTGTTATAAAGATCTATAGAACGGATGGTTTTATCAGTTTGCTCCACTAGGTGGAGTAGAGAGCTACTACAGCACAAAAATATCAATATAGTATTGGATTATTCAACATTCACAATACACACATTTAAAAGGATAGTTTGAACTGCAATTACACGGTATAGTATGATATTATCAGACATTCATATTGTAGATTCTACTATGCTATAGGCTAGGTTACTCACTTACTAAAGTTTCTATTAGCTCCAAATCCTGGCAAAAAGTCTTTGACCTTACCATTTCACATTATTCATTTTTTTTATCATTGATTAGCATATTTCATGTGGCAGTTTTTTGTTTTTTACACAGGATGCCCCTCCTGGCACAAAAGTACACTGGCTTGTGACCTCTTTTGGCTGGATTAGTGTATTCTTACACACACATAATATCTCTATATCTATTTTTTAAATGTCAAAATGACTCAATATTCACCTCAGAGTAGTTATTTGGAGTATTTCTATATAGCACAATGCTCAATATGACCACTTGCAAAGTGAATGGGTCTTGCCAGCCAGGCAAGTACCATCAAGATACACTGGAACTACAGTATGATACATCATGATTCAAATATGCTACTATGCTAGTGGCTGAGTTAGCAAGGCTCCTGTCTGGATTTTGTTAGCAATAACTCCAAAATCAAACATCATATTTATTATTCTCAGGTGGAATTTATACCTTACATACCTGATAGTATTATGTCATATGGTCATTGCAACACTCAACAATCTTGCAGTTTAGTTAAGAACATGGCTACTTACAGGTTACATTTGGGTCCCTGTGTAAAATCTCTTCTATTTTTAACACCGTTTTGACAGCTCATCACATAAGATTACAGAGACTAGGGCCCATGTTTACCCAAACTTCCAGTCTGCAGCTCAGAAAGCATAACACACAATCAAGACTAACAGAAAGATACTGGACTCAGAACATGTGATTGTATACAGCAACACAACCTAGACTCTGAATCAGATACCTTTTAGAGGAATTGATGCTTTGCTCTTATTTAGTTAGAGGAAGTGAAAACAAACATACTTGTGTGGTCAGTGAAAACCAAACATCCTGGAGCCTTGAAGAGTTGTACTTAGGGAAAGCTGTTACCCTATAAATTACACTTACTGTTTTTCACTTTTCCAGCCCACGCAATAATCGTACGACTATAACGTGCCAGTAAAAAACTTCAGTAAACATCCACAGTGACTCATCGTATTCACTAAACAAACAGATGTTTACAAAGTAGGGCATGCAATGAAATATTATCTTTCAAAGCTGCAGAGTGCTTTTTTGTAGCAAGTGTTCTAACTTAGTTCAGAATTCCTCTGAACTCAGTGGAGGAGGTGAATAGCAGGTCATGGCACTGTGCCCTGCTGCAGCAGAAGGAATCCAAACAGATTAAACTCAAGGAAATCTTTTCTCTCAGTATAAACTCTGTTTAATTATTCATGAATGCCTTCAGGAGAATACTTAAATGCAGCCCCTCCTTTATTCTTTTGAGGACTCACATGTCAAAGCGATAAATTATTTTACACTGCACAAGAGATTAACTGTTTTTAGAATTAGCATAATTTAAGCATTGCTTTATCTTGGTTATTAGCATTGTTCTGTTCTCATTAAAATAGCACTGCAGTATACAGGTCAATAATAAGAACACACTATACTATACACAATATACTACACACTACATTATATAAAATAAAATAGCCACAAAGCGACAATATGCATTTGCCTATTTAGAGAAGAAATGACTGAAATAAAACTAGTCTGAGTTCTAGCCTGAATGATCCTGGGAGGTATGTTGTCAAAAAAGTGGTTCAGAAACCCTTTCTGATGTACAGTCCAACAAGGTTTGTTACGTCCGATTCAATGTGGCCTCAACGACCCAATCCCTGGACATGGAAACTGGCTTTGGGACATGGAATGAGAAACTGAAAACCTTTCTTTTTCACTCAATCTTTCATAAAGTTTGCGGAAATTTATAAACTGAACTGATTTTTTTTTTCTTAAAAACTCATCATCTGACCGGTTTTTACTGGGACTACCATAGGTCCTTACAGGCTGTAGTTTTGGAGTTGTTTTTACAATGTATGTACAAACTGCATCTTCAATGTATTTTAATCACTGCTTTATATCATTCCTAGTCATGTTCCTTATTAGCTGAGATCTTTGTTTAAGCATGTTTAATTAAAACATTTTATTTGTAAGGTGCCAACTAAATTTGACTTTTTAATTTTTTTTTTTTTTACATAAAACAGTAACTAACCTGATACTATCTCATCATATTTGTCTTTACATGTTTATGACTATGTAGGAAGATTTTGAAATGAAATGAAATGGACAATCTCAAACATGCTTTTGTTTAAATAACTGAATTGTAAATGACAGCCCAAATGTTTATGCTGACCTAAATTAATATCTCCCTAGACTGACATTGGTCCACCATTTGTGAAATACTTCTTTGTTGCGCATTGATATTTTACTGTATTATCTTGTATAAGGACATCATTTCTGGCTCTAACACCACTAGGTCAAAATGTAATGTGTGCTTTAGGTCTAATTTAAGGTGACTTGGCATGTTAGCGCTCCAGATCTGAGAGACAGGGTAATCCAGACTGCAGACGGGCCCTGACCCCCGGCAGAAGGACAGTAAGCCACTTAAGTGTAAATCAGTGTGAGAGTGACAACAACTGCGGCAACGAAGTCACAGCTGATTTGATGTGTTTTTGTTTGTGCATCTGTCGAGATACACTGTGACAGACGCCAGGAAGTAAACAGTGCTGCAGTCTACCCGGGCTAATCTAGGTCATGTGTATGAAGAGCTGAGTGAGCAGTTACTGTGACCAAGCCTTTGGACTCACCATTCTGTCACATGTTGCCTCAGATGTACAGTAAGATAGGCTACATTACACAGATATAGATGCAGTCTATACTGCATGCTACATCTTCAGCAATTTTTTTCAAAATGTCTGACTTCATTGCATGCTAGTGTTACAAATAAAGTATGCTCTATGTGAAACCTAAAATGAAGTGGTAACTTGTTCTCTTGTCTTTGGTTTAATATAAAACTGAATCCTCTGTCACCAAGGCAATATTGAGAATATCCTATTCTATGCCTAACCTTAAACATATACTATTTTAAACAATTTACTTTGCTGTATTTTTGCTTACTATCCTGTCACTGCATTCTAGTATTTTTTTAGACTTTAAATGGTGGTAGTTGGGGAATGGTAACCAATGGTAATTATTACACTTAACATGGCAATTTTGCATTTGTAGACCCAAAATGCTAATATAGGGGAAACAGTTTTAAATGTGTTAGTCAGCACGGAACCTTAGTTTAATGCTGATTTCATGTGAACGTCTGAGTTGAAAAATGCATATTAATGCCTGTTCAAGATGGAAAAAGGGTTAAACATTTTTTGCCCCACCAGTCTCATGATAAGTTCACTTTAAGTATTCAGAAATAGGAATGTATTTCATTCAGAAACATTCTAAATCCTTATGTTTATGTGTTAAAATGACATTCACAGCATGGGGAGGATGGTCCTTTTAGTTTTGTATAGCATCCATCTTACTACACATACATTGTTTTAGGAGATTACATTTTTCACTGATTGTTGAGCCAGTTCTTTTGATATTTTTTGCTCTCTCTGTCTATCTATGTCTTCTACTATCTCCTTCAAAAGACTGCAGCATAAAAATTGAATAGCTTGTAAGTGTATGATGAACTCCGCATACATTAAAGGAAATAGATCTGGCTTTTTCTGTGAAGTGCATCTTTATTTATTTAAGTTCACAGTCCAGATTTTTGTCCAGATTCAGATATTTAGAAGTAAATTATTTAGTTGTTGCATAGGTTTGCCTTTTTAAAACCTGCATTATACCTTTTCATCAGGCATAGTTTTGCTTATACAGTATATTTTGTTGCTATACAAGCAGGCCAACTAGCTAACTACTCGTCAGCAAATGACTGATTAAAAGTAATCCTGCTTTCTGTGCCAAAACAAGTGGGAGGAACTGATTTGAGACACAGTCAGCCAAGGAAGAAGGGAAGTGAACATGGAAGAGAGGGGTGTTGCGGCTCTAAAGGCTCAGACTCGGCAGCCCAGAGGGAGGGGTCAGGGGGGTTTGCCTGTTGTAGCTTCCTCCTGATGTCACTGTTCAGCTGCTGCATGAAGAGGAAGAACAGGGAGGGGGTGGTTGTGTGGACAGTGAAAGGCCGAGGGAGTACTCCATAGGCTTATAATCTCTTGGCAAGAAGCAACAATAGCAGGAAAAAAACTCCATCTGCCAGACGTCTGTGGTTGAGATCCAAAGGCATAGGTTTGGTCAGGACATAACCCTTATACATACTTCTCATAGCAGGTCAAAACACTCTAAAGTGCACAGTTTAGTTTTCATTTGGCTGACATTATGACTGAGGGACTGGACTGTGTCACAAAATAAACACCTCTCAAAAGGATCCAGTCAAACAGTGGCGCACACTTCTAATGAGTCATGTTTTCCTCATACTTTTCTGTTGGAACCGCATAATAGAAAAAATCTTCTTGGTCAAGTTTGTCTATGGCTGTGTCTAGACTAATGTGTTTTGATTTCAACGGTCTATAAATCTTATTTTACTTTGATGAACAAAAAATGGAGACTTTGAATAGATAACACCGACACTGATGTTTCAAGCCTTTTTGCCGTCTCTGATTGGCTCTTCAGAGGAGATCAAAAGGTAACCTTGACGACCAGTTAATCAGATCAAGAATTCAAATCATACAATGTGAGGTTCGGCTAATGTGCACAGAGATAGTTATGATATCACTTTTGGATGTACAATGATGTATTAACATTAACACATAAGACTAAAATAATGACTCCAGGCTTCTGAAATAAAAACATCATGAAATATACATGCATAAAAACACTTTATGTGAGTAAGTTTTGTATATTATTTTATAGTCAGATTTTTAATTTTTTTGGAATGCAAAATGCAAATACAATGTTATTTGTTATTTGGCAGATGAAGTGATTGCAGGAAAACCAAATAAACTCATCTGTATAATATCTTTTTACATATTACCTTTTATTTTTATATATTGCGTTGTTCGAAAGGCATTTTATTCTGCGTCAGTTAGTACTACCCCTGAATTCTGATTGTGTGATGTCTGTCACGTTGGTCTCTTAGGTAGTGCCTGGAAATTTGAATTGACAGGGACCAGATTGTTTCTTTCTATAAAACTGTGAAAGAAGGATGGATGGCCAGGACAAGAGTTTATGGCTGTAGTTTGATAAATAATACATTTCTAGGATGGAGAGAAATGTTGTTGATGACCTGTTTTAAACCGAAATGAGTCACATTGAAATTGTGAAACCAAACCAGTCCTTGATGCTGTGAGGACATTTATTGCTTGTAGAGTGAGAACGATAGAGGGATCAACAATGGAGATGACTAGCGGCAGTGAGAGCTGAGAGTCGAGCTGGAATGCCTTTGTCAGAGCCCACATTCAGACAGCTGCTCCTCAGGCTGCTCGCTCATGTGAACAGGCAGCCCGGCTCACTGTGAGAGAGGGACCCAGACTCAGGCTCAGAGACAGAGACAGGTGGTGCCTGAACCCGGCCAGCTGGAAGTCCGGGGAAGGAACTCGCTGGAATTTGGGGAGTGGTTTTTTTAAAGCTTCCCTTTCCTCTTGTTACTCTCAAAGAAAACGGGCCTAGTTTTTGTCAAGACAGGAAGAAGAGTAGTGAGCTTTTGGTGGTATGTGATATGTAGATGATGTAAGATACATTACAAAATATATGCACAATATATTGCAAATTTATTGTTACTGGGAATAACACTGTATTACACAATTTTGTGCAATTTGTGATGCTGTACTGTATTTATTCTTTGTATTGTAAGCTAATTTTTGCTTGAAATTAACCAATGTCTATCACATGCGTTATTTCACACAATGACAATATGTGTATCTGTATCACGATAATGTAAAAGGAAAACAATTCGATAACAATACATACAATATACATGTGTAAAGTGAAAATGAAATAATTGCACTTGGTGTATCAAGTCATTTTGTGATTGCAATATTCAGCACACATGCATGTTTTTGTGATTTGATGCAATCCTAATAGGAGAGCCAGTACTATTGTCAAAAGAATGTGTGTAATTCAGTTTGCACTATATGTGTGAATCTATGTATGGATATTTCATACAGTTTTATGTGATGTTAACTTAAGAACAAACATGATGTTCATTATATAAAGTAGTCTTGTTTTGTTAGTACTCCACAAATGTGTCCACAAAAAAGAGGATACTGTCTTAGGTATAAAAATAGATGTGAGGTTATGGTTATTCTTAGTAACAGGATAAACAGTCAGTGATAAAGTAGTGACTGGCTTGGTGCTAGTTTGAAGTTAATGCTAGCTAACTCAAAGCAAGAGACTAAACTCAAATTATTAGTAAAGGAATTATTTAGTTATATGTTCAAAATTCCACTGGCACTTCTTTGTGAATCTACATTGCCATAGTATGCTGAAGAACTCCTTATCATGCCTATTCACACCAACAGCTAGATGTTCTAATAGGCAAAGATGCAGACAACAAAACAAAAACGTCTGACTCCATCAAGTGGTAACAGTGTATAGCAATCAGCCACAGTTTATCAATCATCTGTTAAAATTTCAGCCTGTAGAGTAAAGTATTTGTATAATTGCACAACCTTTTAAAGCTAGGAATCTGCTCACTGTAACACTCACATACCACCATATCTTTGTTGTGGTGTCCTGTTCGTGTCCATTAATCCCTGCGGTGCTTCTGCTTATTATGACAGATGTACAGCATGTCAACACAAGATAATCTGAGCTTGACCCAGTGATATCATTTGATGTGAGAGTAAACCCATATCCTCCATGAAAATGTTATCTAACGGTGAAAATAGACCTCAAATACCACTATTTTGTTAGTACCAATAGTTGCTAGTAATGAGTAAATTAATTTAAATAATAAACCTAAAACATTATCTTTTCAAAATGTAATACTGTTGCAGTCAGTGAAGTCCTAGGAAAAAAAAGAAGATGGTTATTTTTGAACGATAACTTGTACAGAGTGATGAATTGAAAACCTATTTTGAATCCTTTCTCAATTTCCCCGTGAGTATCAATAACCTTTTTGAATGAGACTGAATCTGTTCTCGTCTTGTTGTACACTGCTGCACTCTTAGACCCAGTGTAAACAAACGCCTTGGCTCCGACGCTGCATATTTCTTCTGAGCTTGGAGCTGTGCCCTGCAGCACAAGTTGTGTTTTAATATATGCTCCACTGCATTTGCTTAAAGAGGAATTTCACTTTAACTAAATCAAACATCCTCTGGCTAAGTCTGCAGAAAAGACTCCCACTGACTCACTTTTAAAAGGGGGGAGTGGGAAACACAAAATGCCAGCAGACAGGATGACTTCACCGTAGATGGGAGCAGTAAAAGCAGCATTATGACTCATTTGAGCAAACGCGCCCTCCTCTCACTGACGACTCTTTCTCCTGACCGTCACTCTCTTGTCTCTGTGCAGGATAAGCGGCTGCTGAGGCCTGTTTTAAATGTCCGTCGCCATGGCCAAGCGTGAGAGCAGCACCAGTCCTGTGGTCCGGCAGATCGACAAGCAGTTCCTGGTGTGCAGCATCTGTCTAGACCACTACCACAACCCCAAAGTCCTGCCCTGTCTGCACACTTTCTGTGAGAAGTAAGCAACAAACCACTCGGTAACATTTAATTGAGCTCCACTGTCAAAGAGACAAATGCATATGAGATACCGGATCATAAATGCTACTAATAAGAATAATGATTAATTTATGTTCAGTTAAATTAAAAACAGTCTTCTAAAGCACATCTAAAGTACAACAGTAAATTCTTTTACAAGGGAAAACATGTCCATGGTAAATGATGCTTATGGATGATGCTTGATTACCATTAGATTGAGTGAAAATAGAAACGACTAGATACTGTTAAAAAGTCCATTTTTACAGTAAAACTAATCCAAAGTACAACAGTAACTACTTGAAGGTGAAATACTACATCTGCTTGGTAAATTGAAAAACTGTATAACAACAGTAACCACTCATAAAAACAGTATATAACTCTGTCGAGTGAAAAGGAAACTAGCACTAACACTGTAAAAAGTCTGTAAAAAATAGGGTTAAATACCATCTACAACAACTTTATGTAAAGGCTCAAACAGTAAATACACACAGCTACCTTTTTAAAAATAAAAATTGTTAAGTAATTTTGTAGTTAGGCTTTGTAGAATTTGCTAAATTTACAGTAAAATATTGTTATATAACAAACGTAATTATCCATAAGAGCCAAAAGAGTATATCACCAAGCTTTCCTCTGCCAAAACTCATCTTTCTTTTCTGTTTTCCATTCAGCAAAATATATTGTAGTGAATAGGAATCACATGTGGGGAATAAATTAAAAACTATTTTACTTTATTAAGAGTAGATTGGTCTTTGGAAGAATAGTTATGTTTGAACTAAATCATCTCGAAGGACAATTTGTAACATCCCAACCCATAAAACTGTAATATGGGGCATAAAATTCTGTTATAAATCAATTACAGTCACAAGTCTAAAATGAGAAAATGGCAAACATGTATTCATTTTTGAGTGCAGTTTTATTTTATTTATTTTAATGTATTTTTGTGTCTAGTTCTGATCTACATCAATCTTAAGAATCTTAAGACTTTAAACATTGAATAATATATTTTTATGCATCAAAGGGTTACACCATATAAAAATGGTCAATGCTCAAATTCGATTATGCATCTTAAAGCAACCTAATATATAAAACAGTTATATAGAATAGTTAAAGTAAATTCTTTTTAGTTGGAAAGATGTAGAGGCTGACAATGAAAGCAGTTAAAAACAAATTACAAAATAATACTTATATAACTTCCTTTCATGGCAGTAATTCTCTCATCAGTCTGGCTTCTGCATGATGTCATTTACCGACCACACAAGTCAGCCTACAGTTAAACAGTCAGCGCTCATTACGGCGCAGTAATGTTGGCAGTGAGGCATCACTTCTTCTTCTTTCACTGGGAAAAGAGTGTGATTATCTTATCTTATGTAGTTAAAACTAGAGCCAAGAGAAAGTCCGAAGGCAGTATCTGTACTTTTGCATCACATCTTTTAATTCTGACATTTCCCTTTCTTCAAGATGCCTCCAGAACTACATCCCTCCTCAGTCCCTGACCCTGTCCTGCCCAGTCTGCAGACAGACCTCCATCCTACCAGAAAAGGGAGTGTCTGCCCTTCAGAACAACTTCTTCATCACAAACCTAATGGAAGTGTTACAGAGAAACCCTGAATGTAGCCAACCTGAAGCCTGCAATGTTCTGGAGTCAGCCAGCGCCGCCATCGCCGGTCAGCCCCTGTCCTGCCCCAACCATGAAGGAAAAGTAAGATAGGATAATAGAATAGGTCACATAAATGGTTAAAACTGCTGTACGTGACTCTCCACTGCTCCCTCTGCAGGTGATGGAGTTCTACTGCGAGTCATGTGAGACAGCCATGTGTCTGGAGTGCACTGAAGGGGAGCACAGGGAGCATGTGACAGTTCCACTCAGAGATGTGCTGGAGCAGCACAAGACGGCCCTGAAAAATCAGCTGGACACGGTCCGCAACAGGTACAGGCTGAAAATAATGCAGTCGTGCTGATAAAAAAAGACAAAACAAGGCAGAATAAGCTTTAGCCTGTCAGCAGCCAGTGTGAAAAAAGTTAAAACTAGTTTTATATCACAACAATAAGAGCTTCATGTATAAACATTTTTACTCTTCATAATCAGAATAATCTCCATGTGCATTTTGGCAACTGAAGTTAAGCCGACTGCTGCAGATTTGCAATGAATAAAAAGGAAATTAGCCACCAAAAATCACAATGGGTGTTTAAAGAAAAGGTTATTGACAAATATGGAGCGTCTGACTATGGATGTGAACTGTCAGTGAATGGGTAGAGGCTAAAGGCTACAAGCTACAGGATATTGGAGGACTGTGTTATTCTGGACTTCTTCAGAACGCCAAATAACACCACATGTAGGAGCCAGAGTTATGCATGTTTTGTTTTAGGACCTGTGCTTCCTCATCAAAGATGGTTAAACTTAGAGCTGGCTGATGAGATTAGCATACACATTGCTAAAGCTGCAAAAACTTATATTATGGTAAAATGCATCTTGACATATAGACAAAAAACTTACACAAATGTATATTAGGTCATGTAACTTTGTGCAGAACTAGCGTTAAGGCTATAACTATCTAGAAAACTTACTACAATGGCTAATGAAAATCTACACAGGAATCAAAAACAACCTTGACATCACCTGCCTCATGACTTTTTATACAATTGGTCTATTCATAGTTCTCATGTCTCATGTTATACATTTAAAAAATACACTGCCCGGCCAAAAAAAAAAAATTCACCACCTAGATTTTCAATTAATGCAGCTCTGGACGAGAATAAATCTTTTGACAAGCAATGTTGTTCCTGTCCAGAGTTGCATGAATGTCGCTGAGATCTTGTATAGGAGGCTCTTGCCTATTTGCTTAGTTAAATCTAAGTGGTGACTTTTTTTTGGCTGGGCAGTATATTTACATGTTGTATATGCACTTGATTTAGAGATGGTCAGCTGCTGATGCTGTTGTTGCCCTCTGGCAGTTCTAGTGGGTATTAGAATGTAGGTGATAAAAAACACATGAGAAGCACTCATATAAATCAGTGTGAAAGATTACTGCTATTATTTGCATGTTTTATTGGTATTGCTAAAAAGCTGTTTATTGTAAAAAAAATGTCTTGTTTAAAAATGTTGTTCTGTCTCTTTTGTCAGACTACCTCAGCTGACAGCGGCCGTCGACCTTGTGAACGAGATCTCCAAGCAGCTCACTGAGCGGAAAAACGAGGCAGTGAGTGAAATCAGTAACACCTTTGATGAGCTGGAGAAAGCGCTACACCAGCGTAAGACAGCCCTCATCACTGAGGTGGAAAACATCTGCAGCACAAAGCAAAAGGTTAGAGGGCACTCCAATTATTTCTGATCCCTTTCAACCATGTTGTCTGTGCTGTATTTGTGGACACAAGGCAAGTTTTGTGTCTCTGTGATAAATATGGTGGTTATAGTAAATTTAAGAAAATGTGGCACTTCTTGGTTATCAAACCTAGAGTATTATTCATTTTCTCAAGCTCATTAGCCATCTGTGGTCATATGTGGAGGTCAAGCAACATTGAATTGTAATGTAATGTAATTTAATGGATTTATATGTACTACAAATGATATAGGGGTTAAAATATTTAGCTCTCCACATATCACCTACTCTTCTAAGTTATATCACAGGTAATGTCACAACACTAAATCTACAGGTTAAACTGGCTATTTTTATTGTAATATGAAAATGACCAGCAGCACTAATTGAATGGCCTAAACAAGGATTACCATTCATGTCAGGATTTCTGTCCACTATGTAATTGTAGGTCATTGTAAGCAATAAATGAATGGGTAGTTCAATAACTCAAATATTATATACATTTTTAAGATTTTGATATTAAATTTCTTTTAGTGATTAAATGTGATTAAATGCTGTTTTTTTGATGATTTTTGCATTCTAGGCACTGTCATCCATAGATTTTTATCTGATTAGATCTGAATGTTTAAAAACTTTAAACCTTTTTCTTTCTCAAATTGTAAGGATTTGAAATTAATATATAAAGTATGTACTTACAGCAAATAACAATGTAACACCTAAATAATAAATGCATTATACATATCTACAGATTTGTTGTTGTCATTTACTTTTTATGTCTATTTGATATCAAAGCACTGATATATCTGCCTCTGGGTCCTTAGGTGCTCCAGGCCCAGCTGACCTCTCTGCTCCAGGGCAAAGAGAACATCGAGAGCAGCTGTAACTTCACGGAGCAGGCCCTGAGCCACGGCAGTGCCACAGAGGTCCTGCTGGTCCAGAAGCAGATGGGGGAGCGGGTCAGTGTCCTGGCCCGGCACAGCTTCCCCGAGAACCCCCACGAGAACGGACACCTCCAATGCCAGGTGGAGACAGACGGCCTACGGCGCTCCATTCAGAACCTGGGGGTCCTTATCACGACAGGAGCAGTGGGTCACACCAGCGTCGCCACCGGGGAGGGTCTGCGACACGCTCTGGTGGGACAACACACCACGGTCACTGTTACCACTAAAGACAAAGACGGAGAACTGGTGAAAAGTGGGAACGCCATTTTGAAAGCAGAGATCCTCTCTGCGGACGGGACCACCACTGAGGCCGAGGTGGTGGACAACAAGAACGGCACGTACGAGGTGGGCTACACCATCCGCTCCGAGGGGGAGTTCACCTTCTCACTGATGCTGTACGACCAGCCCGTGCGGGGGAGTCCGTTCCGTCTGAGGGCAGTCAAGCCTTCAGACGTTCTGCAATCCCCAGACGACGTGAAGCGCAGAGTGAAGTCTCCGAGCGGAGGAGGGGGTCACGTCCGACAGAAGGCGGTGCGCAGGCCCTCCAGCATGTACAGCACCACCAAGAAGAAGGAGAACCCCATCGAGGATGAGCTCATCTACAGAGTGGGTTAGTCTCTGCCTTAAAACACGTACAACCACTCAAGATGTTTTCAGTTATCATCAGGTTACATTACTAAAGCTATCAAGGCATTCGGTATCATCTGAGACGTACAAAAATGTAAAGGGATATTCTCTATGTATGATTGTATATGATACTTGGGAATAGGTAAATTAGTTTCTGGTCAGCATAGCCACAGCAAGAGTAACGTTACAGACTAAACACCAAAATATTGAAGGCTTAAACAAATGAATATGCACCCTATTGTATGACATTGGACAATTTTGCATTATATTATTCCATCAGAACGCAGCTACTATTTTGGAACTATTGTCCTTTATTCTTACACCTCAAGAGGACTTGGTATTAATCCAATACCTCACTACCCACAACCGTGTACATGTTTGTTCAATGAGCCCAATGAAGAAAACCACTCCTAGCCTAATAACACTTAATATGTTGTAGATTAAAGTACAAACATTTACAGCTGATGCTCTAAAACTGTTTTGCTATATAGTTCCAATGGTGCTCTTTATAACGCTGCCAATATTTGTGAACAATGGGACAATATATTTGCAACAATTTTACACCAATTTCAATATTTTGAAAGGTTGCCACATGTTTTTATATCAGCTGGCTTAAGAGCAACTGCAGAACTCTGAATTGCACATCAGATGGTTATATCTGTAAGATCTAAACTGCTGGTAAGATGGACCGCTAAGTGCTGTGTGCTGTTTTGAAATGTTGGTATACTAGTTTTAACACACTCAGAAAGTTAGTTGGGTGGTCTTTTAAGTAATGTCTGATCTTTCTTTTGCAACCTGACCTTAAAGAGTCCTGTTCTGTTTCGTTGATGACAGGGACAAGAGGACGTGACAAAGGGGAGTTCACAAACCTACAAGGCATTTCAGCTTCGAGTAACGGAAGGATCGTGGTGGCAGACAGCAACAACCAGTGCATACAGGTCAATGGACTTTATTTATCTAAAGGATATGTAGTGTAGTTTTGATGTTGTACCATTTAACAACATCAGGTGGCAGTATTCTGATAGCAAATAAGTGTAAGCAACAATGCTGCAGAACTCAATTAAAATTTTTTAAGTGGTGATTTCACAGAATAGCTCTTTTTTACACAAATGACAAGACTTTATAATAAGCAGCTCACCACTCCATCTAGTGGTTCAAAGTGATAAAGCAGGTGTTAGATTGCAACTTTTACAACACATAAACAGTTTTGACCAACTAACTACGCTGTTTAATGTCCTCTATGATTTATTAGGATAGCAGTCACTAATAAATGTCCCTTTAAGTGTTAATAAGTATGAATTCACGTTTCTTCTCATAGTACTTGCATGTCATGGCTAATATATAATATTGGTTGTAGATATTCTCGAATGATGGTCAGTTCAAGATGAGATTTGGGGTCAGAGGTCGTTCCCCAGGACAGCTACAGCGCCCAACGGGGGTCACAGTGGACTCCAACGGGGACATTATTGTGGCTGACTATGACAACAGATGGATCAGCATCTTCTCTTCTGACGGAAAATTCAAGGTAAACAGTCTCCACCAGGAAATACATAGTTGTTATTTCAAATGTAACACTGAAATACTAAATTGCCCCTGTGGTTATCTCAGAACAAAATCGGAGCAGGAAGGCTGATGGGACCCAAAGGTGTGGCCGTGGATAAGAACGGACACATCATCACCGTCGACAACAAGGCGTGCTGTGTGTTTATTTTCCAGTCCAATGGAAAACTGGTGACGAAGTTTGGAGCCAAAGGAACGTCAGACAGACATTTTGCAGGTAGTACGGCCATTTAGAATCACCAATAGTTTTAATATTCATGCTGTTTACAGTTCAAGAATATTATACTCCCAAATGTCAGGGGCATGTGGTTGGGCCAGATTTACAATTTTTAAGTTTTGGAATGGAATGGTTGTCTAAGCATGTTCAGTGGTTTTAATCAGTTATTCTAAGGTGTGCTTGTCCCAAAATCAAATGATATCTTTGGATTATACACCTCACATTTTACCATACAAAGCATGATGACCCTGTGATTAAAGCTTGTCCTCCATTCTGTCATTTTTCTTTTTTCTTTTTTTTTTTGAACCCTAACCCCGGACTTTACTTTTAAGTTTTCACTCAACCTATTTTCTTTCCTTTGTAGAAAAAAGCGGTGCAAACATTGCACTGGAACAAAAGCTTAGTAAATCTGGCCCTGTTTTCAGTAAGTAATGAATTCAATGTGAATGTGAAAAAACATCCTTGTTTTAATGTTGGTACGTCAGCTCTGTCAAGTCTCTTTGTTTTGTCAGAATCTGCCTTTGACCGTCGTGTTTTGTTTTGTGCATTGTTGTCAAGGTTTAAAAATAGTGTTGACTTCCTCTCATGTCGTGAAGGCATGACTCATCTTTCCTTTTTTCCCCATCTGCCACTTCCAGGTCCTCATTTCGTGGCAGTAAATAACAAGAACGAGATAGTGGTAACAGACTTCCACAACCACTCAGTAAAGGTATGGATTAGACCTGTATTTGATCACATATTTAAGTATTCTCTCTCTAATGACTGTGTCCTGTCAGGTGTACAATGCAGACGGGGAGTTCCTGTTTAAATTTGGCTCACACGGAGAGGGCAATGGTCAGTTCAATGCTCCTACAGGTGTGGCTGTGGACGCCAATGGAAATATCATTGTTGCTGACTGGGGCAACAGTCGTATCCAGGTAAACCTAGGGCATCTACAACAGGCAATGCTCCAATGTTTTTGTGTACTATGTATCGATTTGTGGGTGTAATCGTCTAGAGACTGTACTCAATAAGTAGGTAAGAAATATAGAACAAAAACAGCCAGGTAGAAATACAGGTAACTAACCGAGGTTATATGCCAATGTAAAATTATTCACTTTTTCCAATTACTAGGCTAAAGGCTAAATACTTGGCCATGGCTGACAACAGAGTTCATAAAATGTTGTAATCTATGCCAAATGGTTTGTAAGGTGTTTTGGTCTCCTAAGGGCTTAGGTGTCGTAGAAAACAGGCCTTAAAAACATAAAGGATTGAAAAAATAAAATATTATAATACAATACAAAAACAAATAAACGTCTTTAGAAACATGACTTGGCAGGAGACAGTAACCAGTTTAGAGCAATATTGCTGTTTCAGAAATGTCAAGAAGTAACTATTAATACCTTTAATTCTTGTAAAATTAGCTGATGAAATAAGACAGTACTGTTTTGGATTATAACATTTTACTCAGGGTGTCCACGGGTCCTGAAAAAGTCTTAAAATGTCTTAAATTCCCTAATATAAAAATTACGCCTTAATTAGCATCAAAACGTCTCAAGGTCTTAAAAAAGCAGTTAAACCGGCAGTGTAAAGATTATATTTATCGCTCATTGCTTTTTGAAATTATGCTTGTCTGTTTGTCACGCAGAAAGAAATAGGCAGAACCAACTAAAATACACCTTTGTGGGGCGTTGTGGAGCGCGTGGACCGGACTCAGTGTTGCCAACTTAGCGACTTTGTCACTATATTTAGCAACTATTCTGAACCCTGTAGAGACATTTTTTCAAAAAAGCAACTAGTGACAAATCTACCGACTTTTCCTGGTGTTATTGGAGACTTTGGGAGACGTGTTTTTACATTTCTCAACGAGCAGAAGGCACTACCATGCGCCTCTCCCCTGTCCCAGAGCACTCACAGAGGGACCAGTAAGAAGATTCACCCCTCTGTGTCCAGAGCATGGATGTATCATTAGACCGGAGACTCACACAGCCTCAGTCACTCACTCAACTCGTCCACTGTGTGTGCTTCTCTGTGACATAAACTATATGTATCAGTCTCTTACACAGCCTGTCCCTTTGTCTTTAACTCTTAGGTGTTTGACAGCTCAGGGTCCTTCCTGTCCTACATCAACACAACAGCGGACCCTCTCTACGGGCCCCAGGGTCTGGCTCTCACGTCCGACGGTCACGTGGCAGTGGCTGACTCCGGGAACCACTGCTTCAAGGTGTACCGCTACCTGCAGTAGACCTGCGACCTTTCCCTGCGAGCACTGATGATGACACTACAATGTATTCTACAAGGTGCAATGACCTGCGCAGCCTTTTCACGTGCACAGCTAATAATGAACTTTCTAACCCTGAGTTTACCTTTAGTACGGTGTTTATTGAAGTTGGGAGATGTAGCGTCGAGGAGACATAATGGACATTAAGCTATGGACTGGTGTAGACAATGTGCAAAGCATTTTGAGTTTGTGGAGTTAAAGGGACTATATGTAGTTTTGACATTTTTTGCTAATGTTAAATTTAACACCTGTAGGCAGTCAAAGAGGCAAAGTAGTGAAGCAGACAGCATTCTGAAGACAGCATAAGATTTTAAATTTGTTGTGTCAACAGTTCTTAGCACTGTGGTAGCTAACTCCATCTAGTGGTACAAAGTGATATAGCAGTGTTTCTGGACAGCACTGTCTGTTGTATCAAAAATCAGCACTCAAGTAAATGTACAGTAAATGTACTATTACTTTCAAGTAATATTATGTCAAATAATTTTAGGTGGCCAACAAAATAACGACTTGAGTACCAAAACAGTCAGAGAAAATTGTTTTACTTTAGTGACTTTTGCTTTATATAAGCAATAGCCTACAACATTTAAGCAAATCTACTATAAAGCTTTATAAATATATTCAACAAAATACTTTTATGCTCTTCCATATTTTGAAATAGTACTTGATTATTTGTTTTTCTTTTAAAATGTAATCAAGTACGGACAAAAAGTAATGTAAATGCTGTTGCATAAAAAAATACTCAAATAGAAGTAAAAATAGTAGGCTAATCAAATGATTACTTTATTAAAAGTAATACAATATTCAGTAAAAATAGTTTAATAGTTTTAAGTACTTTTGCTTTACTGCACATATAAGCAACATCTTCAAGCATATCTAAAAGTTACTTTTTCTTATTTCCATGTTTTAAAATGTTACTTGCCTAAAGCTAGCAATTTTGCCTCCAAAATGTAGGCTACGCTAGTAAGGTACATTTGAGGGAAAGTACTGAAAAAGTCTTTTTTTTTTCAAAACCATTACAATCAGAAAGATTAGATTACGACAGATAAGTAATTTGGCAGTAGGTAAATAAACAGACAGACATAGCATCTTACCATGTTGGATTGGCAATGATAGCTATATGTCAACAACATAGAGTTATTCTTGATGCTGTTCAGTGCTGCCAGCTCTAACTGCAAAGAGGTCTCACATCCCATAATGATGTATAGGTGAACAGACACACCTGCTTTCTCCAGCATCTGACAATCCAAGGTTAGCCAAGTTAGCCACATCTCTTGTTGACTTGCTAATCTGATGTTGGTCTTCTCAACTTGCGCATCCCATTGTTGAGTTAGATCTTGGTCACAGCCTGCTTGTCTTTCATATTTAATTGGAAATATCGTGCTATGCTAAAGGCTACAAGCTATACTCTGGTGTCCACAGTGATCCATGGCCCAGACCGGTGTGCTGTAGTTTGATTGTTGTAAAATACACCAAAAAGAGGACTTGATTTTTTTTTTAATATCCAAAAGGAATAAGAGTCCCAGAAAAGAAACATTACAAACATGATAAATAATAATAATAATAAAAATAATAAATTAACATCTTTGACTGTTATTTTCACTGAAGGACATTTCATATTGTTTTAGTAAAAGAGTACTCCATATGGTCCCTTTAACCCATGTTTTGTGAGGCTGACATGTTGGGAGCTAAGTATTTATTAATAATGAGCCATAACCTGTCCAAATGCATGAAGTTTGGTTTCAACTCTAAACAATAACTGTGTAGCTGCTTTTCTTAACTAGTTAACGCTTGACAGTGACCTTAGCAGCGCTTCTTTAGGCTTCTCCAGCAACGAAATGTAAACCTTCTTATTAACTTATAAACTCCCATCAATGTCCATCACCATCTGTGCATTGTTTTTGCTGTATGTAATAATGTATATACATGAATGTACATTGTGTATAGTAGATCACTGGGTATGTATGTGCTCCAACATCACAGCAGCAGTCAAAGGGTTCCACCATTTTTTTAAAAAATGTGTGTGTGCCTGTGTGCGTATACGGCAGCTGTTAACGTCGTGTGCTTTAACAAACCCAGCACATGCTTCAAAATGACATATTTATTTCTGATGTGAGCAGCACAAAAATACATTTGGTCAAAAAAAATTTTTTTTTAAAGGGAAAAAACACACGACAAAATGCTAATTTATTTTGTTTTGTACACTAGCTTAGCATTTACAAATTATTTTTCTATTTTCTTTTCTTGTAGCCTCCAACTGTATTTTCATAAGAGGAAAACGTGGTACCACTTTTATAATATTGAGCCCAATATAATGAATTTTGAATAGGTGATACACAGTTTGTAAGTCATTAATAAGTTCTTTTAAACCCTTCCACATCTGCTAAAAATTTCTAGTCATGACGTTGACGGAAGTATTCGGACTTCACATTAACTAACTGTTGCTTCTGTACTAGCATAACGTGTTATTTCATTGACTCAGCATGTAGCTTTTAGCTATTATTAGCTAACTGTTCCTATTAAAAAGACTGATAAATATTGTGCCAATTGCTAACATTCTCTCCCGAAGCACTGATATTTATCAGCCATCTTGTTTTTGAACAATTTGTGATTTTTTTTTAAAAGCTAATGCTAATTCCTCCATTGAAAGAAGTGGCTTCCAGTTGCTCGCTAAATAGTGAGCCCACACTTAGCTTTATTAGTTTAGACTCATTTAAGGTCACTACTCTATTTAATGTGAGATCACTATTTGGCAAGCAACTGTGCAACATTTCTTAAAGTAGACTATATTAATGACTTACAAATGACTTATATATTGTTGATAAGTATCCATTCATAAATCAACACTTATAAAGGGCATCTTATTGTAAATTGGTGCTGAAAAAGCCATCTTAAAACAGAATTCATATCGCCAAGATTATTTCTCGTACCAATCTTTTATCAGTTTATACTTTGTCTCAGATTTTTCAGACAATTTTTTTCCAGCCTGTAATTTATTTAAAGTTATAGCCTTATAGAAAACATATCTGGCCTTTAACAGAGACACAGCTTTATGCCATTCAAGTGCTAACACAAACCGGAAAAAACTATACATATCTCAGGAATCTCCATCCCAGAAATCAACACTACAACTGCTCTATCTGCGTTTGTATATGATTATCGCTGCAGACTTCAAATATCATACAAAATATAGGCTTCAATATGAATTCTGTTTACAGTCACACGCTAAAGTAGATCTTTCCATTTAACATACGACGCTCCTATCTTACCTTGCTGTTAGTTTCAGCTTCTGTAGTTCTCCTCTGGCGCCCTCTGCTGTTCATTCTGTGTAATATACATTCTGCTTCCTGTTCTGCCAAACCTTTAACAGAATCTCAACCAGGAAACTTCTGTTATCTTGGATCTGACCAACAGTTTGATAAATTGTTGCCAAATGGGAGCCCACAGTGAGAGGCTCGTCTTTTAAAGGTTTTGTCTGAAGCATTTAACTCCACACTGTTTATGTCACTTCAACACAAACAACTGCTTTTCTTTCTGAATATGCACTGGTAATAAAAGCACATGGTTTACTCAGTTTTGTGAATGTGACTGCTTATTTCACTTTTTAAGGTGCAGTGTGTCGATATGTGTTCAGTTTAACAAAATGTTGACGTCAAACTGTTGTCAGTGGTGTAGAATTTTTAAAGTTTTTTTTTTTTTTAAGTGAAATCTGACTTATTTCTATTGGGTTTGTTTTGAGAAATCAGCGTGTCCATTCAGGGCTACCATAGGTGCTCACAAGCTGTAGATACGAGGGTTGTGGGGCACAGAACTACAATGTGTGTTTTCACCACCAGATTCCAAAAATAATATCCTGCATCCTTGTGAAAATACAATACAATAGGCCTATAGTAACTGAATTTAAGTAAAGGGTGGATAAACAGAAAATCAGGTGAGGTGAAATGTACACAAAGCACTAAAACATTATGAAGTTATTGCATATGATAACTATAATAACTAATCATTTATTTAGGGTGGTATTCTCATTTTCTATTTAAACAATTTCTGCAAACAATACTATTATTATGAACTTAAGCCAACTAAGAAAAACCAAGATATTTTAATCTAACTATTCTTTATAAACTTTAACAAAATAAAAAAGTATATCTTCTCTCAGATCCTGTGTTAGCGAATAATAATTGTAAAAATAAATAATAATAATCTTTAACAACAGTAACGTGAGGACAATCATGTGACACGTTAGCTTTTACACTATTTAGCCAGGAGCTAGCTAAATTGGTTTAAGAGTACTACTCAAACTGCTTAACAAATAGATATAACTAAGGTAAAAGTATATATTAAAGCTCCACTACCTGAATATATTTTTTTTTTCTTTGCTGTCCGTCTCAGATTTCACTCACCTCAAAAGCAGCATAGTGACTTCTCCTGTATTTCTTTTATATATTAAAAAAATGGACCAATTTTCCTCCACAGAATACTAATATATTTTACCAAACTGAAGTTTAGAGCTTTCCGTAAACTTTTAGCTCTGACTTCAACGTTAGCACGACAGTTATCTCCGCCTTGTTAAACATCACATGACTGAATTTACAGGATTTATCAGTGTTTTACATTAAACTTGATGACCAATGGGAGTGCTCCTTTTTTGAGCATGTGACTGTACAAGCATGTGATTGGCCAAGGTTTTCCATTTTTTCAAATCTCTTGTAATAAACAGTAGATGGCATTATAAAATCTGTTTTTTGACAAATAATTACTTTTGCAGTATAGTATTTGCGGTTTAAACCAATCCCAACTAAAAGAAAAAAAAAGAAAATGTTTAAATCTTACATTTATAGCGGTGAACTCACAGATTTTTGTCTGTACAGAGCTGTAGATGAAGGAAAGGTGAAGAAAGGAGGTGTGTATTACCATTTTTCAAGGTTGAACTGCTAAACTAACATGGCTACCCAAATAAAACATGCTCACTGCTTACAACTTTTGGCAGCATAACAATACAAAGTGAGAAGATAGGGTTTTTTTATATTCTAAAGGGCCTGTAAACTATTTTTTTCCCTGTTAAATCTGTTAAAAACATTGATTTGTTGATGCGTTGAGTATATTCACATCTGACATTCACCCAGACCTGCTCAATCATCATTTACAACAAACAACATATAAATCAACTTAGATTCAGACAAAATTTTATTGAAAAAAAAAAAAACAAAAGTTTTATTCTCAGACCATGTTGTGCGTCAGGTCTATGGTACAAATACTTACAGAACAGCACATACAGTATCCATTCCCAACACGTCCAGAGGGTATATAATAGATAATACATACAGTAGGTATATACATAAATACATGTGCATAAAGAGCTCCCAATACTTTCCATATCCGTCTGGAATAAAAGAAACTGCAGTACATCGAACCCAATGGACATTTAATGAATCACAAATTGCATAGAGGTTTCTTCAAAATAAAACAACATTCCAATAGTGCTGATTATGATTAAAGAGTCTTTAATGTTGTATAATGCAGTGTGATGAGGTAATAAGAGTTTAGAGCAAAGCCTGGAAACACACTCGGATCACAAATCAAATGAATTCAAGTGATTATTTATGATTAGTCTGCGAGCACTGCAAAATAAATAAATACATTTTATGAATCAGCAGGTTTTGGGAAAAAATAATTTGCTCAAATGTAATTCTATGATTTAGGCTAACTGTGAAAAATAAAATGGCACAAGGGATTTTTACTAAGCTAAAGTCAACGCTCATAAACAGTGTCATCGTTTGTCAGTAGTGAAAATAATTTGAGTGAAACCCACCTCTAAACTACACTGTACATTGCAGACCAGCTGGCTCAATGTGGATTTCTCACGATTCAGTGTTTGACTCCTTTTGGATTGATACAGTATGACAAAAAAGTAATCCAGTAGGTGTGATGCACTTGATTTATACAATGAAAAAATACAAAAAACTCAAATACAAAAATAAAACGCATGCAAAACATCACAATCGGCACAAAACAGCTTTTAAATTACTTTCCATTTTTGAAATCTCAGGCACTCACCGAACGTGAACTCTAGTTGAAATACTCAGGCACCGTCCACACTAAAAACATCTCTGTCCACACTAGCACTTTAGAATTCTGTCTCTAAAATATCTCCAATCTTCTCTCAGGGTTGTGTTTAGGTGAGCCTTTCTTTGCTATGTCTAATTTTAACCACAAGATGGCACAGTCCAGAGCTTTTACAGTTTTTCACAATTGATCAAATCCTAGCTGCTGTTCTCTGAATTGAACAGTCCACTGCTTAAACACATTCATCAAACTGCTCACTCTTCTGAACACATTCTCACCCAATAAAGCACATTTGACATTCTCAGGCTCCTATGCTTAAAGAACTAATGAACTGAAGCCAACATAAAGACAGCTTTGAGACACAGGTGAACTGAAACTATGGACTCAAAAAAGATTTTATACTTGTATCTTGAAATGTGCAAGTGACACAGTAAAATGATAGAAACTCTTTCATAGAAATGATGAAAGAAACCTATACAATAACTGTGTGAATATGAATAAAATTTAAATTTTCACCAAGAGACATGATGCTGATTTACTGAAGAGAATACTGAAAACTCTCATGGGTTTGGAAAGTGTTGTTGACTGTATAAACGTAAAAAGTAAAGCTGCATCTATTGTAGAAACTGTTTTTATTCTGTTTCTTCTATTGAACTTGGGTTTTGTCATGTTGTTTCTGATGATATTCTAACAACTGTGTTTGCTGTGTGTTCATTTTGACGACAAATGTTGATAAGTTAAATTTTTGTAAATTTTTTATCCACGGGACTAAGCGGTAGAAAATGAATGAATGGATGAATAGAAATTGTGTTAGAAGTGTAGAGAAATGGGGTTTAAGTTTCTGGAAACGTGTCTTAGCAATTGTGAAAAACTGCATGCCCAGCACCAACACAAGTATTGGCCTATGCAGAAAATACAATTCATTTAACATTAATTGGGCTAACGTTGGGTTTGAGGTGAGGCTAGCAGGTCTGCCTCACAGTAAGCAGGTCATGGGGTCGTGATTAGGTTATAATCTTGTTATTATCCACCATAACCATCCTTATCCCAGACTATCCTATGTTACTTTATTACTCACCTCCAACATGGCCGCCTCTCGAACACTCTATTTGATTAAAGTTGCAACGGTGAATACTTCTCTCTACAACTGTCTGACACTTAAAATGAGCAAATTTCTCTACTTTAGGTTCAAATTCTAAACTATGTGTATTCAACTTGCTTTTTAAAATAGACAAAACTTTGTTTTACTTTTTTTTTTCAGCACAAATACCCTTTTAATTCTTAAATTCTTTGGACTCTGGACTGTTTGTGTACATCAGTGACAGCTAGAGCAAAACTTTATTTTATTTAGCATTTTCAAAAGAAATTCTGTTGGCGTGGACATACCTTTCTAAAAACACTACATGCCAGTCCTTCTAGCACATTTGGGAACAAAAAATACAACTTTTCGGGTTGAGTAGCGTCTCTGTGAGTCCAGAAGTACCTTTCTCTTCCCTCTTCTGAGTGCCGATAGTTGTGGAAGTGATGTTGTTTTTGTTTTTTTCAAGTAGATTTCTGCCCAAAAAAATCAAAGCTCTTACGCGTAATCATAACGGTTCATCGTAACGTGAGGCACTTGCAAAACAAAAAACAAAAATGACCGTCTGGAGTCTGTTAAACCTCGGAGCTGTCGCCGCTGCCTCCGAATCCTTGTGTCACCATCGGCTCTGCGCTGCTCGAGTTCTTGGGTCCCTCCTTTTTGTCCCGTTTGGATCTCACCAGTAAAACCACCAGAATAACGACGAGCGCGGTCAGCAGCAGCCCCACGAAGACTCCGATGATGAGCACCAGTCCGTCGTCGCTGGAGTCCCTCTGGTTGACCTCGCGCGGGACCAGGCCTCGGGTGAAGACCTCTCTTTCCGGGCTGGTCCTGGGCTGGCTGCCGCGGTCCAGAGCGATGTGGAGGATGTTGGTGCCGCGGTTGTTGCTCTCGCCGATCTCGTCCACGATGTCGGGCGCCTCGTCGGTCGATCTCTTACCGCGGCCTTGACTTTGAGGGGTTAAACTAAAGGAGTGTCGGCTCAAAGCGTGGTATTCCAGGCTCCTCTTCCCGATGCCGCGGTTGGCGTTCTCCCGGGAGCGGACCGTGTAGATGGTGTGGATGTACCACTCTCTTCCGACAGAGACCTTTGGCAAGAAAGAGAACAGAAGGAAACATTTTCAAAAGGGTTGAGCATAATGAGCATTTGTAATAACATAAAGAAAAATGAATTCTGTTTAAAGCTTAGCTCACACTGCTGGATCTTACTTATGACTTTTAAAATCGGAAAGTAATAAAATCAAGGTAACAATAGATTATTTTACAAGTCATGTTTAAACGTATTTTGCTTTTGTCTCCTTTTAAGATTTTAGCTTAATCCTGTCATATTATTTCAAGGTTTCTTTGAGTCGTGTCTTTGCTTTGCTACTTAGTCAAACCAACAAAGAAGAGAATGGCCTCAACAACTGGTGCTGTGCAGACTTCAGGGTTTAAATGGGATTATCATGATCAAAAGAGTGACTTCTGTGGGTTTTCATAAAGCAGCAGCAGTGTAGTAGAGGCGGTGTTAAAAGTGCTGTGTTCTGCTCGTCACTACGACTACAGCTGACTTTGAGATAACACAAATACACCCTGCATTTTCTCTTTTAATAATTAATAACAATAATTAATATGATCCTGAATGTGTAGGATAGTTGTTTAATCATCCAGTAGCATAATGTAAAAATGAGAATGTTCAGTGTATGATCTGCTTGCATTACCCACTAGGGCAGTGGTGGGCAAACTGAGTCCCAGGGGCCACCGGCGGCCCATTGAACTGTGTAATCTGGCCCATAAATTTACAAAAAATGTATTAATACGGTATATATTGCACTCTTTTCCGTCAATACCCTGTACTTTTGCTAAAGCTACCATCTCTACACACAGATAATATTTTTTAAGTCTGCCATTATATTGACCTTAACAAATGGACCAAAGAAAAACAGAAAATAAGAGAGAGTATTTTTTTTTGCTGAGGTCCAATCAGGATGCGGTTTTCAAAGAATACAATAAAAGTATATCTCTTTTCCACAAACATTATACTAACAAGAAAAGACAGCTACTGCTCAGTAATAATAAATAATAGTCCAGAGAATCTCAGAGTGCTACAAACTAAAACTAGGATAAGAGCTGAAAACAAGTAAAACTACAAAATACTACAAACAATCACCACATAAATGCCTTGTTGAATAGATCTGAATAGGTCTTTAGTTTGGCTTTAAAAGAGTCCAGGTTCTGTTGCTCTCTGCTCGATGTGGAGGAGGTTCCAGAGTCAAAGTGCAGCAGCCAATTTACAGACTGTCAGATGTCATTTATATTCGTTTATAGTTTACTGATCCGGCCGTCTGACAGATTTAAAAACCTGTGTAAGTCAAGTCAAAAAGTTAGCCCAACCCTTTGCTTGAAATAGGCCACTCTCATTCCAATAAATGGATGTTGGTTAACATTGAATCAATGGCAGTGAAAAATACAACTGAGAAAGTGTCTATTCCAGCACTGGCTATAAAAACTTAACTGTGTATCTCATTATAGTAGGATATTAATAAAAATCATTTTTTTTTAGTTTTTTTATTTCGAGTGAGTAGAAATACAAACAAAAGAAATATGCATGTTTTTAACAATAAATAAAAATATGCACATTTGTTTTGTTTGTTTCTATTTGCTCATGGTTTGTCATTTATATATTTGACTTATTAATCTGTGCCATACTTATTGCCTCTAGATACATAAAAGAAAAAGAAAAACCAGTACTGACACATTATAATGGTCAACTTTTGTCGAAAGATTAGTTTTAATTGTCTTGTCTTCATGTGATAATAGGCAGTTCATGAAACATTACCCGTTTGTTCCTACTAAATCTAATAACTATAAATAACTAAACTATAAACAAAAATAAATTAAAATTTTCGTGGTAGAAATCACATTACATGCATTAGATTTATTAAAAATGACTGAAGCCTTGTTCCATGCATATCATTTAAAAGCAGTCAGTCACTGTAAACATTTCCTTATCTGCACACTCCAGTCACACAGTTTTGTCTCCTGCTCCACCACAAGCTTTAAAAAAGTCTGAAAAAGTTGGATAAGCATTAGTCTGGAAAAGCAGTATACAAAGACATTCCACTTCCTTTTAAGTTAAGTTAAATCCACTCTGGAGAAATGAAAGGAACATGGTTCACTGTTTGAAGCTACTCAAAAATGGTCTATGTACAACAAAAAGACTTCAGGGAGAGTCAGGGCAAATCCATCTGTGGCCAAAATAAATATAAGGTATTGGGAGAATTTTATAAAGGAAGAGATGAAGCCTTACAGCGATGATGCTAAAGAAAAAGTTGGAGGATGAGAAGTGACTGATTTTTTCCACTTTGTTCAATGACAAAGACCCAGTAATGTTAAAAAAAAAGAAAAGCAAGCTTACTTTCTGGACTCAGGTCTGGTTTAGTCCTGGATTTATACCTAGTTTAGTCCAAGTTTAGTTCTGCTTTTGTTGGGTTCAACAACTGGTCTAGTCAGTGTTTAGTCTTGGATTTACAACTACTGTAAACAAAACTGAACTCCAGAAAAGAAGAACACTTTGCATAGGCGCTGTAGGCAGTATTTTAAACACAGAAGAGCAAATAAATAAAAGTCTCTATATGATCTTCCTATCTGCGCTCATCCATCTATCTGTACTCCACAAGTTCTCACCTGTTTCCAGTCAGAGGATGAGTCAGTCTGAGGTGACTTACAGAATAAAAACAGACATTTTTCAGCATTTCTGCGCAGTATCTAGTTACCTGAAAGAGAGCAGATGAGTCCATTTTAAATCCATCAGAGCCGGGCTGTCTCACAAGAGCCAGAGCGCCGGGATCATCCACCGCCAGCCGGGCATTGAACGCCACGTTGCCAAATGACCTGGCCTGAGTTTCTGGCTGGGCCTTGTCCTGGAGCGACACACAGAAGAGAGATTTCAAAATAAATTATGCAATGATCATACTTGTGATTATGATTGTACTTATGATCAGGATTGTGTGTGCTGGTGTCATTTTGATTATTATTGTGCTTGCAACTGTATTTACAAAATATTGAAATTGCTGGTTAGTGGACTTCGGTCGTAATTTACAATTATAATTGTGTTTGTGACTGTAATTGCGATTATAATTATGCTTTTAAATCCATGTACAATTTTAACAGTACAAATGATAATGATTGTGCTAGAAATAATACTTACAATTATGATTGAGACTGCACATGAAATTGTGATTGTGCTTGAGGCTGTTATTACTATCACTATTACACTTGCGATTATGATTATACCTGCAGCTGAACTCATAAATATAATTTTGTTGCCGACTGGTAATAATAAAGGAGGCTTGTTGGAGTGTTTGGCTCATGAGAGAGACTCTTTCATAATAAGTTTACATATATTTACTCAATAGAATACCATAAGTTCATTTATTTGGCAGCCTGCACACTGACAGTTGGTTCATTCTTTGCACATGCAAGTTGAAGACATATTTGAACCAAAAAAAACCAAACAATTGTAGCAAAGCTATTGAGACTACCCAGGCTCGAACCCAGATCTCCGATCCCTAAGGATGTACTCTATCCAGTGAACTAAACTGCTTTGCTACCATCTCAGGTCTTCACTTTATTTTAGTCCTGAAGAAACTGTACCTACACTGTTTAACCTTATTTTCTACTTCTTCCTGTGCCTCTATGAGCATTGTACCATTTACTGTGGTTTATGTTGCTTTTCATTGTTTGCTTGAAAGTTTGTTCATGCACGGTTGATGAATGGGTTGTGATTTTGACAGACAGGTGTAAATAACCAATAACAAAGGATATAAAAAATTGAATAAGGGACCAGCCTCAGGCCAGCTGCTTGTTGAAAGTATGGTCTGTTCCAGTGACCTCCATTAGACCAGCGCCCCATGACCAGGAAATGCACCATTTAGATCAGCGATAAACCAAAGAAAACATGCCACTATTGACCAGCCACTGACTGACTGCTCTTACAGTTATGATTGTGCTGGCACCTGTATTTACAGTTATAATTGTACCTGCAATTTTACATTTTGATTGTGCAACTGTAATTGCAATTAAGACTATTATTATTATGCTTGCAAATGTTCTTGCTGTTGTTATGGTGTGGTTTTTATGATTATGATTGCAACTGCACTTACAATTATGATTGTGCTTGCAGCTGTACTTACAATTATTTTGAATCTGTACAGAAGTGATGGAGCATCAGCCAAACAGCCAAACTCAAAGTTAGTGGGGTTATATTTAGGGACGTATCCGTCAGCTCCGGTGCACAGGAACACTTTCTCAATGTTACAAATGAAAGAGTCGCCCAAGTTCTGCACCGGATCCACCATCACCCTGCCATAAATGATGTCTCCTGAAAAAGATCAAATACAGTACATGTGTTTTAATCACTGCATGAGAACTGTTTATGTTGCTTCATTCCTTAGAAGACAGAAGTGAAAACTCAGCTGAAACTAGTTTGGAGCTTATTGGGAAGAAGATACAAAGACGTTGTAAAGACTTTTAAGTTCAACTTTAGCAGAAAATAAATCCAGATATAATTAGCCTGTTTTGGAAAACAAGATAAAGTGGACAAAAATGACAGTTCATAGAGGCTTTGCTGTCGTCTTTAAACTTTTAAATCATTAAATGATGGGAAATATTTTTGCTATATAAACAAAAATCTTTCAGAGGAATTTACCTGTGATGTAGGAAATAAAGAGAAGTGCAGAAAAGTGTCTCTGATGTAAAAAACACATTATGTATCATTTTGTGTAAAGCTTGTTTACCCTGGGAGAAGGCAGTGTCGCTCTCTTGTCCGAAGCCCATAGAGCCGTCTGAGAGCCACAGCGTCCTCTTGGACAGTAACATCATCTGTGTGTTCAGACTGAACTCTGCAGCCACTGGGTCACTGACCTGTCCAGAAAATGAATGACAAAAAAGATAGAGAATGTATAAAAAAGCACATAATGTTAAAATTATTGATTTATGTAGGATTTCTCATTGTTTTAAAGGTGCATTGTATAAAATTTTATAGTATACAGCTGAACAAAATGGAACATATTTTAACATTTTTGAGAAATATGTCTTCAGTAGTGTTTAATTACATCAAAATAATATTTTCTGAGCATTGCTGGAGGAGAAGTACATAATCATAAATCATAAGGCATTAGGACATCCATATAAAGGTCATGAATGAACTAATTTTGTTTCTGCATTTCTTGGACAACTCATTTTCTATTTTCACTGAAAACTTAAAACTGCATCAAAGTTTTGAGTTAACTCAATTCTCTGAATATAGTATATGAAAAGAACAAAACAACTGATATTTACTGTTTTAACCACACAGCATATAGTTCTGAATGAGAAGTATGAAGAGATGTTTGATTCCATAATGGCACAGGGGTGTAAATTGAACTACTCTGGACAGTTGTGATGTGATTAAAAACGAAATACTTCGGTCTGAACTGTCCCTTAGTTTGAGGTTACCTGTTGAAAGCGTATGTCCAGGTCAAAGGTGACAGGGTCTCTGGGGTTGCAGACAGGAGGTATGGTATACTCCAGACTGGGAGGGGACGTACAGGGGACCAGCTTCACTGTGTATGTGCCAGAGTAGTCTCGCACCTGAAGCAAGTTCATTGAGAGTTAGCTGGATAAATAGTTAAGAACAATTTAGTTTACTGCTAATTTGAGAGTATATCATTTCTTACAGCAAAGTCAGACACAAACGTCCACTGCTGAATGGGCTGGTTGTAGGTGGGCTCACTCCTCACTAGTGTCAGGTTAAAGGTCAAACCAGGGTGGTCCGCACACATGACCATGGAGGTAAGTGGAGTAGCTTTGGAAAAAGAATTGAATAATTTTATAATGTTTCAACAATGTTTCAAATAACAGAGTGCTTAATCATTATTTTACAATAATTTCCATATAAGTGGATTAGATAAGTAGATTTAATTATGTGTTTCAATTTTTTTTTATTTATAGTTAAAGTTAGACATAAATGTGTAAATGATTAATTAATATATTCAAATACCTGCATGTGAGTAGACAAAGAGGCCTCTGAAGCGAGCCTCAGTGCGGAAGTTTACCACCAGTCGTCCCTGACCATTTATCCTCATACTGGTTGGATACAATGCTCCTGCAAACAAAAAGACAACACTTTTCACTCCAATAACACCATCATTTTTCCGGGGTCAGTCAGATCAATGCTATGGTGTCAGGTCTTGCCTTGTAGTTCAGCCTCCGGAGGGCTTCCGATGCCATCTCTCCACAAGATGGCAGTGTCATACACGAAAGTGAGCCGGAGCTCAGACTGCAGGTCAAAGTGCTGCCAGCCGCCAGCCCCCACAGGAGAGTGGAACACATAGGACACATGGAGCGGAACACGCAGGGTCACGTAGGACTGCACCAGGTTCAGGACCTGCAGGAGGAAACACACATTTAGTTCTCATCAAATATCTACAATACTTTTGAACACCCACATGATATTTGTAAAACTGCAGAGTTAAATATCTTGACTGAGTGATTTTAATGTATATGTTTATTTTGGTTACTTTTTCTTCAGAGTGGATCTTTCTTTGGAGGCAGCACCTGTGATTATAAAAGTGGGGAGCACTTTTCACAATATAAATGCATTGACCCAAAACATTTCAACAGTTTTCAGCTGAAGATGCCCATAGAATCCTACTTAAAATATATATCTTTGTTTTCAATAACCCCAACTCAAAACTATTGCTGGAGATTTTCAGCTTCACTGTAAATCTAGTTCATTCCAATGACCAGCACTAAATCACAAATACTGCTAGTTATGACTTAAATTCTTCCATACTTATTTCAAAATTATTAAACAAAAAATGCCTTCCAATAAATTCCAATGTATTCCTGCAACACACACACACAAAAAAATACTGACAAGCAATATCTATTATTCCAAAAGTTCTATTTAACTACATCTCCACAAGCTGTTTCCAATGACTCTAACAATTCTGCATTACCATTTCAAAAGCCCAGTCATTTTTCCATGCATTTTCTTGGGCCTTGTCTATACCACTGCCCTTCTTTAAGACTGTCCTAAGAAAAAAGGGGGGATCAGCTGCGAGTGGTGAAAGTCTGGTATCTGCACTCTGCTTGGACCTGTGGAGGAACCTGCCCGCACTGGCTCTGTCTTCAAGTGGAGACGTGCCTCTGCCTCTGGGCGCCCGGGGCTCAGGCAAATCATTTGTAGAGTGGCCTCCTGACACTGCCTGTCGGGCCATAAATGATTCCTGTGGTCCCGCTAAGCCCCGTCCGGCACGTCACGGGGTCACAAACCTTAATGACACTGCAACACATTTACATGCCATCTTTTGCTCTGTTCAACTGTCACCATAGCAACAACATCTACATACAAGAGCCGCATGTGTTGATGGAAATACAATAGTGTCGAGAATAAATTAATACTACACAGACACCTCCCCAGTCGTGATCTTTCATTAATTATAAGATAAATGTCAGAGAATGTTGCCAGGAGAATTCTTTTAGCATAGCGCCTGGTGGTTGGGCTTTATAACATTTATTACATTTCATTCAATATAGAATTAGACACTATAACAGACAATAATAATATAATAGAAACTTCCTTACAACGGTGCATTTCAATTTTCTTGGTTCAAACCTTTCTTTGGAATCAGCCTCTGGTCTGGGCCATGGCTCACTGTGGACACTAGAGAGGCTGTTAGCCTTTAGAAACGCACCAAGCTAAAGAAAGTAAGACAGGGAGGCCATGACCAGGTTGAATATGAGCACTGTCTTCAGAGCTAAATTAATGATTTGCGTCAGTTACCCACCTTCCATCAGTCACTAATTTGTTAGCCAAACAGCATTAACTTTAACAGTTAGAAATAGGTTGAAAGGTCTCAGTAGCAAGGAGCGACTGTAGTGTTGTTAAATCAGATAGAGTGGATGTCAAATATTGTTTGTCCATGTGTTGCTGTACCCACTATAGCAGACAGGCAATACCTTCATATGAACAGCTCATTCGGATTATACTTAGAGCTTGATTAAGCTCTCTCAGTTGGATTTTGTTACACATTACTTATTTGTAGCGTTAAATGTGAATATACTCGGCTAATTCGCTCAGTAATGGTTGATTCATTTGAATAAATCTATGCTAACACTGACTTCACAAGTTAAAAATACATGAACCTACAAAAAACGCAATCCTTAATCTCTTCCAAAAGCAAATGAACATATCTTAAGCTCTCTTTTTCAACGTTTTACGACATGACAGAGCAAAAAAAAACAACAATGAATGAAAGTATGGCTCTCAACAGTTATTTGTGTCTTTCTCCTTTGTTTACGTGTGTTTCTCTGTGTCTCTGTCCAAATTTGGAGCATGCTCAGTACACTTTGCCCAACCTTATTGGTGTAATTCATATACACGCAGCAGCAATCCGATAATGAACTGCATTATCCAGGTGTGTGTCCAATTTCAAGACATATGAATGATTGCCCCTACAATCAGAGTAAGGTGTTTACATGAAGTTTAAAATTCAATAACACAGAAATAAACCTAGGAGCCAAAATGAATGACTGAATACTGGATCCTGACACAAATCAGGGAGTAACATGCACCAACCTATAGAGGATATGCTAAACTGAACAAACTAATGATGTTAGCATTAGGTTTTTAGCTAAACTGCAGAAATGAACTTAGCTGCATTTCTAACGTATCTGTTGTGTTACGCCATAAAAAACAATATAGGAAATAGAAGAATAATAAAATTGATTGATTTGTTTAGAAAATGCAAAAAAAAATGTGCTCACTTTAATATGTCAGTGAACCATGAGAACAAAAAACTAAAATACTTTAGTTTAGAATGTTCATTGAATCATGATATCGATTTAAGGTCTAATGCCCAGCTATAGGTGAGTTATCAATAAACCAACAGGCACCACCTGCCAGTCTGTCAGAATTTAGGGCAGAAATAGAGCTTAAGGTATTTGACGCCTGGAGGTACGGCTACCTGCTGAGGTAACATAAAGTTTATATTGCTGCAGCTCTTACTTGTCGAGTCATGTTTAATGCATCATGTGGCTACAGGCTGAACTGGTCCATATGTCCACATGCTTTTTTTTATTTTTTTTTTTTGACTAAATAAACCTGCAGAGCTGTTTAAGAGAACACCATATACCGCTGTAACACTCACACACCAGACTGCTGCAGGAATCAAAGGAATTTTTCACTTGAATTATCATTTGATCACATCATTATTGGAGTGGAATTTTCTATCTCCAAACCAATAACTTTTTATTTTTTAATTACTGACAACAATGCAATGCTGTCCTTCACCAAGTGTAGTAAACCAGTCGGGTGTGTGTCACTGCTGTGAGACTGGACTTAAAATGTTTAAAAATTAATACTGTTCTGTGACTGTCGCTGTGCAATACCACATTATGCCCCAGTCTTTCTTTGAAACTTTTACTTGTGAGTGTGCTCTGATGTTGTCATATCTGCTCACATGAACCCAGCAACGCACTCATGGTCCTACTGATGATATGCATATTGCAGCTCATGCACATTTTGCAGTTACTGTGGCTCTGCACAACCGTTCCATCAATCATATGCTTGCATGTACAGTATACAGCTACTGAAATGGACGGCTTTTTAATGAACTGGAGGCAAACCGTATTATTAAAACTATTTTGGAAACACAACCTGAACACAACATGAGAAATTAGGTTGCTGTCCAGAGTTAAGAAAATGTCTGTCTATCAAGTCTTCTGGCTACTTTGACTGTAAGTGCTTTATTGTGCTGAGCAAACTTAGCTTAGCTTGCGACAGAACATTAATGAATATACTTTGATTTATTAAAAAAAATAAAAAATTCACCAATGGGTGCCATGATGGTTTACCTAGTAGAGCGCAAAACATATACCGAGACCCGAGTTTGATTCCTAGTATGCCCAGTGTCATTCCCTTCTCTCTCACCCTGTTTACTGTCTGTCAACTATCTTATCAAATAAAGACAAAAAGAATGAAAACTGACATATAGAGAAATATCCTTTTCAATTTCAATCATGGGCCACTGCATCAAAATTGAATCATGAGATCTTAAGATTCCCACTCATGTACACGGCATACAAATTGTCACATAATCAAAGAGACAGTTTATTTATTTACTTTGTCATTGCTATGATGCTTGTACTTTTCACCGACTGACACAATGCTTCCCATAAAAAGAGCTGCAACGTAACATTAAGTCAAGCTACAAAAGAAAACTGTGCTGAGGCCTGGGCACAAAAACTTTTGGCCTCTGCAAGTTTGGCCTTGAATACAACTCTACTGTACACCGCGTTAGAATACAGTACACACACAGCTTCATTAATAATCCTCACAGCTTGCCACCCTGTACCTACACGCTCTTTGTTATCAACACTCCAATTATCTTAATTAACGGTGAGTCAACCAGCAGCGTGTTTCCAAGGTGAATGCAAATGGAAGCGGAGTCAGGAAGCCAGACAGCGAGTGTGTGTAAAGATCTGTGCTACCACCGCTTCATCTTCAAAGACCAACCTTGTGCACACAGCGAACCCACCGTCAGGATGTTTGCACGTCACTGCTGGCTATTGACCTGCTTAGTGCGAGACGACAAACAAGTAGAAGTTGAGGAGGCAGGCTGTGGAGTTAGTCATTACAGAGACGGCTAACCCAGGTCTCCAGACGATAATGAATTACCTTCCTGCAGACTGGGATTTCCTTAAGAAATCGAAAGTTAAAACCAGTCTGGGAAGGGAGGTTTGTTGTGTTTGTGTGAATTATTAATTAGGGGCGAGGATCTGCGAGGACTGTGAAATACACTGGCAGGCCCGTAAAAGTCAGCACCTTGAATTTAACGAAGCAAAGAATCTGCCTTTGGAATAATTGCTGCAGTGTTGAATACAATTAAGATGGTACGAGCTAATATTTGGGTGAAAAACAATCCAAGGTGTTTTTTAACCCTGGAAAGTAAGTGCAAGCAATGTCATGAAAAGTTGTGAACTATCATGCTTTGTGTTGACCAGGTCCAGGGTGAACAACATTACTGCATGTGCTAAAAATGAGCTCAACTGAATTGTGAATCTACATCTTCACAAATATATTTCAATAATATATTCCAAGGTGTTCATAATTCATCTTATTTAAATTTTAAAAGATTTGGGGTGCACTCTGAGTGGTTAGTAGCCCTTTAATCCACAGTGACAAACCTTGAACCTTACCTAGGCCTGCCTTTACATACCTGGGTGTGCAAATGCCTTTACATGGACTGCCCATATAGCCATCATTATTAAAAAGGTCCGCCAATGCATGTACTTTCTGAGGAGGCAGACACGGGTTGGACCCATCTCTCGCTAGTATGTGGAGGAGACCATACTGTCATCCTCCTTCACTGTGTGGTATGGAAACTGTTCTGCTGCTGACAGGAAGAGTGGTTATATTTCTGGCGGACATATATATCAGCTGAAGCATGAGCAGAGCAACTTGAGAGCCGCGTACTCAATGAAAAAAATGACAGAGGATACAAGGTTTAAAAGATGTTCTGTTTTGACTTCTTTTTGTGTGTAATGACTGTCGTGTTAGCAGTGGCTGGGCTCACCACGTCCCTACTGGCCGGGCAGATATTCAATAATGTTCTGAACAGTTGAGTGTATCTGTTTGAAAGCACATTATTTACAGTATTCTACCGGCTACTGTTTGCATTTTGGTAGTATGTAAATGGCCCCTAAATTGCCCTTTAAGAATCAATGTGAGTGTGCATGGCTGTATGACATTAAACTGCTTTTCTCACATGTAGCCTTTTCAGACAAAGTTTGGGCATTGTACCAGAAAGTCCTGCAAATAACTGGGGATTTTTTTAGGGTGTAATCCTCTTAAAGCTGAAATAAACAAACATAAAATCTTGGTTACTCGCATGGTTTGTCATGTTTTCAACTTCTTTTTTGGGGGTAAACCAGAAGCAGCACAACTATACTGTGATATCATGGTGGATTAATTCCCAAGGAAATACAAAAATGATGGAAAAGCAGTTGTGAGGCAGTAATTGTGGTTGGCTCAAATGATTGTACACTTCACCAGCAGCTAGCAGCGCAATGACAATGCTATTCAGTGGCTTGTCAATCAATGTGCGGAACACTCGTGTTTACCAGAGCAGAAATGAGATTGAACAAAAATGCTCCTTGTACAATTGTCATGAAAAATGACTGAGGTGAAGCAGGCTGTAAATAAGTTTCATTCCCAGTGCTCTTTACTCATCTGACGGCTGGTTAAATGAGAACCGGTGCATCAAAGAGACCTGAGAGTGGCAGATTTGGGATTTGGGAATGTATAAAACCAGCTAAAGTACATCAGTATAACCCCTGTCTGTTTATTAGACTACTTCCATATGAATGTACTGTATCATATATTAGTTTTGCTTTAACAAACATCGGCTCTAGAGGTCAGTTTATTTATTTTTTTAATCTTTTTAACCTAACATTAATTTCAGCTACACAACAAGCACCAATTTGATATAGTAAACTACAGTATATTCTTGAGACATATGATAACATATTCTGTTGTAATGTTAAACCCGTAAACCCTGAAAACTGACCTGAAAATGTAGTTGCAGTAGTTGTAGTTGTAATTGCAGCCAGAGGGTAAGCCATTGCCTCTAATCCCAGGTGGGGTTGTGATATGTGAGAACTTGCCCCAAAAAGTAGCTGAGTGCAAAACCACTCCCTAGTCCCTAAATCTTCAATCACTACATAGGGCTGCACTACATAGTGGACTGTAGTGCGCTCATGGTTTTGGATAAATATTGCAATTAATCACATGATCTTGGATTCTGTGGAAAAACAAAGCTGGACTCCTCTGCTAAAACAGACTAGTTAAAGCCTTTTAACAAGATGTTAGACCTTTCAAGATGTTTGTGATAAAAACACTGTGACAGGATTGATTTTCTTTCATACAAAATAAGTAAAAGTGTCAAATATTTGTCTTCTATGGCAATGATTCAAGCAATTTTACACCGAGGTGACTTAATAAATATAAAAATATTACATAGCATCTTTAGTAGTTGTCACATGTTTTTTTTACATGGGATAAGCAGTAGACACTGGTGGCATAGCCCATGTTTGAATAGACTCGACCACAGTGCCCATCAGATGCAGCATGTCTATGAACCACACGTTTGTGCTGCTCTTGTGCCTCTTTCTGGTTAACTCCGTTATTAATGAAGAGAATATATGTGAATAATCAGTGTAAGGTATGTTTAGTTAAGATGGAGCTTCCAATGCAAGCAGTAGAGATAACTTTGGGTTATTGCTGCATTATACGCACCCAACTTATGTCTATTGTTCATTAAAGTTGTTTTACATCCACCACAACTCAAGAATTCACTAATAGTATGTTCAGAGCTGGAGCTGGGGTGCATTCACTAATAGTATGTTCAGAGCTGGGCATCATTTACAAATAGTCACATTCAATATTCAATAGGCAAACTCTAGAAGTAACATGTGCGACTGTTTTACTTATGAAATTTTAGATGGATGGAACCTTAATTTATTACTTGACAACTCAACCAGAGGCTGTCAGCCTGAGAATCTTTAAGGGGTGCGTTTTAAATGGACTTTGGTGCAGTTGCTCCATTAGCGTGGTTCACTTGAATAAATGTGAATGCTCCCATACAAACCTCAGTGTGCGCCAAGACCCCTTCTAAACGGTCTTGGAGCGCTTTAAAGTGAACTCTGGTGCGGTTTGATTGAAATGCCAAGTGGACCAAAGAAGAGTCCAAACAGGAAGAGCATTATAACTTGGCGACAAAAACATCACGTACTGTTAAGTTTTTCTGAGAGTGGAAACAAATGAACAAAAACAGTACTGTCCAACTAGAAAAATGTGCAGAGAGCAAATATGCATAAGCACTGAGTACAAAATACAATGGTAACATGCCTTATTAGCATTTGGGCTAACAGCACCATCGAACTAAATGGATAGTTTTGGTGCGAACTAATTAAGTGTGAACACTCCCTAAAATAATAATTACCACTGTAGCAAATATTGACCACTTTTACAACCCTTTTATCAAGATACAATATAAAGTGCTTTATAGGAGTTAAATGCATTGCTTTGACTGTGAATAAGATGCAATAAAAAGCCAAAAAAAGACACTGTAGCAAATGTGTGTGTGTGACTTTTGCCACAGCAGTTCAAATGTTAAGCACACATTCTTGGGCTTAAGGTAGTGTAGACACATTCCCTTCACCTCACGTCTGGAGATGACAAAAGTGGGTCAAAGGTGAACCAAAGTTCGAAGGTGGGACTACTCACCTGTCCGTCAGTGGAGATAGTGCCTCCACAGTCGCTGAGCAGCTCCGACATGTCGTAGTAACTGGTGAACTCCCACAGACAAGCTTCTAGGTTGAGGTTGCGGTAAAAACGGAGCGTGCTGGCCCCTCTTAGCGCGGTGCTGTACTGGTAAGGGGCCGTTTCACCGATCACTTCAGGGTTTTTTGTGGCATCTGTGAGAAAGCCATGGCGCGTCTTGACCTCGGTGTGGTCCAGAAGGTTGGAGCAGCGGTGGTTGCCCACTCGAGTGCCGTCAGGGCTCAGCGTGAGCTCGAAGTTGGACAGAGGCCGAGTGGACACTACAGGCAGCATGCCTAAAAAAGTATAGACACTGGGGTTAGAGAGGGAAATGAATCACTTTTTAACAGATAAGGGTTATCTAAAGAGTAGATTTTAAAGCTAGATTAAATATTATGTTAACTAAAAAAGGTCATCTTTCATGAGACTCGAGATCACATAACCTGTTTTTAGGGGATTGAATTCAGGCCCTGGCTCTATTAACAACAGGGACAAGCCAGATTTCACTAAAGATTAGATTTGAGCTGGACAAAAATAAAATAAAAGCAGTGGTTTCCAAACTAAAAGTTAAATTAAATGCAAACGCACAAGCACACCCAAGATAAACACAACTGTACACGGTATCCAACATAGGTAACATTATAATAAAACCATCAAAGCTTTATTTGTTACGCAGATAGCTGCATTTACAAAACATTGTCTTATCACTTAAACAAAAGTTGCAAATGAGATCCATTTTAATTTTTCACTTTCTCTG
Organism: Rhyacichthys aspro; assembly: GCA_036850595.1. Lineage (NCBI taxonomy): Eukaryota > Metazoa > Chordata > Actinopteri > Gobiiformes > Rhyacichthyidae > Rhyacichthys > Rhyacichthys aspro. The sequence goes on from CM072160.1 coordinate 19,820,083, forward strand.
AAGAAGCTGAGAGTGTGCTGCACTTTGTCACAGTTCTGTCAGACCCATATATTGTTCCGGTTCAAAACGCTGGTTGTACAGGCTTGTGTGTGCCCTTTTAGGTCACTGGTCCACTCGAGATTTTGGGCACTCAGCACTTACTCAGCACTTTATTTTGGCGCATGGGAATGGATTAATATGCGTCCTGCTTATGGATGAGGCAGCAGACAGATGTGTTAATAAAAAATGGACTGTTTGACCTATAACTGGATTGCCACCCTGTGTATTAGTGTAGTTCACCCCATCGCCTGGATCATTATTCCTTCTGTTGCAGATTTCACAGTGTAGGCCCATGTGGAGCAGGGTTAGGTGTCTCAAATAGACCTATAATATGATATATATATACATTATGGGTTAAAAATACAGCGATAGCTGTTGGATCTCCGGCTTAGTTCGATATTCTGCAAATTGCCACCTTTCAGGCTCTAGCAAGTGCTTATCCAATCACAGGACGCGTACACATCCAGTTTAACGTAAGATCTTCTAGCTGGCCTTGGTCTGCAGAATCCAGATCTGATTGGCTATTGTAACTGACTGTGTCAGGTCACTTATAGTGCACAGGGGCCTGCTCTGTTGATTCTGAAGGTCTTACGCAAATGAAATTTGCCTGACAACACAAGCTAGCTAGAGAATAGAGAATAATTTTGTTTACATATTTATGAAAATAAAATAAAATAAATTTACTTTATATATATATATATATATATATATATATATATATATATATATATATATATATATATATATATATATATATATATATATATATATATATATATATATATATATATATATATATATATATATATATATATATATATATATATGGTATAACAGGTGGCTGGAGCCTATACTCAGTTTTGGGCCTGGGGTTAAGTCAGATCTATAGTGTTTTTTGTAGACTAGATGTATATATATATACAAAGATCTAAATAGGTCTAATGATATTTTATGACAGTGCCAACTGAACAGAACAAGAACAACGTGATGGAAGGGTTCATAGCATGACCCTATATTCCACTTTGTCTGAGACCTTATCTCATATTTTTGATCAGAGCCCTGGTGTTGAGACAAAAAAAAAAAATGTCCCAATTTGAAGCTTTTGAAATATAGTCACTCTGTTCTTTACTTTGAACTTGTGACTACAAAGTGACTTAACATGGCATACAAACTGGACTTCTTCTTACCATCGATGTGAGGCATGGTAACAGTGAGCTTGATGAGATTGGGGTGCTCGTTGTCGTCTGCTCCAGTGTAGCGCAGCTTGGCAGAGAAAGGTTCGGCCCCCACTGCGCCAACAACTCGGGACTGGCACATCCCTGGAAACATGTCAGAAACAAACACGCATCAAACGTTTGCCTTTGTTGCGTTTGCTCAAACATCCAACACAGAAAAGACTCTTATCTTCTAGTTTCTGTCAGAGCAAGGACAAGAAGTGCAAACAGCAGGGGAGAAAAGCACAGCCAGGAACCTCTTATCATGTTTTACCACTTCTACAATCAGGAGGGAAATTACTAATCAGAAGCACTGATGTACAGTGTAAACTTGTTTACTATTCCTCTGATAAAATTTCAAGTCTGTGTATTTATATTTATGTACTGTTTCTGCTAGTCAACCAAACATATGGCACACATGTCTGAAATGTATTGGACAGCCAAAACATTAGATGAAATCTGTTAAAACATTTTGGTACATTCCATCTGTTTCTTTATTAGTTTGTAGCTTGATGCAAATCAATGGGCAGTAGTTTGTTTAATGAAATGAATAATTTATTTCTAACAACATTGATAACATTTTTTTCCCCAAAATGTATTAATTTATTTGACGCTGACAGCATAGACTGATATTGACAGTAAACAGAACTGGACTATTAGCAGTTTTTCTTTGATCTTTTTCATGTTTTTACAAGATAAGGTTTCATTATTTCAGTAAAAAAGCCAAAGTTAATATCCAATCGGAGCTGTTAACTCTTGCTTTAGTCCTGGTTTAGTTTTAGTTAGTTTAGCCACAAGGAATAGATATGCCATACATATATTTTAAATTGAACTGCGACCCCCAATGGGGACCAGCCAGTAGAAAATGAATGAATGAATATTTCAGATCTTGCCACTCATATTGCAATATTGGTTATTGGATATTTGGATATTGGAATGAATGAATGAATGAAGGATAATGCAATAATTCTATAATGGTGCAGTCATGGAGTCATATCCTCGGAAACTCACTGTATCAGAGTTAGGAAATTGCCCTTCCGACTTTCAGATCGGAAAGTTGGAACGTTGTAAACCAAAACATCAATGAAGATAGATGCTAAGACAAAAATGTGCTTATGTTATTTGAAATGAATACAGTCAAAGTGAGACTGGGATGCTTGGCATAGAAGGGTTTTTTCTAGTTTCAAAACCAACATAGTGATGTAAATGATTTATAACATGAGACACCTGAGAACCTGCACCCCTCACCTTCCTCCATACTGATAGATACTATAAGGCTGCTGAGCTCCAAGCCCTCCTCCCCGTCAGAGTTCACAGCCCTGGCCGCACACTGGATCCTGGACCCGGCCTGGAAGTACACTGAGTCCAGAGTGATGAGTTTGGAGGAGGTGAAAAACGTGTTGAAGTCCACCTCCCTCATGGGGCTAGTGACTCCGTCGGGGCCAGTGGGGGCGCTCACGAGCCAGCGGTACCGGGTCAGCGTGTTGTTGATGTTCTCACTCACACAGATAGAGCCCGTTCTGTCATAGTCTGGGTATTTGGGGTTACAGGCCTGGAGAGAGGACAGAAATAGATGTGATGAAAAATAATGGGTCAAATGCAGATAATACATGAGTCCTGGTTCTGGATCTTGATTTAGTATTGGTTTAAGACGCTTGGTAAGAGGTTTAGTCCTAGTTATTTTTGTGGGTTTAGAGTTTAGTCCATGGATGAGTCATGAGTTTAGAGAAGGTTTGTCCTAAATTATTCCTAATTTAGTCAGACTGACTTGCGTTTTTTAGTCCCTGATTAGTTCTGGATTGTCTTAGTTTAGTAATCCCATTTTTTTCTGGCTTTTTCTGGTTTGTCTGGCTTTAGTCTTTGTTCTAGTCCTACAGAGTAAGGTATGGCATGTAATTAGCACTGCCATTTACAACACGAAGTTGGTATACAAATGAGACACTCTATTACTGTGGTCAGTGCGCTATTATCAATACTTGAGCCATGTCTTCAGGAAGCTCTCCTGGTATCATTCACAAGACACAGCTCTCCAGAGATTTTACCTGGCCCTGCTGGATAATGTTGAGGTGACAAATTATAGTGGGTTTGGATAAAGACCAAACAAATTAGCCTACTCCTTTGTGACCATGATTAATCCTCTAATATTGTATGTTTATTTGAACATGTAAGCAACCAAACAGTGGAATGTAAAGGAGCCTACAAGCAAGCTGAGGAAAGTACCAGGCTTGTGTGATCCATGCTCTTGGCTCACATCACCAAATGTACAGCATATGCATCATCAGCTCACCGTGTCTTAGCCACGACCACATGGGAGAGCCTAAGGAGGGTCTTCTGACAGCTTTCACAAATAACACACCACTCTGACAAGTTACTAGGATCCCCCTGACACAGTAGGGGTACAGTCTGGATCTTGGTGCATGTGAGAAAGGGGCTAAAGGGGCTTATGAGAGAATCTGGGCACAGATACCTCATGTACTAACCTGGCTTTATGTCACAGTAAGGGGCTCTTGTTGAGTAGAAGTATGGCGTGTAACAGGCTTATTTGGCATCTGCCCTACTTCTTATATGTTAAAACTAATGCTGCAGACTCTACACTGCTGCTCTTGTCGAAAAATGAAATAATAAATACTATTAAATCAATCTTCTAGCTTATATCAGGCACATTGTGCATTGTCCAGGTCAAATTAACAATATTTTGTAATTAGTGGTTGGATCAGTTATAGTTATACAGATGTAAAAGCCAAATACAGTCCTTTTTAGTTCTTATTTTAGTCAGCTGCATCAAGTCACTCATGGTTTTTCTATAATCGTTTCTGTTCTATTTCTGAAACTGCACAGCTGAGACAACAAACCAAGCTAAATGAACCATTATCAGCAAATGAGCGAAAAAACAGAGTATGTACTGCTGTCATCTGGGACCTACAGTAACACATATCACAGGGTATCCAGCCGGCAAGACCGAGTCTCTGGAGCGCTCCATGTCATCATAGTGCAGCAGGGACACCACTCTGGGCACTGAGGGGAAAGTCACGTCGGCCATGCTGTTGGTCTCCTCAATGTAAATGATGGCTTTACTTAACTGTGGATGGACAAACAAGGAGCAAGGAGGAAAGAGAAAAGAACATTAAGCGGGGGTAAATTGCTTGGTAATTGCCGGATAATTCAATCCTCAACGGTAAAGCAGGATTGTAATTGGATTTAATTTGCACCTTTGTCTCCGCCACCATATTCTCATCAGGTTTCAGATGCACTGTGAATGCCTCTCTCATTTCTCGAATGCCGTCATACAGAATCTCCACTTCAATAGTATGCTCTGTTTCTCCATCTTTGAACACGATTTCTAAAGAATGAAGAAATAATAAAGAGATTTGATTAAACAGTCATGTGTTTATGGACATGTGAATGCATTGTTGGTAATGAATCCATCTTTGAAAAAGGGACAACACAGGTCCAGCAGTTGTAACGGCTATTAAATCTAATAATGAAAATAACTTTATTTGTGTATGTAATAGTTGAATTTGTGACTCCTTCTGTCTTTCTATGACAGAGTAATGACCATGTCCACAGACAGGTGTTCAATGAGTCATGTGAAATAAAATCTATGCTGAAACAAATCTTCTATTTTTAAGTAAACATTTCTTAATATCTTCTTTGGATCTAATGAAATATGATTAGGGACTATGTCAAATGTTTTGGTCTTATTATTTTCGGTTTCAATCTCAGAGATCAGATTTTTTCCTTAGAATTTGGACTTTAATCTCAGAATTTTGGCCTTGTCTCTGAATTGTGACTTTAAACTAAGAATTCGGTCTAAAATTTTTACCTTTATCTTAAAATTCACTTTTTTTTCTTAGATAGGTCTTAACTTTTTGTCAAAACTGTCAGATATTTATGAAACTGTCATAAAAATTGACAATACTTGTGGCAATAAGATTTAAGTCCCTGAAGACTTGTTTATAACATTCCATGTTTTTATAACCAAATCTATCATACCAATTATTTGTCAACAATATTTTACATCTGATTGAGGCTAAAAGTACATTATGGAGTTGTTTTCTGATTGAGGCTAACAGTGAAATATGGAGTTGTCTTACCCTGGGAAATGGGATGGTAGTCTTCTCCAGAAGTAGCAGACCCATCTTTCGTGTGAACCCGAACCACAGACACTTTGGATGTATCACCAACACGTAACACTGGGATCTTCACCACAGAAATCTGTCCACTTTCCTTTGGCTCATTCACACTGAATTTAGTCTCTCCAAACCTAATGACAGACTCTGGAGAACAACAAAAAAATCAGTTAGAAATGTATGCCCCAAAGAAATGCGAGAACATTCAATCTAACAGCGTATTCTCACTGTCTGCGTCGTCTTTAATCTTGATAAGTGTCTCGTTCTGCTTCCCCACTGAGGCTCCAAAGGGCGAGTCACTCTTGGGGCTTCCCAGAACAAGACGCAGCTCCTCTTCTTCCTCATATTCAGTGTCATCCACTAGCTCCAGCACACATGGCTTCTCAATCTCTCCTATGAGGAAAAGAGGAGAGATGGTATTAAACGTAGCTGCTCTATCCAGTAAGACAGTGGCCATTTTAGGGGTTACCCATACCAAATCCTGCCATACTGCTCAGTGTTACCTGGTAAAAAGGTGATGATGGAGGCATCTGTGTTGGGTCTCTCGGTGAAGTCCATCATGACCTGCGCTGACCCCTGTCTGCTGTAGCACCGCACTGTGGACTTGTAGCTGATGTCCCCACTGCGGTAAACAACAGCAGAGACGTGTCCCGAGTTCTCATTGGCCACGTAGACAGACTCACGGAACTGCACCTTTGGCACTGAAAGAGAAAAGAAAACCTGTTACTTGAGTAGCTTTTCATTTCATCTAATATCCACATTATTACACATTAACAATTCAAAATTCCATTACTTAATCCATATTTAAATCACATTTCTACACACTTCACAAGCAAATGACTGAATAAAGTTCATTGGCCAATCATCATTAAGAGAAATATCTCTTTATAATCTCTTCTCTTTAAAAAGTACTTAGTTCTATATATAATATAATCATTCATGTCATGTCAGTGTTTTTATGGTTGACCCAACTTACCTTTTTATTTTCCTAATATTACAAGTTTATATTTTGCCTTCATTTTTGAAATATTATGACTTAAAGTCTGCTGCAAGGCTAGAATAAGACGAACAGATATGTGAGATATTGCTGAATTTTGCTAAAAATGTAACATTTTAAAATTTTAACTGCATAGAAAGTATTAAAATCACCTTCTTTAGAATGATAGTAGACTAAACAAACAAACAAACAGAAGAATGACAGTAGATTAAACAAAAATATATCCTGGTCATTTGCTAGCTAACATTATCCAATTTTTTCTCTCTATAATCAACATAGAAATGTAAGCAGAATATGTTTTCATCATCCCCTTTTTGGACCTCAGTATTTTAGAACTCAGAAGACATGTGTGCAGCCTTAAAATGGACACTTTTCCCCAAACAGATATGGATCTGTCTAAAATCCATACTATACCCATTCTACTCACAGTCTGAAACCGAGTCATTGATGAAAACTGTAGCCTTGCTCGGCTCTCCCAGGATTCCGTTCATCGGCATTCTCAGCACCAGCTCAAACTTCTCGGACCCCTCCAGAATGGGTTGTCCCAGGTCGTCCAGAATGGTCACACGGACTGTCTGCGTGGTCACTCCTGGCGCGAAGTCCAGATTCCGACTGATCCCCACGTAATCCACACCAGCTGCACGACACAATATAGATAGGTCAGGCATATTTCAAAGGACAAAGTGCTTATAAGATATGGATGGATGTAGAATCAATGGACTTATTCCAAGAGCGTATCTAACGTTAATTCATGATTCATTTATGAATATACTGTAAAGGCATCCCGCGAGATCAAAGGATACGTCCGGCGTGCAGACAAAATTACACTATCCTTTACATGTTTCGAGTTTGTTGATTAAAAGAGGTCTGCTAGAATCTGGATACCGGGCAAACAGCATAGCAGGTTGTTCATTTGCTATTCTTTGAAGACTGCCAATATAGTGAGAGTTCACCCTTTGCCCCTGGCTTTTCTCATGTACTTATGACCCAGATATGTGAGTCGGTGTGGGATTGAATTTCTGCTGCATACGATTAGGTGCTGGTTATTTTCAAAGTTATAAGGAGAAGAAAAAGCAGATATGTCGAGGGGGGAGATCTGTATGCAGCGGAAGAAATTGCCTGGGGGCAGGAGATAATAGAGGCTGTAGGGAAAGGCCTTGCGGAGGTATGGTCCAGATTTAAGAGTCCAGAGTGCTCACAGAACAATCACTGGTGCATTCCAAAAGCAGGGTACGCGCTCACAGCACTGTTATCCTGTGTAAGGCTGCAGGCTTTTGGCCAAATGCAGAAACTCTGACTCTCTACTACTCTGACTTATAACTCAGGCCTGTAGCCACGGGGTAAACAAGGAGTCATGGAGTCCTATTGTGTTTGTAAAGCCTGTATCTTGTGGGTTTAGTCCTGTTGTAGGATTGGGTCTAGAGCTGTTTTTTTGGGGGGGTTTGTTTTTTTCTGAGGTGGAGGAGGAATATGAAGTTGTGTTCTTTAGTCGTGGTTGTAGTTTTCAGAACTCAGGTTTAGTCCTTGGTTTAGCTCTGATTTAGTCCTGGGCTTGCTCCTGGTTAATTCAGGATTAGTTAGATCTGTTTTGGATTTTGACTTGGTTTGGTACTGATTTAGTCTTGAGTTTAGTTCCACTTTAATCCTAGCAGTAGTTCTGGTTTTGTCCTAGGTTTAGAGGAAATTTAATTCGAGTTTTGTCTGGAACTTACTGCTCATTTAGTACTGACTCTCGCTTTAGTCCTGGTCCCTGGCCCGACCTCAGTTCCTGTTTCGTTCAGGGTTTAATGTTGTGTTTTGTTCTAGTTTAGATTTTAGGTTAGTCCCGGTAGAAGATGAATGAATAAATAAAGTGCAATGGAGCGGAGAGAGGAACTCAAGAACTAAATAGAACTACTAAATAAAGGCTACATCCAGACTGTTTCAATATGTTTGAATTATGATCCGGCCTTGTACAACAAAAATAAAGCAATGTCCATCCACATTACCTTTAACAAACCTCGCTGTACGTTTTAGTTTAATACTAAATCTTAGTTTAAGAGTTTAGTTGAAGGTTTACTCCTGCTTTAGTCCTGGTTTAATCTTAGACTAATCCTTTCCTTTGTCCTCACCATGTCCTAAAACAATGTTTCCTGGTTACCTTGACTACACACACTGTTGCCATCTCCTCAGACTCTTGGCCAAACACAGAGTGACAGGCTGATGACTTAGCTCCATTGTTTCCCGTGGTTTACATTTGTCTAAACTAGCTGAGGCTGTCAGAGTGCGGCGCCTGCCTACAGGGACATACATACCCTCAGCCGACACCGGATTTGTCTTTCTGGAGTGCACCGTGACAGTTCCAGCTTTGGAGAGATCAGTCCCGGTTCTCCACACCTGCACCTCCACAAAACTGTCGCTCTCATCCACATGGTAGTCTGTGTTTCCCAGGTAGAAGACAGGAGCTGGAACAATGGAAAAATGGAAAAAAAAAAAAAAACTTGTGATGTATAATCATCTTTAGTAGTGTCATAACATACAAGAAAACCTGATGTAATTACAAAGTGGAATCTGTAATAGCTAGTGTTCACACTAAGATTACCACTGATTATAGGAAAAAATGAGCAAATGTTTTAATCGAAACAGCAGCAGCTTCAACGCTGTAATTAAGGCCTTCAACAGCACTTTCTAACTTCTCGGCAGAGATAAGTACAGTGGCAAAATCAGTATTCAAGTGAACATAGAAATGACAAGTAGAGGTAATAGTATCCATCTAAAGTAATGATTCTGATTTAAATTCTGTTCATTTCAAAATATTATATTGATTCTTCCTTTCTTTTTCCACAAAGCTTAAGAACAATAGTTGGGAGGAAATAGAAAGTTTTCATAAAAGTCCATTATAACTCTCTTTTTTTTCCTCCTGTCAATTTAATTCAGTCTGCTCTAACAGTGGCATGACTCAATGCACTTTAACTCTACAGAATATAAAGTTTAATGGAGCGGAAACAGACCTTTGTGTAACTGCAAAGATTTTGTTATGTCTCCATTTTACATTGTCTGGACATTATATGAAAACACAGCCACCCAAGTTGTAAAATGAAAAGAAATTAGTCGTTACAACAACGTTTTATTTAAGATCTATAGTCAATGAAGTTAACTAAAGCAAGAACAGCCCCTTATTGCTGCTAAATACTGCCTCACAGATTCTTCTGCCTTAAATACCTTTCAGATAATTTTTCAACCCAAGTCCTGTAAGTAACTGTAAACATGTATATTTGCAGTTCTGATGTTGTTGTTGTTCTTAATAAAACTGAAGCACTTGCTATAACATTAGTTAAGTTATTAGGGTTTATTAAGCTTATAAATTACATATTACAAATAAATACATATTCAATTCAAACTGTAATAGAAGTGTCAGAGTATATAAGAATGCGGCATGACTTGGCTAGCTGTATGAACAGTCCCCAGCATGACATATTGTGGACTATGTTTGATCCAAGTGACAAATCCAAGTCTCAGTACATTTTAGTAGAGCATTAGTTGCAGTTTTTTTCCTACGTACATCTTTGGGGAAAACACAACAATAAATGGAGATGAGGTATCAATACCAAGTACTGGTCTTGCTGCTACAACAACCCTATCAGTACCCACATAAAACTATATTATATTTAACATCATAAATACCACTGATTACACACCTCTGCTTCCTGTTCTGTTGCTACGGGGATCTCTAGATCTACTACATGCAAGAAAAACAATGTCAGGGCACAGCTGGGTTTCCTGTTATTTTGCTGAATGAGGATGGAGAGATGACTTTGATAGTGATGGTGTGAGAGGCAGACAGGAGGCCTGACAGGAGGTCTGGGGGATGTGGAGCTTGATGTGCCAGCCCGGGCCTGCCTCACCGCAATTAGTCTTTCTACGAGCTGAGATTCCACTGCAGCCAGACTCTCCCACTGTTTTCCTACACTTAACCCCTTCCTGGCTGGTTTTCTATCAGTGGTGCTCAGGGCTCAAACTTCAACTGTATGTACATTTCCAGTGGGACATGCAGATATTGTTATTTATGAACAACTCAGAGGCAGACGTGGTCAATTGGAGCAATGCAGCAAAGACATAAGTGGAGAGGCAAGGTCTTGGAGCTTTGAATTTTATGACACATTCTTTTTGTACCCTCCTATAATGGGTGACTTTTTTTTCTCAGTACACTTAAAAATCATCCTTCTAATATGCATTAAACACTCTTTGCATTTGCATATGACAGTGAAAGGGGACATTTAAATTCCACAACTTCACTTGTTGTATAACATAAAGGTTTAGGGCATTTATGAACTGGTATTTGAGTTTGTTTCAAATATTTTAAAAGGAAATCGGTATCAGAACTATTTCAACTGGGATTGTTTATAGACAACTGCATGTTCCTGTAGGGTAAATGTCCCACTATAAATGTGTGTCCACATTTTAGAAACAATGATAGTTCTTTCTAATAAGGTGAAGACGTGGCACACTTTGCATTTTTTGCAAATCAAAAATGGTGGCAGATGCTATATTCAACAATATGGACCATTCCTTACATTAGGTTTTTGAACAACAGAGAGCAGCCAGTGGACATCTGACATCAGTGAGCTAAACGTGTTTCAGAGCATATGCAAACATGCAATAATCAGGTATCATTGTGATGGCTAATAAAAACAGAATGCTGCTTACCAGTTAAACCTTGCCCAGGGCTACTTTGGCCAAATGAATAAATTACATGAATAGTAATTGCTGTGAACTTCCGGTTGTTGTGGTTTCCATGACAATTGAACTTAGCACCTACAAAGCGGCACTCGGCTCGCGCTCATCAAAGTAAAGGCTACAGCCTAGAGAGAGAGTCAGAGAGCGAGGATGGGGAATGATAAATGCATCTGACAAACACAAATCCATACTGCTGTGAGTCAGAAGATTGTGTTATCAGACAAAAGAAAAGGAAAATACAGGAGCAGAAAAAATATTAAATTAACTTAGTAACTGTCAACAGATCTGCCAGCAGCAATTACCTATCAGAAAAGCAGTTTATTATTTGACACTATATCATTATTCATTCATGTTAGAAAGCAAAAGGCAAGCTAGGCATGAGCTTTAGGATTTGTGCTTCTCAAAGGAGCTATAAAAATGCTTAAAAAGTGATTATCCCTAAGAATAAGCAAAGGACAAAAAACGTTTATGGTTTAATCTGTCCGGAGAGCCCATCCAGGACAATGAATTGTGCATCAGGAGGATCCGCTCTGCCAGGCGCTCTCCCCACAGACGCTCTGAACAAAGATGGCTTTGGCTGGATGCACCGGGTCTCCAGCAGGACGGTAATCAGATCCACTGGCCCGAGGTTGGCAGTCTGGGACCCGACGCTGTTGTACGGGTCTGGTAATCAGATAAGGTCTGCGCACAAGACAAACAGGGGTCTTCAAAAGCACTACGGGCCATTAACTGAAAGGTAAACCGGCAGAAGGCTCTGACACCAACGGGACAGCTGAGGTTACAAAAGGAAAGGAGTAAGGATCCCCATGAAGAGAGGTCTATTATTGCAAGTATTCTGCACATACATTTTTATTTATTTATTATCTTACATAATATCTAATGTAAACATACTATAGGAGCTACAGTACCTCCTTTCCTCTGAAATCCTGGGCTTGTTATTTTGTTTTACTAATTGGTGCAGACACTTTGAGATGTAAAAATGGATGACTTTCAAAGCTTAAGCAGTCATAGAAAATAAAACACAATGAAAAAGTTCATTTCGTTTTCAATAGAGCTATGCGCAAGGATAATTAAGGCGCATATTGCTGACTGCTGCATAGTGTATGTGTGAACATGAGGTATAAAAGGAACAAAACGACATTTGGCAATCACAGTTAAACAGATTGTAATGCATATTTATTGGACAAAAGGGCATAAATGTCCAAAAATTGCATGCACAAGATGGTTATGGCAAAGGCTATTGGCCTGACTACATGTGTGTGCTGTCAGTGAGAGGGTAGGGCGGCAAAAACTACACTAAGCTAAAATCCATGTTGCTGTTAAAGAAATATATGTATGTGAGGCAAATCGATTCTTGGCATACACAACACAGCAACCAATATCCAATATCCTGGTCCCAATATGGACTAAGATATGTCATGATGAAGGATAGCTTTGTTTGTTGTTTACATTTGATGGACTCCTGTCATGTGTTTATGTCTTATTCTTTGTTGGAGGTAACTGATTATATCAAAGTGTGTGCCTACTATTGACTGTTACTGATTGTTTAATGTTTACAAACCAGCCAATATATTTGGGCTGAACTTTTTTTTTTTTTTTTTTTTTATGAGTGACTTGCTTGTTCATAAATTAATGGGAAACGTTGCTACTTTTTAATGGCAGAGGGTGTGTGTTTTTTTGATGACGTTGTTTGTGGAAGGCCCCAGCCCCCTGTAACTCAACACCATAAATAAATGAATAACAAGGCAGGGTGATTTGACCTGGAATCAAATTTACATTTGATTACAACATGTAGATTAATAAAAATCTATTTTGCTGTTATGGCTTGTACTGGTTTGTGTGGTTATGCTCATTTTCTCATTTTAGGGTGCATTTGTTATTGTGGTTAATATTAATTCCTACATCCTAACCAAAAGCATATATTATAAAGCATCTTAATTTAGTCATTTTTCACACCTCACCATAGACTAAAAGCTAATATAAGCTATTGCCACAGTTATCCTTAAGTCTTTACAGTTGTTTTAAATCTATTTCTGAGCAGCTGATGCGTACATTTAAGAGTACAGACATTTCAATTTGACTGAGCTAAATGAACACAAATGTAACAGAAGGGAGCTCAAAAAAGCATCACAGATTGAGCTAGGTGTTTGTACTACTACATGAAATTAAACTGAGATTAATCTCTCTAATTTCAGTACTGACCTCATGATTCTGATTTCTGAAATCTCTATTCTTTGTCAAAGAATTCTGACTTCAATCTCAAAATTCAGGTTTTTGTTTCTCTCAGAATTGAACTGAATAATCTCATTCTCGTTCATTTTTTTACCCCCCCCCTTAATTCATCATTAATTAGTTATGTGTGTAGTTAGTTAATTAGTCTCATAAATTTACTATTTGTTCATTGATCTCAGTTTTCTGCATCAGAATTGTGAGTAACACCATTTCATTTATTTATTTCTTTATTGCCCTAATCCTAGGGACAATCATGTGAACGATCAGAAAAAGCAAAATTTTGAAATGAATACTTTTTGTACGTCTTAGATACTGCACATTCACTGAATCTGGATTGCGAGGCTTAAGAATAAAGATGCATGGACAATTAATCTATATATAGCTATTTCAATGTCTTTTTAAATCAAGTTTCAATTAATTAAAAAAACAGTTAATCTAATCTAACAGTTAAGCTAATTAGGAATAATATTAGCATTATATGTCACAGTCACAAGTCACAGTCCTGGTTAATTAATAGTGTAACATATAAGAATAACTGAGGCTCATATGTTTGACTGCTGCATACTGTATGTGTGAAAATGAAATAAAAAAGGAAACAAAAAGTCACAGGGATCCCTAGGGAGACTGTTACACTCCTACTGACTGCTTGATTTCACTTGAACTTTGCATGACATTCCCACAGCGCTAAGTGGCTTCTATAATAGCGAGATTCGCTTTAGCCCCGGTGAATGCTCCTCTGCCCACTGCGTGCTCCGTGTGCTCCCTGAATCTATCTTTAGCAGTCAAAAAATACATTGCTTGAGATTCCATACAGAGGGACCCATAAGTCTATAAAGCTACAAGCTACATGGAATGAAATAAAACTCTGTCCACACTTGTGTTTTACAAACGCCGACAGGTCTTTCCAATAAGGCTAAGATAGTATTGTATAACGTGGCATAATTTGAGAACAATGAAAAAAGTTTTACATATGGAGCTTAATCTTTATGCAGTGATAAAGGGTAAAAGAACGTAAATCTATTGTCAACACATGCTGTATTTGTTCCACTGAGTTCTTTAACTAATAAAATGTAATGTATTCTATGCCAGGCATTTAGACACACTGAAAAAGTTAGTAGCACCAGTGGAACCTGCTTATTTATTCAATTTGAAATCTAGACCCAGTGCTAAAGGGACCATTTAAATATTGTTCTGTTCACTAGAATTGAACATAATATAATAACATGTAATGGAATATCTCATTTTCTCCTATTGTGTAGACTTGACACAATTTGCATATTCTTGCTTTGTGTTTTGAGCAGCTGCACAAAACATTATCAGCAATAACCAGTAATAAAGCCCTATCTGTGCATTATGTAAACACTTTTTTATAGGGAACAATGGGTCTGTTTTTAAATGTCTCCACACACAACCTGAGAAGTCTGTGGACACTAATAAGACCCAAAGGTATTGCAACAATAGCATGTGTAATAACAAAAGATTTCTTTATATATGGGGTCCCTCACGCAGTGGTAGGGTATGGAAGAAGATTAGGGTCATTATAAAAAGATGTTTGGAATTGAAGTCATTCTCACTAGATCCAAATTCTTCAGCTGTATAATACAAACATCCTGTCTGATTAGAATAATGTTTTATTAATGTTAATGGAGGACATTTAATGCTAGGTTAAATGGAGAAGGGTGTCTGAGTGTTTGTGTTTGTTTCTTTCCTTCTCAAAATTCAGTTCAATTCTGTCTTTAAAATCAAAACAGTATGACTTTTCCTTACAATGACTTAATCACCAAATTTAGATTTTTTTTCCCCCTTAATACTGACTTAATCTTTAAATTACATCTTTAATTTCTTTTCTGATTTTTTCCTCAGAATTCTGACATTATTTCAGAATTTTGACTTAATAGCACGACTTTACTGTCAGAATTTTGTCCTTTTCCATATTAGGGACTATATTTGAATTTGCTGAACTTGAGTTTTGAAATGAAAAACTATTACTCTGGACAGATACTGTACATTCACTAAACAGAACGAGGATTGTGGGGCTTACGTCTCCTGATGAAAAGTCAACATCTCTCAGTGTCAGCACTTTGAACATCTGTTTATATGAGCACGAATGGAAATCCAGGTGAGGCCTAATGACAGGCTTTGACAATCCATCCCAGTCCAGGATATACTGCACATGGCCCACATCCACCCATCTTTAAAACCGCTCATAATCATGCCTTCAGAAGAGGAGCGAAATTTACAGCCAGCGCTATAAATACATGAGTGGAGTCCTGCTGTACAAGCATTCTCATGTCCTACAGCTCCCACCGCCAAAATGCTTTCCCGGATGCACACACAATATCAAACAGTAATTACCTGTGCAAGAGAGAACATGTTCAGTAAAGCCATGGCAAGAGAAAATCATCATGGAAACAGTAAAGACGGAGAGCTTTATGGGCAGATCTTTGGTAGAAAATAACAGGGCTCTGGTAATAACACGCATGACAACTTGTAAACAGCAGCCCATGTAGAAAAACATTTTGTGCCTTTACGCAGAGCCATCATTCTAAATGTATACATACACAGACATATACATTGTAAAGAGTAAACATACACTGGCTGCTTCCAATCTATCTCATTTTGTTTATGACTTGCACGGTCACAGAAATGCTTTTGTCTGATACATTCCACCAGTCAGAATCTTTTCCATGATATCCCTTGTAAAAGCATAGATATGCAATTGCAACATTATGGATCTATCAGAGATTCTTTAAGCTTACCAAACAACAAGCAGTTTCCTTAGAAAACTTTTTGGCACTTTATTTTAGCTCATCAATCCACACAACTGGTTTAGGATAAGTTATCGTAAAATAATTTATGGTCCTGGCAAGTCCTTCAATTTTTAACAATTAGAATGACATTTGTTTGCTTAAAGAAGCAGAGTGTAGTTTGCGAGAGAAATGAATGTGGAGACCGCATGTTGCAATTTTATATTTTATATATGGTGCCTTCTACATGTATCCTAAACACTGATCATATCTGCTCTACATTCTCTTTTATGAATTGTTGACTTCCACAATATGGCAGCTACATAAACTCAGGTAGACTCCATCTACTGAAGAGTTTTTTAAATTCCAGACACATCCACTTCGGCTACATCCTGATGGCATGCGGGTAATGCAGGACAAACTTATTGTTGCCGTCATTAGTTGCCAAGATTTCAGCTTTGATGTGCGCTGACTTTGAAACTGTATTCTACATCTGAAGCAAAATGCAAAACATAACAGACCACCCAGGTTTTTTAAAGTTAAGATGCCAGTGTGTGTTTGATTTCACAAAGCCATTTTAATTACATCTTATGCTGCATCAAATGAATGAAAAAATTCATGGTTATTTTGTCTGTTTTTGAAGCAGAGATTAGCGTGAGGTCCTTATCAAACAACACAACCTCACCTGAACTTCACCTGTGTGGTTTCGTGTCTGTACTTTGGTGGTCGGGTAGGAAAGGCATACTCAGGTGCCCTGTGGCTGCTAATTCCACCAGATTGGGTTACTCTGCTTCGCTGGCTCGGAAAGCAGATATTTTGCTGACGCGCGCATTTGTTGGTTTCATTAGTGTGTAGTACAAAATGAACCTCGGACCTCGTGCCTCGTGGGAAGGCCTGGTGAAGACCTCTCATAGACCGGGACAGGTGCTAGGCCCGGTACAGACTCCTGCTCCCGCCTCACCGGAGAGCTGCTCTGACAAGATGGATGATGGATTTAATGACCCCATTTCCCTTTACACCATCCTCACAAGACCCAACTTTTCTTTTTAGCCCATAAGTAAACTTTAACTTCAAAAAACTGTTTAAACACCTAGAAGTATACTGTAATAACAATGATCTATGACAAAACCTTGAGACGTCATATAGGCCACATAATCAAAGATTTTAACAGATGAGTTTGCTGAACTGAAGACATATTATGACATTCTCGCACTAAAGCATCTCATAAAGAATCATGTCCATTCAAAGAAGGGGCTCTCATTGGCTGTTGGTCTAAACAGCTTGTCAACACTGAATCAATGGCGGAGGAAAATTCCACTGGGAAAGTCTCTATTCCAGCACTGGCTATGTCTGCTTACACAGAAACATAGATAGAGAAAAACTGAAAAAACATAAATAGAGAAAATGGAAAGAAAGTGAAACATCATTTACAAGATGGGGATCTTTGCAGGGTTGAAAACTTGAAAAAGATTTTATTTATTTTTTTTAACAAACTAATTTGTGGGAGAGAAGAGCAAGGGGACTTTTTGGCTACTGCAGCTTTAAAATAATTTGTGTCACTGTTTGAAGGCATGCAAATGAACATCTTAGCAATATTGGAGTAAATGTTGAGACCCAACCACATCAATTATAAAAAAATTACATATTTTTATCATCTTTTTTGATCAACATGGGTAATTACTGTTTTAACCACATAAGGTTGAGATAAAGGCAAAACAGAATTACTCAATTATTAAAAATATAACCTTAATAACATTTTCGCATGTTCCTCAACTAAATACCTTTCTTTTATTACTAGAAGATAGATTAACTGAGTGACTCAACACACTACTACAGGGATGTCTAATACACCAATATTTAATTAGTATATCACTTAAGCCTCTTTTCCACATGAAGGGTTGTGGTCAGTTTACAAAAGTTTTATGATGTATCAAAAAAAGTACCATACCACCATATTTTTTATCTTAAACTTCAAAGTGCAAGGATTTTTAACTTTCACTTCAATCTGTGACACAAAGTCCCTACTCCAGCTTAAAGTCCTGATATCTTCTGCACATAGTTAGACATGAGGTCAACATATTTTTCTTTCCATTTTCTTTCCAACATTTACATTAAAATTTGGAAACTTCCTTTCCCTTGGCATTGGACATCTTAAACAGATTTTAGGTCCAGCACACTGATTTTTACTGTACTTACATTGAGAAGATGAAGCTAAACCAAAATTGGGATGCGCCTTTTCTCGATATTACTCCTATAGTCTGCCTGCCTTACAGCTATTTACCATTTACTTCACTGAATGAACAGTGAATACATTTAATTATCTGCTCCTTCAGGGAAATATACAGACTTTTCACAATGCACTTCCTCTGTGAATGTCAGCGACCTAAACACCTCCAGGACCTAATCCAAAATATTCTCCACAGGGAAGACTGGGACAAATGTATTAGTTATTAATGTGTGCAGCCATGCAGTAAATGTAATATCAAATACATGCCAAATTATTTATTATGCCAAACACAAATTTCAAGTTGTGGGACAATAGCTGCAAGTGAGTGTTTCACTCAGTATAGTAGGAAATAATTATTGCAGTGTAACAATATGACACAAACAATGGAAGTTTCCACACAATATTCTGCATTGGTCCTCACAATTTCCCAGAAATTGGGGCCAGAGACTGAACATATATTATTTCTCTGTAAAGGCTAGAAAATTGATTCTGTTGTCATTATAGATTGTAAAAGCAAAGTTTAAAAAACTTGGCCAACTAGGGCATTTTCTTCCAAATGCAACACAGATGCCATTCAGACATTGCATTTTAATTGATTGTGCAGCTATTTGGAGAGGTGTGGCCTGCTCGGCTCATTCTGATCAAACCTAGTCCTACTGAATCTCCATTAGATCAGTACTAACTTTCCAGCTTCACTCCACAAGCCTCTGATTGTTTAAAACAGTCCACTTGCTTCAGCTATCATTATTATAATTTGTCTCTGATGTAAAACATGGCCAATAGCAGCATCTTTGTCATAAAATGAACATGCCCTCACCCATGGATGATAAAGACAGACTGAAGTAAATACATTTTCAATGATCAAAAATTTGTAAACCACAGAGACATTAACAGGTCTCAACTAAATAATATCTTTCTTTCATAAGTTGATTTTAAATAACCATCACACACCTGAACCTAAAGAGCAGAGTGATGTTTTTTACGCTGCTGAACAATACATTTTATCATAGAAGCTTCTGTCTGGCCCTGGGGACACTTTGGACAGGTTTGCCTAAAAGTCTCAGATATGACTTGGTGTTGAGCAATGCAGTCTTGACCACAATACTACATCATAAGCTACCAGAGGTGAAGGAAGTACTCAATTCCACTACTTAAGTGAAAGCACAGATAAAGAGCTAGAAATGTACTCAAGTGAAAGGAAAAGTATCACATTAAAATTCTCTCTTAAATGAAAGTGTCAGAATACTTATAGTATAAAATAAAAAATACTTGACTCAGCTCCAACAATTAATCAATATGAAATTGATTTAATTTATTAATAAAGAAGGTTGCTTGGATAATAATTAAGAATGATAGACTGTGTCCTTGGTTTACTTTACACAAAAGTCAATTACTATTCAGACTTTTAAAAATCAGTCTCAGCCAAGGTTAATCTTATGAAGGAAAACCGGATCAGACTGAATTCTACTTAGAACATCTTTGTAATCATCTTTTTTCACACCTCAGCCATTCATCAAGACATTTTTTGAAAATGAGCAACAGAAAAACTCTTATAAACAGTGAGGATGCCACAGCTGCAGTATTTCACCCCCCCCCCCCCCAGGGCTGGGGGGGGTGGCGGGTCTAACCCCGGGGCCGGGCCCGGCAAAAAGGACTGTGCCCACTCTCAGGTTTCACCGGACGCTGCTACAGTGTGCAAACATTCACCCCATGAAATCTCTTCCTTCCTGCAGCTGACAGGTCAAACAAATCTCCCTCGAGTGCGTCTAGTAAATCTCTGCAAGATAGGAGAGAGGAGTAAATGCCAACTGATACAAGAGCTCTTAAATATAGGTTCATGGACACAGCATTCAAGTTCTGAGCCGCTACAAATCTGTTAGAGAATTTCCACTAGAGAATGTACTAAAGACAGAATGTGACAAAGCGGTGGATGTTTTCATTTTGGATGCTTTATGGATCAATAAATGTTTTTGGGAAATAGGACTGACTCCAATCTGGGCAAATATTTCAATGAAAGTAAGAGCATAGTTTTACAAGTTCAAATGAAAAGAACCGATTTGAGAAGAGCCAGTTTCTTCCCTGTCAAGAATAAAGTTACAGTTTGTCCTTGAAGCAGTAATTTTTGTTGCACTGCTTTTGGTGATTGTTTGATATTTGCTGTCATTTGTCAAAACAATATATCTCAGTCAGCCATTGTCAAATTCAAGCGAGGCGATACAACAAAAAGGTGAACCACTGTGACCTAGGGGTTGAATGACTGCAGTTTTTTGAAGTGGATTTTTGTGTGATGTTAGTCAACCAGAAAACAAATTTAGCAATTTCAAAGTACTCTCAGCACTCATGTTGCAACATTGAAAAAATTTGCAAAAAGTTATTTATTGTACCTATTTTGAGAAAAAATTGTAGAAAAGTAGTAACATTTGATTTGGGTTAATCCTTATTGAGAAATTTTTGTACATCTTGCAAAACACTTTTTTGAGCAATTTCAGCACTTTAGAAGAAGTAAACACAACAATAACTCTCCCAGAAGTTCACTCTCTTCACAGAACATTTCCTTTTCAATGGTCATAATTTTCTGTCTACTTACATTGGAGTATTTAGCGAAACAGACTGCTGAGCTGAATGCTGCATCATTACACCTCATTATATAGCCTCAAACCAGCCCTGATTTCAGGAAAAAGTGAGTGCGTGTTCGCAATCAAAGTGTGACTTCACAGCAGTGCTTCCGGAGATTGTTGGAGCGATAGGAAACTAAGAAATGGCTGTCAGGTGTGGGGGGAACAAAGAGGCGTCAGACAGATATGGAGGACTATCAGGCCCCCGGTCTAAGCCTGCAGATATAAGATAAAGGCATCGCCTCCAGCAAGGAGCCTGGTGCACTCAAGTGCTTTCTCTTCCAGACGCTGGCACACAAGAACAAACACACAGAGAGCAAAAATATAGCACTCATCTTACAGGAGCCTTTCCCTTGTGAGCTCCAACCTGTTTGAGCATCTCGTGTTGGATCTGTTTATCCAGAGTTAACAATGCGGCAAACAAAATTCAAGACAATAAAGATGCAATAATTAAATTAATAGAAATTAAAATTTTACAATGGTAAATTTGTTTGTAACCCTTTCTACCTTCAGCTAGTTTACAGTAGAACCTGTGCAGAATAATGTGCTATGCCTATGTCACTTTTCTGAAAATTGCATTTTATTGGTAAGTAAGTAAGTAAAACATGAAATTAAAACATTTATTTATTAAACTACACTGATTATATGGGAATAAGTAAAATGAATGCTCTGAGCTCTGAACTATGTGGAAAATATGCATAAAAATAATAATAATAATAATAAATAATTTAATTTTTGTAAAAATTAAACATTTTAACTTAAAACTACAGCTATAAAAATGTATTTTGTAATTTCTTCTTGGAAACTCACAGCTCTATCACTGACAGGCAACATTCAGTCGAAAACTGGAAGGCTTTAGCTTCAGATGCATCAAATTGTTTGAAGTGGCTGGACATTTGCATCAGAGCTAATGCATACAAAATATAAATAAATGGCCTGAAAACATGGTATGTTGGATTATTTGCGTTGAAGTTTTCACAATAGCAAAAGACACCCAAGTATCAGAGAGAGGTGTTTCTGTTGCCAGTTTGTGATAATATTTTCATAATTGATATTCATATTATGTAGCCTGATTCGCTCTATGACAGGATGACTAATAAATTTTGATGGATGAATGCATTTATGATTGTAATGTGTAATAACTATGCCGCTAGACCTTAAAATGGCTATACCTTGATGTTTAGTCCTTGTCTAGAAAAGTAAAATCAAATAAAAATGACAAGTTCCGCAATACCATTTCATAAGATTTCAGAAAAAAGTGGGAAAGAGTCTATGAAAAAGTTCAACAGAAACTTGTCACCAAGCCCCCGCTGTGACAGTACAAGCCGACTACTTGACATTCTATTGGATTCTATTTCACACTCCTGTTCTGTGAAATGTCATCCTACCGTCATCCATATCAGGAACAATTGTAATCCTGGCGGTGGGGAACTCAGAGCCCAGACGACCCCCCATGGGCATGCTCAAGGTGACATTGAAGCTCTCGTCGTCTTCATACAACGAGTCGTCGATGATCACTACGCGGCAGGGTTTTTCCACCTCGCCCTTGTCGAAGCGCAGGATGCTGTGGTGGTCTTCGGGCCTGGAAATGTAATCTGAATACGACAGCACAGTGGTGGGCACCGTACCTGTGGCTGAGACTGAGACACAAATGCAAATTTATTAGATTTCCAACGCCAACATGTGAAATATACACCTATAGATCATTACAAATAGTAACACAACACAACATTTAATAAACTGCTGTAACCAAAATGTGAATCCTTTGTAAATCCACTCTTTTGTACATCACATTTTATTCTGAAGGTTACTGTACCCTTATATAGCAGTTGGAGAACTGTCAGAGGGCCAGTGATGCAAGGCAACATCATAGTTGCTTTGCTGTAAAACATTGATTTACTGTCACCTTGAACCATGTAACCTACAATTATTGAAAAATACAACAAAACATTGGAATAAAATGATTTAAAACACAAAGAAATTTTGAAGAGGTAAATGGTAGAATAAGGATTGAGATGTCTGTTTTGCTGTATGTTTCAGTTTACCCAAATTACATTGTAGTTTGTGCTGTTAGCTACAACAAACAAGCTAGCACATTAATAAATCCATTCAGTAGCTGGTGAATTTGCCTGGTTGCTAAACTATGCTAAGTTTAATGAAATATGTTAAGCTAAACAAACAAAACTAAATGTTGAGCTAACAAATGTTGATTAGATAAACGTGCACATACTTCAGCAACAACATTACAGCATCAAATAATAACATTACTTTACTTTAATTACTTTGGGCTTTTCTTGGCTATCATTGCTAACCTCAAGGGCTAACAACTGCTTTCAGAGAGCTAGGTAGTTTGTTTTTACCTGATGTAATGGAGAAGACATGAGTTTTTTCCTGCTCCTGTAATTACTAGCTACGTAATTAGTTTTGAGATGTTGAGAGAGATTTGGCTAACATTGCTTAGCCCAAATGCTAACGTGCACTTTCTAAGGAGCTAGCTAGTCTAGCTATCACCTGAGACTTGAGTTTCTTCCTGCTGTTTTTGAAATAATAACATTTCTGGTCTTTTTTTTAAATGTGAATTTCTCTACTCCCAAAAAGAGTATGTTATCATAGCTAGTAGGCTATGTGAATGTTAGCATTACTTTTTACTTAAGCCAACCTTTTCACCATCTTCTTTATTATTATGTGTCAGTTTTCATAAGTTGGCTGGACAGACAGGACAGAAGAGAAAGCTGCAGGCAGGTGGTGTCTGTTTCAAACACTCTCCATAAATCATGATGAGTAATGGATGTTCACCTTTTGAGCAAGGGCATAACCACACCGTGCACTTTAATCTTATAGCACTATAAATAAAACCTATTCCTCTAAATAAACATGGCCAAGCACATTAACCCTTAACAGACAGGAGTGGAAAAGTGCACTACTTTTGATGGCTATTTTTGTAAGTGAGAAATTACTTCACTGATGTTACTAATTTGTACTCAAGAAGCCCTTAGCAGATTCATTGTTTCTTTCTGTGCAGATGTCCAATTAATTATCACAGGGAAACAAACCTTTCTTGTTTTCTGGGGTCATGGCATTTTGTGATGTATTTACTTCTAAATTGCTTCGTTTTATTCCTTTATTACATGACAGTTTGTTGAACCAGGTTGCATGACCTAGATACTAGTAACTGATGGGACTTTTGTTGGGACAACTTTCCTGGATGAAAATGTTGTGTCACCATCCATCATGCCTCATATGGAGCAGTCTGAAATATGAAGCATATATCGTGTGGTGCATGTTGCCTTTTTCAGGCTTAGACTAACTCATGAGGTTTGGGGTTTATGTTAAGTTATACGTCACTGTCACCATAGAACAATTCATTCTCTGCATGTAACCCATCTATCATGTGGTGCAGCTGGAGTAACCTGTTAGGAGCAGACACTGCACAGTGCCTGAGCCTGGGCAAGGAACATTATGATAAATGCAGTGAAAACACTCTTAAAACACACAGGTTCATTTTAATCTTATATTAGGGCTAACCATAATTTAGAAAACTGCAGTTTTAAAAGACTTAAGCCACGTTTAGAGTTGAGCGGGCCTAGGTTGCACCATTTGAAATAAAACACTTAAAAGCACTGTAAAGCAGAGATATTTTAAGACCAATTAATCTAGGTTTGTAACAAATGTGCGTGTGTGTCCATATCCTTTGTAACAACATTGATTTCTTTAAAGGTGTAAGTATGACCATTACACAGAGAATGCATTGCCCTTCAAATGACTGACATGAGCACTAATGGTTCAGTCTGTTGCAGATCTATAGCCTACTTTCAAAGTGTAGATCACTTATAGCACCCCCTACAGGAAAAGTAAAGCTGCAGCTGCATTTCTCTCAAGGTTTGGTAACTGATACTATCCTTTGTTAAAAGTTGTAAATCACTACATACGTCCAGCAGCATTATAAAACAATTACAATAACACACTATATCACTGTATTTATCTCAAAAAGGCTGCAATTTGAACGTTAAATTGACAAGAATCAGTTTAAATAGTTTGGGTGGAAAAGGATTAGTTTAAATAACGGTTTAAAGGAAAATCCAAGCTTATTGCATTTATTTTTATGGTTTATTGACATGAAACAAAGAGAATAACCAATATATTACAGACAAACTGAACCTGGTTTGACAGTCACTGTGTGATTGTGATGCATACCTAGCCCAAACATATGACGATGATGTTTACAGGGTAATCGTGAAATGTATATAGTGCTGATTTAAATCAAAGTGTAAAGTGGTATAAAATGTACACCTTGTTGGTTTGAACAGGCCTAAATGTTTCAGTTTCTTGGTAAATGGAATAATGTTTGTGTATTTATTCTTTGCTTGAATACAAAGTATCGTCTGAATAATCTTTTTTTAACTTTTATTGCAACACCTTCATAGAGGTTCGTTAGCAGTAATCAATGGATGTGATCAAACAGATCCACTGATTGATCAGATCCACTGATTGCTAATGAACTGACTGCAATTTTATTCAAAATTTCAAACGTTACATTAAATGTAAGTGTGTCATTTGGTTCTTTTAGGTCTCATCAACGCGATACTGAATGCCAGCTCCTAATCTCCTTGAATTACCTTGTTGAGTGTAACAGATGACCATGAGCTCCTGACTGACATCTCCACTCCTTCGAACTGGTATAAACAGCTCCCCGATGTCCTCTTCGATGTTGTAAACCGCTGAAGGAATGAAGACTGTGGATTCTGTGTCAGAGAAGAAAGAATCATTGCCAGATCACAACAGATTAAATGGAGCATTTGAGTACTTGTGCTTTCTCTTCTGACGTTAAATCAAATAAAAAAAAATTGTGTGTATAATTCTGCCAAATGTGAAATGAGACAGAATGGGAAAAATAAGCTGCATAACATCAAATCAGAAGTGACAGCTTGCATCAAACAGCTCTGATGCACTGGTGCATGCTGGGGCCTATGACGGGTCTTATTAAAGCCCTTCTGAAGGCACTTTGATCGTCTTTTATCACAATGAACAGTATGGCGCTTATAGCATCTTATATAGTCTTCAGTAGTATTCAGTGAAAGACAACACACAGCTGTGCATATTATTTTCAAAATTGTGTCAAATACTATATTTATGTGAATCTATTATTTTACCAATAAGAAATTTGTTGGTTTGTGGGCAACGCTGTTAATGTTCCAATTTTCTAGTTTAAAACCACATAAACATAAGGTCTGAAGAAAAAAAAAAAATTCGGGGAGCCTTAGTGGCTTGTGGCATGTCCAGGATGTACCCCGCCTCACACCGACACACCTGTATAGACAACAACCCCTACAACCCATACAGGATGAGATAGAAGATAAGAAAATTTTATAGAAGACTTCTCTCACAGTAATAAACATCTGCTATTTCACACATAAGCATAAAATTGTAGTAGCCAACTTCTATCTCCTAAGGGGAGGCTCTTATTATCATATTATTACATTTATTACAATAACAACAGCAAATTAGTTTGTTATAAAGTAGATGGTGCTTTTTGATTGGTTGTGTTTTGAGTCTAAAGTAAGGCTGTGTCAAAAAACAAATCAGTTTGATCATATTGAGTTTTTGATTTTGAGCAATGTCAACTATGACAATATTACAAAACTGAATTTAATTTGAACTGTAAATGTACACTGTGTTGCTGCTGCTAGCACCTAGAGCAGCTCAAATAATGGCCATGCAGATGTTAAAGATGACTAATAACCCCAGAGAAAGGTAGATAAATGTATAATGCTTCTGTAATGGCTTGGTTTTTGCAGAGAGGCATTAAAAGGACTTAAATATGAACAGTGTAGTGTCCATGTGACGGCCACTAATGGTTGATTTATGCAAATGACCCATGCGCTTTGATTTAACATAGCACTTTTACCATCTTTTAACAAGACTTGGTGTTGCAATTTATACTAGACCTGGCCGATGGAGCTGGAACTAGAAAAAGGCATTAAACCTAAAAGCATTGAGGATAATGCACACTGCTGCTGCTTTAATATTGTTGTTTAGAGTTGGCATTACGCATAAAAAGAATGAAAAATGTCTGAGGTTACATAAGACTTTTTTTTTGTTTTTCTTTTTCTTTAGCCATATGGCCCTCCCCCAGTCTAACAAATCTAACAAATTTACATAAATACAACCACTACTCTATACTGGAGTGGTCTTTGCCTATATGTTCTTTGAAATTCCATAAAGAAAAAGCTCGAAGTGTTTCAGCCTCTAAATCCGCAGAGCTTCGTGCCTCTCAGAGTGCGTCACGGTCGCCCACATGAACAAGGTGCCAGAGGTCAACAGGACTTGACCTCTGCCTCTGCAAGTCCACAACCAGGCAAAACAATTACCACGGATTATGTGGCCACTTGTTTCCAACACTTCTCCGCTACAAGGCACTTCAGTCCGGGATGAAAATGTTTCCACCACACACCTTCAGTTCATGAAGTTGACACTGTTTGTTAAAGCCATTTTAAAACATACTATGAACATATAAGGAAGGAAAATGTCTGATTCATATGAGGATAAATGTCTGAATGTCCATTATAGCACATTTAAGATAAGTTTGCAGTATGTGTTTAGGTAAAAACTGAACTCACCATCGCCCGGGTCAAGGATCTCCACTATGGCCACCTCGGGGAACTCCAGCACGGCCATGACTGGCTCAGATAGGACGATCTGGAAGGTCTCGGACACCTCGTACTCATTGTCCGGGAGGATGCGCACCTTCCACGTGGCTGTGGTCTGACCTGGGTTAAACTGCACCTGTCTCTGAGCTTTACCTCGGAAGTCTTTGTCCTTCTCTGCCGTGCCATCTTTGGTGCCGATACCTGAGAACACACATGAAGTGGGATTAATACAGTGTAGTTGGATTAGGTTTACGTTCGCAACTGTACTTAAACAGTTAAGTGAGTAAATAACTAAAACATGCAAAAGGCCATATTTAATGAGGGAAATTTAAAGAGAAATTTTGAACAACTGCAAGAAGGTCATGGGTTTGATGCCCTATTTCACTGGCTAAGGCTTTTGATTGTGAATGTACATCTCTAATTGTTTGCCTTGCAGTTAACCAATCTTCGATAAGCTTCAGCCACAACTGCAACTCATAACAGGATAAGCGGTAAAACATGGATGAATGAAAATGTAAATGAGATGCCTTTAACTGTGGATGATCAATAATAACAAGCTGTTTGTCACATTGTAAATTGTAGGTTTGAGGTTCATTTAGTCAGTCTGATATACCAACTCATACTTGCTTGTTAATTTGTGACTGTTTTTAAAATATTTTTAAACAATTTTTAAACAATTTACCACAGTTTTTTTTAAAGATATATGTACAGTGTTTTGGTATGGCTTTTTCAGTGGTAATTGCTATGCTAAGTATACAGCCTCTTCAGTCACTTTATTCAATAAACATTCATTTTAATCCAGAGAAGATAGAACATTAAAAATAAAGAAGAACTACATCAATATGGGAGGACTAGGACATGGACACTTCCAAAAATAACTGAAACATTTCTGGCAGAGGAATAGTTCTGTCTTTTGTTCTTCCCACATAACTCTATTAGTACAGCACTAACTGAGACTAACTTGTGACTTCTGTTTTATTTTCATACACAACTTGTAATATTTTGAGACAATTAAAAGAATTTATGAACACAAAACTGTTCAGGTTTTGATTTTGGTTACCCTATCCACACATCAATATTAGAAGTACATTTACAAAAATAATACAAAAGAATACTGAACCACATCAGAAAATAAATGAAAATCCATATGTGACTCAAACCAAAGCTAGCCCAATGCAGTGCAACCAACATCACACATGGGTTTTCTCTTTTGTGTTGACTCCAGTTTTCTGAAAGGGCTTTAAAGGAATAAATGCCAATTATTCCTGGTGTTCTAGTGGCCTGAGCTGCTGGAGACCGACCTCTTTTGTCCGACCTACGTTTGAAAGGACCTATAGCTGTGACTATAGCTGTGACAGGGCAGGACTCCCGTCGAGCGGGGGCAACCAGTACGGGGAAATGTCACACAGCCTTTTTCCTGCTGCAGCACAACAGGCAGCAAGGGTCACAGCTAATAGAGACATGTCTTTTACAGGCCATCGTAGGTCAAAATAGAAATGACTGGATAACTGGAAAAATACTGTTTCAGGAAAAAGAAATAATCAAATATCTGTTCATGTCATTCTGAAAATCCGGAATACCAGAATCTAGCATTTTGAGGGCTAACTTCTCTGAGGTTGTACGGTTATGGAATACAAAAACACTGTGTACACCATTGTTGTTCTTGTGCAACTATAATTGCCAATAGCCAAAATCTGACTGGGATATTACTGTTTTTACAAGAAATATCCATTTACCATTAACAGGGCAATCAAATGTGTAGTGCCAAAAAGATAGATACACTATTTACAAAAGTTTGTGTTTCATGTTCAGACAAACATCTGAAATTGGTGAAAAAACTAATTCAAATTCAAGCCTCAAAAGCTAACTCAAGATCTTTTAAAAAACTTTTTTGGTCTAAAAATACACTTTGTTGTAAATATGGCAGTCTTTCACACTAATCAATAATAATTGGTGAGAAGATATTAGGGAACAGACTTAATGTAATCTGCAGTTTATTGATTTGGTAAATTCTTGGAGAATTGCAAGCACTAATAAAAGTAAAATAAAACAAACAAACAAAACAAAACCAAGCATTTTTTGCAAAGAAGGAAAATAACCTTCAATATCTGTTTCCATTGATGGGTAGAGTCACCATCTTGTTTTTTGTTTTTTTTTATATATAAACCTGTGGTATGCAACTTGCCCCTAGTGAATTAATGAGAGGTGTATCATGCCTTGGGTCCAAAGCTGGTGGGATAGGCTCTGGCCCCTCATGGCCCCCAGTAGGAATAAACAGTAAAAGATGAATGAACAAAAACTTTTTACTACCTAACTAGCAGTAGTTGCTTTTCTATAAAGGATTTTAATAGATGAAAATTTTACTTTAGTCAATCACATGCTCATATACAGTTGGGACTGCCCCTATTGCTTTTCAGCATTAAATCGATGGCATATAATTGTCGCTTTTGGCCTGTGTTGAATAGTGATAGACCATAATAAGCGAGGAAATGGAGCAAAAATCAAGTTCTTACTAAATCCACTTATATAGTGAACACTCCACCTAAAAAGCCACCAAGGAGGATGAGTTCTAAAAAGAAAGTTGGACAGATGCCAATATTTAATAGAGGAAGAAGCCTCTAAATAAGGAAACGTATCATCATATTCTTGTGTTGTTTTTAATTATTTTTTCTTCTAATAAAGAAAGGACTTTAAGGTGACATGCCCATGTGTCAAAACTGAACCACGCTAAGTTTTGGTTTGGCCTAGAACAGTAGAAACAACAAAAAGATTATAATTTGCTTTGTGCATGGTATAGGACATTTTGCTTTTCACTGAAATGGAACAGATAATACTAATAATAAAAAAGAGCAAAACAAAAAGAAACTAGACTGAAGGTGATCCAAAAGTATGCAAAATGAAACAAAATTCCTAGAGCGGGCCTTCATTTAAGTTACACACCACTGGACTACAGATTGAGTCCAAAAGTATGACTTTTGAGGAAAATTACCATTCTGCTCTTTGATGAAAATAAAAAGTACTTTTTGATATGCAACTACAGACAGGAGGAAACAGCCCTTCATATATGTGTGGAGATAAAACATCCACAGTCTTCAAAGAACATCTGTGAGAGCGGAGAGAGTGTGCTGCGCTGCTAACTTTATCTTCCGCACAAGGCCGGACCAGGATGGAGTCGATCACAGGGCTCACGTGGAGTGGTCCCGGCAGGTGGTCACGCTGATGCCTACGAACTGGGGGCCACCTGCACTCTGCACAGCCCACCGGAAGGTCTCCTCTGATCAGTGTTCTCAGCTCTGGGACCCGCTGATATCCACCATCTCCACGAGAAGCCGCTGGACTCGGATCAGTGAGCATCGCAGCGTAACGGAGGCAGATGGGGGCTTCAGTTTTTTGGCGGTCAGGTGCTTTTCTCTTTTGGCAAACAGCACGACTTTGACAAAGTACAGCTATTTTCTGCAATGAAAGAGCACCTTATTGCTTTGAACAGTCTGTGGGATGGAAGTAGTGCTTGTATTGTTTTATAAAAATGTTTCAATTCAGTGCTAAAATGATCTTCATAGCACTTTAACACTAACACTTTAAAGCGTATTTGATTTATATGATATGCATATCAAAAAAAGAAAAGTTTCTGTTACACCTTCTAGTTAGTTGTCTAAATGCTTTGGTCATCTTGGCATAAGAAAATGTTTTTATTTCAATTTAAGATACATTGTAAGTGAAAGAGATGTCAATTATTTGCCACTGTCAAGTATCTTCATCTTGATAGTACCCAACTACATGGCTGCAGTAGATAACACACAGACACTCTCTGTAATAGTAGCGTCCTTAACAACTTTTTATTGCCTGCATGAAATAGTTCATTAATAACCCCTGAACTGCTCTACTTCAGATTTATGACGTTAATGACGTTATGAGGTTAAAACCTTTCTAGGTGAGCATTCAGTGAAAGAGCCATTTATGGAAGATGCCACATTCAGTGCTGACAGACATAACTTTGTGTCTCGTTGGATTCGAAACACACCACAACTTACATTTATCCACAGCCTGTTGTTGATCAGAGCTCTTTCAGTCTCAGTGAACAGTAATCAGTCAGTAAAGCAGTCAGTGAGGGACGCTGTATCTGTTCAGAGCTGGAGCTGTGGTGCGTTCACTGACAGTAGACCCAACTGTAACTTCACTAAATGTAACGTGTGACTATTTGGGCAGGCATCTAGTACAGCTTTAGTCTGACTAAGCTGTACAAATGTAGCAGTAGCTTAAAGACAAACCACACTATCTAGGTGTGCTGGCTATAGGATTTCTATGCTAAACAAAACAATATATTACCAGCCGAATAAAGCTGTGTTTATATAATGCTATCCTCGTGATACTTTCTATTTTTAGCTGTGATAGAATTGGTTTTGACTTAAAAGCACATCATTTTAATTTTGGACAATACTTAAATACAAGGCTTTTATTCTCTGGAGCATAAAGACTGGGTGCATTCCACGTTCAAAGTATAGCCTCTTTGATTTATAATGCAACCATTTAATAAAACATGAGCAGCAACACACCGGAAATAACATGATTGTTTGTCCTGGTTCATTAAAACACTAGGGATAGCTGTATAATAATATCTGAATGATATAAACTATATCTACTGACTGGATCTGTCTAAGAAAGTGTTCATTTGCCTCTGTCACTGACACAGCTGCATGAAAGGTCAGATCATTTGCATATCACCCCTGGGATGTTTCATTAGTCAGAGGTCCTGTGGCACACTAGGATGCAAAGGACACACTTAATGATTCTGCTGGATGTGACCTTTAACACCGAGCCATTTTAAACAAGCTCTTTTTATAGACGGAATAAATAGTTGTTCCTGAAAAACTGTTGTAAGAATTCCTTCGACTCATAAAGACTGTGTTTTTTTTTTAAAGGCAATTTACATTTATTGAATGTTTCGTTCCGGGCTGTAAATTGCCCTGGCTAACATTTGTAAAAGCCGCCTGTCATGTCGCCAACTCTGGGTGACCTTTACAAGTGAGTTGTAGAATTTCAGGAAATATGTGAAAGCGGGTCTCCAACACTAAGATGGAAAAACAAGAAAACATGGTTCACAAAACAATAACCTAGTGAGTTGACATTATGACTCAATTTCTCAAAATAATGTCACTGAGCATATCTCAAAATTGTCACTGGTCAGTCAAAATTAAAAATTTGCCATTCCTACATACAGTACATTGTACCATTGCACGTAAATGTTTGTATATATGTCAATTTCAACAACTGAGGAAAAAAAACTCAGTATAACTTAAAATAGTCTAAGTCTAAAGTCTAAATAAAAGTGTTAACTATGTTTCCAATGACTTAAGATTAAAGACTGGACAATGGCCAGGTACTAAAAATGTAACTTCTTCTGAAAACATGGACTTAGAAAGTAAAAGTGTCTTTGCTTTAAGTTATTATTTTATTTTGAAATGTCTACATTTCAAGTTAATATGTCATTTATTTTAAGAAAAGCTTCCATTTACTGGTTTGTATCTCATGATAGAAAACAGCTTCCACAGAAACAATATTTTGCTCAAGTGTGATTGCAGTTTCAATAGTTCCCTGTGAGCAAGTGTAAAATGGGGTTAAAGGTCATGATCTGTGTGAACCCTAAGAGATTAGCACAGTCTTGGAATATCTTCTGTGCCTTAAGATCATCTTTGTTCTGTGTCTGAGGTGTGTCTATAAATACTCAGGCAGAGTAGGAGGTAACAAGTGGAGCAGCAGGAAACGACTAGAGCCCAGAGGAATATATCTCCCACAGATGGAGACCGAAAGCAATTACACGTGGATTTGGTGATTTAGTCAAGCTTTCATAATGTGGATAGAGGAATAATTGTATAAAAAAAAAAAAAAAAAAGTGCATGACTTAGTTTGACTTTGACAACACAGGTATTTTATTTTGATTTTTTTGTACAAGTAGGTGTATCTGAAGTGGGTCGGGTGTCAGTGGTTTATGTGTTCTAATGTAATATGATAGAATTTTTTGGGGTAAGTTTACTGGTGTGATTATTGGACAGAAACAGTAGATCTGTAAATCATCAATTAATTTTGTGAATTAACGCTAAAACTAGTGTGGATGCTTCACTTCTGGTTGAGTCAAAATAAGGATTATTCATAAAACATTACTTGGCATTTGGAAAAAGAGTTTTTTGCGTAAATTTCAGCCCTTTTGTTGTGTTTATGCTGCTCAACTGCGACATAGTAGTCATAAAATTCTTGGCATGTTATTTGGCATATTAGTAATGCACCTCTTTCACAGTGTTGACAGTAAAAGAGAACATTGAAATGATCAGTAATGGCCAGATAACTGCTCTGTGCTGTCGGCCTCTGGTTCAACCTTTATCCGCCATGTCCACCCTCTTTAAGCTGTGAGCCAGACTTGGATTCACAATTTCAGTCAATGTGCTTCGTGCCATTCATCTTGCTTAAGACTGTAATAATCTGTCCATCATAAACTGACATCTCCCCAGTGATTCTCCCTGGCCTGTCAGCAGTTTTAAAGATTATTCTAGTTTTTGTAGAGCTCTGGGACATGTCACACAACCAGCGTCAATAACAAGAGCCAACTGGCAACTGGTTGATTAGTATTATTGTAGACATATTAACAGATGGAAATTTATACAGTCTTTGTATAGTATAAACATCACAACATGTCTTTATTTAGCACTAAAAGAGCTTAGTGAAATCAAAACCAAAAATCACATAGCTAATTTGCATACATCAATAAGGCAAATCAGCACAGTGCACTATTTGTACTGAAGATAAAGCTAAAGACATTGCACATTATAGATTATAGATATCTGTAATGCGGTTTATTTTGGAAAAATCTTGGATAGAGACAAACCAAAGTAAACGTAGCAATGATGGGTAACATTACAATTGGAATCCCCTGTGTTCATGTCTTTGTATTTTATCGATCGACAAGCCCGACCAAAAACTGTGCACATTTTGAAGCTTTAGTGACTCTGGAGAGTAGCAGCTACAAGGTAGAGTGCTGAACGGAGCTTATAGGTGATGTCTCTGAGCTGTAGGTTTATGTGATCATCTCGGCTCTTGTAATAAACATTTGCCTGGTGCATGATAAGACTCCTGGGTATTGATTTTATGAAGTTTCATGACATATAGCTCAATAACTACGGAATTAAAGTGCTTAGTCTGTTCATATCGTACTGGCTTTTTGCTGCTGTTATAGCGGCTAGAGAACAGAGTCATGTGATGTCCAGAGCTCTATAATAATCTGGTCAAAGGAGAGAAAGCAGTACCACTTAGAGGCAAGGTAACGTTCAGGTTTGGATACAGTGATTATATAGTGATCATTTTCATATAACATTTTTATGTATGGCCATTTCAAAATGTTGTACTACATTCTTACAGAATTAATTTTTTTTTTTTTTTTTTATTATTATTCATTGTAAATGTGATCTGCAGTTTTTGACCTTTTGTTGCTGTGTATTAAAACCTATATTTACTTTTTTTTTTTTTTTAATGATTTAACCTTTATTTATCCAGAACTACATGTCTTTGGTGGAAGGGGAAACCAGAGCACCCGGAGGAAACCTACGCAGACACGGAGAGAACATGCAAACTTCACACAAAAAGACCTTGCCCTGTCCGGGGATCAAACCCAGGACCTTCTTGCTGTGAGGCAGGAGTGCTAACCACTGTCTTATGTCTACTTACTGACAAAGGAGGTCTCGCCGAGGTAGCCTCTTCGTTTCAGGACCACCTCCAAGAACTTCACCTCTTCATCCACCACATAGCTCTGCTTCTCCAAAGAGATCCAGGCCCAGTTCAATCGGAATTGCTGGCTCCTCAGTCTGTTCCCTCCTGCAACATTAAAAATTCAATCTATTACACAACACCATCATCCGCAAGGAAATCTACGAGTTTTTTTATCCAAACATTGAACATAAGTGTTTGTTCCTCTTGTAGCACAGCATTTTCCTTGTTCCCTATTAGACTGATTTGTTGGACGGTTCACAGACTCGACTCAGTGGGAGGGGGCGTGAGAGGAGCATAATAAAAGTGCTACAGCCTGTGCCGTCTAATTGCTTCATTTCTAATTAAGATAAAAGGTGTGTATTTCCTGCCTCGACTCGCGTTTTCCTTCTCTCATATTTTTGAAGTTAGATTCAAAAGCTGAGACTGAATCCTGGAGGGCATCACTGCTGTAACATTTGAGCTCAAAAGTAGATCAAATACTTCCTGACTAGAGCCTGGTAGTGGTGTAGCTCCACCCAAACAATGTTTCTATGGGATCTCAGCTTGTTTAATCCACGGCGCAGTAGGAAAGTACCTGCCCGCTACTGGGTTCAGCGCGGATTGAAGTGAGATCATTAAACACCTGGCACTTCAGACAGAGCTGGAATAAAAGTGAGAATGCCGGTGAAGCGTACGGACAATGTTCAAAAGGTGTGGGTGCGTCTCGGTGTAAAACGTGCGGTCGTTGAGGTCAGTGAATCTGCACATAACTGCTCCACTGTGTCTATTTCCTGTTTCCAGTGACACACGACCTGTACACATTCACCGGATTGATGTATTAGGTGTGAGCGAGCACGCATTTGCTGAATGAGTGACTTTGGAGTGCACCTGTAGAGCTTTAATGTTTCTGCGAATGGAATTCACTGGTTCAAATGATTTAAATAAACTGGCTCAGTTTTCTTTTTAAATAAAATAAGAGATGGAAAGATTGTGATGCTGTTGTTGGGGGTAGGGGTTTGGTCAGGTTCATATTTGAAACTAGGGTGACCACATTTTTAAACTAAGAAATCTGGACACTTTACTTTTACAGAAAATCCAACAATAGAACATTAATAAATGAAATATGACGTTGCCAGAAATCAATACAACACAAGTAAATACTAAAAAACATCAACTGATTGCACTCATTAGCGTTAACATTTTTACACATTTACACATTATTTTTCTTTTCACATAATTGAGCTACAGGCCTGAGGAACACTGTGCAACTCTGTGACAGACACACAGACAGTCTACAGACAAATGAGTTTCAAGCACAGCTTTGGCTTTATGATTGGGTAAAAATCGGGACATTGGGGACAGGAAGAGGCCACAATTGGGACATTTTTGTGTTTTTGTTAGACATCTCCCGGGACACAGGACAGTAGGCTTAAAATTGGGACTGTCTTGGTTAAACTGGAGCATATGGTTACCCTAGTGTCCAGCTGGAACTGAGACAGAGGAAATTTTGGGTAACGCAAACCCATAAACAAATTTGGAATTTTTGTGATACTTTACTATTTTTACAAAATGATTTGACATTGAGCTTCCTCATTTCATTTGTCAACCATATACTCACTTATACAGAAACCAGTGAACCACTCTCAATCTGGTCAGGTTCATATTAAACTCATGAAGAAAACAGGCCATAGCTGCAGATTTTTCTTGAGCGTATCCAGTTTTGAGTAAACTTCACACAGATCTCTCAGGCTGTAAATGGGACAAAGGGTTTCAGAAAACATGTGGAAAACTGCTTTATTTTCCCTCTACTTCAAAATGAAAACAGTCTTTAAATGATTTAGTTGTGTACATATAATAAAATACTCATGAGGAGGCACTTTCTTGCATAATAGAAATTAAGCTCTGCTGCTCCTTCAGAGGCCAGACTTCACACAACGGTTTACAAAGGACTTAGTCAGCCCATGACCTTATTTTAACTCAAGTTTTCTCTATGAATACTAATGTCATGTGCATTGTTTGGCTAAAATTTGTTATGCCTAAAATGCACAAGAGAGAAGAGCCTTGACAAATAAACAGAACAAAATAAATATTTAGTAAATCAGGTGTGAAATTATACTACCACAAAGCCCTCAGAGTTCACTTGTGCTGAAAAGAAAGCTATTAATAAAAATGCAATCTAAGTAATGAGTGCGACAGAAATAAACTCAACTAACAAATACTGTGGAAGTTAAATTATACCCAACAAAGTGGAATAAAATATTCTATGGAGGTGAAAGGCAAGTGCACCAGAAGGGACACATTCCACTGCTCTTGATTAAATTTGTATGAGGAGACTGTTTCTCGCTGATTTAGCTGCATAAATGACTGTTAGCTTTAGCACATGTTAGCATCCAGAGGCATTTTTAATTCTCTTTGGTTGGGTTTAACTTGTTGGGTGAAAATATTGTTATAAATTCTTTATGTTGTTGGCAGGTCAACAAATCAAACTTAAGATTTTTAATAATCTCAAACTTTTGTGGAGGTGGAAAAAAAATATTCAGAGTCATTACAGAACAGTGGCATGTTTTCCTTGGGTACCTAAACATAACATAATAAATAAAACATAATAAAATCTAATCAGAGGAGGAATAAAAAGAGGATGTTACAAAAGAGAAATCTGTGCTACTTACTTTTTCATTGCGGCATAAACTACAGTTAGCATTAGCAGACGCTAGCACCCAGAGCATGGGTGTATTATAAGAGCTGGATAAGGCTCGCCCTTCTTTCCTCTGAGGCCAATCTGATTAGTGGCCAACTAAGGTATTGCAACGTTTGCAATTCACCATTGACTGCAATGTAAAAACAAGTGCATTGTATTCGGCTGAAATATATGTTGAATTACAATTTTTAGGTATATATTGCCAGTGAAATTTGGATAAAGGACAAATTGTACAACTTCAAACACAATGGTGGTCTATAGCTGTCACTCTTTGGCTCTAAAATGTACCACAAATGAAATATGGCAGCCAGCCAAATTAATTAAATTAAATTTTTTTAATTTAAAGTCAATTTAGAGTCAAGTCTGTATTTATTACAAAATTCCAAGAAGACTTTACTTCTTTCAGAAATTCCTGAAATATTAAAAGTTAACACTCTCTTAATTTTTTGGCTGTTTGTCTGCTGTTATGTTCTCCTATGTAGGCCTTAGGCAGGACTGGTTGGAAATGGTTGGAAAGATTGTAATGCACCAAAGAAAACACTCACATTTAGAATAGTCCCTAGATGTAAAGGTATTAGTGCCATGTTTCCATTGTGTCTAATATGTATTTGCAACACCATTCCATCATTTCATAGTCATTTTCATAGGGGGCTTAGTCTGTAACACAAGTGCAGATACCATCGAATAGGCTGAGATAACACTTTATCATTTTTCCATAGAGCCCTATAGTTTTGTTTTTTTATTGGATTTGGCAGGCCCTTTCTGTAAAATGTTCACAACAGTGAAAAATTACAGCAACATTCCAACGGCATTGTGTTGCAGATTATAGACTGCTGTTAAAATTAAAAGAAAAAACAGCTCAGGGCAAATAAGAAGAACAAAAAACAGACATGGAAAAAATGCTAACTTTTAAAAACACAATATAAGGAGAGGAACAGTGCAATGTTTAATTTTTGTTTTTTAGTTTTATTTTCAGAATACAGCACTAATCAACTTAAAGTAACCCTTGTAAGTGGCTCTACTTTTACAGTCAATGCATGGAGCACCTTCTGGGAAAAACCTGGGGTAAGATAAGCTGTGATGTAGAATAAACACATTCATGCTATCCCCAAAATACAGGGCAGATCTTCTCTTCAAACAAGTTTGTATGCACTATGGTTTTTGGCAGCTTTCCATTAAAAATAACACGGCATGGTCACAACACAACAATTACCTACAATACAAAGAGTGTCTACATTAATGGGGTTTAAAAGGTCAGATCAGTGGAAATTTTCTCCACAGAACACATAAGTTTACCTGAAAGAAAAGTGCTAGTTTTAAATCTTTACCAGCATTTTTCTCACTTTCACTGCTGGCCTTTGCGTTGTCCTGGTTTTGCACATCAGTATCGTTCTCAGTGACACCAGAGCAGCTCTAAGTGTAGTTAATCATACTCTAAACGCTAATGTGAGCCGTTGAGGATTTGAACGCCCTGTGTGTTCCACATCAGTCGTGTGCAGACAGGCGTCCGGTGCATGACAGGACCTCCCCCTCTCACCGTGGATTAAGCCGTGGATTGTAGCATGCCACACTAACCACCACACTGTGATCTGTGGATTGTGACCGGGCCTGTCCCATTCTGAGGTAATGGAAACACATCCCAGCCCACATCGGCGCTGTCTCTGGTATAAAGTTAGAACACAGCTGATACACTTCACTTCCACCACACAAATGGGAGATTATTGTCTATCATCTTCCTAAATCAGTCTCTCCAGCTTTTATTAATGTTACTAGGTGGAGTAAGAGTGGAACATCATTTTAATATGTATTCACTTTTTAAATGCACCACACAATACTAGTGCTGCCAAAGAGAAGAAGTGAAGTATGCGATCTGAATAAGATAAGGGCTAAAGAGCTGGATATTCAAACTAGTATTTTAGATATATCTGTCTTTTTTTTTTTCAGTCTAAACTATCCCACCCCTTTTGTCCATTCAGATGAGGAGAACCCTGTAAATTGATTGTGTGTGCTGCAGGTTCAAACAGTGATTAAACAAGATTAAACCAACCATTAAATTCAACTCTGTTTAGTTTCACCTTAAACAGAGACTAACTTTAATCCTGTTGCCCCAAAATTTAAAACCACATTTTAACTTGTGATCTAGGTTTAACTTTAAACCAACTCTGGAGATGGTTTATCTATCTAAAATGGCTGCCTTTTAGAGAAAAGTTCAGCAATATACTATATTATTATATCAACTTTATGGGAGGGATTATGGGAAGAGAGATAATGCAGCTGTAGCTCTACTGCTGCTGTGACTGTGAGGGATCTGCTCACAGACAGTAGACCAAAGATCTGCTACAGACTGGACCATTACATCTTCTTTTCATTTGTGCCGTATATTCTATTTGTAAAGCCCGTATACTCACACAATTAACTGAATAACATTTGTCATAATAAAAATCAAAGACTCTGCTGAGTGCGCTTTGCAAACAAAGCTATTAGCTAATGTATTACAAGCTGCAATCTAGACTGAAAGAAATGCTGCATCAGCACATTAGTTTTGTTTTATTGTATAACGTTGACAAGCGGAGCAGCGACAGTTGGCATTTTTTTCAATAAAACAATCTGATTACCAAATCACTGGGCCAAAGACCATACACAGACTGTGGATAATTTGGCACTTAATGTTTTATTTTCATTTTCTAAACTATTGCAACTTCTGGGTCTTTTATTTTGAAAACTGCCTACTTCTTTTACTGCACTTGACTCATTCCGTTTTATAAGCATTAACTATCAACAAGTCATGGTAATGGTATATTATTCAGTGAAAATACTTGAAAATCATATCTGAGGCCTATGTTATATATTTACATATGAAAACAGAAAAAAATGTGTTTTTAATTATAAATATACAACCTAAAGCAAAGCCTCAAAGATAAAGCTACTTCTTTTTTACTGAACCACTTTAATCACCTGTTTGCTTTTCAGAAGGTTCACCATTTCAGCTGAATATATCAATTATTCATTTTTCACTCTGTGCAGAATATATCCCAAAGCAAATTTTTCCCGCCTCAGAAGAAAATCACTCCTGTTCAGTCTTTCCCCCAAACACTTCCTCCCGTGTCATGAGCAAATATTGAGTTAAGAGGGTCTTGTGGTGGGCCTAAAGCTGCAATGTGGCCCTTAGGGAGCCGGCGCAGAGAGTGGAGGTGCTATTTTCCAGCCTGGACCACTTCACTCGCTCCGATTTCTTTCTAATTAAGATAAGCAGAGGCCGGAGTAAGTCCACTTCAAAGAGGCCCCAAGGAAAACAGCGGCGTTAATCTGTAACCAGCACTCAAAGCACCGAGAGCCAGTTTAGTGAGGAATATCTGGGTGTGGGAACAGTTGAATCTGGTCGTGGTTCAAACATATAGTGCATGTGGTTGGTGTGTAGTGGCCCACAGTGCTAAGAGATGTAATATGCATATTCTCATTAAAACGGACGAAGCAGGAGACTCATAAAGACCTATAGAAGTGGAGTTTTTAATTTACTGAGGGAAATTGAACACTAAACAAATGCCTACACAGAATCATCAGAGACTAGAATGTGAAACTATAATTATTAAATGCAAGGCTTGTATGCTTGTAGAAGAAGAACATGGCGGGTTCAAAACATGTCTTGCTCCAAAATGACATGACAAACATGCACCCTCAAACCATATCCATGTCAACTAATATGCACAATGCAATCTTCCTATATCACCATGTAAAAACATCATCAAAACAGGACAATGAACAGAACAGAGGATATAATATAACTGTATAATGCATAAGTGTGGCCTGGCATAGTAACATAATACATAAGTGAGGTCAAGTGTATTAACATAATGCATAAGTGGGGCCAAGTATAGAAGCATAATGCATATCTGGGGTTAAACATAAAGCATAAGTGGGGGCGAGTATAGTAAAGTGATGCATAAGTGGGACCGAGTGTAATAATGTAATGCATAAATGGGTCCGAGTATAGCAATATAATACATAATTGGGGCTGAGTAACAATATAATGAATAAGTAGGACAAAGTATAGTAATATAATGCATAAGTAGGATTGATAATAGTAATACAATGCATAAGTGGGGTCAAGTATAGTAACATAATACATATATGGGGCTGAGGATAGTAATATAATGTATAAGTAGGACCAATTGTAGTAATATACTGCATACGTGGGGGAGAGTATAGTAATATAATACATAAGTGGGGCAGAGTATTGTAATATAATGCATAAGTGTGGCCTGGCATAGTAACATAATGCATAAGTAGAGTCAAGTATAGTAACATAATGCATAAGTGGGGCTAAGTACATCACCTTCAAATAACATTACAATACATTGAACCTAGCCTTCCCGTTCTCAGTGCATGTGCTAGTTTGCATCGAAAAGTCATCCTAAGTTCTCATGTTTTAATGACTTGCCCTACTATGGTAAGTACACGAAGCTTTTTAATAATACACAATCCTGCAGAGTTCACGAAGCGGCCGCGTTAAACATAAGCCCTGTTCACTAACGCTGTGGATGTGTGATGAGGGACAGAAGCCTTTTGAGAGAGGCCAAAGAATGCGAGGGGCCGCTCTGTGCCAACTTAGTGCCCCTCGCGTATATCCCCCAACACACAGGAGGTAGACGGGCCTTATTTGGTCACCCTCAGGCTCCGTACCCCCGTCTGTTCACTCAACCGGGCCAGACAGACAGGCGGCCCCATGCCCACAATCGCCGGCTGGATAAATGAAGATGAGCCCGCGTCCAGAAATACTACAGCAACACAACAGCAACTACGAGATATCAATTAACACCATGTGTGATCCATGGGGGACACATTATTACAAATCATAACCGCAGTTAAAGCATCTGGGCATCGCTGTGTGTGTATAATTAAGCGGCTCTTTGGAACAGAAATAACAGGTGGTCTTGGTGGTCTGTCATGCATTACACTGGGCTCAGATAATGAACTGGCGACGTGACTGGGTTGATCCTGGTTAAAATTAAACTACAATCTACTTAACTATTCCAGCGGGAAATACTAACACAACTGTATTAGTGTAGTAATGATCTTTGCTATGTAGACTAATGTTTATGCATGCAAATTATTCACTTTAGTTGGGGGTTTTGCACCTGCACTGGGAATAAGAAAGTTTTAGAGCACAACTTTGTCATTCACTATTTGATAATGTGCATTTTGGTGCATTAATGTTCAGTTGTGTGTTTCTAATAGGGCTACAGCAACTAATTAAATTAATCAGCTACAATTCATAGCAACTTAGACGTCTTTAGTTGACACACTATATCCTGTTTCACCACTGCAACAAGATTGTAAGACACTGTATCTAGTGTATGCATTATGCAAGCCTTATCATTTGTATATAATATGCAACACATGTTTGTGATTTGCCAGTGCAGAAAGAGAAAGGAGTCATGTGACCAATTTAGGACTGATGGGACTGACAGGAAACTCCTTGTATTTGAAATGCTGAGGGACCCTATGATTTGGTCCAGAGAAAACAGAGACACAATATGGAGTTGAATTAGAGTGCTGCTGATGATAATAATAGATGAATAATAATAGATGAGTCACAGTAAGTTAGAGTTAGGTGTAGAAAAATTTCACCGTACTATCAAAGTCAATGAATTTTTCAGGTCTCTGTTGATTCGAGTTGGATTTCAGCAACAGATGCAGAAAATACTGCGTTTTGCTACAATTGAATAGATGTACCACTAATCAAAGAAACAAAGCATCACATAAAGCCTGTCCCAACTTATGTAAGCAGTTACAATAAGTCTGATGGGACTCCTATCCTATTCCTAAGTGGAAATAGCTGTTAGGGAAAGCCCCATTATCCCATGTGGTTTGTTTGGAAAAGTTAATACCAAGCCATCATTGTCACCAAACTGCAAATTAACACTTGAGGTTGCTTAATCCTGATATGACAACTATAACAATCCTTTAAAATAGAGTCTTGTGCAGAACAATCAGGTTCACTGTTGTACATTTCCCCCTAATCCTTAATGCATATCATGCATATACCAAGTGCATAACTGTAATCTGTCACAATTGGACACCACAAAATGGCCGCTGTCCCCTTTTAACCAACCCACTTCTGGAGGGATTCTGATAAACATGCTGTACACCCAAAAGAGCAAAAGGATATGTCTACTTTGCATGATTAGATGAAAAGCAAGCATATTGTTTAAACTGTCAATTTAGCA
The DNA here is from genome assembly GCA_036850595.1 of Rhyacichthys aspro. NCBI lineage: Eukaryota > Metazoa > Chordata > Actinopteri > Gobiiformes > Rhyacichthyidae > Rhyacichthys > Rhyacichthys aspro. Next base: position 19,864,306 of record CM072160.1, read on the forward strand.
GCATGCATGTATGAGATGTCGCACAGATTTGCACAGTTAACAATACTGGGTCATTAACCAGAGCCGTGTCTGGTTTCACAGTACCAGCCCATCCCACATCCTCTCACCTCTCCAATTAAGGGAACGAGATATGATAATCCTGTTGGAAGAGAGAAGCCACATTACAGAGCGGAGCGTATGGTCTAATCACACTAAGCCTTCTATCAGTAGAAAGAGCAGGCTGCAGCGAGAAAGATTTAGGGACTGTTATGATTTCAGGCCTGAAACTTGTCCTCTAATACGCAGCTTTTAGTGAGCCGCTCTCCTGTAAATTTAACCGCTCTGCAAGGACTGACGCCTGTTTGTCCACTCGTAAACAAAAGTAACCACAAGCTGACATTTGGGGGTATTAAAAGAAAGGGCCAAGGGTTCTGAAGAAAAGCATTGGGCCTTGCAACGAAGGCTCTCACAACCCTCCTTTCAAACAAACTGTTGTTTAGGAACAGATCCATTGAAAATAGATTAGATGATGAGTGTTTTTTTTTTGTACTCTTTAAATCCAAAAGAGTGACCAGACAGAGTTGATAACTGTTTCATTGTATTCATTGGGTCCCTTTGGTTTCACACAACACTTTTTTAAAACCACACCAAAGAACTTACCCTCATCCTAAATAATCAATTTGAGTTGTTTCCTGCTGTTCAATTTGATTATTTGATTTGTATTTTACATAGGGTTACATTCACCAGCAACTTCAACTGCTTCATTAAATACTTTTCACCTAATGCAGCTTATAATAACAAAACAGCATTAGTGTCAAGGAGAGTTAGTAGCCCCATTTTGGGCACAAAAATGGCAGTTTCAAAAGTCTCCATTTGTGTCTGCCTTCAACCAAGTCAGGTTTAGGAGAAAAAAAGCACTGCGCAATGAAAAATCAACATCCCTGCAGACACTTATGAGTTCTGCCAAATGAGTGGCATAAATAATGTAGAATGACTTTGCCCACCGTGGAGTTTCCTCTCTATTTCCTCATCTCTTCTCTGTGCACATGTTGAACATCATGCGTACAGATCTGGGCACACCTGATCCTGCATCAAAGAGCATGCACACAATGTCATTAAGCAACAATACAATTTTGGCCAGCATCACTTCAGCTCAGCCTCAAGCACAGCACAGTTTCAGTGAATATACTGCTAAATAGGCCACTCCCTGCCACAGAATTGCCAGACAAAATTGTGCACCTTAGTAAATCTGGCCCTAAGAAGCTAATCACACTTGACTATGTTTTAATGAAAAACCTTTACAAATTTACAGACAAACTTTTATGTTCATGAATGTCCTAAACCTAAATGTGCTATTCTCCTCCAGTGCTATTCTCCTCCAGCACAATTTGAACTTGGCTCTATGGTGCTCAAAATATCTTGAATAACTTTTTTTTGTCAAAATAGGCAAAAGAAACACATTATTTTGTTATCATAATACCCTACTGTAAATATTATGGATGTGACAAGTTCTCGTGCCACAAGATCTTGCAAGACCAAAATGTGACAAGATATCTCGTCAAGGTGAAAAGCTGTCAAGTGATCTTGTGATCTGTTGAAATTAGAATTCAAGATGCTCCCACCTCTTTTAAATCATCTGTGTGGCACCATTTTGGATTTCTGGTGGAAATAAGAAACGGCAAAGAGTGATAAACAAGACATAAACAATACAATGCCATTTGTTGAACACCAGCACTATGCAAACACACAGAACAACACAGCTTTCAACCAGCCATAAAAAGGGAACAGTGTCAAAATCTCATTTCGTCTCATCTCGTTCTCACAAACCCAATTCTCTTTTGACTTATGTGTTTCATTTCATTCAACTGTATACTACCACATATGACATACCCTTTAAATCAACCTAAACTTTAGTAGACATGACCTCGGTCAATGCAAAGTAGGATTAAACACTTGATTCTATAGTTTACCCACAATATGAACAAGAAAAGCTCCTTTCAACACGTCTTTCACAATAAACCTGTCACCCTTTTGATCACATGAGCAGCAGTATTCAATTCCAAACCGCCGCATGAGGTTGTTGTGGAAACTGCTGCGTGTCTTCCTCGATTACAAAGTGGGAGCCTTTCATGGACAAAGAAAGAGAGAGTGGAATTCCCAGGGCTCCTATTTCAGATGGGATTCCTTTTTTTTGTGACTCAGAGCGGAGTACGGCACAGGAAATCCTATACAGTGTGATTATCGGGAAAGGTCACTCTGGTCCGGGAAGTCTGCTGCACGCTCCATTATCTCCGCACAACACCATCTGACGTCACACTAGTATTAATCCCATCAATCAAAGTGGAGCAAGGCTGAAAAATATCTGATGGCAACTGAGATGAATGCTGTTGCTTTGAAAAAAAAGACCCATGCAAACATCTTGTAAGTGTAATCCTATTAGTCTTGCCTGGAAATATAAGTTGAAACAGAATCTTTATAAGCATCTTAAGGATTAGAGAGTGCCCAGTGTAGGATCTTTGCTGCGCTTTGGTGATTTTCCGACCGTGGCGGTGGCACTGGGTCACAACTGATGCCTGATTGTAGCCACATCATTAGAGGTTGGGAATAAGGGCCTCTTCAAAGTCGAGTGGGCGCGAGATATTTAGTGGAGTATTGGTCTCTGTTGGGTGAGTCTTTGAAGAGAAATTGATTTGAGAGCTACAGATATCTCGCTTTAAAAGATTAAAAGAAAATGGCATTTGAGAAATTTAGTTTGAGTGCGAGAAACTTTTTTTTTTGGTCTAGTTTGGATGATTGCACAAGCAACTACTTTGGAGCACATTCAGGTCTTAAAACACATCATAAAAATCATCATAATCATCATCGTCGGCTGATTATAGCCCAATTGCTGCACTCGGACAGACCTGACATCCCCCAGGATCTAAGGAGGCAGAGGAGGCATTGTGAGGAAGACGGCAGAACTTACCAGCATCAACAAGAGTACAGCAAGTTAAAAATCACAATATTTAGAGACGTGGCTTACACAGATAATCCCAATAGCTACAATTTTACAAAACACTGATCTGGAGTCTAGCATCATAGCTTCGACATCTGTCATTTCTAAAAAACCAGCATCAACAAAAGTATTGCAATATTTATTCATCTTCTACCACTTTATTCCATTAGGAGTCACAGTGGGTGGTAGTCTACCCCAGCTGCTTTGGCTCTAAGGTGGTTTACATCCTGGACAATGGCCAGTTAATCGCAGGACTAAGACTGAAAGACAACCATTCACATTCATTCACTCTGGGCAATTCAGATTCTCCTATACACGTATGTCTTTGACGATGGGAGGAAGCTGGAGTGCTATTTACACAGCTTATACCAGATGCTTTCATTTTACAAGACAGTTTCCACCTGGTGCTGACATTCCTTAGGAGCTGAGGACTGGCCGTGCATTTAGAAATGATCTTTATGAATAAGTTGGCAGCACTGAACGAGTATGAATATTACAAGTATTGAATTATGCCATTAAATGAGACATGGCACAATTTCCTGTTTTTAGGTTTTGCTGAACAAAGTTTTCATCTGACTTTTGAACAAATCTGAAGTCAAGTTTGGCATGCTAATTACTTATTCATAACACAAGAAAAAAGTACTATGATATCATCTATCAACTTTGGATTTATATAAAATTTACTAACAATATATTATCAGTACACAATTTTATAAAGCACATAAGCAGTATTTTGCCATTGTTCTACTCATTGTCTGTAGCCAGCAGCCAATAGCATTTCGGGACACAACTGTCAGTGTTTTCACTCGGAACGCCATCTTTACAGTTTACACAACAAACAAAACAAAAACACCTCCTCAACTTAATTCAAAAGTTTGTGTTTTCATGTTTGAGAATGACTTACTCTTTTAGTCTAGTAGTTTAGTACTCTTAGTGTTTTATACCTCTACTTTTTCAAAGTTATCAGGAATTATTGTAAATGAATTTCTGCAGTATTTGTAAACTTGAAACTTACTTAAAGATTGACAACAAAAGTTAGCCTTGTTAGGGCTGTGCAATTCATCAGATTTTCAATTTCGGTCCCCAACGATCACAAAACCTACGTAATCGAGGAAAAAAACACTAAAAAATACTATTTTTTAAATGTATTACTTGTTTCATGAGATTGTGGAAGAGCACTACATTGTTGATCTTATTTATTTATCTTAATTATTATTCCTGTTTATTTTTTTTTTGCTGTTTATTTATTCGTAGAATTCACAGTTTTTTTTCAATAAATTCAACATATTACCATTAAGTAATCGTGTAAAATAATTAAATAATGACCAACTGGGATTATGATTTTTTCCCTAATCGAGCAGCCCTAGGCCTTTTGGTATACCATTGATTTTTACATAGATTTTTTTGCAGGCATGCTAACTTGGATTACATGACTTTCTTAAGTGGCACAATTGCACAGCACAACATCCATCACTTAACACACATTCATTTGTAATCTCTGTGCCTTCTCGCCTCAGCTGTACACATCTATATATTTATCTGTAGTTGCAGTTGTTAAACCCCTGCTTGTTAAGCCTGTGTATGTGAGGTCAGACAAAGTATTACTTGACTACCCTTGAATGGCATTCCTGTCTGTCAAAGAGGATGCAGCCTCCAGGGTCTTAATTAACAGTTGGAGCGCACGGTTTACAGAGCAAAAGCCTCACTCTCAATGGCAGGGGAAATAACAACAAAAGGCTGAATTAGCAGCTACAGGGCTCTCCACAGCCTTCCCATCGAAAGGTCATTGTGGATTTCCTATTGACTGTCTCGCTTATTACCAGTCATTTGCTTACAGTGTGAATGCTTTGACGGGCACAAGGCCAAATTCACACAGCTGCCATGTAAAAGTAGAACATGCAGTAGACGGAGTATGGAGATCAATTAATGAATGAATCAAAAAAGCATTAAAGGAAAAGGTTGACTTTGCTCGACAGATATTCATTCTAACCAAAGCGGCAAACCACAGTGATCATGACATTCACTCCAAGATGCACGACTTAAAACCAAAAATTCAGAATTTATTGTCCATTAAATGTTATGGAATATCAGTCCATGCTTTGGGACAGGGAAAAACAATTATCATAAATGAAGAGCTAATCCAAAGGTGGACTAATGAAAATTGTGGTGTCAGGTTTCCCCCATTTTTTTTTTTTTTTTTTTGCCTGCAATACCACAAGTGGCCACTGGTAGAAAACATGACAGAACAAAGTGGGTGGTTCCTGTAATGAATCTATGGTCTCCATGTGCTTTAACCTTGAAAAGTTGGGGTATTAACTTTGCTTTTTTACACTGATTCAGTTCAAACAAATCAGGATTAACAAAAGCTCTCTTTTTAACCATTGCTAAATTCTACTTAGAGCTGAGTCCACATGAATACAGCATTATCCTGAGTGGAGGCTTGCAGACTCAATAGTTTGATTCTCTCCAGTGCATATAAACTTGGACAAGGACAGCAGTCCACTTAAACCTACTGAGCACTGGTGTAGCTCAGCTCGGCTAAGACTTATTCAAATGTTTGGTAATTGAGGCTTTACAGTTTTTGGAGGTTGGAATTAGCACTTTTGTCATTTGTGTTTCAGAGTACCGTCTATGTTTCTGCACTCAGCCCTGGCGACAATGCCCGACCTTTATGAAACAACATGCAAAGAAAGAAAGGAAAGGCTTAAGAAACGTATTGACTAGAAAAGTCTGAACTATGCTCAGCAGAATTGAAGTGAAAGCTGAAGACAACACGAGCGAGCCAGTGACTGTCGTTGATTGATGAGGCAGTGGATCCCTAACCCCCTTACTCTAACCCTGAATGTAGACATGATCTCACTGGGTCAAAAGTCTGCTTCCTGGGGGCTGAAAGACTCACATTGTCACAAGTGCACGTCTCGGTTTACCTGATACCTCATTGTCTGCCGGTGTCTACACAGATCCTAACCACTGTGGCGGAATAACAAGGGAATCCGAGCAGAAGTGTGAAAATGTGATGGAAAAACAAAGCGAGTGTAAGGATGCGGGATGAAGTGACTCGACAAAGAGCGGGGGGCCGTGCTTTTTCTTGACCCCTGAATGCGCACTGTTTGCTCTCTTGTCACGGCACATAATGGAGAACTGTTTGCTGAAAGCTGCAGTGTGAGGCCGAGGAATATAAAAGCCCCATCCCTAACCCCTCACGATTCATGAGCTCCATACTAATACAGCTGACTGTTTGTCTAGGCTGGTCCCGCTCTGGCTTCCATTGGTTTCAATTTTAACAACGTGCTTGTGGGCCTTTGTTTATGAGCGTTGAAAAGAAGCCTTCAAGTAGAACAGTGCAAACCTGCGTGTTGGAGATAAGCATGCCCGTCTGTGTTCATGAAAGAAGGGACAAAACGTCTGAGGATTTGCTGTTTGTTATTGTCTGTGCCTTGTAATATTTGAACTAAATATTACCCGCTGCAGTAAAAGACATTAAAGCTTCAGAGAAATTACAGGTTTGGTATGATTGTTGTACCAAGGCTTGACATTCTCAGAGTGGAGTTTTAATGCGTTTGAAGTACTCTTCAGAAAGATTATAAATGAAGTCTTGGAAAATTCTACCAGTGTTACTGCTTTTGGTTCAATATCTAATATTTTATTGCAGTAAAAAACTAGACATGTTATTGTATCAAATGTAAAATGGCAGTAATTGTAATTGTGAAAGTAACTGTCAAGCTTAAAATTTAATTGTCCAGTGTTTTAATGGTGTAATTCATAATTATACCAGAAGTACATTTAACCCATAGAAGCACAACTGGGTTCTGTGCATTATTTGACCTCATTTAAACGTATGTGCCATGCTAAACAAAAATCAACCAAATGTAAATATGAACTGGATGAAAATCTAATGCAAAATACACACCTAGCAATAATCAAAATATACAAATGCACAAATGCATTGATTCAAATATGGGTGATTCTTGACCCAGTTGTGCAGCAGCTGGATTCTGCTGAGATTTGTTCATAAACTCACAAAAATCCATCTTGTACAGCTCTGGTAAAAGTGTCTGTTTGTGAACAAAGGCAAGTTAAAACCAATGGTGTGGCAGTACTGAGCATGTTTTAGGTTTGGTGATAGAACCACTGTTTCTGTTTACTCATGTTAACAACACAGTGATGCTTTGTGTCAGATCCAATCACATGTTCATCTAAGGGTTAAAGGTCCCATATTATGGTCTAACCATGACTCTACTGCCACGATTGTACCGATGTAGCAGGTCAGGGAACACTGCATCTAATGTGAGTTTGTGAAGTCAAACAAACAAAACTTGAAAGAATCAACAGCTGCGCAATGTAACTGAATTGAAAGAATTAAACATCTTTATGTATAAATGGCCACCCCAAGACAAAAAAACAAGTAAACCAACAACAACTCAGTATTGTGAAACACAGTCATGTGAGTTGTGTGTGAGTTTGTGATCTCACAAATCTCACGAGAATCCAGCTGCTACACAAAGTAAATGATTAGCAAACTATGGGCCACACTGGAGGAACCAAGGCTCTAGGCTGACTTGGGAAAAGCTTGGTATTCCTCTGGAAGAGCTGGAGGAAGTGTCTAGGGAGAGCAAACTTTGGGAATCAGTGCTTAGACTGCTTCCTGCGACCTGGCCCTGGATAAGCACAAGGATTTGGATAAAAGTATGAAGTCTCAGTATCATAACTCACTGCTTGAACAGTCATTCTTGGCTCACATTCATCACATATCATTGTGTTGTATACAGTCACACCAATTAAATATTGTTTCCTCTATTCAGACCATTTGTCCCACAGCTTATGATTAGTCAGAGTTGTTATGGAACAGAACAATGACTCAAAGCAGAAGTTCTATAACACTGGTCTTTACTATCATTGTTCTTGTACAAGTGTATTTAGATGGAAATGTATTTGCCAATAGCTGATAAAAGGTTAAGACAATTTTCAATCCTTTTACATCTTTTTTTTTTCTTCTCCAAGTTTCTGTTTGAAGCGTTAAAATGAATGTGATAGAAAACTCGAAATAACATACAACTGCAGTTTTTAGAAAAAAACGTCATTATATACAACAGGTACCAATTGTAAAAAGTGTGTTACTATTAAATGCAATTTCATTCAATTTGCATAATGGCTTTCAATTATCCTAATGCCTATTTGAAAAACAGTGTTGAAAACAGCACAAACAGAGGCTGATATCTTCTCCTTGTATTAATATTGCAAGTGACTTTTCAAAGCATTTGCAAAGCCGCTCAACCTTCTGTGAATAACACCACACCTGAGCCGCCGAGAAATCCAATAAAGTAATAAGACGACACGTTCTGTCTCACTGAAAACTATTAAATCTAAAGGACAGAGCCACATTTCAAAAGGAATAAACAGAAGATCCACGCAGCGTTTGCATTATCTGTGACATTTTAACTCCAACACTGAGGAATGGCCTTTAAAAATCATTAACTCTTTTCCAGTGCAACTAAAGCACAAATTGAAATCCGTTCAGCGTCTTTCCCTAAGGTTTCATACCCTCATAAGCCTTAACTGTTCCTTCCTTAATGAAACGCAATACGCTTTAAAAACAATGACCCACCGACAAACGATAACCTTTGAGGCATTACAGACTCATTTAGTGGTGTTAACGGGCAATTATTCGAGGTTTTAAAGGGGAAAATGCAGCTGTTTTATCAGATTGCTGAGTGCTGGAGTTCCTCGCACCCTGTGGCCTTTCAGTCTCCCTCCCTCCCTCCTTCCCTCCCTCCCTCCCTCCGTTTGCTCACTAATACTCTCTTCACTCCAAAGCGTGTCCCAGAAAATGCAGATAAGCCCAGGCATGGTCGAGCTAATTTCAACAACAGCAAGACATTCCTCAGGATTTCTAATGGGGGGAGGAATGATAGGAAATCTCCACCTTCACTTGGTTATTCCTTGTAATTTTGATACATGACCAGCCAACAAAAGATCTACAGAATCCGAAAGCTGGAGCCAAAGATTCAAGATTGAATGCAGTCAAATCGAACACAATAGTTACAATTAAATGACCTTATACTAATAGGCTGAGGTATCTTTCAGCCTCTGGAGCTGCAGTAATGTGCAAAAAATATTACTCCATAGGTCAAACACATTTGTAAAACAGTATTTTAGAGGCAAATGTGAGAATTGAGAATTCTGAAATGTCTTTGTCAAAGTCCAGACCTCAATCAAGTCTAAAACCTGTGGTGAAACATTAAGAGAGCTTTCTATAATTGTATAGAAGCTAATATACAAAATAAATTGATGTGATTTGAAAAATACAATTGTGTCATGTGTCCAGGTTTGAATAGAATCACATTTAGATGTGTTTGACCATGCCCTAAAAGTGTAGTCATAATGCAACTTTATCATAGGGCTTATGATATCTTCTACAGAAAGATATCTGCAGAAAGTTTGTCAAAAGTTTAGAGTCTAGAGGTAGACGCTGGGCATGGATACTAGCTTTAAGATGCTTAATTCCTTCATTTCAGAATAAACTGATGAAACTATATCCCAATGCTTATGAATGGATATGTTTAGTGTAACATGACTTAGATGACTGACAACTGAAGCAATCTTTTTAGTGATGTTTTAGCTCTTAACCCAGAATGTATTCAAAAGATGAAGTTGCCTAACATGAACCACCAGATGGTCTGTGTTTGTTAAACAGAGCCATCAATGAGGGCTTCTTTAGAAATAGTTTGCAAAGTGCATGTACTTAAAATGCATACCTCATCCGAGACTGGATTGATAATCTGAGAGTAACTGCAACTTTTTTCCAATCAAAGCAACACCATGTTGTTTACATTAGCAACAGTAAAACCGTGGCTTTATCGTACTGCTAAATCATTGGTCGAGCCAACAACTGTTCAAATGCACAACACTTTGCTTGGCGCAGTAAAAGATGAAGTTCACAAAGTCACAAAAATCATCAGAGTCCAGCTGCTGAGCAGGAGTTGCCTCATACTGCAGGGAAAAGGAAAGGCATAATATTGTTGACAAGCTGCAAACATAATTTCATTATAATCTACTGCATACTCTTCAAAGAATGTACTAATCCAATTGTCATTTGCTATATTGTTTATCATTACTTAGCTTAGAGTATTAAACAGAGTGTGGATAGACATTTTTTTCAGCCGAAGAGTGTTCAGTCTCATCATGGTATAAATATATTCAAAACCTTTTTGGCTGTTGCCTTGTTGTTTGTAGCTTACTACTAACAGTGTAGTGTTTTTAGTTGCTATGATTACAAGTAATATCAGATCAGTTCATGTTCAAACTATATAAGTTTGCATCATTTTTCTAAAATAACTTATTTGGTCTCAACTATCAGTGGTTTTATCTTTCAATCAAAGAAAGGCAGACAAAGTTATGCATTACATAAAAACACAGCATTTTTTTCGGAATTCAAATAAAATAAAATACAAGGAGCCACTGTTAATAATATCCAGTTTATTTCAAAATCTAGATAAGTCTACTTTCAAAAGATGCCAAAAGTTATCTGGCCCAACTTTAACTTACAACTCAGTCTGGGCTGAAATTCAAATGGCTGAAAAACAAAGATGTTTGCAGCCTACAGCCGTGCACAGACGAATCAGATAAGTGTGATTGATTGACTACGGCGCCTACATTTTTACACAAACACGTCTTGTATCTTTTCATTGCCTTTCCTTTTCATTACTGATAGCCCTTTTAAGGCCTGCCAATCTTATTTTAGCCTCTTGTTAAAAAACTTTCAGCGATGCACCGGGCTGCTTCAGGGGCCTCAAACTTTTTCTGTCAGTCATGTATTTTTAGAAAAAGCTACATACTTAACACATGAACCAAAGGCACATGTGTTTACGGTTTAATGAAGTCAACCGCAAACATCCAAATCCTTGGTATTCATATGTAGATGCAGCGCCCGCAGAGATCACCTATGTTCTGAGCCCTTGTCAACACAGACAGCGTTTAGCGACTCGAGCACACATTCATGCCATGGCTGGAGGCGACAGGAAGCAGCTTGATGCCTTGCCCAGAGCCGCCAATGGGACCAGCCGAGCACTTCTATCTTTCATCTCCGACAGCCTCTCCCTCCCTTTTCTCTGTGACTTCTGTGCTGTCGATCAGAAGGCACTTAATGGAGCACAGCAGTCGGTGGGGAAGGGGGAAGGTTGGGGGTGAGAAGGGGTCGATCAGTGCAGAAAGGCTTTCCGGAGCACCTTTTATGAGATGAGAGCTGTCTCGAGACGCACTCGTGTTTACAAGGCATATATGGAATGAAAAGCATCTCTGGGGACATTACTTTGATGGAACATAATGTAATGTTTTTGCTTGAAAACATTCCGAAAAAATGTTTAAATTGGAGCGTTTTTAAAATGACAGTCTGACAGTCTGTTGGTATGCCAAAGTCACCCATGTGTTGTCTACACCAATTCAACAACAGACCCAGTAGTTGCCATTTGGGCTTTGATCACTAGTTTCAGTCATGAGCTACTTCGTAACTGTTCCTATTAGGACATCTCTTCCGCGGTGTGAAAGAACAGTTATCCTTTAACAAACCATAAATGCCATACTGAACTGTAATGCAGAGTTCTGCAACATACTCGGTTGACAATTTAATAAAATATTACTTGAGAAGTTGAAAGTCCCTGAGGAACTGTAAATGCCACAGTGAATCGTAATTCAGAGTTCTGCAACATGCCGTAATGAAACTGGAAATTTGATGAAGATATTACTAGTCTAGTCTAGTCTAGTCTAGTCTAGTCTAGTCTAGTCTAGTAGTCTGTTGTAATGTGACCACTAGGTTGCTTTGCTTTTGACCACAATAGTAACAGACCTTTTCACTTCTCTCCAGATCTTTGTCCATGGTCTAACATTTATTCCTTAAAATACAATAAATGTCAACTGTAATTCAGAGTTCTGCTGCATACTCGGTTGATGCTATATGAGTATAACAGAAATAAGGAAGGAAGTTGAAACTTTCCAGCTACATCTTCTCTCTCTGCACTGGTGGTCCTTAATAGCATCTTAGAACTGATGTTCCTTGAGGAGCATTAGTTTTGCAGGCCCCAGTGTTTTTTGCACCACAGATCAGTTTAATGCAGAACATTTTTTTCAGGGACTGGGGCTGATATCAATCATAGAGGCGTTATTTTCTAGACATTTCACAGTTCAATTCTGATTCAAAGGCCAAGGTTTCGATTAAGAAACAATGCATTGATAATGCATGTGCCGCCAGCACACATACTGCTGGTGCATTTGCATGCAAACATCTAGAGCCACATGGCCGACTGTCAGAGGAAAGTGCAGTGTTCCGAAATGCAAAACATCATTTGGTAAATCATCCTTTTCACATAGAGCCATCCAAGTCAGTGGAACACCGACAGAACATGTACAGACTTCCATATGTTTTCACACCAGACCAAATACTCTGGATATTATCACAACAAACATGTCCACATTTATGAATTGATGTGTGAGTGGGTGTAGGTGAATGTGTGAAAGGCAAAAAAGGGGTGGAGACAGATAAATGGGAATGTGTTTTAAGAGTTTTTGATCGCTTGAATATTTTATTGTTAATAACTTGTGATAGTTTAGTGTATCATGTCACTGTTATCATGTGCCCCATTTTCCATGTATTTCTTTTATTATATTATAACATCTACGTGTCCAGGGACAAAGGCTGAAATTAGCAACTGAGCTAAAACCTGGCTCAAAACATATTTCCTTTGTACAAAGTGAACGTTTAATTGTGCACTGTTCCTGTTTAAATAAAGTAATTCATTCACTTGTATCATTCAAGCTTTAAAAATGGATTAGCAACCCCTGCTTTAAATGCCATAGTGTAAAGGTGTAATTCAGAGTTCTGGAGTATGTTTGGTTGATGTTTTGGTTGATATAAAAAGATACTACTGGAGAAGTTAAAAGGTTTCTGGACAGCCATCTATGTAAGTCTACTTTATGCCACTAGATCAAGTGATGAGCAACAACTGTACTCATTCTGGCTAAACAAAACTCTCACAAAAGCTGACAACCATTAGAAATAGAGCCTTTTATGATTTTACTGTGTCATTTTCTGCCATAAACTACAAACTAAACAACATGTAAAAGACATTCATCATATACATATCACTTAATACTGCTCAAACTACAATAAATGTTGTGTGTCTATAATTTTGGCCAATAAATCCAGCAATGCTAACCAATCTTTTAAATCTTTTTGTTAATTTCAGTCCAAAACCTAATTTATACCATTGCAAGCTACAGTCAATTCAATACAAAAATCAATCTGCACATATACTGTCATTTGTGCAGCTTTACTACAAGTTGAGTGACTTATTTTGAATGCCAAAATTAGAAATAGACGATTTAAACTGCCGTGGCTTTCTACTGTGCACATTTCCCCGATGTATTAAAATCCTGACGGCATCAAAATGAAAAGCGCTGGTGTTTCTCCAGGCCTACATCATCGCTGGCTAATCAAAAGAGACAACAGCTTGAAATCAAAGACAAAGCAGTTATCAATTAAGCTCCAATTGATGGCCAGCGTCTTGATGCAACATTTTAGAGCCGTGCCAGCTTCATCTCTGATTATCGGAGCAGGCAGCTGGCCCCGAGATGCTGGGTTCTGTGTGTGAGCGTGGAGCTTGTGTACCGAGCAGGAGAAGGCAGTAGTAAGTGGGGGGCTCAGCTGGAGAGAGTTGTGACACTCCAGCCTTAGCCCAGCTGTCAGAGGTCTGTCACAGAGCAGGGCTGGAGAGCAGCGGTGCGGACCCACTGCTGGGATTCAGGGGCCAAAGAACACATTATCCAGAGTGATTTTACAAAACTGAACAAAAGCTCAGCTAGTGGGAAAAGAGTTGTCACAGCTCCAGCAGAAACACACTTATGTGGTGTTTTCCATCAAAACAGCAGTCTGTGAATGACTTATGAAAACACCCGATGACATCCCACAGCAACATTTGGCCGTAGGTTATTTTTAATTTTTTTTTTTTTTTTGCCATGGATCAGTTTACCCCACTTTTAACCATCTACTGTTAGAAGCTTTGTGTTAGAGCCAGCCTTTGCAATAGACAAACATTTTTCAATAGACAAGAAGGCATAAAATCTAAAACTACAAGGGACCAACACCAAGATTAGGAACCATTTCACAGATAAAGTTTTTATTTCATTTCGGTTTGTCTTGTTATACCAGAAACTATTAAACCAGAAGAGAATATATGCATCTATCATTAGTTGCATGAAGTAACTCAATACAATTTAGTTATTGTCGTATGTATTTTGCATTTTAAAGGGCTCACAATGGCAGAGGTCATGGGTTAAATCTTATGGCCTTGTTCTTTGTGAAGTCTGCACATCCTGCCCCTGTTACAGTGGGTTCTCTTTAGGTCCTGCTTCGACCCATGAATGTGACTGGGATAGGCTCCAGCCCTATGCATGATGATGCATTAATATTTCACATTTATATGTATAACTCTTTTGGTTCACTTACACTGGGGTAGACCACAGTCCAACAAAGTGATAAAACCAATCATTTATATATTTAGTTTTCCAAAGACTACATGCGTCTATAAGTCAAAACTAAGGCAAACCTATCATTATTCCCTGACATAATCAAGACAGCATGACACAAAGAACCAAACTGTATTATTTTGTTGCTTCCACCCACTTTCATTTAAAATCATTCTGCTATTCGTGTAGGTAACATTACAATCTTCACCAACGAGCAAGTTTAAAGTTCATGCCATTCCAACCCTTCCAGTGGTTACCTGAATCATATTGGGTGGAAATAAGGCTACAGAACGCTAAAGGGCACCTTCGGCATCAGCAGTGGATGAAATGGGCCGTGGACCAACCGTAGCCTGACATATTAAAACTGATAACCTGCTCAAATTACACAAAGACACTTACAAGCCCGACTTATACATTCTGCTGTAATTACACATGTATCCTATCAGCTCTATTTGACGTGACTTTCTGCGTGATTTATCACTGCTTTTTGTGTGAACCTTCTTCCCACAAACTTTAATCTTCAAGCTTTCCTGGAGACACTCCCGTAGCAGTGTTTTAACAACCCCAGTTCTGCTAGAGCAATATCCTGAGGCGGCTATGACGACATATATTATCATCCAGGGAACAAGCCCGGGCCTGGAGTCTGTAAGATGCTGGAAATGTGCAGTGTCTTTGTTATCCCCCCTCTATGAGCCACCCTTAGATAGGTGCATATTCACAGAGAAACTGGATTTCCCGTCTGTTTTCAAAGGGAAAATAAGGACGCCTCGCAGTGTGGGGGTCTTTTCTTGTGACTAAAGCTCATTTTTTATGAACACATTGAGAGATCTGCTTTGCAACTTGAATAAAAGATGTATTTCTGACTAAGAATCAAGCATGTGGCAGTGATCTGCAGTAAAGAAAGTATGATGAGACAGAGAAGTGTTTAATAACCGCCGTCTGCTGAGAGAGATGCAAAAGAGTTGTGCCAAAGCAAAAAAAGGCTGAAGAAAAATCAATTAAAAACTCCAAACAGCAAGTTTAGATTTGGAGTTTAATCACACCATTAAGTATTTAAATGGGGTTGTATGAGGTATTGATGGTTTATGCAATTGATTTATGCAAATTAAACATGTTTGAAGCACTTCTTTCAACTTTCTGTGGCGTATAAGTTAAATGAGAGTGTTAAAAGTAAAAGTAGATATCCAACTTCAACTTTATTTTCATTCTGAGGGCAATGCAAATGGCTGATACATTGCTATTGTTGCTTTTTGGCCTTGAGCAGAAAAATAATTTAAAAATGCATTTGATTAACCTTTTAAGGTCAATAGCAAGACAACAAAATCAATTAAAACTGTAAATCATCTAAAGCCGGGCATTCACTGTGCGGTTTTAGAGTGTTTCAATAGAACCCCAACTCACACTGTGCGAGTAAATCCCATATCGCCAAAGATGGGATCAAGATTTTGGACCTTTTGACCCTCCAATTGCAGGTCAGGAGTGTGTTGAGAAGGGTTAATTGCCTCTCATAACCTCCAATACACTGCATGACAAGGAAGCACGTCCAACAGAAATCATTGATTCAAAATCAAAATCACACAGTGTACACCCGGCTTAAAAAAAAGTGAACATTTTTAGCCATATCTTCTAGCCCTATAGTCCATACATTTCCAAACTGGTAAGGTTCTTCTCTTTGTGAAGCTAACATTGCTATCTCCTCTAAAAACCAGTTGAGACTTCCAAAAACTACTGTGTAAACTTGAACAATACAGTACAGTTTGGTGGAATCAGAGCAATAGAATAATAAAGGGCACCTTCAGCATCGGTAGTGGACAGAATAGACCACTGAACAAACATTACTTGTGTTTACACTAATTGCTACATACTACTTTACGGGTTGGGGTATTGGAGTGTACACAAATAAAGTAGGGCTTTCACACATAAAGAAGGGTTTTGAGAAAAAAATGTTCGCTGATAATGCATCATTTGTAAACTTTGGCCTCATACAGTCTTATTGGTCTATTTACTGTGGTTTTAGAAATCCATTTGATTCCATTCCATATTCCATTGCAGCTTTACAACAAATTACTGAGCTCACATGTAATGTAAGTACACTGAAAACGAAATTGCAGATGACTCATTATCTAATTTTTAATATATCAAAAAATGTGAGGAGACAGATGAACAAGTTATAGTTATGAGTCTATACTGAATGAGACTGAATCATTTCGAAGAATCTTTTTTCTTGATTGCTCAAATAAAACATTTAACCTTGATATCAAGACATGGGTTGTCATTCCACAGTACTTATTTCTCAAGATGTTGGGTATACGTTTGAAAGAATGTGTTATTTACATACTTGTTATTTACATACTTGGCATACTGATGTGAGCCTATTCATGTTTTCCCAAAAAACTATAACCATCCTTCTAAATGAGCCTCAGGTAAGTCTAAGAGCACAAAGGATAGTTTAATAGAACTCCAGAACCTTGAATTCAACTGTTTATGGCATGTAATTGGATCTGCACTGTGGAAAACAACCAAAACCGAAGCATTAGGCCCAAGGTTTCTGATAGATCTGTGTCCTATCATTAATACAGTGTAAACAATGTGAGCTTGTACCAAGTGACTGGTAATAAGAGGCGACCAATGAATAGTGCACTCTTTTTAGAGATATATTATAAAACATACCACACATGAGATTGATATTGGTTCTCATAATAAACATTGTCCCGGTCAATGATATTGCTCAGGGATATGGATTGTTTTAAATGTTGTGACAGTGTTGAGTAACTGTGGTTGAAGTAAAGTGAACTCAAACAGTTCCCAATCTGGGGTCTTCTCTATGCTCCCACATTTCTAGGATTTTTTTTATTTTTTTTTTTCAAAACTAGGCCCTTTGGTTGCGCAGCCCTATGTCCCCATATTTCTAAAATTTTTATATATATTTTTTTAATTACGCCCTATGTTCCCGCATATTTTTAAAGATTTTTTTTAAATAAGGCTCTATGTTTCTGCAGCCCTATGTTTCCACATTTCAAATATTTTATTAATTTATTTTCAAAATTATGTCCTATGTTCCTACAGTTCTATATTCTCACATTTCTTCGTTTTTCACCCTTTTTATCCCCCTTTTTACGCAAAAACTACCACTGTGATTTGTGGCTTAGGGGTTACATGGCTGGGGAACATAGACACGCTCCCTCAAATGTACCCTAGTATTAATCAAGTGTCACAGTAAATATCATACAATATTATTCATTTACATTTTAACTTCAATTTGCAGCAGTATATAGTAGTATATAAGTAGTCGTCTTAGTCTGTTTCTGAGCATCTGCTGATATCTACTGTAGGCACTACATTAAGTATCCATTCTCAGCACCACATTAAAAGTTAAGCCACTTCAATACATACAGAGGGAAATTATAACTGACATCTGAAGACATGAGGACCACACAAATCTCTCATCAGCTCCTGACTGCAATTCACTTTCTGGTCCCTAAAGTTAAACAGCTGTTACCTTCACGGGACTCTGTGATTAACTCCCAGATGTTGCATTAACAAAAAACATTTTCCAACTATAAAACCACTACTTAATATTTTATTAGCATCAACAACACAGATGGACTAATAAAAGCGAACAATTAAACTGCTGTTCAAACGCAATTACTGAATTGTCTTTTTTATTAGCTTTAAATGTTTTACATATGGTCCACGGAATGTTAATAAGCTAAGAAAAGTCCACAGATGTACAGTAATTGGATAGAGTACATATAACTCCTCTGGAAGATATTTTGTCATGCTCCATCTGCTTTTTGTCCAATTAGATGTATGTGATATGTGCGGGTCACATTTTAATCAAACAATAGAGTTAGGGCTCATTTGGAAGTGCCACCTTTTGAGAAGTCTGAGTTCACTCGTTCGCCGCTCACTATGGTTGGTACACACTAAACTTGTTCTGGTCTTTCTTCCTCTGAATAAATAGTTGTTTTTGTCCCACACACGTCTTTATCAGTGGCTTTTATTTACACCTCATATTTACCGTGCATGCTCTTCTGAGCTGCTCGGGGATCCGCTGCGCAGCTGCTCTGAAATACATCTAGTGGGCGAAGGAGAGCAACGTTGGTCAGTGGCGTTCCACAGCTGAGCAGAGACACATGCAGTGGAAATTGGGAGTAGAGTGAGTTCCCTTTGCCAACATTTGGACAAGTGTGATTAAGTAAGTGCATTTAAAAACAGTACAACTATGTCCAAGATGCATAGCGTGATTGCAGTAGTTGACATCTCAACTGTTTTAATCAAACAAAGTAAAGGCAGACTTTATGATTTCTAGTGTAGCTGTTAACAACCACCTTTCTGATGTACTCATGCTAATGCTAATTATTTTGACAATAATCTGTTTTCTCTGTCACTTGACCTGCAAAACTGTCTCAAAGGACAGTACAGCTCAATATTCCTTTGTACATCTTTATCTTTTGTCCAAATTCAAGTCTCTGGGCAAAAACAATATAGCCCCAACAGAAGAAAACACAAGGGGCGGGTCATTACTCCTGTCAATCACCAGATCAGGAAGATGATTGGTGCTGGCTTCACATTGTGCTTGGGCTATAAAAAATAAGCTCCTTTCTCCTTTTTTAGGGTGGCGTTTTTTAAATATTAGTGTCATCAGATTTCTATACACTATCCTCTAAGATCATAAAGCATAAAATATGAATTTAAACATGTTTTAACAACATATTAGTATCAGAGCCGAAAACACAGGAGGGCATTAACCCACCTAGCCCACTGATACCAGCCCTGACACAGGTCATTACTTTGTGTAACTACACTGTGCCCTCTTGAGGGAGGGATGAATAACAGCCATTGTTACATTGCTGCACGTTGCTAAGTATGTCAAGATCATCTCCAGCCTTTTAGGTCATGGGTCACATATCCATTATTGCTCTTATACAAGATTATACAATACATTCATGGGTGGGCGCCCCTGGCAGCCCAGGCAGAGCATACACCTAGCACGCGGGGTTCGATTCTTGGTCGGGGCATTTGCCCAATGTCATTCCCCACTCCCCTTCACCCCATTTCCTGTCCAGCTACTGCTCCAACATCAATAAAGGCCAAAAAAGCCAATAATAATAATCATAACAATCATAATAATCATAATACATTCAGGCATGAACTGGGAGCCGGTGAAGAAATTAAAGAACTGGTGCAATGGACTGGAAAAGTTCTGATTTTAGAAATATTTTGAATAATTTAGTGATGTTGTGGTTTACAACTGAATTTAAATGCATGATGCAGAAACAGCTGTGTATAGAGAATTGAAAGTGAGGCTAAGGTCTTGCCAAATGGAAGCAGAAGCTGTTTTGGAGGAAATGCAGCCAAAGTCATAATGCTTCTATTATATGCAGATGCTTTGCCAGTAAATTTCATTCTGAACATTTGCAAACATCTTGGAGTTCATTGCTTGGAATGCAGAGTGTAACCTTTGCGAAGTTAAAATGAATGTCAATATCAGTAAAAGTAGGATCTCTGTGCACTTCTAACACCTGGACATGCCCACTATAGCGCACATAAAGGATGTGTGTTAAGCCCGTATTTTTCGCTGAGGTGCGGCACGCAACGGGGCGACACATAATCCCTCAAACATGGGATTAGAGCAGAGATAGATCCAAGTATGCACTCAGTGTCACAAGTGATTACACACAGATAAGATGTTGACGCCGTACCGCTGGGGGTCCAGGTTCATGGTGGTCTGAACTGATTTGGTCAGATGAGGCAGAAATAACAAACAAAAGATGCCTCTTGAGGTGAGGGGAGCTGACTTTCATAAAAATATTGACAGTAGAAAGGAGTGGACTATTTATATATGGGATTAGCACCTAAAACAGAGACCCTTAGATGCTACTCTTGTAACTACCCCAAACCAAATCATAAATGTCTGGGCCGAGAATGTACTTTCTCAGATGACACTTCGATATACACATGTAAACAAAATGGTATTATGCTCAGAATGGGTTTGATTGTCTCCATTATTCTGAAATCCACTGATTAGCCAGGTTATTCATCATGTAATAACCGTGTTAAACCCAACATTTATGCAGACATGGAGCACCAGAAAAGCATAACAGTGTTAAACAAAGGAACATAATGACACAGTATATGCAGATTTCATCAGGACTGGCCACTTTTCAAACAAATATATGCTAAAATTTCCTCGGTGTCACATTTTCAACCACTGACAATAAAAAAATGCCTGATTAGAATACTTCAAACAGTCATCAGGATGAGGATTTCTGAAACCCTTGATTTCTTACTATTTACTGAGTTCGGTACTGATGTCTTACAGTGGGTAATTCATGTTACTGTTGGTGTACATTTTACTTGGATTTCAGGGACGTGATCTTTCATCAGCTAAAGGACTGTCAGTTGGATTGTGGGAAGATTCAAGCCCGCACTGTTTGGTGGTTCAGTTTGGACTTTCTGCAGGATTTCAGAAATGCTGAGGTCTCAAAATAAGCTTATACAAAGTATGTACTCTTTTCAAGATATTCAAGGCAATAACTAGATGTTTAGATGAGAATACCAAGAGAAAAGTTTATTTATTTATTGATTTTTTTACTTAATTTAAATATCTTCTCAGTTTAGCCTTCATTCTGACTAGTTCAGTGCTTCTTACACTGCTCACATCAAGAACCACCCCAGAAAATATTTGTCTTTCCAAGTAACACCTTATGGATCTATGCCATTTTAACTTTTATATCAACACATACCTACCTACCTAAATAAATATTATAAAATAAATTTGTTTGCTGTGCTTCTAAAATCATTGTGAATCCCACAGCTTTTAAGAGTCCAAACATTTAGTAAAAGAGTAAAGTCCTAGATTTTGTATTTATCAGAGAATCTCAAGTACCACCAAAGAGACCCAGATTGAGAACCACTGGACTAGAGCATCAGGTGTTGGGAATACTTGAGAAAGAATAGAGAGGTCAGGACATTAGGGACCATAAGCTCTAACTCTCTAACTTAGATCCCTGATTTTGCACCAAAAGCTGAAATGTGAAATCATTCTACTGAGAATAATCTACTTAACAAAACAATTTCACAAAAAGTGAATTATTGATTTAGTCTGAACACTTTACATATTAAACCAGTGCTCCTTTAGAAATGTAGAACAGGAGCTTCAGGGCTACAGACTCTGTTGAGTTTGACCTTCAACTGTAGCACATTTTCATGAAGTGAAAAATCGATAATATTTAGCTGCCTCTTTGTAGCTCGCTGAAAGAGGAAAAATGAGCAGGTAGTGAGTGTGTGGAATGAAAAACAAAAGCCACAACAGTGGGTCTGTCAGTGGGAGCTGGCCCGACGCTGAGTGAGTGGCTGCAGGCCGACAGGGATCCGACTCCACAAACAGACACTGCTTGGGCTTGTGTGTGCTCAGGTAAGCTCACCTGAATGCACCCAAATCCCCAGGAGACAAGAGGGGCTGCAGTCCACCGAGACACACCAATTAACTCAGGGAGAATGACAGAAGAACCTATCCACAACTGACACAGAAAGCGGTAAAAAAAAAATACAACTTTTACTTGAAATAATTAGGCTGCGCTCCCACTGCACAGAGAGGTGGCCCAGACCTTCTTTTGTAAAAGCTTAAATGACTTCTACTGTAACAAGCTACATTTTGAGTAAATCTTGATCCAGAAACGCTTCATTGGTTCGAAAGTGTATGATCAAGTAGGGCTGTAGACAACCAAAACAAAACTAAAATCTCTGTCAGTGAGGCCTATCTGTCACAGCAGCTGTCACTCTAAATGGTCTTTATTTTGACTCAGGACTTATGTCTCTTCCTTCTAAGGTTGGATTCACACCAAAAGAAACAAAATCACTCGTCTCAGCTCAGCTCACTACATTTGCACTGCCAGCCCTCATTCAAGTTTAAGCTGCAACATTTTTGTCTGGATCTCTCAGATGTCTATCGAATCCTGTTCTGTGAATGGATGTCGCTTTTTATTTGCATAAAGTTGAGTTGAAGTGAAAATGTGCGCTCGTATCTCTGGATTTGTGTTGCTCGTGTTGCTCCCTTATGTGAGCGTACATAGCAAATGAATGATCACCAGTTGTTTTAGTCATTTTTGGTGCGAATTCCCCTAATGGTTTAACAATCTGCCTCTTAGTTGTTCTTTTACAAATTAAGAAAAGTGTCCTACATTATTTTTTGGCCTTTTTGCGTTCATTTGACAGTCCGTGTAGACAGACAGGAAACAGGATGAGAGAGAGGAGTATTACACTGAACTGGAATCGAACCTGGGTCTGACGATGATTACATAAATGTGGAGAACTATGCAAACTATCAGACCAAACTGGCAACAACAAATAAACAGAAACACTAGCGTCAGACACCAGTGATGCACAGCTTGTGTTTAGCTGGACTTAACTGAAGTTTCCATCAGTGTGTTTATGAACCTCACATCATCTTATAATCATCTATTGACTTATTCAGGATAAATGACAAATGAAGAAAACGTAAGATTGAACATACGTTTTGCTGCATTTCATCTCAGATATAAGCCTGTTCAGTGGAACAGAACCAACTTTAACTAACTCCCTAAAAGTAAGACTATTCGACAAACACTGAAGTGACCTTATTGACTATATTGTTACTAGTCAAACAGAAGCTTTAGTTTAGTTGGGTTTCATTTATACAATACTATTAAACAATTACCTATAGAGTTTTGTTTGTTTGTTTTTCCCAAATAATAATTAATGCTAAATATATTTTATTTATGATATATTTCTGCAGTAAATGCTGCCTAATATTTTTAAGCCTAAAAGCTTTCTGCACCGCTGTAATGCAAAGAAGTTGTATCATCATGACTTTTTATGCTCATGGAACCCTCTGAATGGCCAGTCATTAACTAATCAGATGGTCAATAAAGTGTCATCTGTGAAGAATGCTTGATTTTGGTTGGTCTCTTCATAGAATGCTATTAAATTTGATGTGAATCTGACAGGAATCACATATTTTAAATAGCTTCTATTCCTGTTGATACTTGTGAATCATCTGAGACCGACTCGATGTGCACCCCATGGCTTATTTTTTGCGCTTCCTGTCCATGTGAGTCAAAACATCGCCACAAACAGACACAAACAGCTTAATAAGTGTAATTTCAGCAGTCTGCAATTATTCATCCAAAGCTATGACAAGCCTGACAAACAAGAAGACGCATGAGGGGCTCCGGGAAAATATGAGCTGTCATCGGCCGCTTTTGTAAGAAGCACCTTGACTGCAGCTGTAAAGGCACACAGTGAAAGCTTTATGAACTGTGGACAGAAGAGGAAACGGCACATCGGTCCACACATTATCCACCGAGTGTCTACAAATTACGTGCAATGTAATTTCAAAGTCATTCCAGCACTAAGGGTCCAGAGTTTTAGTAATGCCGTATAAAAAAGACCTTGTTTCATTTTGACAGGCACTAATTAAAATCGCTGAGCATTTGGGGATCTGGCCTAATTACTGTGTTGTTATTTGTAGCGGAAAGGCCATCTGGTGTCTTGCTGTAGAGTTAGTCGAACTGTGTAAAGTTAATTGAGTGAAACAGCAACTTCTCCTTAAATTAGGATGCAACTCATTATCAGCCTGAAAGATTATCACGTGGAGTTTTGCATTTTGACCTTATGTGAATCGTTTTTTAGAAATTAGTCAAATGAAACAATTGAAAGCGTGACAAACGACATTGTAAGCAGTCACTAACACCTCTGCTTTACCTGAGTTGTACCTTTAAGTCCGATTTTATTCCCCTAAGACACATTACAGCCTGCAATAAGGTCTCTCGGCCTACAAAAATGTCCTCTCATTCCTATGCTGTTCACCAAATGATCAAATGATTAAATTCCTCGCTGCTGTGTTCAAAACGTGTGCATTGTGTCTTTAAACTGGCGGTTGCACATTAAGTCAGGGTCAGACTCAAGCCATCTCACAGTTGTATGAACAAATATTCCCTTCGTCAAATACTGTAGTGTTCCTGTAGACGTTTAGGACAGTCTTTGTGAATCCTGCTGCAACTGTTGTATATTTGAGGTCAATAAAGGTAAGCTAAAACTTACCCCAAGTTTTTTGTATCACTGAAACCCTCTTGCTTTTCAATGCCACTCAAATTGACATTCACTGGCGCTGCCTGTTTTTGGCCAGAATCACAGCCTACAAAGCACTAAGCCTCACTAATCTCAATGTGTGACAGGTATTAGCAGAAGCAGAAGGCTCAAGTACAAACTTAAAGGATTGACATGACACTGGTTTTAGACATTGACATCACTGTTGACATTTTCTCAACTGTTGTATGGCTCAGAACTTCTTCCAAATAAACAGATTTTTATCATTTTAATCAACTGTTAATGTCATAACCAACATCAGCTCACTATCACAGCCAAAAATCTTGACAATTCCTTACTACATTTGATCTTAAAAAAGTCATAAATACGCACATGTCTCAGGTATTTTAATTCATTTATAATTATAATCACATGTTTCAAACTTAGGTGTAGGTTTTATGAGGCCTATTAGGTGTCAGGCAAGTAAACAGCAAGCAAGCAAATACACCAATATCTGTTGTTATAATTCATTATCATATCATATTATTATTTTAAAATATCATTTTACATTATTACAATATGTAGCTGTTATTACAAGATCAGTTGGCAATGTTCACTATTCACACCAACAAGTTTTAAAAGCAGGTCAATTCATATTCATATTAATATCAATTTTCCTTGCTTGTACCTTGCAGTAATGGAGAGGCTTTTTGCAGAAACATAATGTGGGTCTAATTTAATTGTTCTGACCTGGCAGCCATGTGCTTCCATAAGGTTATAAACACTTCATTAAATGCCACCAGCAGCAGTCATCTCACTAAAACTTGGCTCTCGTCTCTCAGTTTCAGAATGCCGTGTGTTTTTCTGCCATGCACCAAAACAATGCCTGGAAAAAACTTCAACAATTGAGGGGTCCGGATTCCAACCCCTATTAAGTTTTTGGCAGCGGCGTAATAAATGACTTGGCACTTTCCGTTCATTCTCCAGACTGGTGAAAGAGTAAATGAGTGAGGTGCCCTGTAATAAGTGTTGGCTCAGAGTGACGTTATTTTTGGCTCGACAATGGAGCCGGCACAAATCCTCGAGCAGTCACTGGGGTACGCCGCAGATCTCAGACCAGCCAACTCACAGTAGAGTAACATTTTAACAATATTTAATGGATTAGATTGAACAAAAACACAAAGTTGATTCACTGCAAGTTTCTGGTTAAACCTCAGTGAATGTAAATAATAATTAGAGACTAAACCTTAAACATAGAGTAAAGGTAATCTCACAGGGTTTATTTCAAAAACTTTAAATTTTTCACTGACATTAAAGATAAAGAGAGGATAAAAGGGTTTCACTGAAACATAACAAAGAGCAGCTGTGAGGCACAAAACCCCACTGAACTAAAATTTCAAAGAGAAGCCACCAGTGCTGCTTACATCTGATTTAAAATGTTAACTCTACTCCTCACAAACTGCAATGGACTATGCATTATGTATTTGTGAAAACTGTTGGCTTGTTATACATTTGTAATGTGTTCTAAAACCAAGTACAGCACATCAAAACATCACAACTTTATTATCATCGCAGTGTCTGTATCGCAAAAAATGACATATCGCAATAACTTTATACTCTTGCCTTCGAATCCTCGTCCAAACATTAATTCAGTTCAATCAGATGAGGCATTATTTTCATTCATTTATTCATCTTCTGCCGCTTGGTCCCCATTAGCGGTCACGGGTGACTGGAGCCTATCCCAGCAACTTTGGGCCTTAGGCGGGGTACACCCTGGACAATGGCCATGTGTCTGACATTTAGACACAGACACTGACAGACAACTATTCACTCTCACATTCATCCACTAGGGGCACTCTAGAGTCACCAACCCAGAGAGAACCCATGGTAACATGGGGAGGACATACAGACTCCTCACAGTAGAATTCAGTGTCGGCCGGCCCGGGGATCGAACCCACGATCTACTTGCTGTGAAACAAGAAGATCAATCCCAATCCCAATTCCACCCCCTTACCCCTCAGCCCTCAGTTCACGAGAGACAAAGGGTCCCAAAACTCATTTGGATGAAGGGGAAAGGCTGTACAAATCTCTAAACAGAGATTTTTGGAGACCACACTTGAAACAAAGGGGTAAGATAAACTCCCAGCATGCAGTGTGTTCATTGGGACCGCGGTTGCAAGAGAGGTGCAAAATGTAACTAATTTAGTAAAAAATAAAAAGTTGAAAATCCAACAGTCCTGTTTTAAGTAACTTTAATCTTGAACTCTTATTATTATTACTATTATTTATGTAGTATTATGAATCTGTTTTCTTATTTGAAAGTTTCTATAAAATTTCTATAAAGTTTGCTAACAACAGGTCACAGTCTTGCATTTGCAGAACTTTTTAAACTTTTTATTAGCTAATGCATAAAACTGCGATCTGTTTATTGATCAATATCAATTGGGATGTCATAATCTATCAAACTTGCGCCAACAAATATTACAACGCGTTAGTTGTTTGAAGTCATAATTTGAGAAATCATTTACAATCACCATTCTAGCACTGTAGAACAGCTCAATGATGATTTCAAGACTCAACAAATTGAATGTTTTTACAATACGAAATAATGTTTCAAGCCTCAAAGCAGCAAGAAAGGTTAAAAAAAACTGTTGACAAGTGTATCTAGCTGCCTATTGGAGCAGATAAACTACTGCTGTGGATAATAAATATGTCAAGCAACAGACACCTTGACATGAAAATTGGAAAAGCCTAGATGGGTTCACAACAAATCAACCAAGCAAGCCAATCTGACATTAAGTTATAAAACACCACTGCTCAGATGAGACCTCACATTTATCCATCTCTCCCTCCACAACAGCCACCTGTTGCACTGATGATAACTGTTCTTCCTCTAAAGTCACAGAATGTGCCGTAGTCCAGAGACAATGCGTCCAGGGGCCCGGCGGAGGTGCCTGTGGGAAAAGTGGGTCTGTATTAAAGAGCTCATTGTGCTGCCTCCGGACGACTGAAGGGGAGCAGAAAGGACGCACTGTCAGGCACGCTGCTTGTGCTAATCGACAACACTGTCATAATTGCCTCCAGCCATTCACCGAGTCTCTGTCTGATCACAGATCTGCTGCAGGAGAGGCTGCGCTAATTGTTGCACTAATGACTTTAAAGGTGAGGCGCTCGATAACGGACGAACCCTCAGGCCTTTGCGTGAAGTGGATGGTCATGAGTGGGTCAATACAAGCTGTTTGAAATTCTGCACGAAGCACAACAGCTATCCATGCAATTGTGAAAAGGAAACACATATATTTAAAGAACTGCACAATAAAAATAATCAATTAATATGCACAATAGAGACAACAGAGTATTACAGAAGACTGCTTGAATTGTGAACTGTTGTCCATGTGCAAGACATTTAAGCTCTGCATATTAATATCTTCAACTAATGTGACTTGAGGTAGCTAGACAGGGGCTACCATTCAAGAAAGTTGACTAAAATCAACTAATTGACTGTCAATGATGTCACGCAATATAACATTTTCAAGTTTCAGCGGTCCCTTACCATTTCTACCCAGCCTGGCCTGCCATTCTAATACTTTTTCTATTCCGCACAAAGAATTAGTCTAGTTCCTGTCAATCAGAGTTGGGCTGTGACAAGGGACAGGGGTGGGATGCAGAATAAACCAGTCAGAGAAATGAAAAACAATGCGACAACAAGAATCGTTTCACTTTTTCATCACATAAAGCCTGTCGCATTTATATATAGCACATTTAAAACAACCATCACTGCCCAAAGTGCTTTACAGCCTCAGTATACTGCACTTAAAAGTAGGCAGCAAAAGTAAAAATAAGGGGAGTGCTAATGATATCTTAGATAAAGCATATACCTAGAACGAGGTTTGAGTCTTGGTCAGGCCATTTGCCCAATGTCATTCTCCATTCTCTCTCACCCTGTTTCCTGTCAAGCCACTATCAAGCATCAATAAAGCCCAAAAAAAGAATCTTAAAAAAATGAAAATAAAAACAATAAAATAGATGGATAAATAAAAATGGATAAAAAGATGGTCCAATTCCAGCTCATCTTGCGTTAAAAGCCAGTAAGATAACCTATTATAATCGGTCAGTGGGAGGAAGCCAGAGGAAATCAGGCTCAATTGGTGAGATTCCAGACCTCCAACAAAGTGAACGTAGTGGGTCTGGCAGGCTGGGCTAATTTCTGCCAATACTTTAATATCGTTTTATA
The DNA here is from genome assembly GCA_036850595.1 of Rhyacichthys aspro. Classification (NCBI taxonomy): domain Eukaryota; kingdom Metazoa; phylum Chordata; class Actinopteri; order Gobiiformes; family Rhyacichthyidae; genus Rhyacichthys; species Rhyacichthys aspro. Next base: position 19,893,102 of record CM072160.1, read on the forward strand.
TTTAATTAATTACCTAAAATCATCCCAGCCTTTAACAATGTGACACTATTGTGCAGTGAATATGTGGGGTTTTAAGCTTTCACGCACTATTCTATTCAGGTTTTTTCAGAGACACGTGGTGCAACATCTTACTTTACGCCTCAGACCGAACGGCAATGACAAATAAAAAGAAAAACAGTGGCACATGTACCTCAACGTTGTGTCTGTGGCCTTTATGTGCCTCTTTCTGGACAACTTTGAACACAACATATAACAGAACATTCAGCATTCAGTGCCACCAACAGACGTAACCTTTCAGCTGATGTTTACCCACAGTTTTTTCGTTCATCAGAGCTGTCAGTGTCACTACAGTCACACCTCTGTTACAATAGAATTTAAATGTCAATGGGACAGTGGCAGGAGGGGAGTTTAACTGGGGCGGTACACTTGTCAAATGGTTATGCAGGTGTCGTAAGGTGAGCTCAGGGAGGACAGAAACCTCATGGAGCAGAAGAGCAGGGTCATTATGTTATTGGTGCAGTCGGTCAGGGACACTAACCTGAGCCTGTTTCGAGTCTGAGCGTTTAATGACCCATTAGAGCTCTATAAAAATGAAACAGTAAGTACAGACTGACAAAGCCCTCCTTCTTCTGTACTTTACATATTAAAACACCAGACACTTCGACAAAAAGAAGTCTCTCTTTTTCTTCAAGTGTAACTGTGAGTCAGAACTTGAAATTGAATATCTGAGTGTCAGGCGTCAGCCGAGCAGAGCAGACTCATTTTCTCGAAGAGAGAGCTGTTCCACAGAGAAACACTTCAAAAGCTTTGAATAAACTCACCGCTGTCCTCGATGGAGAAGGAGAAGATGTCGTTGGTGGAGTTGTGGCCCTCCTTCAGAACGTAGCAAATGCTCATGTCGTTGATGTCGGCTGCAAAACACAGAAATGCATCAGTAAACGGGGAATTAGTTTCAAACCGGAAAGATAAATGAGATAATAGAAGATATACAGTATGTCTATTATAAATAACTTATTTTGCTATTATTTTGCTCTGGTTTTGTACTGGCTAAGTATTTGATTTAGTGGTTTCAGTCCCAATTTAGTCCTGGTTTAGTTCAACAGTAGTCTTTGTTTGGTCTTGGTTCAGTCTGGGTCTACCTTCATCTTAGTCTACACTAGTTCCAACATTATTTTGGTTTAATCCTGGGTTAATTCTGTAATATTCCTGGTTTCTGTATTAAGTCCTGGTCCTCCTAGTTTGGTTAAGTTTAGTGCTGGGGTGTCCAGACATTTTACAGAGAGGGCCATGTTTGTTGAAAGGACATTTTGTTAATGGCCGACAGTCTCTTCTGACTTTACCCGTATTCCACAAGTACTGGTTTTAGTCAGATCTGAACAGGTTTTAGTCAAATTTGGACAACAAATTTAGTTTTGTTTTTTTTAAACAGATTTTAGCTGGCTTTAAGCAGGTTTAAGGTAGATTTAAACAGGTTTCTGTTGACTTTGAACAAGTTTTATTTGGATTTGACAAAGTTTTAGATGGATTTGAAGAGGACTTGAACAGATTTGGCCTTGAGCAGGTTTTACTTGAGTTTGAACAAGTTTTAAGTGGATTTGAACAGACTTTCGGTGACTTTAAGCAGGTTTTAGTTGGATTTAATCAAGTTTGAGGTAGATTTGAACAGGATTTAGAAAGATTTGAACAGGATTTATGTGGAGTTGAACAGAATCTGTATTTTGAACCAATAAAGCTGCATGAAAGGCCTGTCATTGAAGCTGAGGACCTCATAAACTCTTGCCTTGTGCCAGGATTGGTCCGTGGGCCCGACTTTGGACATGTCTGGTTTAGAGGTCAGTCTAGTTTTTTGTCTTAGTCTTGAGTTAGTCCTGGTGTAGTTTTGCTTGTTCTTGAATTTATCTTAGTGCCTGAAGTGGATCTTAAAAGTTACAACTGTTCTGTGTTCAGATGAATTAAAATCTGAAATTCTCTGACCATCAGACTTGCTTTCAGCGCCCAGTACAGTGTTGATTTATTTCTGGGTGGTTTTCATCTTTGATCCTCTAATTTTCCAGGGTTTTATTCCTGTGTATATAACTCTACAGAAGCTTGTATAATGTCTGCAGTGGATATTATGATTTCTATAAGATGATCTGTCAATATTCAGTGCCACATCCTTCCGCTGCAGCATCACTACTGTACTCTCTTATTTACTGAGTCACTCTGAGCTCTTTTCCCAGAGGCCGCTCAGTCTTTAAAGACCTCTCACTAAAGTAAACAGGCATAAATAAAGACACATCTCCTGGGCTTTAGAAATGGTGGCTGTGCATTTTTATACACCAGTCTTTGAAGGGAAATATTTCCACATCAAAAATAAAAATATAGACAGTGAGGGCGCATTAGGTCTCAAAGTCTTTATGCATTTTACTGAAGTTACTGACTATTTTTAATATACTGTAAATAATAAGTGTGTGTTACCAGAAGAGAAAATAACATGTTATAAAGTAATAAAACAAGTAATACAAGTAGCAACAGTATTCAATTGCTTGATAGCTTATTGTAAACAAAGGTTCAAACAAAGAATATCTAAAAAAGACAATTATTATTATATTAGAGATTAATCCCTGAAATAAAACAGACTAAACCAAGTCTAACTAAGATTCATGTATAAACCAATACTACAGCTGAACTAAAGCCAGGACTAAACCAGGACTAAACAAGTACTAAACCAAAACTTAACCCAGGACTATCTAATCTACTAATCAATAAACTAAACTAAAGCCATGGTTAAACCAGAACTAAATAAGAACTAAATCCAGGACTAAACCAGAAATAAGGACTAATCCTATACTAAACAAGAACTAAAGCCAGGACTAATCCTATACTAAACCAGAACTAACGCCAGGACTAATCCTATACTAAACCAGAACTAACGCCAGGACTAATCCTATATTAAACCCAGGACTAAAGCCAGGACTAAACCCAGGACTAAATAAGAACTAAACCAGTATTAAACCCAGGACTAATCCTATACTAAACCAGAACTAAAGCCAGGACTAAACCAGAACTAAACCAGAAAGAAACCCAGGACTACACCAGAAATTAACCCAGGACTAAACAAATACTACAAAATACTCAAAGCAATCAGTAGTGGGCGGTTGAAGTGTGCATGAATTATTGGTCCTATTACAGAAAAGGACCAGGGGAAAAACTTAATTAAGCTTAGGGGTATGAACCAGGCCAGATGTGCACAAATTTACATTTAACCTTTTAAGCCAACCTCAACATCCACAACCACAACATTAACAGTCAAAGAATTTCACTCCCTACTTCACATTCAGCATGCTATTCTACTGAAAATCAAAGTGCACCTGCATTTTAAATGAAAAGTCTGCAGCAGTGACAAACTTTTGGTTGTTTTTCTCCCCCCAATTAGCTCTGCATTTCAGTTTTAGCAATCTTATATAATGACAGATGTTACTTTTACTTAAATGTAAAAAATAAAAACAAAAAAAACAAACTGAAATACTTTCTTACCTTGTGTGAAGGTTGTAACCGTGGCGTTTCCTCTTCCGTGGTTGATCAGGTATCCATGCAGCGGAGGGACAGTGACTCTGAAAATCACTGCATTCTGCAAACTGTCCCTGTCCTCTGCTTTGAGAGTCTTACTGGTGATGACGAAGCCTAAATGCCCACTCTCCAGTACTCGCAGAGAAGGAGCCCCCTTGTTGACCACAATCTGCGGCACACCATTGTCCACGGGGAGCACTGTAATCTTCATCACTTGCGGCTTCCGAGTTTCGAACACAGTATCGGGGAACACGTAGAAGTCGGTGTGAGTGCCGTCGGTGACCGTGAAGGAGAAGCTGTCCTCGGCGCTCTCTGTGCCGTCGTGCTTGTAGCTGATCATGTTCTCGTTTAGGTCTTGCTTTGTAAAAGTGGTGACAGGCCTCGTGTTGTTAAAAAGCAGGCGACCGTGAACGGGGATCTGAGTGATGGTGAACTTAAGAAGCCGGTCGACGGTGTCTCTGTCTTCCACCGTTAGCTCGAAGGGAGTAATTAGCTTGTTCTCTCCTTCCGTTACAACCAAACCGTGTACCGTGACGACCGGCTTTTTATTGTCGACGTCCGATATGGAAATACGGAAAGTGCGGAAGACTGGGTTATAACCGTCGGTCACTTCAAATTCAAAACTATCCATTTTAACTTCGTCGTCGGCCGTGTGGATGTAGTAGATTTTGTTCCCAGCTAGCTGCAGTTGCGTGAAGGAGGATATCGGCATTCCTGGCATATCCGTCCATTCCAAGTGCCCTCTCATCGGAGCTCTGGTTATTGTGAAAACCAAATGTTCATCTGGGCTATTGAGATCGGTGGTGCTTAGCAAATCGGTCGTTAGCGTCACTCTGCCGCCTTCTTTTAGCGACACTCCTTTACTGACCACATCTGGGAACACCATGTCAATGCCACCCACTGTTACATAGAAGTATCGATCGATCAAAGGGTTGATTCCGTCCGTCACGTCAAATTTGATCAAGTCACGGATTCCTTCTTGTCCGTTGTGGATGTAGACAATAAAACCTTGGTCGATATCGTTCTGTGTGAAGTTCATTCCAACTGTAAGATTTTTAAATGTTCCAAGAGGTGTCGTTATCTGAAGGTATCCCTGCCCGGGCCCATAGCGGATAATGTAAGTCAGAGTGCTATCTTCTGAATCCAGATCAGTAGCTTTTAAAACATTGTTTGTGATGACTTTCACATCCCCTATTTCGATTTCAAGCCCGTCATTAATTGCCATTCTCGGAGTTTCATCATCCACCGGAATAATCATAACTATTACAGTCTTTTCGACGCTGAACTTTCCATCTGTGAGAATGACATCGAAGCTATCCTCGGTGGTCTCGGAGTTATCATGCTCGTACACGATACTCGAAGCCTCCCTTATCTCATCCAAGGTGAAGTTGGAAACAGGCACAGTGCCGGTGGTGAGCTGATTGAGAATAAATCCATGCTTAGGAGGTTTGCTGATTATGAACGTGAGCTGATCCGAGGGGAGATCAGCGTCGGCTCCATTCAAAATAGGAACGTCTATGACTATATTCATGCCCTCCATAACTACAAACTCCCTCATGTAAATCTCCGGCTTTTCATCATTAGAGGGAATTATGGAAATTGGGAAAAAGTGCCTCTCGGAAAAATTGATGCCATCCGAGCATCTGAAAGTAAACCTGTCCTCGACTGGCTCTACACCTTTGTGAATGCTTTGAACATAGAAAATGTGATTCTGCTTGATGTCCTTGATGGTGAATGCACTAATTGCAGTCCCAGATCTGGATTTTTCAGACCCAGGAGCTGGTGAAATATTTTCCACATAGCCTGACGTCGGCTGGACTATGATTGTACACAGAAGGTCGTCGATGGGAGTGTCCACATCGCTAGCGCTAATGTGAATGATTTCGATTGCATTTTTCTCACCTTCGACGACAGAAAACTGTTGTCCGACGAACACTTCCGGAGCCTGGCTATCCAGTGGAAGAATGGTAACGTGAACTCTGACCCCGGTGATTTTATTCCCTCCGACAGTCCATTCATCGGACATATCTGTCAAAGTCAGATTAAAATAGTCCTCTTTTGTCACCAATCCCACCTCGCCACTCGTGTGTGCATATACAACTAAGCCGTTAATGATATCCGCTTGAGTGAACGTGTTCGACGGAATCCCTCGGACTAAAATTTGACCTAATAACGGCGGGTCTTCCACAATAAAAGTCAAACGGAGGTCATCTGTGTCCTCGTCTCTTCCTTGAATGACGTTACTTGTTATTTCTGTTGCGCTGTTTTCAAGCACCTCCATACTTGAGCCGATGGTGCCAGGTGGAAGACTGATAGTTGGAGGTTCGTCGTCAACTGGTTTCACGTTAATTTTGATGATAATCGGAACAACATGGACTCCATCGCTTACATCGAGCATTATTAAATCACCTGTTGATTCATCTCCATTGTGAATATATGAAATTCTTCCATTTTCAATGTCATCTAAGTTAAAAGTGTCTCCCTTTGTCATGTCGGTGAATGTGAACTGGATTTGCCCGTGCGTCGGAAGCTGCGTAACCGTAAATAGTATTTGTTTGCTGTTCGTGTCTGTGTCAGTGGTGTATAGCTCAGTGCTTGTAATGATATGTGTGCCACGTTCCAGCACTGTAAACCCAGAGTTAGTGATCTGAGGTGGCGTGTTGTCCACAGGCTTTAAATAGATGGTAAAAATGCCTTCGACGTGATTTCCAGAAACATCTTCGACGATGTATTTAAACTGCAGAACATGCGTGGTGATTCCAAGTTCCAGATCAGGTGGCTTAAACGCTATTTTGTGGTGATTAATTTGCGCTTGTGTGAATGTAAAAACCTCAGTGTTGGGCTGTTCTGTTAATACTAAAGATCCTAAAACGACAGGGTTGTTCTCGTCTGTATCCGTCGGAGGCTGGACGATTGTATATTTAAGATCTCGATCCTCCGAATCCAGATCAGTGTAACGGAGGAATTTTTTGCGGAATTGTGTAAGCTGATACTCATGCACTGTCATTTGCAAAGTAGTGCCGGGATATAGCTCTGGTGGCAAGTCGTCAACAGGTAGAATTTTGATAATAAACGAGCTCTGGTGCGATTGGTTGGGAGGGTCATTGTCGTCTTGAACTCTGAACACAAACTGGTCCATTACTGTGCTTGTGCTATGAGGCCCTGTATGTTTATAAAATAACTTCCCATCTGTAATGTCCTGCTGTAGCCACTCGGTGACTACTTTCTCGTACATTTCGTCTTCTGTATTAAACCTCCACGTCGACGGATCTTCGGGAGCTTCAGATTGACGCAACAGCACCTCGCCAATTGTGGAAAATGGCGGCTCTATTGTAAACTTAATCGTGGAGTCCTCCGAGTCGATGTCTGCCGAGCTTAGCATTAGCGACGATATCGGCATCATTTGGTTTTTGAATAAAGCTAAACCGGTGTTAGCGTTAATAATAGGAGGCTCGTCATCAGTTGGCACTACGGTAATCGGAAACAGAAACTCTACTTCGTTTGTGCCGTCTGTCATTCGGAATATTATATTATCGCTGTACGTGTCGCTGCCGTCGTGCTGATAAATGACAATCCCAGCGTCGAGGTCGGCTGGAGTGAAAAATTTCCTCCTGGAGCCTAAAACAGTTAAAAGTCCATGCCTCAATCCGTCAATAACAGTAATTCTAACTTTATCTAAATTATCTTCGTCGCTTATTTCTAAATTTTGCGAACTGGATAGAGGCCGGGATTGCCCTTCGTACAATAACTGCCCTGTGTTTCTTGTTACGACCGGAGCTAACGTGTTCATAGGCTTAACTACAATCATGAAAGCAAAGTTGTCTGAAACGGCCCCCTCTGTGTCCACCACCTCGAACTCAATCTGGAAAATCCGCTCAGTGTCTGAATCCACAGCGGGGGGCTTGTAGGCGATTTTCAAGTCTTTGAGGTCTCCTTGGTAGAAAGAGGTTATTGGTAAATTCCTATCATCGGTGCTCACTATGTAGCCCTCCTCAAAGGACAAAGGGGAGGTGATGTTAAAAATTAATTCATCCGGATTAGACTCGATATCCTCGGCGGCCAGCATGTCGGTGGTGATGGCTGTCATTACAAACTGGTCCACTTCCATCATCATCATTGCCACAAAGCTGGGTTTAGGAGCCGTGTTATCTTGCCCTTCTTTAATCCGCACCAAAATTTGGAAGAATTCCTGCTTGAGTAAATTCCCTTCCTTATCGTACAACTCCAAAAGCATGGGAATGTAATCTCTGTTTGGCGACTTCAAAGCGAAAGTGTGCTGATAGCGCACATTCATGTTAATAAAGTCATCACAGTCCACCATGGTGCCCAGGCTGTCCTCATCCACAAGTTTGCCATACCTGGGCAGCACGCTCCCACTGGACAGAGACATGATTTTGCACTGCTGTGTGGCTCTATCAAAGGTAAATTCCAGTATTCTTTTATCAATAGGGTTGCTGATTCCAAGCAGATTCTCAACAGTGAGCGGCATGTTTTTAGTCAACACCTCCAGCTGAGTGAAAACCACTTCCACTTCCATCATAAAGGGGATTATAATTGTATCCGTCTGGGTGTCATACCTGAGTTGTAACCTCACTCTGTCCCTCGGTGGACTCCTGGAGCCGAAGTGGGAATATTTCACATCGTTTGGTCCGAATTCACAGGGAAACTTTTTAGGAGACAGGTGTCCGGGTCTCTGAGACAAAGGATCATTGTCCAAAACTATAATGCTGCACCTATCACCGGGCTGAACTTGAATCACCAGATCATTAATGGGATCGATGAAGACGGACCTCCCGAAAGGCACGCGTATTCCGTTATTGGCCACTAATATCGTATCCTCTGACAGTTCGGAGCGCAACGCGTAAGATAATCCATAGCTGTCAAAAACCTGCGCGGCTGCATCACCTGTCAAAACCGCCAAGAAGAGCACAACGAGAGCAGCCACGGTCCTGTGCAGATGCGGGGGGATAATCCACGCCATTTGGAAAAGCAGACGCGTTTCGACTTCACACTGTTAGAGAAACCACGGCGTTAAAATGGTAAATATCCCGTGCCTGAAGGTGGCAAGGTGCACCATTCTCCCACAGCAGCAGCCGCTACACTGACTCCCCAAACTTCAGACTCCTGCCTCGCTGGAGTAAGGACGGTCACGCCCCTCTCCCCTGCTCATTGGTCGAGGTCCTTGTAGGAATGCGTTCGCCTGTTTGTAAATGGACGCAACCTGTGTCATTCCAGTGAGACTTGTGCATGTGGCGTGGGCTGGACGCGAGCACGCTGGGTAACAGTTGAAAAGGGAATAGAGGATTATATTTTAATCAGAGAAAAGGCTTCAGTTAAACTTGTATTAAAGCAGTTTCGTGCGTAAAAGTGGAACAAACGCTTCAAAATTGGATATAAATCTACCTTTACGCAAACTTCCAGGCTGTGTACTCATTTAGGCTTTTGTTGACCAAAGAAAAACAATCATTTACTCAGCTATGAATGAGTAAGAAGCTGATAAAACTGTAGAAAGCCTCTGTCTCCCCCTTGTGGTTGAAATTGTACAGGAAACTCCACTCTTGGAGCACTCAGTATTCATTACCTGTGCAAATAACTTCACCAATCAAAGTGTCAAGCTATTCCAATACAGAAGTCATGTCAAGTGGCTTATTCTCATTAAAACAAACATATTCCAGAATGACTGATAATGAATATAAAGAGAGGCAGTGAAAGTACGCTCTACAAACAAGTGTACGGCCTCACTGGAGAATGTTGTGACATAAAAATACATTCAAAGCATGAGTCAAAAGTTGTATTTGCAATGTCAAGCTGTGATCTCGTCCTGTTTTCTCCCAGACTGCTCCCTCCTCAGGTCTTCCAGGTGTCAGGATTCTCCTCTGACAAGTCCGGTCATGATCCAGGCTGGGTCTACAGCAGCAGCAGCAGCAGCGCCGACAGGACACCCACATAGTGTTCAGCAGCAGCAGTGTTATGTTAATGTGAGTTTGATTCTGACACAGATATTTTTGTACAGCTTGACCTGTCAGTGTGTAGCAATTTCGAGAGGTTTATGTTTTTCTCTCCGGTATGAGTTTGACATGTATGGGGCTGTGCTGATCTGCGGAGGATGGTTTTCATTTCCTCAACACACTCCTAGGGCTGGCTGGCGCATAGCTTTACTGCAAAACCAATGTTTATGACAAAATTCAGTTATGTCTGAATAATCTGGCTTTGGAATTAAGTCACACCTTTGCAGTAACGTAAAAAAAAAGCAACAAAAACAACAAGGTTTCATTTGGTGTTTTTATTTTTTCACAAAAGAAAATTCTTGGCCCTGAGTCGGCTGCCTAGATACAAGCTGTATGTGATCCAAGGACAAGCAATACCCGCATATCACAGTATTGGATCTAAATGAAAACGTGTGATATGTAATATGTTTGTTATATAATACCATGGTGATATGATTCGCCATGTTTTAACCCTCAGAGGGACAGTAATATTACAACATCAGTTTCAGCTCAAGTTAAATACACCTAAACATGTTTTTTTCACTCAAAGTTTATTAAAATATGTCAAGAAATAGGGCTCTGGTGCAATTTTCCACTGGTTCCAACTGTGTTTTATATAATATAAGGCTCTGACTGGCCAAAAAAATTAACAAGCAAAATGTGCTAATGTGGATGTTCAGAAAATGATATATTTTGTGACATGTACAGTACCGTGCACAGGTTTTATGCAGGTGTGGATATAAAACGTAAAGTAAACAATACTTACAGAAGACAATTCTAAATCAAATAAATATTTGGTGTGACCTTGCCTCAAAATAGAAAATGTTCTAGCAGCTCCACCGTCTCAGTTTTGGAAGGAACTCGGCAGATTTTGTTCAAACATTTGGAGAATCCCAGACAAAAGCAGGCCAAACTGGACTCAATTCTTACTTTACTGCACATCTTCACATCTGTGCAAAACTTTCACACACTTTCATACATGTATCCTACTTGTGACAGCCCTTGTATAACTATTAAGCCAGAAACACAAAAAGGAATTATAGTTTTGGACTTACAATCTATGTTTACATTTATGATCACCTTCTTGTGTGGTGAGAGTACAGGCATAATTAAGTTATAATACCAATGTAATACTATTTCAGCAGTCTCTGGAAAGTGCTGATTGTCCAAGTTTTTTTTTTTTTTTAGGCTGATGGGCTGGTCACCATTAATGTTACAACTAAATAAATAGTAACAAATGTCAAAGGATAATGCCCAATTCTTAAAAAACAAAAAAACTATTCAATTTTATTTTTATAGCCCAATGTTAGAACAACACTTGACTGTCCTTTGATCAATGGTTCCCAAACCCTGGGTCAGGATCTGAAAATGGGTCGCCACAGATTTTATTTAAGAAGTTTGCCTTTAGAAAACTCAGGAGCAAGAAAACAACAGTAAACATAATTAAACCAGACCAGGAAGATAGCCTTTATAGTCCTTGTAGTTATGGAACATGGAACATAAATGAGCTATAAGACTGTTGCCATCTTTATCATTTCATGATCCAGTCTATGATTAATGTCTAATGACCAGGGTTTTGCTCAATACAAAGCAAATTTTCATCCTAAAGTTAGGAGCAACAACCAGAGGCAGATCTATAATTTCAAAAAATTATGTTGCACTTATGTTGCAACATCATGTAAACTTAACCATAATGTAATATGTCTCTGAAAATAAATCCTTTTGAGAGCAAAACTTCTTATTGACTGTTATCAACAACAGAGCAGCTTAAGTAAATATAACAAAATGATGTTATTTTTTTGTGAAAACGAACTCATTTTCTCGAAGTTTTGTCACAGTTTACTGCACCGTGCCTTTGTGGAGCAGAAGAGTTGTGCTTCAGCGCCACACAAACACTGCAGTATCTGCCGGAACAAACCGCGATCCGAGCCACGCCGGACACTGTTGACAGCCTCCAATTATAAATACGGCCCAGCAAACTGCAGCCCAATCCCCTGAGGCCTGACAGCTTCTACTTACAACACAAAATGAGAAAGAAGATGAATAGAAGTTTCTGACAGCAGCGATGGCAGAGGGAATTGGATCAGACCCAAACCTTCAGGCGTGTTATGGAGGCGAGGGGAAGTCTGATGATATTCTGTCAAATCAGGCTTAAATAGAATGGATTGAGAATGACCAGTCGCCTTCCAAAAGAGAAATGTGTTTTTGTGGAAACTGAAGATTGTAGCTCCAACAGTGGAGTTCATTTTATTTATTATGAGGACCATATACTGAATAAAATTGAGCACAAGAAAGTAGGACTAAACCAGGACAAAACTGAGGTTAAATCAGAACCAAAACAAGACTCCCAAAGTTATCCAGAACTAAACTTAACCGCAAAGAACAAGGACTAAACACTTGTAGCCTGCTTCATGTAGTTCACACTAAAACTCATCAAACATAGTGCTCTGCGTTTACCCTTTGCTCATTTTGCTCATCTTGTGGATGGATTGTATTGTTTTGTTTTGTTTTTTGTTTTTTTCCATTCTTGGGAATGCTTAAAGTTGCATGACATTTTTGCAAATTAATGACCTGCTTGGGGTGATTTAGACGTCTGTGATCTGCTTGGGGTTCAGATTTTGATCAAACCATCAAGCAAGCTAAGTAGGAAGCGTTCTGTTTTAAATTGGTCCTGGAGCATGTTTGGTGGCACAGAGAAAGTGTTCATTTTGATAATTTAAATTTAAATTTAGTGGGTAATCTTTTGACTAAAATTCTATTTAGTTTTAGTCATAATTTAGGTATCTAATACTTATTCTTTTTATTCTAGTTTTAGTCGACTAAATCTACAATAGATTTTGTAAAATATAAAGGTTAATGCATGTATTTTTTGTCCCACTGCTTTTCCTCCCAAATGTTAACATTGTTTATATCTAAAAGCTGTTTTCTTTTCATCGCCTGTTGTCTTCTCTAACAAATGTTTGCTTCTGACATCACTTCCTCGACGCTCAAAAACGTGAGTTCTGATTGGATCTCTTCTCAACTCGTCCCGTCTCCTCCTCCTTTTGATTGGATTTTGTCTCTGTCTGTTCGTTTTTGTTCTCATTAATTCGTTTTTACTTAGTTTTTGTTTAGTTTTCGGAGGCAAAAACTATGACAAAAATTATTCGTCAACAAAATTAAGACTGCAGTGAGGTTTATAGACAACAACAGGAAATCAGCTATCAAATTCAGTTCGCTAGAAAAAAAGTCTTCTCATCTATCTTTTCAAACTTTTTTCCGTCAGATTATAACTGCCAATCGTAATGGACCAGAGTTCAGCCAAAAGCAAACCTTTTGAGGTGACCAAGGCTGCGTTTAATCTTTGCACTAAACATGACGAGTGTGAACGCAGCCTGAGTAATCCATGACTAAACCAAAATCTAAACTAATATCAAAACCTAAATAAAACCAGGAGTAAACATAGGGCTAAATCAGATCTAAAAAATGGACCAAAACCAAACAGAATTGAGGATTATTAAACAAGACTAAACTTAGACCTACAGTAATTTAAGTAGAGATGAACCACTACCTAACCACGACTAAAGTAAGACTGAGCCAAGACTACAAAAAGGGAATAAACAAGGGTTCAAGCAATGACTGTATCAGAAATAAACCCTAGACTATGTCAGAACTAAATCTTTTATTAAATACAAGACTTAACAATCCATGAATACAGGTCTAAACCAGGACTTACAAGTGGCACACCTCAACTGAAGCCATAAATAAAATAGCATGAATTAAATCACATTTATTAGCACTGTGTTTATTAATATGTCATTTTCCAAAAGCCTCTCTAAGATTTATCAGCCTCTCCACACACACACACAATTTCTCAGAGTTTGTTTTTCTTGCTTTGCTCATAACTGCGGCTGCTTTGACAGAATCATAAAAAACATCATCTAAAAATATCCTGTTTGGCTTGTTGTTTACACCCAAGATAATTTTCCTCAGCGTTCGTGTTGTCATCAGCGCCTACATGTCAACAAGCCCGGCTCAGGCGGAGTCACATTCTGTCACTGATAGGTTATTATTGTAGCCCTGTTAACACTATCTGCATCTTGTAAGACCTCGCAAAACATCAGCCAGTAAACCTGATACGTGGATAATGAGGCGCTGGGAAATCTCCAGTTGAATCATTAATATTTAATTGGAACAAATAGCTGTATATAATCCCTTCAGGCTGCTTCTATTCTTGATACTCTATGAAACGCTGTGTAGTTTTCAGGATAATCTCCATTTGAGCAATGCAACATGGGGCTCTGACTCAAATGTGAATGCCGTCTTAACAAGGGCTGCACATTATTTTGAAAATGTATTTATTACAGAATCCCAGGTCAGAAACGGAGCAGATCAGAGCTTATAATACCTCATAGAAGGTCAATACGCAAACAGTACAATAAAAAGAGGAGGGCACACAACATTACAATAGATCCAAACTAGATTGTTGTCTGTTGGCATCACAGGAATGTTATGATATTCAATGTGATAGACGTTGTGCACCAAAACAGTTGACCAATCAGAGCTTTGGATCACTTTGTGGCATTGTTAAATTAGTAAAAAGGAGTCACTGGAAGAAGTTTGACCAAGTGCAAGATGAAGGAAGTGTAGAGTCTTGAATATCTTTATCCAACTTTTACTGTGGTAAAGTGAATTTGAACACAGCAAGTTGTATTATTTCTAAAAATAGTCAACATAGTTATTTCATATCATGTTTTCTTTGTATCCTGCGGCCCTAATCTGAATGCCAATACAAAAACCACATGGCAATTAACTTTTCAATAGGGTTGGCGCTTATCTAGGGTATGTCTCAAAGTCCTTATTTTGCATCAAGAGAGGAAGTTGTGTCTTCTCTTCACATCTAAATCCTACTCACTAAGAGATGAGCTCAATGGGACGTCCTTTGTTACCCTGCACAGCAGATGGAGTCTTGCATTTGCAAACTCGCGAAAATCCATCTTGCACTGCTCCAATCAAAGCATCTCAATTCAGTTATGGGCGTCCCTTAGATACCATTGCTAATGTAAGCAATATGACGTTGGTCTTGGATAAAGTTGCAGTTACTCACAGGTGATTCTTTCAATCATCAACCAGACATTCATTTGAAGTCCCTGCTCTTTGCAAACTCCATCCATGGAAGCACTCCAGATGGTTCTGTCGAGTCTCGTTAGGTCCTTTTCATCAGAAGCGTAATTTGTGGCGTCGTCTGTTGATGATGACATTTAAACAAATGGATCTCCAGCATTTAAATGTACTCAGATTCATTCTTGTTTCCTCACAGAAGCATCCTCTCTTCTCGCTACTTAGAGAAACAGCAACAACTTTGAGAAAGTGTTAAAGATGGTGCAAAGAGAACACTTTACATTACAATCAATATGATTACTGATTATACTGAATATGTCTGTTGTGCTGAGGCCAGAGTGAACACTGAGTAGGACAGGATCTTTTACTTCGAAACACACTAGATGCACCCATTTCTATTGTGGTCCAAATCGAAAAACAAATGAAGCCCTGATGCTTTATTTTACACCATGAAATTACAGTAAATGTATTATTATGCTCACAACACTGTAAGCTATGAGACAAGAAAAGTGATGTATATTTATTTATTTACTTATACATTGCAACCATTCATTTGACTTGACTTGAAGCACTGTGCATAAACGATACATCCAGTTATGGCATATCACATTTTCCTCATATTGGACGATTAGATTTCACATTTGCTGTGATTCAGATTAGAATCACTGTTGTATCTTATCTTAATCTTATAAAAAAAATATTGTCAGCACTTTAAAATGCTACATGGTGCACAATCTGATTTGGATAAATGGTCAAATTGTTGAAAAATGCAGCATCAGTTTGAATAACAAGCTGTTACTTCAATGTGATGTAAACTGTGTGTCTTCAGAAGTCAATTTCAATTATTCATCCCTAATTAAATCAACCTGTCCATTTGCCAGCCTCTTCATTGTGACGGTGTGTTTCGACAGACGCTCTCTCATTTGGAATAGCCTTTGTTTGTCACTGCTCTGTTAACGCTGCTCATTTCTAACAACTGCTCGGACTTATCAGCACTATTTTTGTCAGAGGTTATTCCCCAGAGACGCCACAGCCGCGGCCCTCACTGATCTCATTAAGGCTATTTCTGTTCATTACGTTTTTCTGTCAGCCACCATTCTTCTGACGGCTGAAGCTCCGACAGCGGTGACAACTCCACAACGCACCGCCGAAACCAGCCGCCGAATCCATCTTGTGCCGCTTACGTTACTCTGGGGAAACAACAGAACTAAAAAGGCAGTGGAGCCAGTCGAGTTTAATCATACTTTTGTGTTCCTATGAATTCCCCAGGTACGTACGCTTGGGCACGAGTATTAAGTATATAACGCATGGCCGGGGCAGCGGTTCTGCTTACAAAACAAGTCGGCATAGATTTATTTACTGCCGGCTTTGAACAAATAGCTGCTGAGGCGCAAAGTGCTTTGTAGAAGTGGATAAATTTAGATAAAAAACCTTGGATAATCAAAACAAGGTGCAATAAATTTAAGAAAAGAGGCCAGAATACCTGCGATTAAAGCCCTGAATGCAAGTGTGCAATGTTCTCTAACAACGTTACTGTCATCCAAATCATATCTACAAGTCTAAACAGGATTTGTGCAGAGTTAGTGATTTTTGGTTGCTACAAGCTACCTACCAAATGTTCTGCAGGCTACAGAATTCTATCTAGTCCCTAGCATTATTCAGAAATCTTTTATTGCAAAGTCACAATATATATTTCTATCATGCAGATATTCCACTTTCACTGAGCCCCACTTGTGGAGTTCCTCAATGATCCATTCAGGGGCCTGTTTTTTCCCCAGTGTATATATTAGGTCATAGGGTAATTTTGGTTGGGGTACTTAGAGTAGGAAAACACTATAGTTGCAACATGTCGGTGGAGGTTCTCAGTCATCCAGGACATAGTCAAGAAAAGGTTTTGACTTTTCTTCACCAGTCCCTGTAGTCTAGTCCCTTTAGGCTAAAATCTGCTCTTTGTTCTATAAATATCCATGTATGGGTTGAGCTTTGGTTATTCTGTTTCAAACAAAAATCTGAAAAACACACAAAGTTGGACGTTAACTTTACTGTACCATGGGCTGATGTAAAACGTGGCCACACAGAACATCGTAGATCTGGGGGCAGCTGCTGTTCCCTTTTACCCCAGTGCCCCATAGACACACTTGCCCCGCAGTTCACATTAGTAGCCCTGGGAGTAGGATTATTTGGATAACTCATGGTTCACCTGTGCTTTTAAATACACCTCAATCACACGACAAGGACAGTTACAGCGAGGCTCATACCACAGTAGTAGGACCCTTGCGTCTTATTTTATTGTCACATTGCTAATTGACATATCTCACATATTTTTCAGGTGAATAGTTTTGTCTTCCCATAATTCCTGTTCAACTGTATGTTCCCAGATATCAGTCTCTGAAACTCGAGCTGAGACATAAGGAAGACAAGAACGACAAATGGGCTATAATCTTAGGTAAAGTAACACTCTCTCAACTCTGACCCAGTTTTTACCATTTTCTCTCGTTTAGATTTGTCTGACTTGGTAAACTTCTTTGCTCTGATGCATACAAATGTTTTATATATCTTCCTTGTGACTGGTTAACTACATCAGCATGTGATCTGTCATCAGTTCACAAAGCAAGGTGCACTATGACGGAACTAGGTGATAATGTGAAGAAAGTTTTGATAATACATGGGATGTTGGATTATTTGCTTTGGTTGTGAAGTACTCCCAACAGTAAAAGACACCTAAGTTAAAGGTTATAGGAGTGTGGACTGCAAGGACTCTGCACTTAACTTTCTTCTTCCATTCTCCTTTACAAAATTGCTCTTATTCATTTTGCCAAAGGTTGAACCAAAGGCACTTACTTTGCTCCGGAGGTGCCTCTTGAAGACCTGACCTTGAGTTCACTTCTGCATCACACCATACAACCTTTATTCAAGTCAATCAAATAAGTTAACAGTGAGTTAGAACTTAGGCTGCCACACAATGGACACCAATGGAGCAAAAGTAATAAATTGAGAAAATGCAATCTATGTTCCAAAGCGCTCAAATCTAAAATAAGTCAGTGCTGTGATGTAGACCTTTCCACAGGTTTGTTAAAGTTCCAAAGAAGATTTTAATTGAGTGGGAAGTGGCCCCTAACTGTGCCAAAGCAATTGTGGGGCCAAAAGGCTACGGTACAAACTATGATCAATTATATATGAACTAATACGGCTGATAATGCGGCATTTAAGGGCGCACGTAAAGGCTAAATATCAAAGATAGAGCCATTCATCCGTATAGGAAACATGTATCTTTGACTTATGACTTGAACGTGTTATTAAAAACTCACAATCAGCGGGCTTCCTGTGGAGGACCGTCGCCTTCGGGCCAAAGGCTACATGCTTTAATTGGATTGCCGCTCGAGACCCCGCAGGCCTTCCTTCTCCTGATGAGATTTAAAGCCGAGAGCCACTTGACATGTATGCCCACCCCGCTGGCTCGGCTCATTTATACCGCGTTAAGAGGAGCAGAAATGAGGGTTCACCTGGCGGGAGGCACGCGGTGACATCAGCGAGCTGTCACATCGGCCCGCGGAAAAATCTGTTTATCGGCTTTCCGGGTTGTGTTGAGTCAAAGAGCAAGTGGTGGTGAATGTGACCTCCGAACGAAATGGAATGTCGTGTAAAAATAATGAAAGATGGGAGAACAAGAACTGTAGTCGAATGGAACGTTTTTTCAAGCAATTTCCATCAAGAAGAAACATGCTCCCTGCAGCAACAAACAAACAACAGTGCTATTCATTTGTATAAGTTAACCTCAGTTCTACTCAAGTATGGCTTGTGTGTTTTTTACCATTACCACAAAACTATAGATTTTACAAATTTTGCATAGCTCTTAAGTTGTATGTGTGTTATTTGCGGCTTTAGCAATGCATGTCGTCATTGTCGTTAATGTCGTCATGCAGATTTTAGAGTAGGCCCAATTCCTAAAACAATCTGTGTGTAATTCATCATCCAGTGACTTCTAGCTTATAGCCTTTTGCTGTTATAGCCTAAATGCTCATATAAATACATTAGCAAAATATTGAGACCTTAACTAATGTGCTCTACCCACTTACTGACAACACACACATGAGGTGCGTCTCAATTATTATAACATGCACCCTGAATGCCTCCACTCCTCTCCTCACTTCTTAGTCCCGCCCACAGAGAAGCCACCACAGAGGCAGACAGGAGAGGAGAGTATAGGAGAGAGGAGAGAGGAAAGGAGAGGAGAGAGGATAGGAGAGAGGAGAGAGGAGAGGAGAGAGGAGAGGAGAGGATAGGAGAGTGAAGGTGATGGGACATCCTCTCCTCAGAAGTGTCACCTTAAGACGTTTGTTTGTGATGACATTTACACTGGATTAAACTGGATCAGCAGCAAAATCTCATAATTTAAATGTTGTGTGGTCTAAATGTTTGCCAAGAATATTTTAAATAAAAAGACATTTATATATGACATTCTTTTTCTTTATTTAAACAGATATAATGTTCACAAACATCATGATTTATTATAACATTCACAGAGGAGCCATTGCAACTAAGAGCGACTTCTCCAGTCTTTGTTAAAGTTCTAATACAAAACATGAGAGATGCTTGTTGTGCATCTGGTTCAACAGCGCGTGATGTGGGCGGGGTTTACTCCTCCACCGTCAGTTTGACTTCCTCGTAGGCAGCTGTGGTGTATCCTTGCTTATGCCTCCTCCCAGAAGCCTCCTCTGGCTCCCCTCCTTAGGTGCACTTAGACTAACTTCCTGTGTGATCGAGGAGTCGAGGCATTGAGGAGACATGTTATGAAAATTTGTAGTCATTCTGTAGCCGTTTGCTAGAGTGATCTTGTTTATGTACAATTTCTAAGTAGTTTTTGGTGGCTAATGCCCTTCTGTCCAAACAGATTGCAGTCTATAGAATTCCATCTAGTCCAAGACATTTTGCTGAGGGAAAATGCATTTTGTCGTTTTTATCCAAAAACAGTTCTCTTCAGAAAAGCTCTGGGAGTGGAGTGTTATCATTGCATGGACTTGCTTCTTATATTGAAACTAGTTGAGTGTACACTCACTGAATCATTAAGTTACTATACTGTTCAATTTTAATGCTTTTTATGCTAAACCTCTTTCCTGGTAAGTAAAGAAGTAATCCCTCGCATTCTGGGTTACTGTCAACTTTCAAATCAAGCATATTGTCAGAAGATACTTTACCTACTTTGTTAGTCTCAACTTGATGCAGGCCAGGATTAGAGTATTTTTCATGGCCACAGTACATACCTTGTTTCACGGTTGCATCATTCAGGAAGATTATAATTTGTTTATTTTTCCACCTGATAACTGCAAAATGTTCTGTTAAAATGTTCATTCAAAACTGTCTCTCTGCCAGCTCTCCAGAGCACAGGTCTGCTAGCAAGAAACTATGAAATCCTCATTGAACTGAGGAGGCGGAGCGGGAGTGAAGCATCAGGCAGGTACAAAAGATGTTCTGTCAGTCTGTGGAACAAGTGCAGATTGAAATTCCAGACCTCATACCCATAACCCTCCACCTACGGTAGCCCTGCAGGGACATGCTGTCTCTGAACAAACCCAGTGCAAACAGGTCAGAATTGAGTTCATTTTGATTAACACAATCTGCTCATTTTAGTATAAAACATCTTGGGTTTTCTGTCATTACTTCACTGTTTAGTTCTGAGAGACCACTCTGTACTCTAGCTTTTACACCACCTACAAGAATGTCAGTCAGTCAGACTGAAATAACTCTTTTTCTCTATTTTAAACTCCTGTGATTCTACTTCTCTAACACTTATAGTTGGGGACAAAGTCTGCCACAGTATCATGAGTTTGAAAGAATATGAAAAAACAGCTCACACTGCACATGTGGCACAATCATGACCTCTTCTGACCTGCCTTCACGGGTTGTTATTCTATGCTTTTCATATTTGAATTTCAAAAGCCCATTTTCTTTCATTTCCACTGACATAATCACATTTCACCTATTGTTCCATTCGTCGGGGGAATGTCTCGACCTTCCCCGCCGAGCTGTAATTGACTTAATCTTTCCATTAGCCACAAGTCGCTAAAGTCAGCTGTCATTTGTTGGAGTTAACTATTGTAACAAGGTGCTTTTTCTGGTGGCCTGGGCCTGATTTTTAACCCCCTCACTCGATGCACTCATCCAGCGTTAATAGGCGCTGGTTCACATCTGACAAACTTAAGTGCAGTTCCTTCAGGTGATGGGCTGTTGCTGATCTAATTGAGTTGAGTAAATACCACCGGCAGAAGGATGTAAATATGACCTATAACCTCTGCCTATCATCACCTCTCCGCAGGAAGCAACGAGACTAATTTTTATTCAGCAAAACAAATCTATTCAGTCAACAGTCCTAAATCTGAAAGAGTTGGGGCTGTATTAACCCAAACTAAATAACTATACATATCAAACTACATAATCAGAAACATGCATTAAAAGATTTAGTGAATGTAAAGAATACAAACTGTGTGCATTTTGGCAATAGACAAGAGGGAATTAAACACCAAAAATCACAACTTCTGCATAAACAAGACGATTTGGACTAATGGCAACTCACTGACTTGATGTGTGTGCTGTCAGTGAGTGGGTAGAGAACATTAGTGAGCTCTATTCACACAAGCATTAAAGCTCTACTTCCTGATTTTCTTTTGCCGTCCCTGTCTCATATTTCACTTAAACCAAAAAGTAGCCTAGGGACCTCTGCTGCTTCTCTTTTACATTAAAAAAATAAATAAATCCGGACCAATTTTTCCGCCACAAAATACTAATACATTTCATCAAACTGAAGTTTAGAGTTTAGTGTTAGCATAGCTGTAATATCTTCACCTCGTTAAACATTGTTGGTGTTACACTACCATCCCTTCCTTTTCTCTGTTGATACTTTTCTGTTTTTAGATGTTAGATGACATTTTATGGGCAGTTATTAAACTTCCTGGAACATCCGTCTTATGACACTCCTTTTTCGAGCATGTGATTGGCCGAGGTTTTCCATTTCTGAATAAAGGTTTTCATCTATTAAAATCCCTTATAATAAACAGCAGATGGTATCATAAAGCCTGTTTTCACAAATTATAGTTTTTACAGTATACTATTTGGGGTTTAAACCATTTTCCCACAGTTGAAAAAAAATTCAGGTAGAGTCTGTTTAAGGCCAAAGGCTACAAGCTGCAAGGCACTAGCCACTTGCTCCCTAGCATGAAGTAGAAGTTAGCATTGAAAAATACAATAAAACATAAAGTAGTCATTAATACGGCTGCTAACAGAAGAAATAAATGACCTTTTGACCTTGTTTTCACTGCGTTTTGGTGAAATATATTTGCACACTGATGGTAACAACATGAATCACCCTCTTAGACTTGGATCATCAGCACAGATTTGATGTATATAACATTTTTTTCTTCTTTTTTTTATATTTTATTTAACATGAGCAGTTGGAATGAAATCTATAGTTATATCTATTTTTTCCTATATGATAGACAGACAGAGATACATGTGTACTTCCAGGCCCTGATCTAATGCTGTTGGATTTCTGCTGCCGGCTCCACTATTGCATCAGAGTTCATTTTCAGAAGCAGGACTCAAACCTGGCTCATGGTGCTCTACGTGTAATTGACCGAGAGCTGGGCTGCAATCCCAAATGAGGCCCACTCCCACGAGCTCTTCACAGGCTGATGATGACTGCACCAAGATAAATACTCCACTCCACGATCTGTTGATGATTTCTGCCAAAAAAAAAAAAAAAGCAAACAAACAAAATAACAACAAAAAAAAATCCATCCAGAGTCCATTAAGTACAGTGGCCTTAAAGGGCAAGTCACAACAACAAATGGTAAAACACAAAAAGAAATCATAAAAAGCATGAAATTATGAAACACAAAAAGATATCACAAAATGCAATAACAAATTGTGAAATTTGAATTTGAGAAAAATTATAAAATGCCAAA
Source organism: Rhyacichthys aspro (assembly GCA_036850595.1). NCBI lineage: Eukaryota > Metazoa > Chordata > Actinopteri > Gobiiformes > Rhyacichthyidae > Rhyacichthys > Rhyacichthys aspro. The sequence goes on from CM072160.1 coordinate 19,915,696, forward strand.
AAACAAAAATTAAAAAAGCTAAAATGTATCACAAAATACAAAAAAATCTAACAATAAAAAAACTAATAATAAAACTAAAAATCATATTGCAAAACACATTAAACAAATTGCAAAATGCAAAAGGAAATCTCAAAATAGAAAAACAAACAAACTCACAAAATGCTAAAAATCTAAAATCTAAAATAAAAATCACAAAATGAAAAAAGTTATAAAAAAAACACAAATCAAAAATTCAAAATCAAAAACACAAAAAAAACAAAAAAACAAAAACAAAACATAAAGACAATAAGCAAATCAAATTTTAAAACAAAAAAGCAAAAGAATATTATATCAACCAAGAATTCTGAATGTGAAGCCACTTTCTGTTGTAGCCTTTACGTCAATTTGTCTTCTCACCGATAGATTTTGTTTTTTAATTGTTTTGTCTTTCCTTTTTGCATGATTTGTTTTTGCATTTCATTAATTATTTTGTGTTTGACTATTCGTTTTTGTGTTTCACTTTTTTTGTTGTGCTTTGTTCTTTGTCATTGTCATTTGTCCGTCTAAGCCACTGTAATAAAGTCCACACGGTAGCATTTTTCATTACATCTAATTCCTGTATTAATGCCTTAAATCCAAAGTGAGTCTTTTTCCACTCACTTAAGAAAAGTGAAAGCAGTGATCAAGTTGCCAAGAACTGGGTCAGGGGACTCTTCGGCAAAAGCAAACATCATCAAAAAACATTTGGCCCAGATTTAGCAAATCCCAGGAAACATAAAGCCTAATAGGAAGTTAACAGTCATCTCCAACTGCTCTCCACAGTGACATATTGTACAAAAGAAGAAGAGTCTTAGATAAGGTTTGGAAAAAGAAGTAAATCCTCAAAATAAAGCTGACAAAGTGCAGTTTATGCCATGTAATGTGGAACAAACAGGCTCCAAAAGGTCTTAAAAGGTAAAAGTGTGTGACGTTGTGCCCTCTAGTGGTAAAAGTCTAAAAAGTCCAATGGCATTAGACCTTGATGTAGAAGCCAAACAATGTGCACAAATAAAAGTGGGCTTACTTCAAAATAAAAGACACTTAAGTTGAGGTGAAAATAGAAATAATACTTGAGCAAGAATATTTAATGTATTCAGGATTTATTGCACACTTAATGAGAACTAAATAATGGAGTCAGAACATGTGCCCAAAAGAAAATATAATATTAATGGCAGAACAAAATCACTGCACTAACTCCTAATGTTTTGAACTAATGGATTTCTTTTCATTTTCAGCTACGGTTCAGCACAAACACATTTCTGTCAAAAACAGATTGTGCAGTGTGAGGTCGAATCTAGTAAATACACTGTCTCTTCTCTGTAAACCCAGATTGAGTCTGTGATCTTATCGTGAAGCGTGACTTTAATTGCAGCAGACTTCAACACTTCCAGACAGGCACTTCCAGTATATCCATCTGATTCTAACTAAATAAACATAGCACTCACATTTAGACAAGAATCTACACGAGTATTTGTGAATATACAGAGGAAAACTGGCACTGGAAATGTGTTGTGATCTCTCTGGTGTAGAAAACACAAGCAGGAAGTCCAAATGTATTATTAATGCCAATGCGCTACAGTTTTTGCATTTGTGGTAAACTGCAACATGATCTTTCCTCTTTAGAAACCCATTTGCACCAATTAGAAGCATTCCCACTCAACTTAATATAACAGGCTCTAAATGGAGGAATTAGTCAGCCTTTGTTTTGCTTTATTTCTTCAGTCAGATATCAACTTGAATAGTGTCTGGTAAAAATAAAAGACCAAATATTACATTACATACTATAAAACCTGACTTGGAAGTAAGTATGTGCAGTCATTTAATGGAAAAGTTAAAGGCAATTTTCAAGGTACAACAGGCCATATTACATTTCAGATTATGTTACGGTCTTCTATGTGATGGACTTTTTTGTTTTTATCTCAAAATCATCGTCCATCAATCAGACTTTGATGCGTTAAAAAGAAAAAAAAAGTCACCCATTTAGTTTTAAATTAGAAGTTCAATGTTGATTCAGCTCTTGCTTTGACAAGTGGAAGTTAGTCCAAATGTGTGTATTTCTTTATATCAATTTATTACTGTGTCAAAGCACATTAAAATATTGCAGGCAATATTGTTATTGCAATATTTGAAATAGTCATCGTATATTTAATGTTTTTCCTATATGGTAAAGGCCTAGTACGATGTAAGCTATGATTATGTTAGTAACCTCACATTTTGTTTTTTATGTTTAACTTTTTTTTTTTTTTTTGTAAAATTTTTTGTTCAGCAAATTTTAGCACTGGGTTTAAACACCTTTTTTCTATATACTGTAAGTGTGCACTGTACTACACCTTTTGCTTTAAATTGCCCCCAGGACAAAAAAACGTTACTAAATTGATTTGTACTTAATGGAGGTGATTTAAATTTCTCTGTGTCGAGCAAACACACTGATATTATGTGGTTAGTTGGGCTAATACTGCATGTATGCAGCTGTATGGCTTTGTAATACATGTGAAAAATATCTAAAAAACAACTGAGGATGCTATCCAGAGCATGTTCATCACATCAGGTATTAGTTTGGAAACTAAAGCAGTGGAGTAAAAGACACACAACATGGTGGATGCCACACTGAATAACATAGACCATCCACTGCTTTGGGCTTTTGAAAAAGAGAGAGCAGCCAGTGGACGTCTGAGATCAGTGAGCTGCAGGACAGAATGCCTTAAGAACTCATTCTTCCCATCTGCCATAAGACTGTACAATCAATCAGTCTGTGGAAGATGAAGACTAAATCAATCAACTGGCTTTTTAGAACACTAAAAATTGATTTCCCTTGTTGATCAATAAAGTTATATTGAATTGAATTAAAGTTAATTAAATCCTCATCGCCTCATGTCCTTAAAATGAGGTAATTTTGTTAGCTAAACAACATGTGCAGATGATACATTAGATATTTATTTTGTCACTCAATATGTGTTTTAAAAATCCTAATACAATGTCAGATACATAATGAGGTGAACACATTGTGCATTAGTATCTGTTACCATTAATAAAAGGTTTAACTTTAAAGTGACAACAACAAAGTAGAAAAGAAAACAACTGTTCATAGATAAGACAAGCCTCTACAGAAATACGTCTTTGAGAAAAAATGCTTTGTGTTGATCCCTGTTGTCTTTCTCTATTACAAAAACAGATGGGATGGATTCAGGTCTCCTAGCAACCATATGTTCCATCTAGCCACATGCTTAATGTCTGCTGTCTTTCTTATATTACTTTTCAAGATCTAAACAAAAACACCCTCATACTAAATCTCTTTTTCAGGGATTGCTTGGTCTATACGGCCCATTAAATACGTTATAGCCTAAAATAATTAAATGTACATGCATGTTTTTACAGCACTGGGCCATGTTCAAGTATTTTCTTGTGACTGGGTGTCTTTATATTCTAAAATGTTTAGGTTGAATACCTTTTGCCTATGTACATACCTAAGCGCATACTTATTTGACTTCAAATTACATTTACCATGTCTTGAAGAAAATCCAGCATTGTTACTGTTAACAGCAACAATGCACTTTTTTGTTTTGTCTTTAATTCTATTAATCTCTTAAATTGAAGGAGACAGACCCATAACCCTCTACTGCAGGGAACAGAGTCCCCTCTAAAGGCAAGTTTGAACTCTCATTTCAAAAATTACATTTAAATGATCTCATTAGAAAAAAAAAATTGATCATGCTCAAATTTGTAATAAAGCATATTTTCTTGGCTTGTGCCTCACACCTTACAGCATGCAACTGAAACACAAGGACACTTATAATCATCAGCAAAGGTTTTTAAACTTTTTTTCAACAATTACCCACAGGAAATGGACGCAGACTTTTTATGGTCAAAAAAAGCTTGACAGAGCTATTGCGTCTGATAGTGAGGTGGACTGGATGGTGATGGCTGATAAGATGGAAGATGCAAGTTTTCATCGATTTTCCAATTATTTACAAATAATTTGTGCTGTTGCCAACAATTTTAAAGAAAGTGTACAAAATGAATTTATAGTGCTTCATCTCTGCTCAGTTCATTGATATGACCTCAGCTGGCCCCGTCTGTGCTCCATGCCCGACCCATTAAGTTTCATAGTTATATTTTCCAAAAATGACCCGAGTGAACTCATCACTGGCTACGGCAAGACCGAGGCATTATCTGGTTGTCCTGGATGCACACTGCAATAGAGGCATGATATAAAATATAAACATTAATCGTTAAACAAAGAAGTCTATAACTGTAAATTATCAGTGTGCCTTTAAAATATATTCAAATTTCACTTACTAAAACAGATTTTCAAATTCTTAGATGTATTCTTAAAATTTATAAAATATTATTAAATCTTTAAAAATATTTTTTTAAATATGAAGTTGATTCCTGCATACTTGAGAAAAACATATGATTAAAGGATATTTTCATTTGATTTTTACACATTTTTATTGTAATTGTATCGGTCATTATATATCTACACGTTTAAATTTACGCGCGCTTTTTCCTTATTTGCGCACATTTTACGCAGCCAACGATGAATCTCGCCGCTCACTTTGACGCCTCTAACAGACGAGAGCGGAGAGAAGGGGAGGGCAGTGGGCAGCGTGACATGTCATTAACTTGGAGCGTCCGCACTTTTGAAGGAGGATGAGTATAAGACAGGCTGCTCTTCTCTGTGACAGCAGCAGCCCGGAGCTCTTCATCTGGATGGAACGAACCCAACGCACAGCAACAGGTTCCGAGGTAAACTTTCTCTTACTTCCGCTCTTCACGACGGAGTTACGCGGTAATTCCACTCTGTGTGGTATGGATTGTGTACTTTAGATGAGGCGTTCAGCAGAAATTGTTGCAAGTCAAACACGAGATAATCACATCAGTTTGGTGTTATTAACAGTCAATTTTTGAGATATTTTTGTACTTTGGTTGAATATTTGGACGTTTAGGTCAAGTCAATAAACGAGAAATTTACCTTGATTATGATAATGAACAATTACTTCATTATAACTCTAATTATAGACGTTTATAACTAACATAAAATAGATTTATAATAACAGTAATCTTAATTGTAATATATTCAAACTAAGATTATTCATATACTTTATATATAATCATAAAATATGTGTGCATATCTTTTGATGTTTAAAAGACACAGTTGAACTATTTATCAGTATGGAATACCTCAAATGACCCCTTCATTTATAATAAATCCTTATTGTATCATATATTCCTGGAATAAAATAGTCATAATAGGTGGAATTAAGCCAAGCTTAATGTCAGTTTTTGGACTATTTTTTCAATGAATTGCTTAGCCTTAATGATTTCCAAAAATACTTTGTGTTAATTGGACTGAAATGTGAAATTTGATAATGAAATGTGAAATTGTCTCCTTTAAATCATAAGGTTCTATCTTCATTCTTAAGTTATCTAAAGACTTCACTTAAAAACGTATAATTTCAATGAATGATATGAAAATGTGAAAAAAAAAAAATTACAAACAGGCTGCACACTGTCAGATGATGAATTAAACAATTATGAGTTGTAATTTATGACAGCACACTTTTGAATTGGAAAGGACTTAACCTCCCTCTGTCACTCTGTTTTTAATTCTTACATTCTCGTCTATGTGAAAAAGGTTAGTACCCCCTCTAATCTGCCTCTAGGGGGTTGAGATAAGGTAAAGACAATTTTAGGAAGACAACATGTAACCTGTTTTACCATGACATTATTTCAGTTCAGTTTCTGGTAAATGTATTGGGAAAGTACAGTGAAATGTCTTGTGCTGTGCCCAAAATGTACCATAATACCACAAGTTGACTTCAGGCAGATGTACAAAAGTAAAAATTAATAGTTACATCAGAAAAATTGGGTCACTTCAGCTTTTGTTTTAGTTGTTTTTTGTCTGGATGTACAGGTCAGATAATTCTGTTAGTGGCCTCGAGGAGGTGTCCTAAAGATGTCCTTCAGAGTGAGATACATCACCTTAACAGAAAAGAAAAAGCTAAGTAAGTTACAGCCAGGTGCTGTAATTATCAGGCCTTGATAAGTGGACATCAGCAGGTGTGCAGACCTCTGTAAAAGCAGGGGTTTTGGGAGTTTGGTGCGTGGAAGTGTGTTTTTTCCATGACTGTATTTCAGGCTTGTGCTAAAGAAGCTTCTTTTATTTGGGTTGAGAAAAACTGGGAGTAGGGCTATAGTGTAAAAGAGATCAAGTGTTCTGTTGTCTCTTGTAGGACAATTGCCTTTCAGCATAAAGTTGGTACATTTTGAGCTTAGCTTGACATAAGTGAAATCACTTGAAGAGATGGTGAGGGCTTTAGGATGCTGGGTCTGTAACCTGGAAAAAGTTCTGCTGATGGTGTCACAGGTATGGGGCTTTTCCACTGACAGTACTCGCCTCACCTTGTCTCGCCTCGACTCTGTTTGGTTCAGTTTGAGACATTTTCCCTTTCAGTTGAGTACGTCATTGTACCACCTGAATGTGGCTGGGTTATTCCAGTGCGGCAGCACAAACCAACAGTACATGCTTAAGATGCAACACCAAAACAAAAACTATGGAGGACATCGAGTCAGCTGTTACACTTACCAATTAACACATACCATTCTCCATCATGGACTCGAGCAAAGCCATGGCCGAGTCAAGGCCACCCTGCCTTTGCTCACCGGGCGGTGCCCATAAATAGCATCCATCAGGTCGAAACACTTTCAGCTTTTTCGGTTACACCCAATCCAGCCGTGGTCCTTAATAGTTTTTTTAGCTTCTCCTGACATTGTTGTAGAGTCCGGTGGTACTGGTGAGCGGCCAACAAATGGGTGATTTCCTTGTAAACCCTCTAATTGTGGGTCGCTCCATCTAGTTCCCTCTGAATTTCTTCATCGGCCACTACGCAGAGAAATGACTGTATCTTATCATATGACCATGGTATTGATTTTTGCTGACTATCCATATTTTTTTTTTTGTGGAAAGAAAGTCAGTAGAAAAACTCAAGTAATGTCTGTTATGGTTCATGGTTTAATGTAAACTGTAACCACGATGACATGTGAGAACTCTGGGGTTATGTGGTGCATTCATGTGGTCCTCGTGAACTCAGAGTATCCAAGTTAGGAAGTCGACTTCAGTGTGTTCACGTGACTTCGGCTCGGAAAGTTGGTGCTGAAACAGGATAGCAATATTTCACTCATTTCCAGACTAATGTGCTAATGTATTTGTTAAATGAATGAATACAGTCAAAGTAGCATTAAAAATAAAAAAGAAGTTGGTAACAATGTACACTGAAACAACTGTGTGCCTTAATACTGAATACAGTCTGAATAACCCTATACGGACAAAAAACAAACAAACAAGTCATACTATAATGGTACAAGTTATTAATGTGCAAAACGGTTAGTATGAGATATTTTTAAATTACTTAAATAGCTAAAATATCTTACTATTGACAAAATATTTGCTCTCCTCTGCCATTTTGATGATGATGCGAATGATGTCAACACAGAATCTTGTGCAGCCCCAACTTATCCTAGTTTCCGAGCTGTTGTTCCGACTTGAGCAGGCGTTCATTTGCATTTTTCAACTCGGAAAAACGTTTTCCCAAGTTCCCGAGGACCACATAAATGCACCTTCAGTCTCACTGCCAACAGCTCTACAGATCTCAGCTATTTAACTCCTTCCTCATGTATTTCATTTAAGGTCCTTTCTTTCATTAACATTGCAAAACTACAAAGGAAAATTATTAACCAATTCCTAAAAATCTTTTCCAACATCCTTTTGTCAAATCACTTCTGTATATTATCCAGAACATGTTTATTTTTATGGTTGAACTGTTTAGAATGCGGTGTTTTTGAAGTTTCTGTGCCTTGTGTGACACATCAAAGCAGTGACTGAACCCTGACCACACTCCTCCTCTGTCTTGTCTCGTTATCTCTCAGCTCAGACTCTGATGTGCTGCAGCCATGTCACAGCTGTATTACAGAAAAGCCGACAACTCTTCGTACCGCGACCGCATCCCTCTGCGCATAATCCGCGCCGAGGCCGAGCTGTCGGCGCTGGAAAAGGCCTACCTGGGGGCCGTGGAGAAGGGGGACTACGCCACCGTGAAGCAGGCCCTGGAGGAGGCCGAGATCTACTTCAGGATCAACATTAACTGCGTGGACCCCCTGGGACGCACGGCTCTGCTCATCGCCATCGAGAACGAAAACCTGGAGATCATCGAGCTGCTGCTGAGCTACAACGTACATGTGGGGGACGCGCTGCTGCACGCCATCCGCAAAGAGGTGGTGGGGGCCGTGGAGCTGCTGCTGAACCACAAGAAACCACGCGGGGAGCATCAGGTTATGATTACATACAGTACAGTAGATGTTAAATGGTGTGACGTCCCACTAAAACTCATTGAGATTCACTGTTGGTCAAGATTCACTATTGTTTATTGCTGTTTTTGTGTGTGTCCATCTCTAAAAACACAATGATAAAAGAAAATGCATTTTGGGTCAGTTATTAGGCCTTATTTTAAGTTTGTTTAAGTGTCTATGTCCATATAAGGGCATTGAATCATTTAAAAAAAAACTTGATTCGGGGGATTGTCCATCAACAAAACAAAATGAGTAGAGGGTAAATGTGCAGCACTGAGGAGGTACACTTGAGCTAGCAGCACCATCTAGTGTGTTTCTTGAGAAAAGTATTGCTTTTGATGTTTGGTCCTCAGTTTAAAAGTACAGTTCTGAACACCAGGTGGACCGGGGCTTTTTCAGTTGGACCAAACTAAATGCATTGCTTTCTGTTTCAGTGTGTAGTAAACGGAGCGGACTATACCATTTTTGTAGTTGGTCCTGTGTTGTGAAAGAATACTGAGATGCACTGCCTCGCTGTATCTGCTGAAGCTGTTACAGTTCAGTTGGTTTAAATCTGTTTCTGACACTACAGTTTAGAGGGAACACATGTTTCTTTTTGAATCCGCTGAAGCAGGCTCTTGTAGCAGTTTGTGTCTACATGCACACTGGTGGTGCAGATTTCTGTGTGCTAGATATGCTATTCCATGTCACTTTAGAGGCAGCAATTCTTGTGTTTTTTCTTTGTTATTTTCTGGCCACCAGTTACAACAGTCAGAGGCTTTGATGTCAGACTGTGGGCGTCTTTACAAAGGTTTGACAAGAAGTCATTTTCTTCAGCTTCTGTATGTGTCATTCTGAGTTGGTGACATCTTTGTAAATTAGCCGGGGTTCTCACTGTTTTACACAGTATTATGTGAAAAAGGCAGAAAAACAAAAGGAGTGGCTGCTAGGAACAATATGATGCAACTGAACCACAAGCCATTAGCAGTGATCTGGCAACATGATCACAGAGCTGCCATTAAATTAGACCAATGTCCACAGACTCTGTCAGGGCTAGTTTTGAATCTTGTGGAAGAAGACATGATAACATGAAAAAATGGCTGTCATTTACCTTGTACAGGCTGGACAGGCTTTTTCTTTGGTATTTTTGTAATGTTTAAAACCTGTGTGACTTTTTGGACAAGTAGAAATAGCTTGAAGAAGTACTTGTGTGTCTAATCTGAAAGTAATTTCAAGATACATTTTGGTTGACACAAAATGGTAACAGGACTTTAGGCAGAGCACCAAAACTTTTTCACTTCCGTTGCCTAGCCACAAAACACATCAATTAAATATAATTTTGCCTTTTTTTTTCAATCCAAACAGCAGTGTGCTCAACAATTGCTCCAGTATTTTTTCATCTTTCCCCCGTCTCTTCTTTGTGACAGGTTCCAGCAATGCTATTGGACAAACAGTTCTCAGACTTCACTCCAGACATCACTCCCATCATCCTGGCAGCTCACACTAACAATTACGAGATCATCAAACTGCTGGTGCAGCGCGGTGTTTCAATCCCACAGCCTCACGACGTGCGATGTAACTGTGTGGAGTGCATGTCCAGCTCAGATGTGGACGGCCTTCGACACTCTCGCTCCCGTCTCAACATCTACAAAGCACTAGCCAGTCCATCTCTCATCGCTCTGTCCAGTGAAGACCCATTCCTCACAGCTTTCCAGCTCAGCTGGGAGCTGAAAGAACTCAGCACAGTGGAGAATGAGTTCAAGTCTGAGTACGAGGAGCTGTCCCGAATGTGTAAACAATTTGCAAAGGATCTGTTGGATCAGACCCGGAGTTCGAAAGAACTTCAGATAATACTTAACTATCGGGACAATGTCAACCCTCTGCTCGATGAGAACAACAATGATCTGGCTCGACTCAAGCTGGCCATTAAATACAGCCAGAAGGAGGTAATGCACACTGACACACACAGTGTATGAAACCATGATTAAAGTACCATATCTTTAAGAAGTCACACTGAAGTGATGAAAGGCACAGTCTTAGAGACATGGAACAGGAAAGTTAGTTTGTGGAGCAGTGAGAGAACTGAGGATGATCCTGTGTGAAAGTCTATCATTCTTTTTCTTTTCTTTACAAAGAATTGGTCTGGTCCCTGTCTGTTTGAGTTGCACTACCTCTAAATGTAATTGGATAGATGGACAACCAACAATTTTAGATAAACGGTTATGATTGGTCAGGTAGAATTGATTCTGTGGAATTTGGTTTGAATGGGAGAGGTTCCAGCATAGACATTATATAGGTAGATGCTGCATTGGTTGTTGGAGAGTATGAGTGGTGCCGCCATATTTGACCGGACCCACTGACAGTACATCAATGACCGGGCCAGTCAGCTGATTGAGGAGGTAAATAAGCAGTGTTAGGTCACAACTGAATTTTGCGCTTGCTGTCTCTCAAAAAGAAGATGCCAGAGTCCTGTGCAGCTGCTCCAACCTGTGCACAGTCCAGAGCAGGGAATTACATCCATTAGTAAGATTTGCCATTTGGTTGTACTTTTGACTGTTATGACATTTGGCAGTTGTAAAACCATGACAACGTTATAGTGTATTTTATCAAAAATTCTCCTTGTACTTGTCTGGTCCAAAATGGCTGCGCCACACTGATGTATTGTGGTAATGGGCTGAAGCTGCCAATGTGGACGAATATAATGTCTATGGGTTCCTTACCCACTACACTACACTACACCTACCAACATTATAAATCTAGAATGATTTGACAATGTTAAATAACATATATCAACACAAAAAGACAACACGCATCATCCGGAGATTAAAACCAAGAGCAGAGCTGAGGCGAGCTCTAAATGGCTGAGGGAGGGTGGAGCTGTCCTTTGGGAGTTTAGAACAACATGTAATTGCCACTGGCTCTTAGCAGTGCATTAAATGCTGTCTCAGACAGTCCCTCGGTGATCCCATAATTAGGGATAATGATGGAATAAGTGATGGCCATTTCCGTGAAACACTAACTCATCATATTTTAATTAGGGAAGCACCCTCTTTTACTGTCTTTTAAAATCTTTGGAGATTTGTCCCATGAATACAATGGGACTGGGCAGTAAAATATAGAAAAGTATTAGGCAAAGGCATAAATATGTAAATCATGTTTTAGTATGATCAACCAGTCAGTATATTCCTCCATTAGGAATGTGTGATTTGCAGCATTTGTGTGGATTTGGTAATCATAAGTCATTATACATGCATGTAAATTTAAAGAACTACCTAAAAGAAAATGATTATATTATTTATTAGTCATAGCAGTAAGGGCTAAGGGCAGAAAGTTTCTCATCTCTGACTTAGTTGAGAGTCGGGCAGTTGGCAGGGTGAGAACACAAGGCCAGTGTGACTTTTAGCAACTCTGTGTTTTACACTGAGTCACCAACTCAAATGAAGAGAGTGACTATCAGAGGGAAATAATGCATCCAGTTACATTTGAATGTACAGTATACCCATATTTTGATTAACAATACAGTTAGAGTTGTTCAATTATGGGCAAAATGATAAACAATATTTTAGTCAAAAGCCTAAAGAAAAAAAGCTTGCATTCAAGACTTGCCATTAATGCAGGCTCAAGTGTGGCTTGCCTGTATTCATTGTACAGAACTACATCGGACTGATCACTGCATCCACATTTAGACGCTTTTCACAGTAAAAATGAGATGAAATTAGATAAATAAATATCTGATTAGTTTTTTCTCAATAAAGCAATAGGTTTTTGTCAAAAAAAAAAAAAAAAAGATTGCTACTTTTTTTCTTGTAAAAAACAGAGCATTTTGGCAATAAATATATGTTGGGTTTTTTTTTACTTAGTTGAATGCAATACGGTTCCGTAACCTGAACTCCAGATACTCTAGATTAGGGCGGCACAACATTAGAAAAACATGAGTTATGTGATAACTGTTCTAAATATTGTGATAACGAGCAGCAATATGTAAATTCTCTTTGACAAAAAATGTTTAATTAGAAAATAGAATAAAAAATACAAGGCTCCACTTGTCAAAGCAAGAGCTAAATCAGTACTAAAGACTGACCCAGGACTAAGCCAAGACGAAAAAATGTCTGAACTAGGACTAAATGTTGGAATGAAGCATTCTTTCTCATTTAAATACACCACAATTTGATTTAATGCTCTGCTTGGACGATGAATTTTAGCAAAAAGTAAATGTCGATCACATAGAAGACCCTAACGTTATTGCGATAGAACTCATTCTTATACAAATATTGGGACAATGATAAATTTGCTATATATTGTGTAGCCCTACAGTTCAATGCCTAGTCTCTTCAGAAAAAGATGTCACGGCTGCACTTTTAACCTAGATACTGCATATTTATCGCTTTGATCCTGGATGTTTCATTTACACAAGAATTTTTTTTAACATACTTTCTTTTATTATTTTTACTTGAGCACATTGATTTTAGAGGAAAACATTTCCAGTATAGGGCTGGACAGTTTGTGTTAATGTGATACATGATATATTTGTGTTATATTTTGCAGCCCTAAAACTCACTGACCACAAACTGATGAGCACTTAACATCATTCTATGAATTGATTTCACTGGAAGAAGCTTGCCTCTCTTTATCTTTTCTTCTCTTTTTCATCACCACATGTTTTAGCTTTTTTTTCTGATGCAAGCTTTTTATGAATTTTAAATAGCCTTTTGATATTTTGGCATGAAAAGAAAAAGACAGACACCTGCTCTGGCCTAGTTTCACCAAATTAAATGATGAAATATTGTTCCATTTGGGCACATCTTTTTACAACTGTAAGTAAAGATATTGAAGAAATGTGTGCACTATATTATATATTACATTATAATGTGTATTTAAATGGTACAGAAAGATCGGAGGAGGATTAAAACAGCACCCAATAGCAGCCCTATGTTGCTGCATTTTAAATAGAACTGATTAGGATCAAATTGCCATAAACTAATTAAAACTGAAATGTTGAGACATGAGGACAGCGGTCATCTTCAGCTTCCAAAAACATCTACTGATTACATGGAAGAAAATATCTGCTCCGTCCAGATGCCACTTTTACCCTCTGGCCACGTTACGTCACGTCGACATCTGACAAGGACACGTATGGGGCATTAAAGATGGAAGATAAGGCGGTGAAAGATGCCCTCATCACCCGCAGACTGTGCTATAGTAATATAATGGCTCTCCATTCAGCCCTAACTCTATTAAAGTGGAATTAACTTCTATCATCTTCTCCAGATGTCCAGCAGATGTTTGTATCACGACTCAATGGGCAGAGGAAACTGATGTGTGGAGGAAACTGATTTGACATATACTGGCAAAAACATTCAGAAAGGAGTTGCTTATTTTAAATGACTTTTTAGATTAAAAACATTACATACTTCATTGTATGTGGATGATGGAAACTGTGATTTGTTACAAGTTGCACAAAAAATGAGGTCTTTCATCAGCTTTAGTGAAAGATAAGCACTTGAGCTATCTTATATATCTGATATATGTAAGGTAAATATATATGTGAGGTATTTCATTCAGCCCAGAATCATATGTACCGACTTCAGAGATAAAAACCTCAAAAAAAGTGATCAGACGTGGTCATTGATAACATCTGAAAATTGCTCTAAATTGTAAATTAAAATGTAGTAATGTTTGACCAAAAATAAATAAATAAAAATCACACATGCAGCCCATTTTAACATTGAAAAGTTTTCATTTTTTTTTGCAATAGTCCATTTTTCTTTGTCTAATGTTCCTGTTGAGCGTAAGGTTAACAAACACTGCCTAAAGGTTTAATGGTTCATTTCCTCTTTTGTACTGTTTTTTTCTGTTGGCAAGAAAACATATATTCAGTATAACGTTAAGGTAGTGAATATTGATGTGAAAATGGCTATGCACCAAGTCAAAAAAAAACATTTGATTTAATTACAGTAGTAAAGGGAATAAGTAACACTTAACAATAAACAGAATATCTTCAAGTATTGTAGATAGTGTTTAAAATAGTAAAATGTAAGTAGTACAGATAAACCAGATAATCTTAGTTGTTATAATCCCTGGGGTTCTTACTGTCCACTACAGCTCTGTTCTAGATGAATGTGATGTTAATAGCTACAATATTTTTGCAAGGCTTCAAACACTGAATAGCTCTGTGTGAACATGCAAACACATTTTCAATCATTTCAGGTATTACAAACTAAACAGTCTGTATTTTTTGTAAGTAGAGAGATTAGATTTTTATGTTTAATACCCAGCAAAATAAAAAAAGTCATTAAACATAATATAATATGCCATATAACCTACTAAAAATCTCTACTAAAAATCAAAAGAATAGAAGAAGCTCCTCATTGTGCGGGAGATTTGGGGTTGAATTACCTGAGGACCAACTCCAGCCAAACCTTTGTACTGGTTCCAAGCCCAGATAATATAATAATACATATTTATTGATCTTGAATTATTATGAATCATTGTCTCTGTGCTCTCGTCTCAGTTCGTGGCTCAGCCCAACTGTCAGCAGCTGCTGGCGTCCCGCTGGTACGACGAGCTGCCGGGCTGGAGGAGGCGCCACTGGGCCGTCAAGCTCGTCATATGCATCTTCATCGGCATCTTGTTTCCAGTCCTGTCCATCTTATACCTGGTCTCTCCCAAAAGCCGCTACGGCCTGTTCATCCGGAAACCCTTCATCAAGTTCATCTGCCACACCACGTCCTACCTGACCTTCCTCTTCCTGCTCTTCCTGGCCTCGCAGCACATCGCCTCTGCAGACCCGGACTTCCAGGGCCCGGTGCCTACAGCTGTGGAGTGGATGATCCTGCCCTGGGTGCTCGGTAACACACACATACACACATACAGCCTGTGGGATCTACATTAGGATCGACCCCACCAGATGTCACTGTAGGGCAACTCGATCAACAGAATGATTCATATGAACATGTTTTGATGTTTGATCAGATCACCCACTGCCCTGATTAAAACTTGTGATTGCCTTCAGCTTAAGTTACACACCACATTGTCTCTTCTTTCAGTTTTGATCCAGAGATGCAACAAAATGATGCACATACACATTTAATGTACTATATTGTCTGTGTTCGTCCAATATGTGACCCTGTTTCCTTTGTTATTAAACCTGACCCTCAGTGTAATATCACATTAACCGTGTGCTAACCTTATACAGGGTTCATATGGACAGAGATCAAACAGATGTGGGACAGTGGTTTAGATGACTACGTGGATGACTGGTGGAACCTGATGGACTTCATCATGAACTCCTTGTATCTGGCAACTATTTCACTCAAGATTGTCGCCTATGCAAAGGTATTATTAGTATATGTTAAATTGCACAAATTGTTTGTAGAAATGATGGTAATTCTGCATCATGAAGTATTAAAATCATGCTTATAATGTAATAGAATTAAATAGAATTATGTGCTAAATGCCTGTTGGATTATAGTGTGACTGTAGTTTTAAGGATTAATAACATATACAACCTTGTGACCTTTGTTGTCACTATATATGATGCTCACTGTTTTTACAATGATTACTGATGATGCTTTGATATGATTTACTGTAATGCATTTCTGTCATTATAAAGTATTAGTTCATTTTAACTAGTTTGTACAGAATATTTCACATTTAAAATTGGCCAAGATCTGATCTGATTTGATCAAATTAAATGTAAACAGCTCAAATCAAATGGATTTTGCTCAAATCAAATGGATTTTTGCTACTTGCACATACAGCGCAAGACTTTCACCACCAAAAAAGGCATCTCAGATGTGGCAGATTTTCTCAGCAGGACAGTAAAATCCCCCATGGAGGAAAATCAACCAAAGTTGAGGGCTGACTTTGGATAGTTGGATGTAATAAGGCACAAGTTATTTGTTGTTTTTTGTTAGGCATTTTGTTGTCTTTGATTATTATCTTAGTTTTACCACCTCCTTAAAAGTAATTTTAAAATAGGCTTCTGTATTTTTAAGAATAGTGAATTTATTAAGGTTTGGTGATCGGTATTGGCCGATAATAATTTCAGTGATCGGTGATTGGCCTCAAAAATCTTGATCAGAGCACCAGTAGCTTTTATGTGCACAATCAAGAGCTTTTGGATTTGCACTAATTGCATTTTCAGTAACAAGTTAATAGAACCTTGAAACAGGGAACATGAGATAATGTAAAGGTACTTTCAAAGCAGTAAGTAAGTAAATACAGTTGTTTATCTGTGCAGATTGCAAGATTTGTGAGTTCAGAAACCCATCTAAAGTATCTGCTCTTTATCTTCGCTTGCTGTGGAAGTCCAAGATCAGGTTAAAGATTTGTGGCAGTGGCAGCAGAATTGAGTTGTGTAACACTTTTGAACTCAAACCTATCACTGATACCATCAATAACAATATTAGTAGCCAGCAAAATTCATAGTTCTATATTTGACAAGAAAAATAATGTATGAATCCTCATCATATACTATGTGATTTTATAAAAGCCTCAATAATTCAACAAAAAAGTGATGAACATAATGCACATTTTTGCCTTAGTGGAACAAAAAAGTTGAAAAGGTTCTCTGATGTAAACCATGTGTGTTTCTGCTCAACAGTACAGTGGTAAAAAACCCAGACACACCTGGGAGATGTGGCACCCCACGTTGGTCGCCGAGGCGCTGTTTGCCATCGCCAACATCTTCAGCTCTTTGCGTCTCATCAGCCTCTTCACGGCCAACTCCCACCTGGGCCCGCTGCAGATCTCGCTGGGCCGCATGCTGCTGGACATCCTCAAGTTCCTCTTTATCTACTGCCTGGTGCTGCTCGCCTTCGCCAACGGACTCAACCAGCTCTACTTCTACTACGAGACCACAGAGGAGAACAGCTGCAAGGGCATCCGCTGCACTCACCAAAACAACGCTTTCTCCACGCAAGTAGAAATGAAATATATAAACTTTCTAAAGCTGGAGTATGGAGGTTTGGGCTAGAAAAAAACACAGTTGTGTCCAAAGCCTTCATGCATTTTAGTGTTTTATTCCAACCAACCATTACATTTTACAATTAAATACATTAATGACAATAACTTATATATAATGATTAGATTTATATAGTGCTTTTTTGTCAAGTCACGTTTCACAATTAAGTCCAATATTCATTCACTCCACAGTCACACACTGGTGGTGGTAAACCTCTGTAGCCACAACTGCCCTGGGGCAGACTGATAGAGACGTGGCAGCCATTCTGTGCCCACGGCCTCTTTGACCACCACCATATGTACTCACACAATCATACACTAGTGCCACAGACACTAATCTAATAATGTAATCTTTAATCATTTTTCCCAGACCAGTAAAGCCCCTTTTATTTAGCCTAAGGTTGGCCAATGGTAAACAGTGACTGAAATTAGTGTAAAATTTTAACTGGGATTTGACTAAAAGTGCAATTTTTTTACAATTGTTTTGCAACTATATGTCACACTTTGCAATGCCAAGTGAATCAATAGGCTTTGCAAAAATTCATTGCAAAAATAGTGTGACATAAAGGTATATTTTAGTTGGTCTGTAATGCATAAATGTCAGCATAATATAAATATTTAAAAATTAAAATTGAGAATTTCATGCTTCTCTGACTCCAGTGTGAGCCTCGACTTAGACTCTCACTTGTTTTTTGATGACCTGGACTTGTGAACCGATGATTTAGCGTTGGACTTGTGCACAATGACTCAGACTTGGACTCGAGCAGTGGCGAGTTGCGCTCAGTGGTACATCTGTCTGTCTGGGGACTAGAGGGACAAGAAAATGACAATACACAAGAGGTGATACAAACAATAAGCAATCTCTGTTAAAGGATTAATGGTTTCACTGTGGATATAATGGTTGTCCAGTAACAGGAGCACTAGAGATACAAGGAGAAACACAGCTTATATTAGCAAAGGGGAGGGATAGAGCATGTTGAGTAGTGTCAAATTTCAACATAAACCACTGCTCACTTTACACTAAACCACATATGTCAAACTCAAGGCCCGGGGGCCAAATGCGGCCCTTTGCAGTGTTTTATGTGGCCCTTCAAGACATTTGGAAAGTTTATTTTTGGCACTAGATTTTAATGAATTTGATTTTTGCTACAAATTCAACTAAAACCTGTTGAAGTCCAAATAAAACATGTTCAAATCTGACTAAAACCTGTTCAAATCCAATTTAAGCCTGTTCAGATCTGACTAAAACCTGTTCAAGTCCAACTAAAACCTATTCAAATCTAAATAACCTTGTTTAAATCCAACTAAAACCTGCTGAAATCCAACTACAAAGAGTTTCCATAAACAGATGAAATTAAAGTTAAAAGATAACTTGTGTAAGACTAAAATGAAGATGAACTCAAACATTCAAAATTTAATAAAAGCTTCCAAATGTCACCATCTTCGGCCCCTGAAAGGATTCTTATTAACTATGGCGGCCCCTCACCACTTTGAGTTTGACACCACTGCACTAAACCTTTGTGTAAGTGAGTGACAATGAGGACTTGAAGGTGACTTGGACTCAAAAACTCCAACCCAGTAAATGGGTAGGTATCCATTTCAGGTAGACCTATTTATTTTTCTTAAGTAGACTAATACAGAAAGTGTTATAAAAACATTTATTCAACTACAACATTTTACACCTTTACACCTGCACCTTTATAATTAATCTGTTTGTTTGTTTGTTTTCCAGCCGTGTATAATTTGATCTATGGTTGTTGTCTCTTCAGGCTTTTCGAGACACTGCAGTCATTATTCTGGTCTATATTTGGCCTAATCGCTCTTTATGTGACCAACGTGAAAGCGGATCATGAATTCACCGAGTTCGTGGGCAGCACCATGTTCGGAACCTACAACATCATCTCCCTGGTCGTGCTTCTAAACATGCTCATAGCCATGATGAACAACTCCTACCAACACATCGCCGTAAGTAGAAAAAAATACACTCTACTGTCTGATTTAACGATGCTAATTTATCTTATATTCTTCTAAATGTATGCTTTATGGTTCCAGGATCATGCGGACATCGAGTGGAAATTTGCTCGAACCAAATTATGGATGAGCTACTTTGAAGAAGGCGGGACTCTGCCGTCTCCGTTTAATATAATACCCAGCCCCAAGTCAGTGTTTTATCTAATAGGATGGATAAAGACCCATTTGTTTAAGAGGAAAAGCATGAATAGACTGGACACCTTCGAAAGCCTCGGGGTAAGGAGCGTTGAACATTCGTCAACTCAAATTGGGTCAGTCTGAAATGATAATATCTGGAGTTTTAACGTCCTGGAGAAAAATTGGCTTATGTGTTCATTTGTTACAGCTGCGTGCGGCTGAAAATGTCAGATCAAACCGTGAGTATCAGGTAAGAATTGGTTTCAGACTAATCACAATATGCAAGACCTAAAACGCAACGAAAAGCCTGACAGAGATCAGTTGTAGTCACAAAACTGAACTCGTCAGATTTCAGTTTAGATTTAAAATGAGCACAGTGTGGAGTTCCTTAGATTAGTGCCTTGAGCAGAGAAAGCTGACTCACAGTTCACATTCGACACTCCTCGTGTGATGAAGCAGACAGCGCTTAGTGGAACTATGCTATGAACCTGCTTGCTTTAACATTTCTACATGAATTCTAACTGCCAAAACTTCAATTTTGCGGGTTTTAAAAAAAAAGGGGGCCTCCAGCAAAAAGAAAAATGTAATGAAGCTCTGTAACTAATTACATGCACAACACATTTTATGTTATTTTAATTGCATTTTTAAAAGCGAGTGGTAATTGAAGTGTTTTTCTAGGAGGTGATGAAGAACCTGGTGAAGCGCTATGTGGCTGCAATGATCCGGGATGCAAAAACAGATAAGGGACTGACAGAAGAGAATTTCAAGGTAGTATACTATTCTTATACCGAAAAAATAATATACCAACACATGGAGAGTAGTGTGCAGATACCAAGTGCTTATCAGTCAAATGTAATCTGTGACTTGGCACATTGTGTTATGGTTAGGTAATCTTAATCTTACCTTATCTCTATTATAACCAAGGGGGCAGTTTGCCTTACAGCAGGCAGTTTTGGGCTGAAAACAGAAGCTTAATGGCACTGGAACTATGCCTGGATAGCCACTAATAGCGAGGAATGCTGTTATAATGTGGACATACAGCTACTATAGCTTTTTTCTTGCTTAATTAACGATTTTAAATGAAAACCACTTTTGGAATAAGATTTACTGTCCATTTTACAGCTACTGGCGCAAATGTTACTACTGACCATCTGTGAAAAAGGGGAAAAACAACCCTGCAATGTTTTTTCAAATGAACCTTGTCTTATTCCAAGAAGAAAAAAAATGATCAATGCAACAGCTGTTTATGGTTTTAGATACAGTCAGGGAATAAACTGGAAACTTCTTTTTCTGTGTATTGCAGTAGTAAATGGCTATATCAATGTCTTACGCCTCTACACATCAGTGTTTAGATGCTTCTTTCTTCTAGTTAATAACAAAAACCTTTTAACAGTTAAATTTTAAATACATGTATTTCTAAAATTGAAATACAACTTTTTTTGTATTGCCATCATTGTTTTATCAGAGAAACACAAACCCCAGGTGGAAACACAAGCCTCTTTAGGAATCATCTGTATCAAAGTGTCCTG
This sequence comes from Rhyacichthys aspro, assembly GCA_036850595.1. Taxonomy (NCBI): domain Eukaryota; kingdom Metazoa; phylum Chordata; class Actinopteri; order Gobiiformes; family Rhyacichthyidae; genus Rhyacichthys; species Rhyacichthys aspro. The sequence goes on from CM072160.1 coordinate 19,936,680, forward strand.
TACTTACTTGCTGCCTATTTGGATTCTTAAAAATCTGAAATGTTCTCCCTTTCATGTCTTTTTAATTTTTTTACAATAGGAGCTAAAGCAGGACATCTCCAGTTTCCGCTATGAGGTTATAGGAATGATGAAGGGCAAGTCTCCAGGTGGGGCAGGACTTCTCTGCAGCTCCACTTTGGCCTATCCCGGAAACGCCTTCAGATACTCCCCCTATCTGCCCACGGAGGAGACCCAACAAACTCTGAGGGTTTTTGACATGACTAGTAGGGCAGCCAGCACCTCGGAGGGCACTAACCGCTCGTCCAATGGCTGTGCAATACCACTGGGTCCGGAAAAGACGCCCTGCGAGGCGTCCAAAGATCTCTTTAACTCTGGGATTCTACTGAGACCACAGCGATCAAAAAAGACAGAGAAAGTGGTGGTGCAGGTTCTGCAGACGATGGAGAAGGACACTAAGGACACTGAGAGTCCTCCTAGTGAGCACAGTCAAGAGGTGACAAACGGGCCCAAAAAATACAAGAATTAATGTGGAGTGGAAAGGTTAGATGATTGTTACTCAAGATTGATTCTGTTTTATATAATCAGTTTTATACATTATGATATATAGACTGGCTGAATCCTCTTTCCTGATTGGCTGATCATAAGCAACAAAACATCAGACATAGTTTGTGCACCTAGTAGTTTAACACTGACAAAACAACTGATGTGAGATATTCATATTGCAAAATGTTTTAACATAAATATTTCTGGTGATTGACTATGGTCTGAGGGGGTCTGTTCTTTTACTTGAGACCCCAAAGAAGATCAAATTAACTTAATTATTCTGACAATATGTTTGACCATGTCACTGCTTCAGCTTAAAACACTGCCCATTTTTTTTATTCTTTACAGAAATTGCCATTTTCACTCTCTGGGTGATATTACATGATTTTTGGGTCACATCTTATTACATTATTCCTATTTTTGGTTGGTTTAAGGTGCGTTCACACCTGCCGTGTTTGGTGTGGTTCAGACGGACTCTGGTGCGATTGCTTCGTTAGTGCGTTTCACTTGGATAAATATGAATGCTGCCATACAAACCTTGGGGACCACAGAGGAACAGACAAACAAACAGGAAGAGCACCATTAAAACATTTCGTTTTCCCGAGAGCTGAAAAAAAATGAGCCATTGTTTCCTGTTTTGGTGCAAACTAATAAAGCGGACTACAAATGTGAATGCACCCTTAGACTGGACCAGAGTTTGTTAAGAAGTGAACTAAACATTCTTGGTTTGGACCAAGATTCACATGCCACAGTTAAAGCACACAAACATAACACCTCACTGTTTTTTAGAAGAATCATGACAAGTGTAAATTGTCTCTTTTGTGTATTGCATTTTGAACCAAAAATATTGACAGCATTGTATGGCCATTTAATACACTGAGGGCTGTAAATGTATGCACTTATGCCTGATATCTTCAACAGTAAGGTCCTGCTAAAGCCAAACAACTAGGAGAGGCATACCACATACTCTGAAAACATTCAGTTCTTCTATTAAAGGAACATTAACAATTGCTTTAACAAATTCATTAAAAAATTTCTGCAGTAAGGAGTTGGTAAAGTTGTATTTCTACTCTATTAGAAACTAAGCACTTTGTCAGAATTTATTCTTCAATTGTGTGTGCTGGCCTCAGTCACACATAGTACCAGGACTCTGTTTTTTTTTTTTTTTACATATTATTTTTTGGGGGTTTTTTGGCCTTAATTGGTAGATGTCAGTAGCTAGTCAGGAAATGGAGTTAGAAAGAGTCTCTGTTTCTTAATGTACAACACAATAAAGATTGAATGTGCATAAATTACTCAGCATTCAAATTAAATACATTCAGTTAAAACATTTTTTCTCCTTTGCCCCAGTGGCACATTTAACTTTTAGCCATTACTGTCTTTGACTCTTATATGAAACTTGATCTATGTAGTCTTCATGGTACAATTATAGATTGTAATATTTTTAATGTGTGATGTAATTAACCACACGACAGAGTGTGTTAAATTCCCTCTAAGCTTTAGTCACAGCTGCTTAGCACCTGCATTGTGAAACTGTTTTGACTAAATATGCGTTTAATTACAATTTGTCTCAGGAACAGCTGCAGCAACTGTTTCCAACAATGTCATATTTTCACATATTTTTAAATGTTTTGCTCCAACTTTTATGAATTTGGCAAAACCTGATCAACAATTTCCAAGACGAATGCATGGCCTTTCAAAGTGGAGGGTGTCAGCATCTGGTGCATATTGTGATTCCACCTCACACTCCTCCTTCCTACTGCCTGCAAGCACCTACGGTAGCCCTCTTGTCTCTAAACAAACCCTGTGGAATTAGGTCTCATAATGAGTTCAGGATAAACATTTAGTAACAAAATCAATGCTGCTCAGTGTCCTAAAACATCATGCACAGATGTGTGTTGAAAAAAGAAACCTGTGCTTCTTCTCTTGCCGTGTTAAGCTGGCCCACTCACATCATGTATCACAGAGTGGTTAGTGCTCCTGCCTCACAGCAAGAAGATCGTGGGTTCGATTCCCGGGCTGGCTCTCGGTCTCTCTGTGAGGAGTCTGCATATCCTCCCAGTGTTACTGTGGGTTCTCTCCGACCTACTCCCACCGTCCAAAGACATGCATGTTCAGGTGAATTAGTGACTCTTAAATTGTTGCCATCAAAATCAAATTAAGTATAAGTGAGAATCTGGCAGAAAGTTGTTTAATAATTGAGCAACATGAATAGCAAACTTCTTTTAATGAGCATCAAGTGCTTTTTTTCAATTATTTATCATTTTATTTGACAGACTAGAAACAAGGGATAGGACATGGAGGAACCAGTCAGGAATCAACCTATGGCAGTGTTATATGCTGCACTAGGTTAGCCACCAAAGCCACCTGTATATCCATTTTATTAATTTCATTTTTACTTCATATCATAGGTTTATTTCATTAAATCAATAGAACTAATACCAACATATTGAAAAAATATAGTGTATAATTTAAGACAACATACACAAAACATACATGACACAGCTCATGAGAACAGCTATTATTAATAGTCTCAAATTTCATAAATATACTGGATTTTACAGTCTTTGAATATATTACATTTAGATACGTTTTTTTGTTCAGTTTTACAGTTGAGATTGTTCCTTTCTTTTGACTGAAATGTATCATTATATCATTATAATAATGTGATTTTATTGACTCAAATCAGTGTTGCTGCACATCTTGCTAAAGCTAGAAAAGTAATAGTAGAAGAATAGTTTTACAGGAAGAAGAAAGGCCTGGAATTTATTTAAAATGTGTATATTTTCTGGAAAGTTAAAGTGTATTTGGATTGGTAAACCTTGATGTGAAACTCTACTGGCTTCCAAAAACCCATGGAAAATTGAAATTTGAGTTTTGACCCTTTGAGACTGCTGCAGTTTGTGGAGTAGAGAGGAACTGTCTGAATCATTTCAGATGATGAGTTTACATAAACCCTAAGGAATCAAAAATTATGCAATAGAACAGTTATAAATTATATGACCATTAAGGAGATGGAAATGCTGTCTTCAGTTGTCAAGAAAGGTTTGGAAAATAATGACTTGAAGAAAAGAGGGAACCCTGCAAAGGCATGCAGTCCAACCTCACTAGAGATTTATCAAAGATTCAAAAATAGATTTTCTCTTGCCAAAAGAACAATTGAACCAGCTACTGACATGATTATTCATGAATGAAAGACTTCAGATTTGAAGGCACTCAGTGGTGACTTTCTTCGTTTTTTGCAGAGCTAAAGCTCCCTCTAGTGATCAACTCACACACAAACACATGCTATGTAAATTTAGTAGAGATATGGAGGTAAACAATGTATAGAAAAACAAGCATTGTATCTATTCCTTATCCTTAACGTGTTTGTTTCCAGACTGGGAAGGAACATAAGAAATGATTTAAAGTTTTGTAACTCGAAGTATAAAAGTAGCGCTGCATCCAATTATCAATGCGCTGAGTTCACAGGTGCCATTGTTTCCCAACCGTTTTTATCCAAATGTTGATCCAAAAACTGGCAAATTATTGGAATGTTAAAATTGCTAATGTGATCCAGGGAGAGATGCTAGAAGAGCTTGTGTAACAATTGAAAATGTCACAGTCAGGGCTTTTTTTGTGCCATCAGGTTCACAGGAGGATCATGTTTTTGTTTGCTGTCTCTTTCTATCTTCTCTCTGGTTTTGACCTATGCAGCAGTTACTCAAGAGGACTTTAGAAGGTCTAAAGGTAAGTATTCTGCAGCTACATTTTGTCAATTTCACATTACAAGATCATAATCACATATGTGAACAAAAATAATTAAACAAAACATAAAAATGTACACAAATCTAACTAATCTTAATAGAAGCAGCAATCACAATCAGTTTAAAAAACAGCAGTCCTATAAACCTGTAATATGAGAAACCCAGATTCTAATTACTTTTACAACTTTTCATTAACTTTTTCTACACCTATATATCAAAATACATTGGATAACCCTTTAATAGAATTAGCCCAATTGGTCCATCTCCTGCATTGGGCTTTTGCACAACAGAGACCAGCCACAGAACGGAACCACAATAGCTTCTTCCACCCGACTGCCATAAGACTGTAAGACGAAGAATGAATCAATTAATCTGCTATTTTCGTTTTTGGAAGGAAACTCTTTAATTTCTCCTGGGCTACTAACACAGTAAAACTAAATATTTTATTAAACTTTATGCTCCTCCATGGTAATGTACCCCAGACTTTGACGTGGTAGATCGGTGGTTTAAATCTCCTGAGGTGCAACTTCACTCCATACTCATGCTTTTGTGCCGGTCCCAAGCCCCAGAAACTGGGAGGTTTGTGTTGCATGGAGTAAAAACCCGTACTGAACTAAACATCCACATCACGACCCCAGCCAAAAGACACTTTGTACGAAGCTTATACTGTGGTCAAAAAAAAATCTACTCATGGCATCTTCTATATGCGATAAATGTTAGTGTTATTGTACAAAAAACTTGGACTTTTATTATTTTCTTCCAGTTGTCCTATACAGGGTCACCTACTGGACCTTATCCTAGCTGCTGTGGACCTGAGGTTGGACACACTCTGAAAACTCACCAGTTAATTGCAGGGCTAACACTTACACACACTGGTAGATAACCATTCATATTCTCCTTTACTAATACACATTTACAGTAGATTTTCCACCTCACCTAAACATGCTACCCTTTTTTTTCTCTTCATTGTTTTCTTATTCTCAGGACTTTTATTTACCCTCAGTCCCCGGTGTCTGCAGAGAGTAGGAGCCATCCCCCCTTCCACCACTAGATGGAGCAAACTTAGTTCTCTCTCCCAGATCTCTGGCAGTAGTTAAGAGCAGAGATTATGTAACGCTTCTCTGATATCTTTCCAAATGACAAAAGAGTTGCAGCTGCATTTTGAATCCACTTTCCATCTGGTTAGTGCAGACTGTGCTGCTTTTAATAAATGTCCACAATCATCAAGCTTTGTAACAATTAAAAGATTCTCCTCAGTTATTTTTTAGACCATCTCTAGAGTATTTGTGTAACAATTAATATAGTAATCCTATAATCTATGCAACATGTACTACTTATTTCTACTAATTATATATGGTGACTGACTGATTATATTGTTTTTTTTTGTTTGTTTTTTTTTATGAGATATTCTTAATAATGCATATTTTTTTGGAACTTTTTTTTTTTTTTTGCTTTTTTTGCTTGGCCACTTATCTGATTATGTGTGTTATCATAATAGTGAGCTCAGTTTGAATTCCGACCTGGTTAAATTTATAGCCATTTCAGTTCTTTTCTTCCTGTTTCCTGTCTGTCTAAACTATTACTACAAAACAAAAAAAAAAAAAAAACCCCAAATAATATATATATAGGTTTTTTATGAGTCACTTTTCTATATTGCACAACACTGAAGTATATACAATGTAATAAAATGTAATTACAGTTTCACCACAAATTTGTTTTATTGCATATTCCAGGAAGGAGCAAGAAGAAACGTGCTTATATATTTTACAAATGAACAATGACTTTATTGTTTATCCATTCTCTTTCATAAATATATGTCTTTCCAGGTTTGGGGTGGTCCCTCCTTAAATATGCCATACCTCTACAGTGCAGAGAGTCCCAGTATAACCTCCCACCATCCTCCTGGAGAGCCCTGCCTGGAGAGAGTCCCGGTATAAAAGCCCCCACTCACGGAGCTCCCATCACTCTGGGCCTGAGGGGTGAGCTGAGACCACGCACCAGGATGAAGCTCCTGTTTGTGACTGCCTTTGCACTCTGTGTGCTGTCTGCCTTGGACCGGGCCGACTCCTCTGCCTACGATAAGATAGTGGCCCACAGCCGCATCCGGGCCAGGAAGGAGGGGTAAGCATTAGTATTTTATATTATTACTGTATATGTATATGTTTCATTGCTGTTTGCATGGAGTTAGGCTGGATATTGGGTTTCACCAGCATCATTTTAAAATCTGTCTATATAGTCTTTACAGCTCAGTTTTTCCAAGAATATGTTAATAACTCAATGTATAACTATCTAATTCTAAGAGGACATAGTTAATCATTTATATATTACACTTTTTATAAATAGTGAATAAACACTGCAATAATTAAACATATTAGACTGATTGATGATTAACTGATGCACATTACATTTTGTGGGATTTAAAATGCTTATCTAATGTTTAATAGTGTGTATTGCAGTCTCTTGGTTTTGTAAATTGGAAATGAAGAGGAGTTTAATTGCAAAAACACATAACCACTGTTCTTTCTAAGTGTGTATTCTGCAGTGCACATGAAATTTAAATGATAATCATTCATCTCCTAAGGCTTGGTTGTACTTTATGGATTTATGGAGGGGCTGGGTCCTACTCCAGCTGCTTTGTGGTGGGAGGCACTGTCACAGGGCTAACACTTAGAGACATATACAAACACAATGTCACCTGTACATGCATGTCTCTCCAGAGGTATTTCTAAAGACTCTAAGGGCCCTGGACAGGAGTGGCAAATAATAGGGCCATTATGACATGATCTAAAAACTAATGAACACATTAATTCACAGTCATTTATTATTACTACATAAACAAAATATTTAACAGTTGATTCTTACCATTGATTAGTTGCTGAAAGGCAAATATCTGTGGCCATATAATGTTTAAAAAAATGTTGAAATATATGTAATCTGCCATCATTAGGGCCCCCTTTTACCTTAGGGCCCTCGGTAATTGCCCCATTGCTCCGCCCCAGTGTTTGTGGATAAAGGGCTGTATAGAAATGATCATTAAGAAAACAAACATGATTTTGAAGAAGAATTTTTGTTTTTCCAAATTGTCTTGTGTAAATGTACATGAAATGATGAAAGCCTAATTTCTGTCCTGCCTGAAGACAAGTTATTATTCACAGTAGGGTTTTGAGAAGCAGCAGGAGGCCTGTCACATATTTTTTCACATTTGACAGTCAGCTCTGGGGCTGATTGTCACTGAATAATTGCCTTTCATTGAAATCATAAATCTCCACCGAGTGTTTTAACTGAATTTTTCCTCCTCATCAGACCCAACGTGTGCGCCCTGCAGCAAGTTTCAGGGACCAAGAAGAAGTACTTTAGCACTTGCCGCAACTGGTACAAGGGGTCCATCTGTGGAAAGAAAGCGTAAGTGTTTCCTCATGCATCGAACTGTGTTAAAGACACATATTGAAAACTGAATGGTTCTGAAGGATTGCTGCATTTCTCCATAGTGTCTGCTTCCTCTTCTTTATCTAGTCTTGATGGAAACTATTTTTTTCCACAGAGACAGACATCTGTTTTTTGAATAAAACGATCACTTCTAATGAAAAACATGTTTATAGAAGGAGCTCTACATATCAAAAGCCTTACTAAATGATTCTATAAAGCCGGGGTTTTCGGAGCTGGGGGGAAGCCTGGTGATTGGATACCACAGCGGTGAACCACTCATTCCAGAACATGATGTGGCCATAAAACGCCAACTGTACTCCTGAAAGGAAAAGCATTCAGCTCAACAGCTTCAGACAAGCGCACTTTTTTTTTTTTCTTATTGTTCCGACCTCCTCAGCACTTTTTTGTTCAAATATGAACCAAAGCCAGGGCTGTTTTACAATCTCCCACGCTCCCTTTCTGCTCTAATACACGTTTTAATGCGTTTATGGCCATTACCAAGACTTAACATAACCAAACATAACCAAGAAGCTACTTTTTTCTTCCTAAATGATTCTTATTGGACATGTGTTCATGAATAATGTGCTCCAATTAGTGCCATTAGCTCTCCATGAATGTGTTATGAGCATGAGTTGTGAGTAGCACTCTAATCAGGCTTGCTTCTTTTGACACACTTCTCAGTGCATTTGGCAAATACAAATGGATAAAAGAGCCAAAATATTTTTCACTTTTACATTAAAGACGCTTTGTGTTATTAAATGATGAAAGAAATCACTCATAACTCTTTGCATTTGTCTGTCTTGGAAAAATAGACATGTAAAGCACCATAGAACCAAGTGGAAGGAGCCGTTTTGCTTCCATTATTTTGTCATCATCAGACCTATTTTCTACTGGGTTTGTTCATTGGCAACAGCATGTCCCTGCAGAACTACCATATTTATTCACATACTACTACTAAGAATTTTTAAATTGAAATTATAAGTTTGATCATTTGCAATATCATTATCTGAAAGGCCAAAAAAAACCTAAATTCACACTTTCCATAAGATAAAGGTTTTACAGTAAATGGAATAATGCATTTCCAAGGCCAAAATCTGAGCTTTAATATAAAATTGTTGCAGTTTTACACCTTACGGGAGCCCAGCATGGACATTCTGTCATTACAAACATATCTAGTGCAAATAAGTCAGATGATAAGTTTACTTTAAAGGTCATAAATGGCATTTACACAGACGTCCAAAGCCCTCATAAAAGACAATGTTCTTAAAAAAGCAACGTGAATGTACTGGCCCTTTCTTCTTTCTTTTATGAGAACAGTAGCTTAATTTCCAAAGTTAAAACCCCATTTAAATCAGATTTTCTGTCCAACAGATAATATTTATACTATACAGCATCTGCTATAGGTTTACATAGGCAATTACAGAACCAGAACAGTGTGCATTTCATTTATTTTACAGCCAGCTAAGTCAATTTTAGGTTGACACAGTTTTCTGATTACAGTGTATGAACTAATAATCATGTGGCTTTGTTAACAGAGCAGTCCTTTTATAGATCCGCTGACAAGTCCAAAGTTTCCGTTCGCGATGCCAGACTCAAAACCCCTGTGTGGGAGAGTTATAACCCACGTTTTGCTGACTCGGCCCCCGTGGAGGTTGATCTCATCCCAGTTCCTCCAGCTCCATTCATCTCTAACTGTCTGTTCAGCTGTTGGAAGCCATGACCCAGTGCTCTGTCTCTGCATAAACACGTCCCGCCTGAAGACTCAATGTTGGACATGAATCAAAAGCAATTTAAAGTGACTGCTTACTGTCAGTAGATTTTTCACTTCTGTTATCCAAGACTAATATCTAGAGGCGCCTATATTTAACATAGACAATATGACAAGTTGTGACAGCGATTCAAGAGAACTAACTACTGTAAAAATACACCAAAGCAACAATAATATAACCATGAAAGCAAGAACATTCATGCCTATTCCAATGCAAGTTTGCACATGGCCAGAAAAAGTGTGAACTTGAATGAGACATGCAGAGTTTCCGTGTTAACCACATTTCCTTCAGTGTTACAAGGTGCAAGGTTGATTCCCAGTCATTCAACATGTAACGACAAGAGTAAATGAAATATTTTACTCAGGTCCAGCAGCGTGTAATGGGCAACAGTTCCTGATTCTTGTAGCCTTTGGGAATAGAGGCTGCTGTTGGTTATCTCTTGAGCCGATTTAACCACTCTGCGGAGCCTTCTGTTAGCTGCAAAGAATTAATGATAGCAGTGATTATTTTTCCACTCACAGTTCTTTGGTCTTCTCCACTTTGATCATTCAACCAGATTTTCCACATCCACCAGCCTGTACACAGACTGTGATTGTGGTAGATTAGTTCCACCACAGCCGTGCAGTCTGCAAACTTCACAATGTTTGCTTGGTATTGTGAGGCTAAATGTGATTGATTAGCCGACGCCATACTGTTCCCAAACTGTTTACAAGGCTTCCCATTTCCTCCACGTTGGCTCCTTGGTAATGCCAGGTGTGTCCCGAGGCAGCATTACTTTACCAAGCACCAATATCCCTGGTGTTAACAATCAGTGCATATGTTGCTTTAATGTATTCCAAGGTTGGAACTTGGACTCATTTTGTGTTTAATAGTTGTTTTCCCAGTGTAGTTGTGTTTATGTGCTGCAAACTGGTGAATACATACAGTACTAATAATTCTGTCAACAGACTGATTCAATTTTTATTATTAAGATCATTTATTAGCATTAAACAAGTCAGATATAACAATTTCTTTCAGCTGCTCTCTTCAGGGGTCACCTCTGCAAAGCATCTGATAGTGAGCATATTTAGTCTGGTATAGGTTTTTATGCTGGGTGCCCTTCTTTACACAATCTTCTCCATTTATCTTCTATTTATTTATCAGGCTTGGGATCAGCCACCACTATACTAACAGGGAGCCTGAACATGTCACATGTGACTTTATCTTTGTTTTTGATTATAAGCTAATTGCTTATAAATTCTCAATTATAACGTTAATGTCCCTGACTATTAAATGTAAAATACAATGTTAATGCTTCCTAAATTGTTTTAGCTACTCCAAGTGTCTGGGAAGACTAATGGCAAGTGCATATTTTAAACTGTATTTAGGCAAAACAGTTGATGTGTAAAATGCAAATTAATAAAACAACTACTTCTTCTCCACGTTATTTATAGCTAAGTTGGAAAGTCAGGCAGCAATTTTTACACAGTAACCTAAAAGGGCCACATGACAAATTTTCTTTCGAAAATAAGAAACAAAGATCTATTTAGCTGTGCCCAAGTTTCTGACTTAGAGTTTCCAACTTGAACAGGTGTTCATGTTCATTTCTCAGAAAACTCAGAAAGAAATTTCTACATTTATTGCATAAAGGCAGCATTAGTCTCCAGATTGTACATCATTTTTTTTTGAATTCTCGGATAAACTGTGCAGACCAAAAGGCAGAACACCAAAATGTGCAAGAAGCAAGAATCATACAGCCTAGTTAATACTTATTTAATGAGCTTTACTTATATGTGGTTTACACATTGAGGAAGATGCAACTTAAGTTTCCAAATATTCATCTGTTCCAGTTTACTGTAGACTTTGAATCCAGATTTGCTTTAATCAAGACAAAAAGAGCTGTTGTAAAGACTGCCAGACAAACAGCACCATGGTAACAACCAGAAAATCCCTTTTAAACTACTAATTGAGTGCCTTGTGTCTCATGTAAAAAGAGTATATCATTATCATTATTTACCTGAGAGAGAGAAAAAAATAATTTCAATCAACCTGGATTTTTAAAGTCGTTACAGTCGTCTGAGCAATCTGCATGGCCGGTGGGGTAAACTCCGGACACATTCTGCTGCACTTTTGCAGGATTTTATTGCCACTCCATTATTTCAGGGAAACAGCATCTCTCAACATCTGCTTTGAAGAGAATTTGAGCCCCGACATGTCCAGACCTGATGACTATTGGGTTAAAGTTGGGTTTATATCCAGCAGCTGCAGTTTTACTAGCGCCTCTGGCTATGATGGTTAACAGGATTTACAGATACAGCTTTTCCATCACAGTCGAAAACAAATCAACATTAGTTTTAGGATCTTTCCATAAAAACAGTTAATATTCTTATAAAGACATATAAGATTTTCTTAATTAGCACCACTGTTTCCATACAAACCTTCATTAAAATCCTAACTGTCTTACATCCACTGTCTTAACACTCACTGCATTTATGTTAGGCCAGAAAATGAAATGTTTTGGGACTGAGGTTAACCGATCGTCAAACAGAGTTCAAACTAATTGTTTCGTTTCAAAGAGAATGTCTTGGCAGTGTAGATGTATTACAGTATTATAGCATACGACATCCTTTCCATTTGGTTTTGGCCCCTGCTGCTGGATCGCATATGTTTGGGTAATGACAGATAGAGATAATGTGTATATGGAAACACTGAATACACAAGATGATGATTCAGCTCAGAAGATGGCCACCCAAAAATGTTAATGTACAAATGATTGGGTTAGAGTTGCTACTTGTTTTATGTCACAATATAAAATCTTTTCGGAAACAGCTGCACAACAAAAAGTGCCTAAAAAGTTGCGTGCTTTGATGAGATGGTTTAAATGTGCAGTCAGCAGTTCTTAGGCAGCATTTGGTGGGAAAGTGCATATTGAAACTCCACACCAGTTTCACTTTCTGCCTGTGAACAGCTATGGAAACCCAGCAGGATGACAAAGTAGTGTTCTGTTTTTCCTATTCTGAGCAGGAAGTATTAGAACTTCAACTGCTTTGAAGCTTTAATGCACACGTGTCAAACTCAAGGCCCGGGGGCCAAATGCGGCCATTTGCAATGTTGTATGTGGCCCTCCAATACATTTGTTAGGTGATTTTTTTTTTGGACTTTGCACATTAATCAGAGACAAAAGGCACTGAACGATTCTAAAGATATGGAATAGGTAAGAATGCCTCCACAAAATGACATATCACAAACCAAAATCAGGCTTAGAATTGGGCAAATTGAAGTGAATTCATGAAATTACGTGTTCAAAGGGAGGAAATTAATGTTAAAAACAAAATAAATGTAAAGTTTCATCTTCATTTCAGTCTTCATCATATCAAACACTGTAAAATGTAATAAAACATACCCAAGACTCGCAATCTTCGGCCCCTGAAATGATTCTTAATTACTATGGTGGCCCATCACCACTTTGAGTTTGACACCTCTGCTTTAATGTATAATTTTTAAGAGCTAATTATAATGTGAAAAGACACCATTAGGAACATGATGACTTATGTGTTCCATTTAATTTAAACTGTGTGCCACAACATTTTACGCAGCGCACCTTTAATGCACATATAGTGTAAGGGAAACCATTTATTCAAATATCTTGACAGAGAAACATATTGTTTTCGGTTTCAAAGACTAATATGTTGCATAAGATAAAACCTCCTGTCAAATATGAAATGTTTATAGATGACTGGGGGACTGTAGATTGTTTTACTGTACGTAAAACAGTCTTAAACTTGAGATTTGTTTTCTTGTTTCGTGTGAAGAAACCATCTGAATGACTTCACTGCTTTTATGTTAATCATTTTCAGACTCTGTATTTTTGGGTAAAAAGTTAGATAATGTTGCCATAAATGAGCTTTCCTTTTAAGCAGGAATGAACTGCTGGAGTATGACTATCAGTAAGCACTATGCAGTAAAATCACAACACAGCTGCTCTTAAGTGAGCTGATGTATTTGCACTGGGTTTCAACAGCATGTCCGCACAGGGCTTCCATAGCTGTTCACATGCTCTAAAAATAGGCATGTGAGAGATGTTGCTCCAAAACCCTCAAAACTCAAACAAAACGCACATTTAAAAAAGACAAGAGATGAGAAAGAATAAGGTTCCTATTATTTACCTACACAAAACTCATTTAAAATCTTTGGCTTTAACATCACATAGTTTATTCATCACACAGTTTAGCACAGTTTATTCACCTCCGGCACACCTTTTATTCATTATTGCTTTTGTGGCAGCTCTTTGCTTTAAATTCACTTCCTCTGTTTGTGTGTGCCCACAGGACGGTCCTTTACGAGTGCTGTCCGGGGTACATGAAGCTGGACGGCATGCGTGGTTGCCCTGCAGGTGCGTGAATGTGTCAGGACAAAGCCATATCCTCCAACTGGAGAGCATCTGCGCGCTATTTTCACAGTAGTAGAAGCAGAGCCAAATAAACTGCAAGAGGATTCCCTGGCATATTGTCGACATATGTTTATCCTAACTTCAACTTATTTTTCAGAAGGTCAGACAGGTGTAAACTGTGATTTATGTGATTTTTAGTGGCCCCAATTGACCACGTTTACGGCACCCTGGGTCTGGTAAAGGCCACTTCGACACAAAACTATGCCGACATTTCCAAGCTGAGACCTGAAATCGAAGGATCTGGGTCGTTCACCTTTTTCGCTCCAAGCAATGACGCCTGGGAGCTTTTGGACGAAGTAAGTCGGAATGTAAACCTCAGTTCAATTATTGATAGATTTGAGAAATAGTTACAATCCCAATATTCCACCCTACAGACAGTCAGGAGCGCTCTGGTCAGCAACGTCAACATTGAACTGTACAACGCTCTGCACTTCCACATGGCCAACAAACGCTACTTGACCAAAGACTTAAAGAATGGAATGACCATCACCTCCATGTACAACGACCTGGGTCTTCATATCAACCATTATTCCAACGGAGTGAGTCGTGTGATTTGACTCATGCAGGTGTATTGTCATCATATTTGTGGTGTAACCGTGATGCCGTCTGTAGGTGGTGACGGTGAACTGCGCCAGGATTATCCACGGTAACCAGGTCGCCACCAACGGAGTGGTGCATGTTATCGACCGAGTCATTAGTGCTGTCGGAAACACCATCCAGGATGTGCTGGAGATTGATGACGACCTTACCACCCTCAGTGTAAGTAATATTGGCGTTAAGTAAAAGTTTGTATCCTGCAATTGTGTGTTACATGGACAGTTGAAGATTAGTGGAGCAATAATCTTTTATAATCATTTATGTGACATGACAATGATATAGTAAGCTACAGAATCTTTTGGGTAGAGTCATCGAAAGTGATTACCATATATGGTAAAAAGTCATTTTTCAGTCATTCCATTAGCATGTAACATAAACAGTCATAGTTATTTATAGCAATAGTAATACTAACAACCGTTTTCCAGTATTGCAAAGCTCTTTGTGAAATGGGAGTCTTTAATACAGTACCAGTTGTGTTTTTAATAAAATAAAAGTATAAAAGTATGTATGCAAAACTTAAAAGGCAGCACACTTTCAAGCTTGATTTTTGGCCCATTCTCCTGGATCATATATGTTTAGGTAATTAAAAATAGGAAAGGTCAGAATTAAAACACAATCATTGTTATTTTTAGTTTTTCTAGTTATACTAATAGCCATTATCTAGTATTGCTGAACCTCAAGTCTTCAATGGTAATGTTTTTAATGAAAAAGCAAAAAGCATGTCAAAAAACTAGCAAAGGCAGCCTGGTGTAGATGTAACTTGATTGGTCTGACAAAATCTAGTTAAATCAGTGCTATCTTTGCAAATGCCATGCTTTTAAAAACTGCATATAAAGCAAGTCTACAAAACAAAGGTAAACAAAATCAATCACATTTGATGTAATTCTACAATTATGTCAAAATCTTGTGTAACAGAGTAACGGTCAACTGATACACCTCAAAGAGTTTGAGATTGTTGGATCAGTTCAGGTCCCATCCAGACACAAGTCTTAACTAGATTGTAAAAGTGATTGGAGGTCACTTTCTCCACTTTCTGATTTCTACAGCCTACACTTCCTGTATTTTTGGCTGTATTAAAATAAAGACATTTGATTATTGTATGAAAACATAGCTAAAAGAACAACATTTAGTGATTTTGCACAATACTGTTTGTCCAGAGTCATTCTACTTTCTAAATACACAATTTAACACCGCCTAAAATGCTCCGACTTTGTGAAAACATAGCAAAAAAGGTCTTTAATAGCTGTAAAAAAGCAAGAAATAGTGTATTAAAAACACTAAAAACAGAGAATAGTGCAACCTTCCACCTGAGCCTTGTTGCCACCAACTGAGTCCACTTTTCTTCAACCCTCTCTGAGTATATTATTGTAATCTGTGGTTAAACTTTATGGCGACGTTGACTCAACCTCATTCCGTCGATGAAATCACCCTGCAGGATGTGGTTCAGAACTCCGGCCTGATGGAGAAGCTGGGCGAGCCCGGGCAGTTCACCCTCTTTGCACCCACCAACGAAGCCTTTGAGAAGCTGGGCATTGACGTGCTGGAACGAATTCAGAGCGACCCCGCGGCTGTTAAGGGTAAGTCTCAGAAGTCTGCTTTCCTGTGCGTTAAAACGGAAAAGTTCACTCCAGGTCATTAAACACAAGCGTTAAGCCTTCGCACTTCTATAAACTAAACACATAAGGATCATATTTATATTTAATGAAGGTAGAAAGTGTGTTTCCGTGGTGACATGTTCGGCAGTCGGCCATGGAGTAACGCTTTTTTTTTTTTTTTCAGCACATATTCAAAACAGATGAAGCTGGAAATCACACACTTTTGGCAGGCGTACTATAACAAAGTTGTGTCGCGTAGTAAAAATGGCTTCAGTTTTAAGTCAAGCATGTTATTGTGGGATTGCGGGTGGAAAGTCAAACAGTATAAGAGAGTCATGTTCTTGTTTGTCTTGCTGTATGTCGAGTGTAAGTTGGAATCAGTGCTTCAAGTATACAGGGATTAATGAAAGAAAGTCTCAAATAAGTTGCAGCCAAGAGTTTCTGATAAGGAAACCATGGGATACTGGAGTTATGGGACATTGGACGTGAACCCCCAGCGCATCAACAACAGACGACAGCTGTTTCATTGGGCAGGCCGGACAAATTGGCAACGACACAGAACGGTTTTATTAGCCCGCAGTGCGCCCTCAGATGGAAGCTGGGAGCAGTTCACACAAACGGAAAAGAGAAGAGTGAAATCACATGTCTTCCTCTCCCCCCCGAAGGACCCGTGGGATCCAAGGGTCCCCCAGGTTCCGAGGGGTTTTATGTCCTCAGCTGCAGAGTAACACAACACGCAGCCTCCCATTGAGATCATGTTACTACATCACTGACTTCTGAGGAACAGAATACCCAATATTGAAAAAAGTTTAAATTCAAGCGCAGATGTATGAAGCAACTTATGTGTTTTTACCCTTTGTTCATCCCATTTCAGTTTTGTTGGCACAGTGCACATACAGTATTTAAATAAATATATACAAACATGCAACCACTTTCAAAATGCCAAACCAAAATCAAAATATCCAGTGTTCCTCTCTAATGTAGCAGTAGTTTAGTAGTTGAGTAGTTGGCAACACCCATCCTCACTCATATGGATCTTTT
The DNA here is from genome assembly GCA_036850595.1 of Rhyacichthys aspro. Lineage (NCBI taxonomy): Eukaryota > Metazoa > Chordata > Actinopteri > Gobiiformes > Rhyacichthyidae > Rhyacichthys > Rhyacichthys aspro. The sequence goes on from CM072160.1 coordinate 19,953,826, forward strand.
TAATGTCTCCTTCAGGCCATTTTACTTTTATTTCTGTTTCTCAAAAGGAGTGACACTGTATTTCTACAAACCACATTTTTTGTAACTGTTTTCCCCCCTACAGCGCTCGTGAAATACCACCTCCTGAACTCCCTGCAGTGCTCGGAGGCCATCATGTCTGGCACCACTTACGAGACGATGGAGGGCAGCAACATCGAGATCGGATGTGACGGAGACAGCTTAACTGTTAATGGCATCAAGATGGTGCTGAAGAAGGACATTGTGACCACCAATGGTGTCATCCATCTGATCGACCAAGTCCTCATGCCGGACTCAGGTTAGAATCCCAAGCTCTTTTTTATTTAATTTCATAGTTTCACCTAATATCAATATGGAGAGCAGTTAGAACATTTACAGCTGCCATGCAAATGTGCAAAAAAAAACAAAACATTTGCAATGCCGCAATGTCTCTCCAGGCAGGATTTTGTAATACAAAGCTGAATCAAAATGATTACATAAAAATACAAATTGATTACATCAAAATGTGGAGAGAAGCGATCATGGCTTTGTAAAAAACATAGTGTTTCTCTAAAATGTACCTTGTCATTGGATGTAACTAGCAAGTAATTCACTCAATCACCAACAAAGTAATCATCTGGAAGCCTGTCTAGCCTGGCCCTTTATCCACTTCTTATTCAATCCTATACAAAGAATTACACTGATGTCTATGGATTTGAGTAGTATTCCCATAGAGCAGCACCAAAGGTCGTAAAATATACTGCCTTTGGACAAAACTGAATAGACATAAAACCAATCAGAAAAATAAAGAATCACATAAGGTGGAAATGAGTGGAAATTGCTGTGGAGGGAAGGGGGACTAAACCCATTTAGAGATGTAAAACAGGTCTGGATGGTCAGGCTAGGTTTACTTCACAACACATAAAGTGTTTTAGGTTGAATGAATACACTGCATGTTTACAAAATATTTAGTTTAGACAAAAAATAGGCTCATTTTGGTTATAAATTAGTAATTTGTGTCACCTATTTTGCTCACTATTTTTGTTTTACTTTGTCTTGGTATCTACCACCATAAGTTATGATAAACATGCCAGATATTCATTTTTAAATCTGATATTCAGTCATTGGTCATTGAATATTGGATATAAAAAATTGCATGTGTTGTGTGTGCCAGTAGGACCTGTCTTAATGATACTGTATTGTATCCATATTAAAGGTATTAACAGTCCTTATATCCTTTAAGCCAAGCAGGTGATGGAGCTGGTGGGCACTTCCCAGTCCACTTTCGGAGACATGGTGTCTGAACTGGGCCTCGCCGCAGCCATGAGACCTGAGGCCGAATACACTTTACTGGCTCCCTTCAACACGGCCTTCAGCGGTGAGTTACTGCTGGTTACGTCAGGCCGTAATACTGTCTACAGGTGGGAGCAGTCAGCCCCAGACTGCAGTAAAAGGAAATATCAGATGTGTGCACTGACTCATAAGTGACTATAGCTACATTCTAGAGAGGATGCCTAGTCCATAGACATTACTGAAGGTTTATGCCATGTAAGACTAAAAACATACTCCCTAAAGAGGATTCCAGGACATGAAGGGAGTGGAGATGTTTGGACCCTGAGTTAATCCTGGCAGACTTTTTTTATTCAACTTAAATGTCAACTTATTTTAATAAGGCAAATGAGGAACAAACATCCAATTATATAAAGAGGTTAAAATTATTATTATAACATGCATAGATTTAATAGAAAAGCATAGTAATACTAAATTAAAGACATATAATGACATATAAGAGGATTATACAACACATTATACACATTATGATTAATCACCATTATAGTTTGATGCATTAAAATAGGAATTCTCTGCTTTTTCTTATTTAGAACTACTTTCACTGAGAGTTTGTCTTTCTGGCGTCCTCGCAAAAACGATAGAGATGAGATGAGCCTTTATTGTAATTTTTATGTGTCACATAAAAATGAAATTGTGTTTCACACTTTTCACTCACATTTCAGTGCACAATAAAACAATAAACAGTCTAAAATGTATAAACAGTCTTATTAAAAAACTATACATAATAATTATGTATAAAAAATAACATTTAACTACATACATCGGAAAACAATAAAATAGTAATAATACAGCAGCAAAACAAAAAGGTAAACATGAAAGAAATGGAAGCAACACTGACTCATTAGAAAATGTCATTGAGATTGATGATGACCTTATAAACGGCTGTAGACTCAAATGTATGTAGTGATTCATAGACACACTTTAGAGCAAGTATTTGTGATGTCCCAGTGGATATGTTAAGCTGAAGAAATTAGCTTGCCACATCTGGGAAAAGCTGAGACATAAACAATCGCAGTTCATTATAGCTTGTTAGGCCAACAGTTATTATCCAGTATCAATGAACTTCATAGAGCATTATTTAAACAGAGTCTCTGAGTAAAGAACCCTGTCTTCAATAGAATCAATTATGTTATTAAAAAAAAGAAGATATGTCTACTTGATTAGCAAAGGTGCCCCACTGTCAGTCCTCTTGAGTGGCTTAATAGAAAAAAGTAACATATTAGACAAGAGTTGTCTATTGTGAGCTGACCCTTAGTGATAGCTTATGTTTGTTCAGAGACTTAAGACTATATGGTAGATATCTTTTTGCCCTCTCTCCCTCTGTTTGCATGTCTCACTTTGTTACACACAGATTTGAAGAGGGAATTCCACACTGTGTCCGAACAGAGACAATATTTTGCGGGAAACAGCTAGATTAAGATGCACTGTTATTTCTGAACATACGCATCATAAAGGGCCAGATCAAGGAAGGATAGGGGGCTGTAATTCATAAGAAAATCCTCACTTCTACTTGTTCTACTCCTACTGGCAACTGTGTTCACATTACATTATAAACATGAAAATGATCTGTCGTGATGTATTATAGATAAAAGGTGTTATATTTAAAAAATAAATATACAGAGAAGAAAAGATGAAGAAGCCGACAGACTTCTTTAGTCTTTAAACACAGGTCATAAAGAATGCACCATTCAAACAGCTGTATGTAAAAGTAACATTTTATGTTACTGTAAATTCTTCTTTTGACATGATTTGTAGATTATTGCTTTACTCTGAAGTGTGCAGTAAATCAGCACTAAGGAGAGGCTAGTTTTGTAGCTGAGTCCGAAGGCTATCTGTATGATTAAGTGGGGTCACTGTGGAGATACACTCTTTATATATTTGCAATTTTTTTTTCAGCCAACAAAGAGATTTTGGTCTTTACTGTGTTTTATTGACATTATAAAAGGGCTTTGTACAGATGTAAAGAATAAAATACAATGCAGATATTGAGGAGGTTTCCAGGCTAATTAAAAAATTCATTCACTAATTTCTGTACTATTTTTTGCTAAATTGTTGAAAACAACTGTAACTCAACAGTCAGCTTTTTGGCTCATATATACTATGCAAAGATGTTATTTTACAATTTAGTCAAAGAATATGAAGTTTTGGGTAACTATATTTTGCTCAAATCAAAAAATAATAATAACAATGACCATTGCTGTGACTAATATACATGTTACCTTTTCCACTACAGATGAAGTCATGTCCATTGACCAGAGTCTGCTGAGGATCATCCTGGAGAACCACATCCTGAAGAATAAGATCACTCTTGGACAGCTGTACAACGGCCAGCGGCTGGAGACCATCGGCGGGAAGTTCCTCCGAGTCTTCATCTACCGCACCGTGCGTATTATGAGAATTAATTATGCTTACAATGAACACAGCTATAAAATAATGGCAGTAAATAACAGCAAAAGCCTAAATAATACATGTTGTTTTATTTAAAAAACATATCTAGTAGAAAACACATTTTTAACATTTAAAAACAATGGGAAACATGATTACAGGAATTTACCCCCCCCCCCCCACAAAAGGGGGGGGGGGGAAGGGGGGGGGGGGGGGTTGGGGGGGGGGGGGGGGGAAAGGGGGGGGGGGGGGGGAAAAAAAATTTTATATTTTTTTGGGGGGGAAGAAAAAAAAAACCTTGTTTTTAAATAACGGGGGGAAAAAAGCGGGGGAATTTTAAAAGGGGTTTTTTTTGTTGGAAAAAATATTTTTTTTTTGCCGGAAAAAATTTTTTTTTCCAGACTTTTTCTTCCTGCCCAGAGCTTCAGGAACACGCCCCCAAAATACCCTCTCTGTGTTCCAGGCAATAAGCACTGGCTGTAGTGGTGGTGCAGTTATTTTCTATACGGCAAATGTATAGACATACTGTGACCCTGTTTTTAATGGTATTTTATTATTGTAAAATTTGACAGATTTTTTTTTTTACAGTGTAGATGTTCAATCACAAGTCAAAGCTGCCAAAGTGTTATATATTAATGCACCAAGAACACTCTGTATTATCTCTGCAGACATTAATATATCCTAATTGAATGTGAAAAAAGAAGATACAACCATTCACTTATTTCTCTCAGATGGTCCTTCCATGTTCAAAAGATTAACATGATTTTTTTATTAATTGGTAATAGGTCCCAAAATGTAGAACCAGTGCTTGTATTGTCTCCTATTTGTCAAGTTCTGAAATTCTTCAAACCTTTTACCTTACAATTTTTATGGTTGCATCAGATCATTGTGTTTAAAAATCTAAAATAATCACTATTAATTGTGATATCCAAACAGTTTGATTTTCTACATATCCAAACGTACATTGTAATACCTTAAACATGCATGTAGTATGTATTATGTAGATTTTTGCACCATCTTGTAGCGACACAACCTGTGAGCACCTACGGTAGCCCTGCAGGGACAAGCTGTTGTCTGTGTGCAAACCCAGTGGAAATAGGTCACAAAATGAGTCCACTTTATTTAGAGTGCCCTTCTCCTTCAGCAGTGCTCTGTAGGAAAAAAAGGAACAGTTCCTTTCTCTAGATTCTGTACGTTTTGGGTTTTTTTTAGAAAAAAGTCAAATGCAAAGAGTCTCATTTGAAAGAAACAAATACTTTTTGACCAGTGTGTTCAACTTTGCTTAACTTTACACATTTTACACAACGATTCTAAGTCCTTAACCACCTCTCAAACCCAGGTCTCCATGTTTAACCGTATGTAGACTAGTTACAGTATAAATACAGTGGTAGAATAGGAAATGCCTGGTGATCATATATTGCTATATCATGCCTTGTGATGAGAATGTGCTCCTTTTCCGTGTGCTATCAATCTTAGTTTTTAACCTGAAACATTACCTAATCCCCTCGTCCTCTTCTGTGGTTTGGATTGTTTTTATAGGCCGTGTGCATTGAAAACTCCTGTCTGGTCAGAGGCAGCAAAGAAGGAAGCAACGGGGCCCTCCATCTCATGAGGACTTTTCTGAAGCCAGCGGAAAAGTCGATGTTCCTGATTCTTACAGAACATGGAGGGTTCAAGTGAGTTCATGCTGCTGTCGGTCTGCGGTGTTAAACTGTAGCCACGTATCTCTGTGTCTTTCCATTAATTCCACATGGAGCCTATGGGAATACGCCAGTGCTGTTGCTGCAGTATCTTGGCCCTCGGTGGTTTTTCCCTAATAACTGTTTTGGTCTGTGTGCGGCAGGATCTTTTTGTCTTTGATGGAGGCTGCTGGTCTCACTGATCTGCTCAAACAGGAGGGAGACTTCACTTTGTTCGCCCCGAGTGACAAGGCTTTTGCTGGATTGAGCAGCAGCGACTTGGCCCTGCTCAAGAGTGAGTCGTCCAAACTCAATCGTTCCTTTGATCAACTGAGGAGCAATGTATGCGATTGAAAAACGATTTCAGATAACTCACATTTAATGAGATCTGTCGTATCTTGTTCTGCGTTTCAGAGGACATGAACGCTCTCAGAACTATCCTTCTGTATCACTTTAATAATGGAGTCTTCATCGGGGGTGGTCTGGAGTTAGGAGTGACAAACCTGCTCAAGTCTCTGCAGGGCAGCAACCTCAAAGTCATCGCTGTAAGGATCTGTATTAAACTACAAAGGCAAATAGAGTAATGACAATAGCACAATGGAGCATGTGGTTTGTTTTATATTTTACATTACAATATATCATCCAAAACTAGGATGAAAGGGACAGTCTGACTCAAGTTTGAGCTATCACAAATCATTTTAATTAACCAACTATTAAGGTTATTTATGTAGGCGCCATGTTGGCTAGTCACACCTATCAAATAGAAATATCACTTTATATGTAATAATCTATACATTCCAGGTACAGTACAGAAACATTCAACTTTCCGTGCCACAAGGTTTCTGTATTGGTTCCTGTTCAGATTTCAGTGAGTTACTCTTCGTGCATGTAAAACCCAACCATCTTTCACTTCATAACTTTTTCTAAAATGGCTCTATCCAGTCTGATCTTTCTTAAATTAGTTACAGCCAATCAAATGTCAGTTTCCAGGATGCTTGATTTATGTTAAAAATGCTGTCCAGTCCCACACAAAGCATCACATCTGTTCGTCTATTTTTAAATCTCAAATCAGACTCTGAAAAAGTCTATTCTTAGGTAAAGTAAGGCCAGTCCAAGGAGTTTTTTTTGTCAAAGTCTTCATTCCTGCTGTATTTGTCCATGTCTAATAACACATCTCAGTATGGTGTCCTACAGTGTCCATGCTTGTGAAACAGGGCAACAGCAGTGTGGAAATGTGTATGAATGCAGATAAAATTACACATTATTATAACGAAATGTATTGTACGTATTGTAAATGTATTACTTTTATCAATTGTGCATATCTTATCTCCAGCCAAAAGCCTACCGTTAAAAGTGATAGCTCATGGCGTTTGGCTTAATGGTTCACCTTTCAGAAACAGGTTCATACAGGATTTTCTTTTAGATGCGTCTCTAATTGTTTAAATTGTCTCCTTCAGGCAAACGAGAGTGTGTTTGTGAACACCGTCCAAGTCCCAGAGCCTGATATCATGGCCACAAATGGAGTCGTTCACTACATCAACCAAGTTCTGTATCCTGGAGGTAACATTTCCACTGCAATAACTATGTTCTTCTTACAGTGAACATGTTGGGTATGTTTAGCAGAATATATTATTATTATTATACCACAGTAACAGTACAATCTCTCCTCCAGATATCCCAGTTGGAAGCCAGGACCTTCTGAGTCTATTGAGGCGGTTTATCACCTACATGCAGTTCAAGGTTGGACAATTAAAGTAGTTGTCTACATTATCACGTAGCTCATAACTTAAAATGAACATAAAATTGGTTTGTTTTAAAGATGCAGTAGGCAAAATTTAAAAAAAAATCTAAAACGACTTAAAAGTATTTATTTTTGAGTATTCCCCTTAATGTCTAAGTATATACAGAGATTTGAAAGCCATATGGAATTTTAGAATTTCAGAGTTTTATCAGTTTGCAGTTTTATTATATTCATTTATAGTAAAATACTTACAAATAGTGCTAAATAGAGAAACATGGGAGCAGAAAGTAAAGTGAGTAAAGTGTTTGCATGGCAATATCATAAAGGACTGAATGAGTATAAAAATGCAAATACAACCATAGTCTAGTGTACTATGGTTATTTTGTCTCTGTGTACTGCATTTTCATGCATATGTTGGCAATGGGTTAGGGTCAGATTAGGGTGTTGCTATGTGTGAACAAAGATTCATTATTTTAAACTTATTTATAATTACATCTAAGTCTGTGTCCTTTCATTGTATATTCTTTTAGACAGAGATGTAAGTAATAATGACTGTGAATAAATAATAACACCAAAAGACATTTGTAAAAAAAAAAAAAAAAATGCTCTTGTACATTCTTTAAACCTCATAAATCTATCAAAGGGTGTGGATTTACTTCAACCACAGTAGAAAATTGCCTACTCCAGCTTTAATAAAGTGGTGGTCATTAATTTCAAAGAACTTTATGTGCAGTTTACTTTCTAATCATTTGCTTTTGTTTTATTTCTAGTTTATTTCCGGCTTCAAATATCAGGAAATCCCCCTCACATTTTTGAGTAAGTAGTAATTTACTATTATCATTATTGTTGTTTCTGCTCATTCTCAATATTAATTCCATTCTTGTCTCCCCTTATCTCTTTATGTTGATAGAAAAGATCACTCGTATTGTTGAGACAGGTACGCACCTCATGTACTTCATAACCCATAAGTGAAAACATGCTGCAGGGCACAAATGAGGAATAATTAAGGGGTGCTAACCGTCAAAACATGTTTCTTACATAACAGTTTTGTTAATAATGCATAATTGAGCTTCATATTTGCCTTAATTACGAGCGCTCGTGCAGGATGTGACAAGTAGCATTCACTTTCCAACAGTAAAAAGTCTGTAGAAATACAATGTTGTGATAAAAACATGGGAATAGTATGTTGAAATAATGTATAGCTTTTATAAATCTTTTTTCATTCTATTTTTTTTTAAATTTAGTTCCCGATGTGAGAAAGGTGACAAGGGTTATTGAAAGGCCCTCCGTTACCAAGGTTACACGGGTCATCGAAGGCGAACCCAGCATCACCAAAGTAACCAGGGTCATCGAAGGAGAACCCACCATCACCAAGGTAACCAGGGTCATCGAAGGCGAACCCAGCATCACCAAGGTAACCAGGGTCATCGAAGGCGAACCCAGCATCACCAAGGTAACCAGGGTCATCGAAGGCGAACCCAGCATCACCAAGGTCACTAGGGTCATCGAGGGCGAGCCTAGCATCACCAGAGTCGTTTCAGGTAAGTTATGTTACCTGTAATAAAGGCTCATTTCCATTGGAGTGTTACAGTATGGTTCGAGTCAGTGTGGGTCAGTAATTGGACAGCTTCCACTGCCTTAAGGGATTCTGCTTTCCCTAAAAAGTGGCCAGTACTACTTTCTTTTCCTTTTTGGTTCCATCAATCTGTCTAGAAGATGGAACAGAACACTGCAATCTGAGCAATAGAGAAACCTTTCTTGGGACAAAAATCTTACATACAGCATACTTTCCCCTGTTTGTCTGCTATAGCACTATGCTGCTCTGTAAATTAAAACATTGTACATTGGATTAAACACTTTAAATAACCTTCCACATGCCATGTAGGAAACTGGTGCAGCTCTCTAAATTTAAAGATTAAAAAGCAAGGAACAAACTGAAAACAATGATGTACTGTTCACTGCAGCCTCTCGCAAAGCTACACCCAAGGATTCCTTCTCTTCTTTCTCTAATTGATGTCAGCACATTCTTACAAAAGTTCACTTCAAATATGATTCATAGCCCATATACCAATTGTAATGTGCTAGACATCACTCTCCTGCTCACAGCACAGTGGGTTATTCATACCAAACTGTGCCATATGAACCCATACTCTACCACTCGCAGGAAATGAGTATTAAAGGACTGTGCTTCGATATAGCCAGCTAATCATCTAATCTGCATTCTTTGTGCTTTTGTTCCAGGCCCTGAGTACTCGTACAGCACTGGCACCACCAACATAAATCTGGAAGGTCAGTCAGACACATTAATGCATTAGTATTTTTATTATTTGTATGAATGTAATGGGTGGACATACTGCTACTGTCTCTAGTCTTAATGGAGCTTTTATGCCACTGCTCCAAATGAATGGGTTATTTTAGGTTTAATTTAAGTAAGAAAGAGAAATGTTTTCAAAGAGAAACTGACTGTTTGTTTCCTTCTTTAAGGAGTTGACCTTTCCACCTTTCAAGGGGTTGATAATTTAGACCCTGAAAAACTTGTGAAAACAATCCAAGGTAGGTTTAACAGTTTGCACGTCTCTGACTTTTAGAGAGTGTAATGATGCTATATGATGTGTACTATATGTTTACCTCACAGCAGGTGGTTCAAGAAGACCTCCTTTCCGAAAAGGTATAGGTAAAACCTAAACAGAGCTAAGCTATTGCTAAGAAAAAAAAAGTATTGGCCAGCTCGGCTCATTCGTTTTGTTGCCAACGCTTGCTGCCACACCATGCTTTTCAAAGCTCTGCTGAAACATGGAGCTACTGCAGCTGCTCTTCATATTTTATTGTTCTTATGCTGTCAATATGAAGAGCCCCAGCTCCATCACATCAATGTTTACATTGACGTCTGTGTTCACCAAAGTTATGATATGCCTTATTATCTGCTCTGCTAAGTGTGTTATAGGCAGTAGAAGAATAGAGGACCAAGGGATTAGTTGCTTCACTCATACAGAAGTGAAGTTTGGAGTTCAGTTTATTCACATTAAAAAAAACCAAAAAAAACATTAATATTAGCAGATTAAATGATGTGATTGCCATCAGAGAATTTGGATGACATTGTTCAGCATAATACCCCACCCCCATACGCTCTACCCATCTCTCCCACTCAGTAAAAACAACTATCTCCTGACATATATGAACACAAATCCTGTGGAAAGCATGAAGGCCATTCCCTGGACATCTTCCAGAGGTCATGTGTGAATGGGGCTTATGAAGCGATACTTCACGGGATATTAGCAATACTAGCTACATAAGCTGTATCTGTGGCTGTGTGAAGTTGCTTCTGAACTCTCAATTTCAAACATGAAAATAACCTCCAGCTCCACAGCATTGACATGGGAGAGCCAGTATCTCAGGCCACTATTCTTCTACTGTCTATGTGATAATGCTGTGCTTGAAAATATCTTTTAGTTTTTGGACTGAAATACATTGTTTTTATTATTTTCCTTCACAGCTGGCGGCAGAAGAAGAGTCAGGGACTAAACATGGACTGATAGATGATCGCTGGACACTCAAAGGACATGAAACCCAAAGGGTACTTTATACAGGGGCTACATTTAAAATGTCAGTGGTTTTGAACTAATAATGTTTCTGACAATAATAAAACTAATTTCATAAACACATGGTGCTTTGAATGTAAATAAAAATGAGTGTGCAATACAAGAATCTTTTAGTTAAAGCAGACAAAAACAAGTGACTGTTTCGGCTTGCCTTTAAAGGCTTGAAGCGTGTTCGAGTAGCAATAAAATCTCTCTTCTGCTAGCCATTAGCAGAGCCATAAAAACCATGAATTTTCCAGTTTTATTACCTTTTTGAGAGGTTAACTGTAAACCCAGGAGATTTTGCTGTCTCTTAAAGGTTGTTGTGAAATTTGTAAACATGAAATAAGATGGTGTTTCGAAAGTGAACTGTTATGTTACGTAGATTGCTCTGGCTTAATGATGTGTAAGGTTATTTTTGCTTTTTGTATTTGAAAGATTGTATCCAACAGCAGGTTTTGTCAGTTTTGAATATTTACCAAATAAAGTGCTTACTTTGATATAAACATAATAGTTTTATGGGCTTAGACTGTGGTTCTGGAGTCATTACTAGTTTCAAGTCATGTTTTGTGGACCACCTTTGTGAACATTTTACAAGTGAATTATCAAATAAATTGGGTTCAAGGTCTGTTTCCAGTCTTTTGTGAACAATTTGTCTGACTTAAGATGATTTAAAATAAAGGACAATACATGTGCATCTGTAATGTTAGAAGAATGTGTAGAACTTTTTAAAGGTCAACTGTAATTTACTTGAATGTTTTGTATCCTTTTCTGGTTTGGCTTCCGTTTTTTTCTCATAAAGGTTGAAATACTTTGATATAAAAATTCTGATTGATTCTGGGTTGGTGTGGTTTAAAGTTGCTCTAACTGACCAAACTGACTTCCCCTGTCATTGTTTACTTCCTGTCCCACATCTGATCGTCTTTTGGCATCAGAATCACACGACTGCAAACAAGCTATTCCTTCATCAGGTGAAATGACAGCGTGGAGCTGCAACAGATTTTTTAAAGCTTTTGTGATGTCACAAATTACATCAGCTCAGACCTTTCCTGAATTGTATTTTGTATGTCGGCCAGAGTTAGAGGCTCTGGAATGTCCCTATTACAAGAATGGTCATACATTGAGGTTCAACTAACCAATCAGAGCACACTGAGCTTGGGGGAGGGGCTTAAAGGGACAGGCATTAAACAGATTGTTTTCACGCAACGCAGCAATCTGTCCATTCAACCATCCATTTTCTTCTGCTTAACCGGGCCAGCAGTCTAAGCAGAGATGTCCAGACTTCCCTCACCCCAGACACTTCCTCCAGCTCTTCCTCTCTGCCTCCTCTCCATGTGGAGGAGCAGCAGCTGAACAGACATGTACATCAACCTCACGCGTGAACAAGATCCCAAGATACTTGAATTTCTCCACTTAAAGCAGGAACTCTACACCAAAATTAATAGGACAAGCCATCCTTTTCCGGCTGAGAATCATAGCCTTGGACTTGGAGGTGCTCATTTTTCATCCTGGCCACTTCACACTCCAGACTATCCACGTATACACTGCCGGTCCTAATTTGATGAAGCCAACACTTGAACATAAATGTGTTTCTTGAAATATAAAACATGTAAACCTCTTTTACTACACCTACAAATAAATACATTACAACAAAAGAACTTTTAACAGTGGAGTCTTATGAAACATTTGTGGTTGTGTGTGAACTGGAGATCTGGCTTTTCTGGCTCTTGTTACTGCAGACTTTATAGCCTCTTGGATAGGTTAAAGACATGAGCAGTTGCCAAGACAAACACAACTTTTGCAACAGGCAACACCAATTATAATGTGAACTTTACGTATATTTATTTATATATAGTGCACATACTTTTGGTGTTTAATAACAGATGTTGATTCAAGCAGCTCCAGCTTTTTGTGGTGTATTCATCCTATTAATTCTGGCTGTGTTATGAAAGCATAAACGCCTGCCGACAAACGAACTTTTAGGCAGGCAAACAACAGATGAATAGATATTCCGGTAGTATTTCTGCTCTGAACTGCAGTGGGAGCGGACTCATGCACAGCGTGTGATAGCTCATGCGTTTGCAGCATTCTTGGAGAATTGGGAAAACATCTGCCGCACTCCGGTCCCTTTGGTTTAGGACTTTTCCACAGCGGATTTAACAGAAAATGATTGATGAGTCTTGACTGTCCACATCACCAAATACCAAATTCATATCACACTTGATTTGCAGTGACAATTCCTAGGTTACAATTCATCACCAACAGAATGGAATCTCTGTCAGCTTTAATCAGTATTTATGTGTTCGTTAAGATTTTAAGAGACTGTGCCAAAGCATGTGCTAAAGCCGGGCTGCCATGTTTCTACAGTACCTCAGAAAGGAAAAAAACAAACAGTAGGAGCCATTTTCTAACTTTATTCTTCACTCTGAAAATCATCTCCAAATCTAAAGGCAAATTTCTCAGTGGGAAAAAGGGTGGTGCCCCCTGTAGATTGGAGGAGAGTTCACTTAACTGAGGGAAGGATGGAACAGGACATTGACAGATGGATGGCCACACAGCAAGAACGTTCTCAGTTCAGGTTTCCCCCACCAACTTTAAAGTCAATAATCATCACAAAGAAAATGTCTCAATTTTTGTAGAGTGACCCAGGGCGCTGCTCAGAATGGGTTAAATGGAAAGAACCAATTTCCCTGCAGGGACAATAAATCGTAACTTAGCCGCAAGCTCTCATGTTTTCCGTTTCTGCTTTCACTTTTGGTAATACAAGGTTAGAAGGTGACAAGGTGATTTATTGTCATTTTCTCAGGCAAAAACATGCGTGGACAAAGTGTGTCACTCCTTGCTTTAAGGTTGTGTAGCCTTCTGCCTGAGGGAAGGATGTGAACAGTTCATGTGCTGGGGGGGTCGATCCACCAGCTGATGTAACTGCCCTCCAGGGAAGAGAGGCTGCAGTTGGCTAATTGAGCAAAGGCTGTGTGTATACAGAGCCCTCCTTAGGATTTGAGAGCTGCGTCTAGCCCACTTTAGCCTCATAAAAAGGTGTTGTGGGTCAACATCTCTGATACAAACTTACCTCTTGAAGCAGCTGGAAAGTTGCAGTATTATTGAGTTCAAAAATGGTGAGGAATCCACCATGACCCTTTTAGAGATATGTGACTATGAGAGAAGTGCAGCTGTTTGGATCAGTGGTGTAACAGGGCAGTTAAAGACGTGTATAAGGTTTTGATGCCATAACAGATGTAAACGACATGGCGTTGATTTGCCTGGTTACAATTACCCAGTGACGTGGTTTCTTGCAGATGGTCCACCAAATCCACTTCCTTGTATTTGCCCTAGCCAGATTACATCCAAGCTGCCAACACGACCGAGTGCTGCCTAATAGTAAGGAGCCCAATTGCCTGGAAGGATCTCCCTGTTGGCTGGCTCAGTGTTGAGAAGCACCAGCTGAGGTGGCTTAGGCATGACACAATATGTTCTGGTATGCCCTGGAGGAAGTGTCTGGGGTGAGGGAAGTCTGGACATCTACCCAGACTGGCTAATGGGTAAAATTTCCACAAGGATTATCAACCTCTTTTACAGACAGCACATTAAAACAACAAAGGGCTGCAGCTGTGGAGCTAGTAAAATGTGTTACATAAGCCTCTGACAATGCTAGCGTTGCACAAACATGTTTTTGCATTCATAAATACATTTTCATAAGCTGTCTAGGAGTGTCTAATGTGGTAAACATGTTTACCTTATCTGACCTACAGAACAGAAGTTCAGAAACAGTTTCTGCCTGTTTTGAGTTTGCACCCGTGGATAAATAATTGCAGGAGGGATTGCTGGCCCATTAAATGTGTCTAGGCCGCCATGTGAATGCCTTCAACGCAGATGTGTGAAAGTGACTTGTCATCTGGATACAGCATCGACGCAGAGGCCTGACATGTTCCTGGCATCGGGACTGGGTGCGCAGGCTTGGAACTCTTTTTTACCATGCTGTATTCATGTATAATCAAGCACTTTTCTTCTAGTGAGGCTCAAAAGAATCATGAGCCCTCTGGAGGTATGAGTGACAACTGCAGGTCAGGTAAGTGCATTCTGACTTTATGTAACAGCAAGAGTCTAGCCAAAACATGAGGCAGGCTTAAATAACTGTTGGACCAAGGAAACAAAAAGGTTGGATCAGCTCATATTTCAAAATTGGAGTGTCTTTTGAAGTGTGTTTCAGTGGAGTACAAGTGGGTACATATTACTAATATTTATCTCTACATAAATCATCCTTTATACTGGGAAATAAATTATTCGATGGTATCCTCTGGCCACAAGGTATTGTTCAGCATCTTTACAGTAGTTTGGCCATGAGAAACAATGCTCTTAGGTGGACTCTCAGGTGGCCATTTGACATATGTTACAGAATGATATGGTTCTATCTGCATTAGGCTATGCTATGTTATGGTGTGCAACACTTATGTTTTGCTATGCTATGCTGAGCAATGCTATGTTATGTAATGCCTTATTATGTTACAGTGTGGGACAGTAATATTATATGTTATGTTATGCTTTAGGCTATGCTGTTATGCTATATTATGTTACAATACACAACATTTATGTTATAGTTTTGTATGCTGTGTTACGTTACAGTGTGCAACACTATGTTATGATATGTTACAATACAGTGTCATGCTATGCTATATTACTGTATATTAGATATGTGGCACACTATGCTATGTTATACGCTATGGTATGTCATAGTATGCAACACTGTTGGTTTTTTTATGGGGTTTTTTCAGTTTCTTTCGCAGTGTAAACAATAAATTAAGTTAAAATATTGTAAGTGTAAAAGTTATCAAGTAAATATTTAAAACTGTTATGTGGAAACCGAATTTTGACGCAAATCAGGTACTGACCCAAATCGGGGAACGACTTTCCTGAACCTTACCATGTTCTGAGTCAAAAGTAACTTGTTTTGAATGTCAACATGCAAACATGTCTCTCTGGCTGGAAAACTGTTGGTTATATGCCCTATTAACTATGACTGGTCTGGGTGAAGAGAGGGGGTTCTGACTTATGATATTCAAGGCACTTTGTCTGGCGCATTAACACAAGATGACATTGGGCACCTTCAACATCTGTAGAAGATGGGCCAGCATTTTTTTTTGTTTTTACTTTGCAACACACCTGCACATGTACAGTAACCAAACAAGAACCACCTGAACCTTGGAAGACACGAGGCCTGTCCTGTTTCATGGCGACATAAAACACAGGTTTGGTTGTGCACATTATGAGTTACTATACTAGGATTTCTATATTTTTAGACAGGTGCAGATGGACTATGAACATCTGAACACTGTGTTCAAGTGCATTCTTATGTCAAGTCTTCTTGCATACCTTGCATTATCAGTGACCCCAGGACAGTTCCTCTGTCAGGTTTTATAATGAAGAATTACATACCTATACTTTTGCAACAGCAGTCTAAAACTCCACCCATGTCCTACAGTCATCCTCTTTAGAGTTTCTCTCATCTTTGTGCCATCTTGATTTAAAGTCAGAATAATCTGAGCCAATCAAACATGCCATTTCATGATTGTCTGACAACATAAAGACAGGCCTCTGGCAACACAATTTCTAGATTTCACTTTTCCAGCAAAGACAAATTGTATTAACAACTAATATGAAAACACTGCCTTAGCTTAAAGATTTATAGGTAACGGGATTCCATATGTAGGCCTACGTTTGCCTTGGGTTTTTATGTAATCACTAAGTTTCTGTTTTTGCAAATTGCATTTGTTGTGTATTAATTTATCATCAACATCATTAACTTTTTTTTTTTCTTTATGGCTTTGAGAATTAACGATCACTGCTTTTTAACACAATGTTGCAATGAAACCAAATATCTGTAGTCAGTATAAAAGACAGGCACACTGTAGGTTCACAGGACACGTAAGATAAACAGTTACCCCACATTACCAGAGAGCTAAGTTGGAGGAGGAGATGAGATGGTACAGCATCAGAAATACAGATGACTAACATGGCTAAAGCTGGATTTTAACTGCATAATGTGTAGTTTTAATGCATTTAAAAGGATATGACTGGTCATTGTTATGCTGTTATGGTATTCCATGTTAGATTATAGTATGCTATTGGCTGCAATGTTATTTCATGCCTTGCTACTTTATGGCCTGCTACATTTAGTTATTTTATCCAATGCTAAGCAATACTATGTTAAGCCATTCTATTCTTTGATATTTTTTTATTATATACTGTGTTGTGTTGTGTTGTGTTGTGTTGTGCTATGCTATGTATATTATGCAATTCTACAATATGTTATGCTATGTTAGGTGTTTGTATTGTTATAGCCATACTATGCCTTGCTTTGCAATATTATGCTGTCATGCTTTGTTCTGTTATGCCATTTATATTTTGCCAGGCTAGGCTTTGTTGTGATTGCTCATGGGGTGTATCCCTCAAAGGTCACTAAGAAAAGTGTCAGATATTTCACATACAACACACAAATTCTAGGCCATGATTTCAGCATTAATTTCTACACTTAAATTGTAAATGTAAAAAAGTTGCTAAGAGTCAGTGGGACCCCTGGGCTTGTTTCCCTGTAGCCCATAGTGCTCATGGCAGACAGTGACACTCGATGCATGTTCTATATATCCAGGCTACTGTGTAATCTAATTAGCTACTGTTATGGCATAAAACCCTGCTTCACAAAGATAAGAGGTTGGAAATGGAAGCAGGGTTTTTAGTGATGTGACATACGTAGTAAATGAAGCTACGGAGAAACTAAAGGAGGAATTTGCTGCCTTTCACCTCTATTTGATGACACAACAATGAAAGATAATTACAGGGTAGTTGGTTTAAATAATTTAATTTACAAAACATGTAAAAGACAGATAAGGACTATATGTGATTTTAAAATATCGTTAAACTGATGTGAGGCATCATTTTTGGAAACCAATCATTTTCCAACTTTACCTCTAGTGTTTTATCATGTTAATGATATTGCTAACTTCTTTGTGGTTAGCAAAGTTCACTTATCTGATAAAACATTAGAGGGAGAGATGTAAAGTCAGTGGTTTACACTTAACTTGTGGTAAAAGTGCGTGATTCAACAAAATATTTTGACTAAGCCTGACCTTAAACCTGCTTCAAACCAGGGCCAGACTCAACTTCCTTCATACATTTCCTGGTAATTCAGTCTGACTCATGATGAACCTGGAACGCAAATGAGAAAATGAGCTAGACTTATCACAATAAAAGGAGATTATTGGGCTACCCCGTTGCTCTTTTTGGTTTATTGCCATGTTTGTAGCACATTCCTTTAGAATTATGGTGTTAGCTCTAATCTGTGAATTTTCTGTCTGTAGGAAAATGTATCATAAAATATCATTACAAAGAACCATTCATTTCCTAATATTTCCCAAGGTGAATCCAATAAACAAATAAAAATCCAGACTAGACTTTGTGTTGACTTTTCTACTGTGTCCTCAAATTGATTCAGTATTCCTAATTTCTCCACTTGGAGTCCACAACAACAACAACAACAACAACAACAGTTTGGCGCTTAGTTTCCATAATGACATCAAACAATAAACAGATGTGTTGAATTCTGCTACAGACGAATCAACCTCCAGGTGATGGCACGTTTTTGGAACTAAAACCGTGTGGTGACACATTACAAGAGCACACAATGTCCACAGCTTGATCGGTTGCTTCTAATGTTCAGTGATGCAACGGCAACATATCTCTGACAAACAAACTCCTGCAACGGAAGCCATAACTCACTTTTAACAAGTCGCTCTTGGACTCATGTCTGCTGCTGGATCAAAGCACAATCCAAATCACATGTGTAATGAGAAGAAGTGATGGAAGATGGAGCTTCATTTTATTTCTATGGGAAATAAGTGAAATAAGTGAAAACTGCCTGCATTTGGTCAAACACACGTAAATGTCATGTGCAAAGCATCTTTGGAAACACAGTTTGAGCCACTAGCATGAGCTAATTTTACAAAAGAGCAATCTCAGTTGTCCTTTTTAAAGTTATATGTAGGTGGTGACACAAGAGAGCCCATTAAAACCACAAAATGTATGACTTCAAAACCGAGTCACGTTTGCTCCAAAGATATTGTCTACATATATACAGGAAGGTACACACATCAGGTAAAGAGAACACAGGGACTTGTCAGTTACTTGCCAGTGTTGTAGTCAAGTCACAAGTTTTTAAGTCCAAGTCCAAGGTCATTTCTTAAAGTCCCAGTCACCAAAAACAATTTGAAATTTTAAAAGTCGAGTCCATGTCAAGTCACCTTACATTAAAGCGCTTATTCGGGTCCCATCCAAGTCACTACAGAAAGATCCAAGTTGAGTCCAAGTCACGGAAGACTAGTACGAGTCGAGTCTGAGTTGAGTCATCTTCAATCAAAGTTCAAGTCTGAGTTGCCAAAAAATACCGAGTTGAGTTAGACCTAGTGACTAAAGAAGCACTCAAGCCGAGTCCAAATCAATTTGAGCCAAGTCCGAGTTCAAGTCAAGTCAAAGTTCCCAAAATATGGAATATTCTAATATAATTGAATGTGCACTGGGAGCTCCTGTGCCTGTTTCCCCCACCTTCCACAGAACTGATTTATTGGGTGTCCTAACACCAAAACTTCCCCCTGGTACGGGCTAATCACAGAGTGCATGAGTCTGAGTCTATGTTACAGTCGGACATAAGTTCAAGTCATAAGTTCACAAGTCCTAATCAAATCATTGAGGCTTATACTCAACTTGAGTCTGAGTTACTCCATCTCTGTTGCATGTGACACTACATAGCAGCAAGTGATCTGTAACCAGTTGCTTCCAGTTTAAATGGCATGAAAATGTTTACTTTGTAGATATTTATCTTTATGTCCATAGCAATTGCATAGCAAGAAACTCACATAAAGCTCAGTCAGTTAGTCTCAGGTTCTTTAGTATAGTGTTACACCTCGACCTTTGTCTTTGGCTAAAACTGACTTTATTTCACTGCATATGCTTCAGACGACCCAGTGTGTTTTACCTTGATTTATTTTGTTTTCCAATTCATCCAACTCTTACCTTTCTCTTTCTTTGCGTCTAGAGTATATTTACTGTATGTCCTATTGCAGCCACTCTTGGTCTCACGTCTCCTGCTGGATCAACGCACAATCTGAATCACATGTGCACACTCAGATGGCCAGTGTTGTGGAAGACAATTCTAGTGCAGTAATGATTTTAATGCATGTTTTTGTAGATGCTTACATTGAAATGTCAGCTGTTTACAAATTCTTCCTGTAGCTGAAGCTTTATCCATGCATAATCTACTTGTCCTCCCTTACATTCTCCCAAAACTCTTGCTGTACTTTCCAACACAGCTCTACTCAGTCATAAATCTACTTCTCCTCATTGTTGCTGCAGCTTTAACATTTGTAATAAAACCATAGTGAAAGAAAAAGACCTACTTTGCTTCACTATGCGCTTGTTTTATATGGTGCACACTTTACTTTTACCGTATATTTACTCTGGCCAACAGTGTATTATTGGGAAAGTGCGGCGTGGTATAAGACAGTATAACCATCAGACTGTGCTGAAGCTTGGCTCTGGTCCACTGTACTGTTCTGTTCAGTGTTTTCCACCAGGACGCAGCCACATGTACACTTGGATTCAGCCAAAGCAGCATGGACAGGCTCTGTTTATGTCATCAGGTCAATGGCAATGAACAGTCAAAGTACTACATTCAGTTTGAAACTTGAATAAGAAGGATATTCAAACCCAAATGCAAAACGTATGGGCGTAAAGCTAGTGGGGATGTTGAGTCAGTGATAGTATATAACGTTTATATAATAACAATATCAGAGTACAACTGTACAAAGCTTTTCAGTGCATTTCACTGTCAATATATCATCTACAATGTCAAGGAACTCAACTCCTCTTCTTAAATAAAAGTGCAGATAAAGAAGCAAAAGAATCAAATTAAAATGATTACTTAAGTGAAAGCTTTAAAGTTTGCTTTTAAATGTACTTAAAGTATAAAAGTAATTGTATTTGACTTAGCTTTAACAACTAATCAAAAGAAAATAAGTGTATTTTATTACAAAAAAAAAGGTTGGTTAAATAATAATTAAGAAGGATGTATCCTTGTAGCTCAACAGAACATGAGTAAAAGTATAGTTCCTAAATTGTCTGATCCATGTATGTCCAAGAACTTGTGCAAAAGCTTGGGCTTTATTGATAGTTGACAGTTGCTAGACAGGAAATGGGGTGTCCTGTATAATGAGGGATATTATGAAAAGCTGTGCGTGTCCTCCACATTGCTCCACAAAGGGAGGCACGAACCGGGCTTAAATCATTTTGCAACTAATTAAGGTGAAGTTTACTTGTATGTGTCTGTTTAATATTTTGACAGATCAGAGAGAGATGGCGTGTAAAATGTAACATAAACATAAAAAGTGTGCTTTGTAAAACACAGCTATAGATTTAGGTAAATAGTTGTATGTATGTATGTATGTATTTAGAACCTTAACATTTGATCTAAGGTGTTACATATTTACAACAATTTACAAATGCAAATTTACTTGTAAAGCCAATGTAAAAATGTAGTGTTGTAGAAAGTACAGAGTAAAAGTTGTGACAAGCTTCACTCTGCACTGATCATCATAAGAGACAATGGATTACACCAAGGCCACACCCACTGGACTGCGGACCCGTAATGGGCCGTGGATCATTAGGCATTGGGCCGCACAGACAAATAAACATGTAATAATCATTTCCATTTTATAGAACTGACAATGTTACAGGTGTTTTATTTTCAAAATAACGACTTACGGGACTTTGCTCATTTACACTTTTCCATGCGCCGCTAAACAAAGCCCAAATGCTAAACCTAGCAAAACAATCTTTACCAGAGAGCTTTGAAAATAGGGAGGGAGATCCAACAATCAGGCAGCAGAAGACTGCCAACAAAAAGAAAGCTGCATTTAATAGAAAAAAACAGTAGTCCTCCTCAAATTACGAGTTCATGGAAACAGGTTCAGATACCTGCTGGCCACAGTTTTTGAGTTTCCATCATTGGCAGGGATTTTTGAGGAGGCCTCTTGTAAATCTGAAATGGAATCAATTTGGTTGTTGAGTCACATTGCCGCACACCACCCACTACACAAACATTTTTTTTTCAATCAGGAATACTTTTATTATCATTTCTTGTGTTGCCAGGCGTAGTCCATCATTAACACAGCTGCAACCTGCCCTTGTCAAATGCCACAGTGCAAATGTTAAATATAGCCTTAGGGAATGTCTCAACAGGTAGAATTGTTTGTTTAAGTTATTCAAGATGCATTACCTGAAATTTTCTTCCGTCACAACCACCAACCCTGCCCCTCACCTCCCTAAGAACAGCATAGCAACCATCTGCTTTTATTCTACTACAAAAGGTAAAACTGAATTCATTTTTCCATTACATCAAACTGAAGTTTAGAGCTTAAACTTCTACTTCGACTGATGTGATCCTGCAATTATCCCCTCGTTAACCACTGTATGTATGTATTAACAATGTTTATCTATGTTTCACATTACTTTCCTTTTCTCTATTTATGTTTTTTTTCTGTGCACTTCATTTCTCCATGTAAGCCGACATAGCCAGAGCTGGAAAAGACACTTTTCCTGTTTGATCGGTAGCTGTTACTTCAATGTTGACATGGGTGTGGTCGAATGGGAGCGTCCCTTATTCAAGAGTGAGCATGTGATCGGCTAGCTGAAACTGATAGCCCAAAAAAAAACAATAGATAAACTGATATCCAGGATGTACTTTATTCTACAATAAACTGAAACTATACAAAGCCAGGTCTCCAGGGCGCTAACTTACATACATGACATGACATAACATACAAGAACAGCAGATTTGTATTAGATTTGTAACTTGTTATAGAGTGTGTGGAATGTATGCAAAGTGTGTACTTACGGCATGGTAAAAGCATGTACTACTGGCCGGTCACAGTGAACCATGACCTCTAGTGCAGATAACAAACAAATAAGATGCTATCAAGTGATGCTATTTGGTCCCACACATCCATCTTGCAGAAAGGGGTCTCAGGATTCCACTCATCACACTTTGTTCCAGTTTAACAGCATGCAAAGGTTGGTGAATGTTGTTTAGTATAGTGCACATGCAGCCACAGTACTGTGCGGAAGTTTTGTGCAGGTGTGCATATAATAAACAGGGTAGTGTATTAAGTATGTTTATTTTTATTCATTTACAAAATAAAAAGTGAAATTACAGACAACAATCCTAATCAAATCAATATTTGGTGTGACTTTTCTTTAAAACATCAACAGTTCTAGGGAACTAGGGAGATTCTGATCAAACATTTGGAGAATCTTAGACAAAACCAAGCCAAACTGGATTAAACCAGACCATCAAATGTTAGAAGGACCTAGACTTAACCAGACCATGTAATCCCAGACAGGACCGAGGATCAGGGTTACACCATCACGTCAGAACTCCTTGAAGTATTTTACCTATTTACTCACTTGCTGTTTGTAAAAAAGTTTAAATACTTCAATATTGAGAGTGATCCCAGAAAAGGACACTGAGTTATAATATTTGAACAGAACCTGTCCAGTTCCTTCAAAACCTGAGAGAGTGGAACTGCTCAAACTGTTGCTGTTTTGAGGCGAAGTCACACCAAATATTGATTTGATTGAATTGTCTTGTGTTCTTTTACTTTGCATTTCATAAACTAATAAAAATAAACATACTTTACAGTTTACTTTACTTTTTACATCCACATCTGCCCAAAACTTTTGCACAGTACTGTATTTTACCCCACATACAGACAGCTCAACACTCTGACCATGTCTTTTACCTTAAGCATTTCTCCATTGTGTTCTTTGTTTCTGTGAATCAATATTTATGTCCTATTGCAGCTTGTTGTCCAGATGTAGCTGTAGGTGAAGTGTGGTTGCCAAAAGTCTTAGTCTTGCGGATGTATCTTATTCCAAAGCCCCATTCAGTTCATGGGAAAGTAAAGTAACACAGTTAAAAATAGAGATGACACAACTCCAGAGTCTCCAAATTTTCCATTAGAGTATAGTGAGCTTGTTTAATAGAGGCCATATTTTGTAGAAAACAACTCCTAGTGAGTCCCGGGAGAGTGAAGTCCTTTTTACTGAGAATTTTCTGATAATGATACAGCTTTAGTTCCGTAACATGCTTCTGCAAAAGTCTATAATTTAACACTGCATTAGATTTATAGACACACACATTACCGTGCCAAGGAAACTGTGAAATATGTTATTTCAGGGAGGCTTTTTGAAAACTTTCCACTGTTTGTAGCTTAATAATGATGCCTTTAGGTGTTACTACTCTTGATTCATTGTTAATTCCAGGCTACTACATGTGTTTGTTTGTGCTGCTAGTCACACTGTGCACATTCAACATCAGTAAAGTCTTGGTCCGACTCCACTCTACTCATCCAGCGGTCTGTGGGAGCCAGGAGCCACGTCGACGGGATTCCCTGTGTGTGTCCCAAGCGCCAAATTTCCATTCAGCCATTTCCTCCCACTCCATTTTATATTAGTGGTCTGAAAGTTGGATCTGAGTTTCTGCTTAATGCTGCAGGAAGTCCACCTCAATGTCACCAAGTAAACAAGTTATTTTAATATCTTTGGGGCAAGTTGTCTGTTTAAATCATATTATATAATACACCACAAATGAAACTGGTATTGGTATTGGTATTTTTGTTTTTGTTTTTTCTACGAACCCAAATTCCAAAAAAGATGAAAACAGAACATAAAAAAACGTGCAAGGAGTTGAAACTGAGAGATTTTACAATTCCCTGAAAAATAATAATTTGATGGCAGCAACACATCTCGTAAAAGTTGCGACAGGGCCATGTTGACCATTCTGTAGCTCCCCCTCTTCTCGGAACAACAGTCTGTAAACATCGGAGAAGTGAAGAAAGCAGCTGCTGGAGTTTTCGGAGAAGAATTTTCTTGTAGCTCTTGTAGATTTTTCGTTTTATGATGCGCCAATTGTTTTTTTAATCGGTGAAAGGTCTGGACTGCAACCAGGCCAGTTCAGCGCCCAAACTCTTCTAGTGGAGCCATGCTGTTGTGATGGATGTGGTCTGTGGCATTGTCCTCCATATGCAAGTCTTCCCTGAAAGACTAGTCTGGATGTGTTGCTCTAAAACCTTTCTATACTTTTCAGCTTTGACAGAACCTTTCCAGATGTAAGTAGCCCACACCTCAGGCTCTAAAGCAGCCCCACATCATAAGAGATGTGATGTAAGAAGATGGATGGTCCCAGTCCTCTTTAGTTTGCATGGCGCTACGTCCATGCTCTACAAAAACAATTGATATATTTGATTAATCTGACCATAGAATAGATTTGCATTCGGTTTTGTCCTAGAGAAGACAGCATTTTTTTCTGGATCGTGTTCACCTGTGGCTCCTTCTTTTCCTGATGCAGCTTTAACTCTCATTTGTGGACGACATTGAACTGAAAGTGTTCCTGATCCATGCAGTGATTTCAGAACAGAATCAGGCCTGTTTTTAATGCAGTGCTGCTTGAGATCATCGACATCTAATATTGACCTTCGACCTTTAAAGTCAACGTATTTCTGAATCCACAATTTTCTAGACACAGGTTTTTGCAGCTTGGTGAACCTCTTTTTAGAATTGGGGTTGTAACATCAGATCTAGGAAGTGAGTTTTCTTGGCTCCCGCAATTTTCCTTCTTTGGACAGACCATGGCTAAAACATCCGATTTGCTTTAGAAGAGGCTGTTCAACATAGACTACAAAGTATAAATTACAGTCTGTAAAATTGTTGACAACTAACATCATGTTCAGAGGTAATATACTGCCCATTATAATGATAATATCACAGTGTATTCATTTTATCATGAGGGATTTACTGCAAATGTGCCCTTTGTGGTGAGGCCTGTTCTCTGAGATGTTACATGAATAGGGCCAAAGAAGCATTCTGTCCATGACCTACATGTGTATTATTTTAACATATTGTTGACTGTATTAGACAAGTAGCTTTAAATGCAACCTTGACCTGGTCTTATTACTACAGTGAAAATTTGCTCATTGCTAATCTTTATATCCTACCCTTTTTTTTTACATTATACATCATCTTATGTATACATGGCATTAAAAACATCACCTTAAGAGTGTGATGATAACATAATCGAAGTCATGTCCTGTCACAGTCCTAGATACATGGTCTTTGGGTTAGTGTTATATAGTTTTTACCATCACTCCAGTTCTTCCCTGTGAATGCATCACTCCACATCGCATCAGCTCTCGGCTTTATTACATTTCGACCTGTCATCTCTTCAGAGGAAGGAGTCATAGCCCTGAGAAAAGATAATATACAGCCCAGCAGAGCCGCACCTCCATGCAGCTGATGGATTCCTCTCTCTGTGCCGGCACGCTGCGCATGTCCTCGCTCTGTTCACACTGATGGACGTTTGGCAAGAGGAGCACCGGTCGATGATGTGTTGGGACAGGTGCTGCGATTGTTACAGTGTGCAAAGGTTTTTATTGACGTCTCATCTCTGCTGTGGGCTGCATTACATAAGGGACATCTATCTTTTGGACGTGTGTTTTCTGGACTGACTGGTGCCTTATCTTTTCTGTTGTAATTGCTTTAAAATTGTCTGACATCCCACTGTGTCCTAATGTTATGCCAAAGCAAAGAAAGTGATAGTTTGGCAGAAAATTGAAGGCCATATCTACTTATTTAGCTAATTCAATCCTTCCAGAGCATCAATTTCAACTAATGGTAATCTCTTTTATAAAATGGGGAGGGCTTTAAGGGATGATTTATTTCACTGATTGGTTGTAAGTTTTAAAGGTGCTCCAATCGATTGACAACCGACTATAGATTAAAAAAAAAAAATAAAAAAGCATGATCAAATGAGGCTCTTTGTTGCTCAAATAAATGTGTAGTTTTCTGAAATGTCTAAGCAGGTGCTGTTTGCAACATTTGTCACAAGGACATCCTTTGTGCAGGAAAGCAACCAAAAACATAAAACTCCACATCTGGCTGCATAAAAATGTGAAAAATAATAAGCTTGGGTAAGTTGTTTTTTTGTTTTTGTTTTTGATTCGGTAAATTTCACTTGTTACAACAGGATTCAGGGTTTGTTGTGGAGTCTTATAGCTGTTTCCACAAAGTATGTGTTAATTTGTGGCTGAATTCATTACAACAGCAGATCTACAGCACTGTAAAATTGACGTCTCTTTATTGTTTATATGTAAGCTTCTGTCACACTGTCAATGTAATACTGCAATACAACATGTGTAACATGTCACACAGCGACTTGAGTGGGCTTCGACAGGCAGTCTGTTACATATCACGAGCACTTTTCTACCTCCAAACGCACTCACTGCACTTTACATCAAGCTTCCATTCACCCTTTCACTCATACTCACTCACTTATTCACCATTAACGCAGATACTGGAGGGAAGGTAGGGTTCAGTGGACACTTAAATGGAGATCAAATCACCAACTTTCAGGTTCTTGGACAACCCCCTCTAACTCCTGAGCAAATATCAGAGTAATATAAAACTTTATTTTTCCAAGATTTACAAATACAAAGAATGTGTTTTCTGTTTGCTCCAAAAATTCAAATAAAGCGCCTTTAACAGATGACGTTTCACCCTTTCAGCCCTCTTCAAGATCACTGGGCTGACAAATTTATTACATTACGTATAACTCAGAGCCAAGACTTTTTTGCATATAAACAAAGTTCAGTGTTCACTTTGTAGTATACAGCAGAGTGAACAGGAGCATCAGTAGGAGAAAAGCTATCACTCAGTGGATACAATCTCAAAGTAAATCTCTGTTCTGTCATCTTTTTCCTTCAGACTCATACAGCCGCTCAGATTTTTGCCAAGACTTGTTCATTTTTTTATTCTTTTGTGCACCAAACAGATGGCTAAATCATCATTTTGAAGGAAAGATTATTGTAAATCAGCATATAACTAATCTCCTTTTTTGTGGTCTGCTGCCTCATGGAGCATTTAAAGCCTTTTTGTAAATTGTTACTTTATGGGTGAACAAATTCAAACAGACAATCTTGCATTAACAAATTGGACACATATCGAGTAAAATGATTTTGTTACATTTTCAAAATGAACTCTGTCTGACCTGTTTCCACTGGGTTTGTTCATAGACCACATTGTGTCCCTGCAGGCCTTTCATAGATGCTCACAGGTTGTTACACACACAACACAATCACATACTCTTTGCTTGACATGTGGAGCTGGAGTGTGCAATGATGTCATTTCATAAACATTTCATGTGTCCTACAGACCAGCCTCTAAAATTAAAATAGCCTCTAAAAATCTGTAAGAATTCTCAGGAGATTACTATGGGCACATCCGGTCATGCATCATGCTTTCTCATGCTCACAATGCTAACCTTGCCAGACCTAATGATTATTACAGTATCTCTCTCTGTGGAATCTTCAAACTCTACCCTTTGATATCATTCCCGAGAATATGTTTTCCACATTGTCCTCAGAATCTTTAATGAAAATAGTGTAGTATTTATCTTAGAGACTTAGAAATCTCAAAACTCGCCGCTGAATAATAATGAATTCGTGGACAATGACTTCACACTCTGATTCTCGTATGGCGCGCTGGTGTCGATCTAACGCGTCCAATATGTTTGGCCCTCCTCTCGTACTGTTCTGCCAGTAATATTTTTACTGTCTTGGGAAAGTGCAGGGATGATGTTTGCATGTGTCTGAGAATCTTCCACCGCTGGCTTTATCATTAGCATCGCTCCTCGAGCCTCAGCTCTATATCCTTCAAACAGGGTCAGAAGTATTAGCTCTGAGTGCATCTTATCTGACATATCAAGATGGCATAATGTGCTTAAGCTGTGCTCGTAAAACCTAAATCTGTTTGTAATTTAGGATTATGGTGAAGGTTTGACAACAACTCTAATGGGAGGGGCATTTAAAGGTTATTGTGGCATTAGGAAACTTGTTCCTAAGTACACAGAGCTCCATCTTGTCCAAACAAAACTAAACTGTTTCTTCTAGTCTTTTGAGTCTTTTACACAATGACTCGTGGAGTGTATAAAAAACAAACAAACAAAAAAACAGCCAAACTCATTGTTCATGAGCCAAGTATTGAGTACCCTGCACCTTTTTTGTGAAGTCTTTATATTAAGTCTTTTATAGACCAATTTACAGCATGACTTTAACATTAACCCATGTGATACATTGATCATGATCAAGCGGTGGATTGCAAAGGTAGTGCCAGTTTATCATGTGCCATTCATTCTGTCCCGCCACACGATTTAGAAAATTTGTTTCATTATCTTATTGTGAGTTCCATCGTTAACATCCAGTTGAAGCAGAACTCATCTCTATAATTGTTTACTATTATTATGCTTTTTATGTTATGCCCATTTATCATCACTGTTTATCAACTATGTTTAAATTGCTTCTGGTATTTATCACTTTTATCACTTATTTAAGTGCGCGCTTACAGACACACAGAGAACAGAGAGCTGTGGGCAGATTGACACAGAGCTGAGCAGAGTCAGATAAAGTAAAGGTAGAGAACTTAGCAAGATATATTCAGCTGTTTGCCTCATTTAACGGGTTTTCAAAAAGTAGCTTGTTGTTAGCAACGAACTAAAGAAAAGCTAAAGACGGCATGACCCTACCAACAGGTCTTTTAACATTGTTGAGGACCAGGGGCTACATCGCTACAGGTGTCCCATTCAAAAACTGCTATTGAGGGGGACTATTTTGACAAGTATATGTGAACTTACAGTTCAATTATTATGCATTTATCATGCTTACAGGAGACCATTGGGCATCATCATTAAGTAGTTTTAATTTTTCAATCGTGATTATTCACAACTAATGAGTGTGAAACAGGCCAACCAAACAGGCCTCACTCAAGTGCATAAAACTCTATCAAGATTTTGGGTGAGTGGGACTATTCAGAGAAACGCTGTATATTCATTTATTTGGAAGAATTCTGTGTGTATTTTTTGGGCCCAATTTTGCAACTGTCATAAGGCGCATAGTCAGTGATGCATGCGTTGCCCTCTTGTAATGAACAGAGGAATCCAAAAGTCCTTTTAGAAACATTGAACATTGATTGTTGGATACCTGGATGTTATATAAAAGTTTGACCAAAAAACACACTAAGCCACAAAGGCCTACAGCTCTCTCTCTCTCTCTCTCTCTCTCTCTCTCTCTCTGTCTCTCTCTGTCTCTCTCTCTCTCTCTCTCTCTCTCTCTCTCTCTCTCTCTCTCTCTCTCTCTCTCTCTCTCTGTCTCTCTCTCTCTCTCTCTCTCTCTCTCTCTCTCTCTCTCTCTCTCTGTCTGTCTCTCTCTGTCTCTCTCTCTCTGTCTGTCTCTCTCTCTCTCT
Organism: Rhyacichthys aspro; assembly: GCA_036850595.1. Taxonomy (NCBI): domain Eukaryota; kingdom Metazoa; phylum Chordata; class Actinopteri; order Gobiiformes; family Rhyacichthyidae; genus Rhyacichthys; species Rhyacichthys aspro. The sequence continues at coordinate 19,983,951 of CM072160.1, forward strand.
CTCTCTCTCTCTCTCTCTCTGTCTCTCTCTCTCTCTCTCTCTCTCTGTCTGTCTCTCTCTGTCTCTCTCTCTCTGTCTGTCTCTCTCTCTCTCTCTCTCTCTCTCTCTCTCTCTCTCTCTCTCTCTCTCTCTCTCTCTCTCTCTCTCTCTCTCTCTCTCTCTGTCTCTCTCTGTCTCTCTCTCTCTCTCTAACAAAAACTAGTGCAGGTCACATGACTTCCATTTATAGCCAATGAACAGATTATTAATTTAGAATGTCAAGTGACAAATGCAATACTTTAAAGTGCATTGTGTAATTTTAGGTGGTAATGCACGTGGGATATGTGTTCTTTCATCTGGTACTGGGGTTATCTGGCATATTGCTAATGCATTGCACTTTGTGTTCATGTTAAAATTAGGCATTAAATAATCTGTGCTTTCACTACTGGCACAAGCAGATCAGACCTGGAAGTGCTTCAGCCTCTTTGCGCCATGTCCAGCCTCTTTTTGCTCTGTGCCACACACTCTGAAAGTCTATTCAATGCCTTTTTAAAATATAAAGAAAGGGAAACAAAATAGAATGTATAGAGTGCACAAGTTGTTTGTAAATGTTTCCAGCATGTTTTTTAAACAGCTCTGTTAATCAATAAAAGGCATAATGAGTAAATGTTGTGCTATAAATACAATACAATAACACTTTAATTGATATGTTAGCATAAACATTATGAAGCTAATGTCAGTTGAAGCATGACGCTACATATAATTAAACTACACAAAAATACATATTGCCAGTGATGACAAAAAGCTCTATACAGCAGAGTGTTCAGAAGGAAAATGGAACATGATAAATTCCTTATTGCTACACTTAGCTCAAAGAGTAAACAGAACAAGCCGTCTTATCTAAATATTATGAGGCTAAAATTAGACTTCACCCAAACTATGCACTGTGCTTTGTTCTGTGTGAAATCTGCTGCACAATGAATGTACTGGTCTAGAGTCAGAGCTGAAGCATTCACTTCCTTCACACGTGCAAACCATCCAAACTATACTGGGAAAAATAATCATAGGAAAATGTCACGCGGAGAGGTTAAAAAGTTAGTTTTGAAAGAGGCAGACTGAGTGCTGTAGCAGCGCTCAACAACTATTTAGTATTACAAATGTATATTTCTGTAAAGAGCAGTCAAAGTAAAAAGAAGACACTGAAGTGGCGACTTTATGTTGTAATTTTATCTATCCATCCGTCTTCTTCCACGTATCTGAGGCCAGGGTGTGGGGCAGCAGTCTAAGCAAAAAAAAAAAACCTAGGCTTCCCTCTCCCCAGACACTCTCTCCATCTCCAATGTTCTCAGGCCAAGAGAATATGCCCAGAGTGGTCACCTATGGTCATGACCCAGAGCTCATGACGATAGGTGAGAGTAGAAATGTGGATCGACCAGTATACTGAGAGCTTGCCATACAGCGCAACTCCCTAATTACCACAACAGACCAGTACATCGACCACATTGATCCAGCTCCACCGATCTGTCTGTCACTCTTTTATTTCATCCTTTCTTCACTTGTGAACAAGACCCCAAGATACATGAACTACTCAACTTGAGGCAGGAACTCTCTGTCAACCTGGAGAGGGAAAGCCACCCTCTTCCGGCTGAGAACCTTGGCCTCGGACTTGCAGGTGCTGATTCTCATCACGGCCAATTCACACTCTGCACACACAGCTGCAAACCTCCCAGTACACAATGATGGTTCTATGAGGCCAACAGGACAATATCATCTGCAAAAAGCAGAGATGAGATGCCCGGTGCCTTTTTTACCAAGAGATTTAAGTTGCTTTTTGTTCAACAAACTACTACTAATACTACATTAATACACTAAGACTGTAGTATGTTAAAGTTAATCAGTTGACGGTGATTTTTGCAAATGTTATATGAATGTTGATTATCTTTGCAATTCTATATTAATTTATACTGCACACCTCTAGCCAAAATGTATAACCATAAGAAACCAATAGAAACACATTTTAAGTCTGACACAAATTTAATTGCAACTCATATTAATATATATATTAATATGTAATATTATCTTTCCATTTTGACTATTCTCTAAAATATAAGACATATTCAAGACAGTGTTCAATTAACAGCATTTTACAAAATGTGCAGTTCCAGTATTCACTTTCATGAACATACAGTTCTACATTTTGTAGAGCAATATAGGCAGCCAGCTGTTATATACCTCAGTGACTTAAATAAATGAGTCCACCTAGGCCTCTGCTTCCTCAGTGGAAGACGTGGTTAAAGTAGCTCACTGCACTAAAATTTCAAGCAAATCCATGACTCACAGAAAACATAACCTTCATTAATGTGGTCTAAGTGTAGCATTCCAAATGATCCGGTCTGACCAATGGGCATCCAAATCTAAAATGCCAAAACATAATTGTTTCAGTAAAATAGTTTTACTTACATCTCAAAGAAATAATAATGTGACAATTCAGTCTGCATGATATTATGAAAGCATGTGTTATTGACTACGTGTTACAAAAGCAGAGGTGTTATAAATCTAACTTTGTACTTCCATTGGCTCCTGGGCCTAAAACAACTCTGCTTAAGAAAAAAAAAAAGAAAAAAAATCAAAAACCTTATCTTACATTTAACGGAAAGGAACATCTTAACACCCAGTATTTCCCAGTAACAACAGTCTCCCTGACTTGAACTTTATGAGAAACATACCTTGTTTTATTACGAATGGCATCATTTATTTGAGGTAAAGTGCTCATGCATGCGGTGCTGTCAGGTTTTTGGACAGACTTTTACTTGCCTTCGAGGCCAGGTGATTTATTAGAGGAGCTCTCCTTTGTTTGCCTTATCATGAGAGCACCATAAACGTACCTTAATGAAATGCTAGACCCCATCACTCTGCTGCAAGACTGCTTCTCTTTGGCTGGCCCATGTTTACCTCTTTGCTACCCAGCAGTGGTTCAAATCGGGACACTTTTTATTTGTATTTTCCTCCACAAATATTACAGTCAAAGTCGATCGCTGAAGTCTTGGACATAGCGATAGGATTTTAGAGGAAGTCTTACTCATATTTCAACAGCCCCCCACATTTTCTTTTAAATGTCCTGTTTTCTCATGACAAGCCTAGACACCATCCATCCTTCCTTTAAAATCTCACACAAATCAGTCAAAGATGATTACCTGAAGCAACCCATATAAACAGTTGAACTCTGATTTACCTACACTGCTTTTTGCTCCCTCAAGGTATAAATTCCATTTCTCACGCTGACTTTTGGTACATTGCTAATTTGTCGGACCTAAGAGGACCTCAGAACATTCGTTTCCGAGCTGTTTGTTTTAAATGAGCTCTAAGGCCGTGTTCACGTATTTGAGGAGACGGATTGCGGCCAGTGAGCTATAGTGAGTACACAGTGGGGCTAATAAGTCAGTGCAATGGGAGCCTCAAAGGAAGAGAAGGGGAAATAGTGACCGAAGTCCAATGAAGCTGTATGCATTCACATGGCTCTTGTTAGACGTGCACAAGAGGTACGCATATGCAGCAATAAAGTGTGGAACACAGCTGCCCTCTTACTGTCAGTTTGGGTTGTGACTGCTGCAGTAGGAAGACAAAAAGAACTCCACCTGCTGTAACTGACAACCTTTGATTCCTGTTTTTATTACTTGCTGCTGTGCACGGTATAGCTGATACGTCATCTGTGAATGTTCACGTTTGGCAAGCATATGGAATTACATCACTTACACATTTTATATCATCGCTACTGTTAGCCTTTACATGTATGATGAAGTATTTTTTCTTGATGTGCACTATCCGGACATAACATCCGGAAAAGGTTATGAGCACATGCAAACAGTCAAATGGGAATTGTTATCTGAGTGATTTTTTCAGGATTCGTACAGCTCTATATGGCTATACCTTAAAGGTCAGCAGTAGTTTTTAAAATTAATCCCAGATGGAAGTTTAGTGCAAGGGGGCTAGGTGTTTCCTCAAGAGTTGAGGAGTCCCAAGTGCACAATATCTAGATCTGAGTGTTATTTCAAACCAATATAGCAATAGCTCGCCAATCCTTCTGTGAAAAAGTGTTGAATTTAATCACACAGTTTAATAATAACATGTCTTTTCTTATAATTGTTGATGTATTTTGTGCATGACACACTTTGTCCAGGGATAACACCTGGGAAAGGTTATGCTCACACAGATAGTCAAACTGAAATTGTTATCTTGATAGCTTTTCAGGGTTTGTAGTGCTCTATCCAGCTATACCTTTAAGGTCGGTGCTGCTTGGTGTAAGTTGAAAGTCATTCTATATGGCAATAATGGGCAAGCAAGCATTCCGAGGTGTTACCAAATACACAGTATAACCCTTGTTTCACACCAACATCAAGATAGCAAATATATAGCTCACCGCTCCATCTAGTGTATGATATAACATGCACATGAGATTCGATTATGTAACATGTTGCATGATCTTTAGGCTAAGCCCTTTCTTAGATTTAATGATGTATATTGTTCATGACATACACTGTCCTAGTATAACATCTGGGGACGGTTATGTCAATATGCTCATAAACATAATATCTTGATGGCTTCTTTGTATTTTTATTGGTCAGAAGTAGTTTTTCTGCTTTTAAAATGAATTCCAGACGATAATACAGTGCAAGTAGGCTAGCTTTATTCTCAAGTGTTTCTAAGTCTGTTGCTTAATCCTGGTGTGTTTTTCTCAATCCAACAGAAATCGATTCTAATAGGCAACGTGACAAAGAAAGCGCTGGGAATGAGGCCTGCTGCAGTAGCTCACTACTCCATCTAGAGGTCAAGAGTGACATAACAAGTACATGACTTCAATCATTTACACTTTTCAAATCATTGTTACTCTTTGTATTTGTTTGGTGATGTAGTGATGTATATTGCCCCTTGAATAACATCTGGGGAAGGTTATGCTCACATGCAAATAGTAAAACAGGAATTTTTGTCTTGATGGCTTTCTGGGATTTGTAGCGCTCTATAAAGCTTAGTGGCCAGCAGGGCTTTATTGAAATTTTATGTTTTTTAGAATTCAGTCCAGATGCCAGCACAGTGCAAAAAGGCTATGCTCGTATATGTTCTTAAGTACTTAGTGCAATTCTGTTGTTTCTTCACCCCAATATAAAGACATTCTAATAAGCCTTGTGGCAAAAGTGAAAGGCTGGGCGCTAGCAATAGCAGCTCATCGCTCCATCAAAAAGCACTCAAAATTCAATTAATTGATGAGTATATCATATGAGGAAGGTTACAAGAAATTACTCCAAAGACTGCATTTTATTTATTTATTTCACCAACATCAAGACATAATAGGCCTTATGGCAAAGCTTCTGAGTCTAAACACTTACAATAGCTCACCGCTTCATCTAAGCAGACAGCGTGAGAGGAGATGAGCGACCCCACAAGTGCATCTGTGCGGACCTGGGCTTTGGAACGTTGGCATTAAAAAAACACACCAAAGCTCCACTTCCCGAAGCAGAGACCACACTGTAAAGTAACCCACTAGAACAGACTAGGGATAAAATCCAAACTCTTTCCCTTATTTTGTAAAGAAGATTGGTCAGTGAGCGTAATGCATATTGTACAAACATACATAACATAACATAATCTAGCATTCAAGTGCTCTGTAAAACTTAGTGCTGTAGTGCTATAAGCTTTCGCATACATTTATTTTACGATCTTCTATTCAGTTTTTTTTGTTACAAAGGCCAAGAAGTGTCCAGTGCTTTGTAAATCATTGATTGAAATATTAAACTGTAGCCTTTATGGTCATATCAACATGTTGTATTTATTGATCACACAGTATTAATTTTTCTCCGATCGTTTTTAACAGTTTAGCAATTATACGTCAGTAGGCATTTATTAATGATTAATAGATTATAATTTATAAAAACCCAAGTTTAGTGAGCAAAATGTAAAGGTCTGAAATTGATCTATTCCTTGTGGCTCCCAACAGATGTAAATTTTATGTTTTTGGTGAGGAGTGGCTCTTTGGCTCCAAAAGGTTGCCGACCCTTGGCATACACTGTCAACATACAGTACAGTGCAACATCTGGGGAAGGTGATGCTCACATGCATACAGTCAAACGGTCAGCCATAGTTGTGATGTTTTTAAAATCATTTCCAAATGGTCACAGCACTAGACCATATTTTCCCTAGTGTTTCCACCAAGTACACAATAAAATCCTAATGTTATGTCACACCAACAGTAAGACATTCTAATGCCCCATGGTTGAGGCTGGCTGAAGACAAACGGGACTGAGTGTTGCTGTAGCTCAACACTCTGTCGAGTGCTAAGACGCATTGAAGGGAGCCATTTTAGTTTTATTACTTCCTGTTACATAATTAAGCTCCTCTGTGGTGGAAAGGTTAGTGCACCCGGTTTGGGACATTGGGCGTTCAACTCCAGCCACAGTCCCAGTCTTTGCCTGTCCCTAGGCCAGGTAAATGGAGAAGGTTGCGTCAGGAAGTGCATCCAGTGCAACATTGCCAAGCTTCTCATGCAAACTACTTTGCTGTGGTGACCCCCAGAGGGAGATAAGCCAAAAGACTTACTTCTTATCATTGTGTAAAAAAAAAAAAAAGATATAGATAATATAATGCATAAAGTATAAACACAGGGCAGTTTGTAATGTATTATGTTAAGTTAGTGGCTTTGTAGTAACATACATTATACATATACTACAAGATATAGTTACTCAGAATAATGGGACATGATAACATTTAATTCCCATTACTGGAACAAAACAAAAGAACATTCCATTCTGTCTAAACAAAACTCACAGAATTTAAATGAAGAGCAGCCGGAGAGAAATGAGACCAAGAAACAATTAAAAAATTTGTGCTTCTCATTTGTCTTTGGCTGAGTATATGCATCATTTGAAGGTTGGCTGAGAAATATTTCCAATTTATCATTATCAAATCAGTCGCATCTATCTGCAGACGGCTGACAGACGCTCAGATAAATCTTTTGTTTTGTTTTTTTTTTGCAATGGTTGATGAATAACAAAAACAGAACAATAAATTCCAGACGAATTTTCCAATAGAGGGTTACAGAATTCCTCAGCACATTAGCTGTGAGTCGTGACAATCATTTGTGGAATGCTTTTCATTGCAGCATAAAGAGGGCACAGTATATTGTCTTTAAGGCTTTTATTTTCTTGTCAAGTGAAATGTATTGTTCAGAGAAAAGCACAGTACGGTACTGTACTGTATTTCTGCAAAGAAAAGGCCAAAATAACTGATCCACATTCCTCACAGATGTGCTTGTTATGTTACGTGACAAAGTGTGAAGACGTGTACAGTGAGCTCTTTTAGTTACAGAGCCTTACTGTTGGTTTCGGCAACAGCTATTGGAGGTTCACTGTAAAAAAAAACAACAAAAAACTACATTCACCAAATCAGCTCATAAACATTTAAATTCATGTTCTTTCATTCACAAGTATTGCTTATGCTTATACACAGGTCACAATGGACTGCACACTGGACAATCGGCCTTTACCGACAAACGGATAACCTTTTAACATGGGTGGGCAGACGGTTTTGTCAGGGCTTCCAAGGAAAACCTTTGCAAAGGGCAGGAAAACAACCACTTCACTGTTAAACATGCCCAGAACTGCCAATACTTACACGCAATTTGGCTAAACATACAGAAGTTCTAGAGAAATCTTATCGCCCTGAACAGGACAAGGTGAGGATCAAGCTGGTGTGCAAAGTAAACAACCTGTAACACTCATTCTTCTTGGCAAAAACGTCACCACTTACCCCTTGCATGCAATTTTCAAAATAAGGGCTGCACAGTTGGATGGAACTTAAGAGGACCTGCATTTTCCACAAGCAGGAGATCAAAGAGAGTACAAAACTGTCTTCCACTCTGCAGTACTAAATCAAAATCAGTTACACATTGTACAAACTCAAATACAAGGTGTTCCTGTACTGATAGTAACTTAAATCAAACCCAGTCCCTTTCTAAAGCAAAGTTATGTTCGCTCTACACAGTGCTTTGTTTCTGTGATTGGCAGTATGTCTTTTCAAATTGCATTGTTTCAGAGGCAGTTTATTCTGCGTCTGTCGGTACTGGCTCCTGATTGTATGTCCATCCAGTGGCATTCAGAGGTACTTTAGTATGTGTTGATTTGCTCTGGTGGTCAATCTCGAACTGACAGGGGCCAGACAAATACTTTTTATAGAATAGAAAATGGAAAGGTATTAGGATGACTTGATACAATATTGACAAATTAAACTTTATTTCTCATGGCTTAAACAAAAACAAACCTCAAAACTTACAAAATCCCCTCTGTAACAATAAAGTAGCACAGCATTACTTTTAGTCCAAATGTTAGTGATGTGCTCCACTACACTATGCATATAATAAAGAAAATAGGCCAGTACACTGGACCCTAGCTGTTGTATTTGTACAAAATGCACCCAGGCAACACTATGGTGAAGCTGACATTGCAGTTGCACAGAAAGGGATCTGCACCCTCTACGGGCTCAAAGTTATGCAGTGCCACTTTAAAAAAAAAAGATTTTCTCTTTCTGGACTTTATATGTTTTATCCCAGATTTAAAGACAGACAACAGAAGATGAAATGTAAACATTATAATTTAGACACAGGGCCACAAATAATACAATAATAATCTAATAAATCTTTTTTACCAAAACTTTTTTAGAAGTAAAATTGCTAACATGTTAAACTTGCATAGCAAAATGTACAGGTGGCTGTGCGTGGCGTGGTAACTGAAAGGATTTCATAAATTATGTGTATAACTAAAGCTTTTAACTTTAGCAGTTACACATAACAAAGCAGAAATACTTTACAGTTCAAGTCTAATGTTAAATGGAATAGATTACAGAACAACACAGACTGTGAGTAGATAAAGTTGGATGGGATGAATATGACATAAAACTGGTCTGGCCTTTGTTTGTGTTCAGTGTTAGGGTTAGACTTCTGAGAATCTTTCATGTTAATCCCACAGTTACACCATCCACCAACGTAAATCTCCAGAAATCACAACAATAAAAGTGAGACATAAATAATTTTGAGTAACAGCTGATTAATGAGGCCCATTTGTACCACTCACCACTTTGTGCCTGAAGTTCCCTGTATTTATTTCAATAAACTCAGAATAGGCCATTTAATAGTCATTAGTGGCACATTTACGAAGCCTTACCCAGGCCCTAATCTCTTCCATGTTCTGATGAAGTGATACTTTTGTAAATGTTTTGATGAACTACAAACCACAGCAGTCTTAACACTGGCTTTCTGCAAAAATCTTAATATTTCATCTGGAAATGGGCGCCCTCTGCAGGTCAAAGGCAATATCTAATGCATCTGTATAGGAGTTCAACTCAAAATGCTGTCAAAATAAATTATAATTGAAATCAGTTTCAATAATTATGCATATAGAACATAATTTAACTTAAAATAGTCTCTACAATTATTATATTATTTCAAAAATATCATCAGTAAATGTTGAATAAGCTGAATGGTGCAATGTAAAAACCAGCATTTTAAATAGAAAACAGAGCTATATGTCAAAATTATTTTTTTCATTTCTGCATACAAATCCAAAAAATAATTGTAAACATATAGATAATTGATATTTAAAACATAAAAATAGTTGCAAAAATGGCATAAGGGGCCCTTTTTTGTAGGGCCCTAGGCAGGTGCCTGGTTTACGTACATCATTACAACCTCTCTGAACTGAGATAAAAATGTTTGTGATGTGATGACCACTTTGTTATGCATTTTGATTTGGTTAAATTGCGACTCTTTAGCGCACCCCCGTGGGCATTGTAGACACAATCATATTAATCTGTAAAGGTACCCGTATACAGTTGATTCTACCGTTTCCGCTTTTGTACTTTCAAAATATAATAATGCAGACCAATAATCTGAATCTTTTCCTGTTTACCCTTCAGCGGATAGCCTATGGTTGAAGCAGACGTCAAGGTAGTAGTGGGTAATCTGTTCGTGTAAATGGTAGGCATCGGTAGAGATGTTTTTCTTAAATCAATTTAAAGAGGGAACTTCAACAAAAGAATGTGTAGTGTGTCAGGAGAAAATAATGTCATACTTCCTCAGCTTTGCTTTGAAATGTCCCGCAGGATAGTGACGCTCCTGTGATGACAGTCGCTCTCTGTGACAGTGGATTACAACCACAAACACATGATTACAGCGGCCACAGCCTACAGCCCGACCACAACTTTCCTCAGGAACACCACAGCTCCTAGAAACTAGAGTTTTTTCCACCTTGAGATCTGTTGGTCGTAAAAAGACGTAGTTATCTTTCTTTTGCTAAGTCGGCTAAAGGCTCCGAAGCTCTGACCCTTCTCGTGCGCAGGTGAGTGAGGATACCGTTAGCCAAACAAGCTAATTCTCTACTTAAACAGTGGTACAGGAAAGATTATGGTAATAATGTTGTTTTAAATTGTCGTCTCTGTTCTTGCTGGAACAATTTGAAGCGATGCTTCCTTGTTTAGCCAATGAACAGACTTTAAACAAGTTAATGTCAATGCTTCCAACTTTGAGCAACCTTATATCATAACACCTGTGGCTATGTGGCAGTCTTCGTGTTGTATTGAAGTAAACTAAACTCAAAGTAACCTTCATCAAAGTGTGTTAACGATGCATGAACACTTAACAAGTGTATAGCTATTTTTCTAAATAGCTTCTACCCACAACCTAGTTTAAAATATGTACCAACTTTTCTCAGTAGAGGCATTTTATTGTTAGTTTGTGTTTGTTATATCATTTACTGAAATTCCATGGAAGCACAGTATTATTTGTGAGCAGTGCACTATCCTTCTGAGTGCAACAACCCCCATTTTGTGAGATGTACAGTCTGAAGAACAGCCAGGATAACATGGAAAATCTTCAAACATGTACTAAGAAATTTACATTTACAGAATAAATGAAACATTGAAACTTGTTTCTTTGAATCTCGTTACTCCCTGAATTGGCTACACTTACCTGATTTGTGTCACTCATGCTAGTCTGTTAGCCGAACAGCATTAACTTGATTTAATCAGTGGAAATAACTAGTTTAACATGTTCCTCCCTGTGTTGTATCTGCAATCAGCTATTGATCTGAAGCAAACAATGCAAATGAGGCACCATTTCACAACATTTATCATTAAAAACACTTAACTTTTATCTGCTTAGTATTTAACAACATTAAGCCTTTATCTAACAGTATAAAGTACAGTAGTAAACATATTGCTGAGGATATCAAATATTGTTTGTCCAAGTGATGATATAAATATGGCAGACCTAAACATATGCATACTATTATTTTTACACAAATTGAGGACTGACTTTCAACTTTATTAATCCCAAAGTGAGATTCAGTTGTTAGGTCTCTTCAAATAAATGAAAAAGCAAATGAACTGATTCAGACTTCATCTTCCACGGACGGATCGATTGTACAGTCTTATGGCAGTTGGGAAGAAGGAATTCGGTCCTGCAACTCACTGATCTCAGACATCCACTGGCTGCTTTCTGTTGTTTAAAATCCCAATGCAGGGGATGGTCCATGTTGTTCAGTATAGCATCCGTCCTGTTGTGTATCTGTTGCATTTGTATTTATGTCTATTGTCTAATGCTGTGGGTTTAAAATCGAACTAATTTAAAAAAAAAAAAAATCTGAAAAATGTTTGTGAATGTCAATGGAGACATTTTCATGTATTTTCCTGTGTTATTTCAGAGGGAATGGAGAAAGCCAAACAGGATGCCTTTGACAACGCCCGACTCCAAGTGATCAAAGATGGCTATGAGAGAGCATTCGAGTGCATTAACAAAGGCCTGACAGCGGATGAAGCCGGTGACAAGGCCAAGGCCTTGGAGCTGTACAAACGGGGCCGACAGCACCTCCTCAGGGCCATCAGCGTCCCCTCAAATGGAGAGGAGTGCATGGGCGGCTCCTGGGAGTCGGCCCGGCAGATGCAACAGAAGATGCAGGAGACGCTGAACAATATAACCACAAGACTAGCCATTCTAGAAACCAGCTCTGAGACCGGCATCGCACCTGAGAGCGGACTCTACCCCAATCTCCCAACCAAAGACAAACCAGGAAGACCACCTCCACCTGAAGTGCCTTGTGGTAATGGTGCGGTTTCAGGGGCAGTAGGAGGTCTCCCACTCTCACCGACCAGAGGGCCTGCAGCCACAAGTGAACAACCACCGGCGTATTCTCCCCAAGCCGCCGATGGTCATGTTTCAATCTCGTACGGAACCGACTCGGGAGAGTTGTCGCTGGTCGGGGAGGAGTTCTACAGCAACAACTCGACGCCATCTCCTCAGAGCATGAGTGGGGAAGACGGAGAGCAGCTGTTGTACATTCCACATGGAGTGCAGATATTCTTTGTAACACCTGAAGGCCACGTGAGCGCACCTTCGTATCCGGGCTTCCTACGATTGGTCAAGTTTACAAATGAGGCTTCAGAGAGAATGCCCAACAGGCCACCAGCGTTTCTGCAGGTGAGGGAGAAGGCTTTGTTTCATAATATAAATATAATCTACAGACATTATATGAGAAGGGTTGAGTGGTATGGTGAAAATTGCTCAAAAGGTGTTGCTGTATGCTGCTCTTTTAATGTAAGTGTCAAATGTTGTGTGTCTGATTTTAGGTCACTAGACTATACCAGTTTTTCACATCCAGATATTTATAAAAGACAGAAAACAGTCTTTCTCATGACAGCACCCAACTTTTCAGTTAGAATAAGGCATTTTTCCACTGTCACTTTCTGGATATGATATTATAAGAATGTCTCTTTATAATAGAAAGAGTGTAGCAGGAAAGACTTGAGGTCTGCTTATCTGATTGGCTCCCATTATTTCAGGAAATAGATGTCAGTCACCCATTTTTAGAAACAATTTTTTAAGATATATGGAGACTTGGGCATTAAGCTTTGAAAGGAAAGTAATGCAGTTAGTAATGTCATGGTTTCAAAATTAGCTGTACAATTATTATTAATATTGATACTTCAAACAGCATCAGTAACAGTCTGTGGCACAACCTTTACTCACACACAACTGTTGTTGGAAGTGTAAGCATGAGTGAATGTGACAACTTTTGCCCTTTATCTTGATTTTTCAATCATGAGCTGTTCCAATAGTGAGTCATCAGTAAAAGTAGATAGTGTAGCTGTGTTGATCAGCCCATCCCTCGGTCTGTGGACTGTCAGTGATCATGTGAGTGCTATTTACTTGCTCTGCCCTAAGCCCAAAGGAGTTACGTGTATGATGTCATGCACCTGAGAAAACCAGGTCAGGATCATCACCAGCTAAAAATAAGATTACAAATATTTTTAGTAAAGGCTTTTTTTTCTGATAAAATCTGGTTAGTAGTTCTACTTCAAAAAGTATAACAGTCATTCCTTTAAACTGTCGACTCATTTGTGCGTTTCTAGGTTGTACTTTAAACAATTGATAACATGGGTCATTGTGGACTTGTGTTGTGTTCATGAACAAACTTTGTGCTTGTATATTGCTTTTAGGCAGCGGTCTCTTCAAAAGGACCACTGCACCTACACTTATAGATTACACAACAGGAAATTTGACTCTGGACTGGGGAATTTCCCAGGTGTTGTTGGCAGTGGGTGACATCAGTTATTCACATGAATCCAAGTAATGACCTAAACCCTGCTTAGAGTGGCATGCCCTTTAATCCAGTTAGTTATGGAGCCGTCTGAAAGAGAGAATGTCCTCCTGTTAGTCTTAAGCTTCACTGCTGTCCAAATCACAACAGAGCAGAAGGGTGGTCGTGTCAGGGTCAACTTTGTACAAAGAACCCTTTGGAAATGCATCTGAAGTTGTCAGAGGCTGTCTGAACAACAAAGTAGTAATATATAAACAGGAAATTTTGAAAATAATACAACATCTTACACAGTTTATTGTAGTTTATTGTACTGATAACCAAAATCTATCTTTGTGACAGGCTAAGCCCATTTTCCATTTTAAAAGGTCATAGACTTGCATATTTGGCCCGAGCGACTGTTGGAAAGTTATGTAATAAACAATTCCCTGTTTATGAAAGTAGCTCTCTTTCTTTCCCACTTTCGGTGACTGAAACACATTGTCTATGTCCTGAAGCCCGCTCACAGTTTGTTGACAGTAAAGTCATTTATCTGTTTTTGTTTCATGGCAGGTGTGTGACTGGCTGTACCCCCTCATGGCCCTGCAGTCCCCAGTGCTGCTGTGTAATACTGGGGTGTTCATGTTCCCGGACATGATGGCGCCAGCTCCTGGGTACTATGTGGGGGTGGTGCTGTCCTCTGAGCTGCCCGCCGCAGACCGAGAACTGTTCCAGGACCTGCTGTCCCAGATGACAGACCTCCGAGTGCAGGTCAGTCCCATCTCTGACATCACAAACACGGACAGTAGGAGATCTGATGGCATGATTTGTGGACTTCTTCACTGTCACTGTGCCAGCCCACTGTAACTATTCTTCAGTGGTACTTTGCATTCTCTATGCATCCCTAATTGTACAGGTTGTAACTTTGTGATCTTTATGATTCAGTGCTACCAACCATTTTCAAAAGATTGTTATTACATAATTTCCAACTGAGCACATTTAAACAGTCTTCCTGTGTGTACAAATTAAGAACAAAGTTAGCGGGTGTCAAACCTTTCATTTGGAAAAAAGAGCAAATTTTCAGTCTAATCAAATCATTAAATTAAATTTACTTTATTATGTCAGGGGGAATTACTTTTGAGTAAAGTACCCACATGCTTATTTGAACAAGACAACACAAAAAGCTAATCTGAAATAAAACAATATAGAAAACAAGACAGATGAGTTGAAATCAAGTGTACATGGTTGTACATTCCGTGATGCACTTTCTTTGAAAACATGGTTTCTCACTTAACATGTTTGTGAACTGCTTCAACTGAATTACCCCCATCTTTTATTAACAAATACCATAACAAAACATCAGTAGCAAAGGAGAGGCAGCTGTGTGAATTCCCCTTAGACAGAATATATAAGCAGTTTAGGTTGGACACCTTTTAAGTTTTAGCCCTTACTGACCTTACTGCCATAGACCAGGTCCAATGTAATTTACATGCAACACAAAGTCTTGTTAAAAGATGCTAAAGGCACATGGACCACATGGCTAATTGCATTAATCAACAACGTGCAACACTGCTTTCTCTGGGAATTATTAGTCTCTTTAGAGTCCTTATTAAGAGTCATTATGGGCACTGTTTGAGCTGCAGTTAGCACTAGTAGCAGTATTAGCCACAAAGCAGTGTAAAGGACAGCAGTCAAGGGAAACAACTAAACCAATTCAAAGTCTTTGAAAACTTTGTTTTCAGTGTAAAATGTGATGGTAGTCTTGTGATGTGGTTTTAAAAACAGTTGACCAAACATACTACTAAACAAATCATAACCGCTGGTTTATTTTTCAGTCGAAATGCCCTGTGTCTTATGACTTCCACATCTTTGCAGGCTTATTGAGAAATTAATTATTGACACATCAGTTCCCAAAATCACCATCTACTGTCTGAAAGCACAACATATGCTTTGTCTTTTGTTTCAAGTGCAGAGAGGCAGTATTATGAAGCAAGTCTCTTTGCAGTTTATGTACAATATATATGTTACACTATTAAGCATCCTTAGAAATATGTTTAGATACCATTACTCAAATAAGCTGTCTATAGGTAACTATAAATTCAGCTCTGATTTCTGTGTTACAAGTACATAAATCCAACATTATTGCATCCTAAGTAAATGTGTCAGAGCTACAGACTGTTCCATTATCTTGTCCTTCTGCTCACGGTCGCTGCCATACATCCTGAATGCCTGCCTCAGCACTGAGGGGATTTGAGCCAGGCAGGTGAGCAGAATGAATACGTTTTAATGCTCTTATCTTTGGCTGCTAGAACACTGCAGCTGAAAGACAAGTGCCAGTAGAGGTGCCGTGAAGATGGAGACACTGGCACACACCGTTGCCAGACCAGGTTGTTCCTGTTTAAAATGCTGAGACACAGTTATCAACGTTGATGGATGTGATACCACATCAGCATGTAGGCACAACGTGATTCTTTCAGCTTGGGTCAAGGGGAAGTTTGAGGAAGACTGTCTCCCAAGGGCACAGAGACAGTTTACTGTGACAAACAAAAAGTGCCTTGTGGTGTAATGAGAGCAGCTATTGTGTTTACAGGGTTTTATTGGCGATAACATCAGAGCAGTAGCCATCTTCCTTCAGTTAACACATACATTGTTTTTGTTTTTATGTGCATATTCGAGCAGGCTCCAGATGAAGCTGCCGACTCGATTAATCTCAGTCAGAAGGTGCCCATTGCTCCGCCTGAAGAGACCGAAGAGGCTGCAGCAACAGAGGCCGAAGAGGACAAGACTCTGCCAGAGTGGAGTGAAAAAGTGGCGCACGGCATCCTGACAGGCAAGTAACTTTAAGAAGGAAATATCAAAGACTTTGGGAGTATTTCATATGTGTACAGACAAGAGTTAATGCCTATACAATAAACTACACAACAGACCGATTTGTACTGAGTTGTGTTTGCGTAAACAAATTTCGCATAGTTTCTTCACACGCTTGTAATCATTTTTGTATTTAAAAAAAGAGTTGGGCTGGAATCACAACAAGAGTTTGTCTCACCTCACTCAATTTGTGTTGCAAACCCTCAAGGTTCAAGGCACTACAGTTTTGCTTGGATCTATTCCTCTCAAGTGTCTATCTTGTTGTGTGATTGGCTGTCGCTTTGGTGATATTGTTCCTCATTTGCATAAAGTACCCTTAATCTGCATCAGTTGGAGTTAATTTATTTAGGATAAACTCTGATGTATAACACTTGATTGGGGGATTTAGAAGAAGACAGAGACAATGTGGACAGTATTTTCTGAAGACATGTTGCAGTTATTAAGAAGTTATTGAATGTTTCAGAAAAAGGTGCTGCTGTGAATGGCTCTCCATTGCTCTCTGTTTAATGTGCTGTTATTTCATAACAAACATGAGCAGAGCTAAATTTTTTGAAGCTAATCATTGCCAAGTGGCAACAGTTAATGACAAAATGGCCTACAAATGTTTAATAGTGCGACCAGTAACTTGTATGTATTTTCTCATTTAGGAGCATGTGTGATTACATTTAGGCACAACTTGTTTAATGCCCTCCTTGGATAAAATAATTAAGCATTACAATGTTTTATCTGCTGCACTTATTACCATAAAGTAACATAGTGAAAAAAAGTCTGTTGTGTGTCTTAGCCTGCATCACTTGTCAAACGAACTTGCACAAGTACCACTTTATGAATTTTTCCTCTGTTACTACTTAACCTTCTCTAGGATGTAAAAAATTAATTATTTTTCAACAATAAGGCGCTATACTTGTGGAAAGTTGTTGGTACAGTTGTTCTTTGTTAACTTGTGGTCCTCTTAGGTGCATCATGGTTAAGCTGGGGTCTGGTCAAAGGAGCAGAATTTACCGGCAAAGCCATACACAAGGGAGCCTCAAAGCTGAGAGAACACATCACCCCAGAAGATAAACCCACCACCGTGAGCCCCACAGTCACCAAAGGCCTGCAGGTGGCCAAACAAGCCACAGGGGGAGCTGTTAAAGTCAGCCAGTTTCTAGGTGACTGATTTGGTAACACTTTAAACTAGACTTTGTGGGGTTTTTTTTAAACTAAACATTGGTGTGCATTACTGCAGTGGATGGAGTGTGCGCCGTCACTGGCTACGTGGGACGAGAGTTGGCTCCACATGTAAAGAAACACGGAGGAAAACTGATCCCAGAGTCTATGAAGAAAGACAAAGATGGACGCTCTAACATCGATGGAGCCATGGTGGTGGCTGCTAGCGGAGTTCAGGGTAAAATGCATCTTCTGTTTTCATTATCAGGGACATTAACATGAGGATTATAGCCTTTAATGTGAATTCTGTGTGTTGTTTAGGTTTTGCCACCATGTGGACTGGTTTGGAAGTAGCAGCCAAGGACATAGCCACGAGCGTAGCAACAGAAACTGTCACAACTGTAAAACACAAGTAAGTAACTTGTTAGCTGATTTTATATTTATCTTTTACACTCCACACTGCTTGCTAAACTGGTTTTTGTTGTGTATTTTGCATTTATTCTGCATACATACAACCAAAACCAAATGTGCACATACTTAACACTCTTCTTGACTTGCTTTTCAGATTTAGGGGCCTTCAAAATGTTCTTGACTCACCTAAAGAGAATACATGTAGTTATCCCTTAAATACATTTTAAATCTTGCAACTATTAATCATAAGCATGTCCCTTTTTCCATTTGAATGATTCTGCACTATTAATTTAACTTGCTATGTGTTTTTTTTTTTTAAACAATGCACATGGTGTTGCATGCTCAGACCTTCTGAAAGATTAAGTATTTCTGCCTGATGTGACATTTTAACTTCACAGAGTATTTGAGGACATTTCAGCAGACCCAAGCATTTTGGTAGTTTAGGTACCTTGTAGTTTTGGGGTTTTTAAGAAATAATTTCCCAGGACATTCTGTGAAAATTTAGCATTTTCTAATTAGCAGCCATGCACTCTTATATTCCTCAATTATTTTATTCAGTTCACCAAAGAGCAGAGATGTGACAAGCGTCAACCTAAATGTGCACCAAAATCTACCTATAGTTTTTTTTAAAAATAGGAAAGGCTAAAATACAATTCAAATTTTCAACATACATGCAATTTACAGGTTTGGAAATGTTGCAATAAAACCAAAATCTAATGAAAACCTTGTAAAAGAACTGCATATCTTAAAATTTGATTGATATTATTTCAATTATTTCACTAGGTGTGAATTAGTTAATTCACTGGCTAGAGGACATTTGATTTTTCAACTTATTTCATAAAACCATAAACGGTATTAATATTTGAGGTTAAAACGGTGTACTTTAACCAGAGGAAATAGTTCTTACAAGTCTTTCCTGTGTATTACAAACATACATTACAATTAAAATTGTAGCAAATGTAGAGCGTCACTGTCCAACTTATTAGTACATAAGGAATAAACATTTTCTTTGGCTGCCTCCAAAAAAAACCCCAAACATGTATTTTTAACAGATTGCTTACATTTGCTAATTTTGAGGTGTAGTGTCAGTCAGTCTTTTCCAGTTTATTTACACTCTGCAACTGCATGTTGATAATTCACACAAAAGTATTCATAAGCAGCATGGCATCTTGGGGAAACCTTTCACTCCATAATGATTCCTAATTCCGAAATCCTCTTTCTCCTGCTTTTGCTGTTATCTCCCCCCTAATGTGACCTCCAATAAAGGTACGGGGCAGCAGCGGGACAAGCCACAGACCACGCCGTCAATTCTGCCCTTAACGTTGGAATCACTGCCTTCAATATTGACAACTTGGGCATCAAAGCTGTGGTGAAGAAGACAGGCAAGCAAACGGCAAAAGCCATCCTGGAAGACTACAACATTCCAGAAACACCAGATAAAGGAAAACAAGTGGAGAAATCTGGGAAATAGCCAGCAGTGCCTTCTTATCTGTTGCTCAAGAATGCCTTATAATAAGATTAAATAGGAAAAAACATCTATATTTAACTTAACATAATATATATATATTTATATGCTAACTACTGTTCTTTTATTATATTCTAGAGCTCGCAAGCACTTTAATCTTTATATAAATAAAGACCATACATTATTATACTATAGAAATAACACCATTTGTGTTGTAGAGTATACTCTGTGAAGTGCTATCTCACTGTTTTGAGTCAGGTAATCTTTTGAAACCAACCAAGGAATTATGGACCTACTAAACTTGTTTTTCAAATGTTTGTTCCTTCTCCTATGTCTGTAGGAAAAGTCTAATGTATTGTCTTTTGATGAAAAAGGTGTATGTGCATAATTGTTACGATTTTTTCCTCATGGAGTTTAAAATAGTGGGAACACTTTCTGTGCCTGACAATTACAAATGTAGGGAAAACTTTAAAGCTCACTGCCCACTTCTTATTCTTGATGAAGAATCACTCAGCTTGAACAGAAAAAAAATAAATAAAAACTACGGATGTTAATGAAGTAACTCTAAGACGAAGGACTTAAAATGCAGCTCAATCTGCAACCCTGCTGATTTTCTCAGATAGACTATTTATTTTAATAAAAGTAGACCTCACAGTTTTGTTGTGTGAAGTTCTTGAATTTAAAGTGTGACATGATGTTATTTGAGTGAAATTATGTTTGTCACTCTGCAGTTGAATGTAACTACAGGTATTCTTGTTTGTCTTATGTTTAAATTTTAATAAAACTTCATCTAATAATTAACATATTTCAAAATTAGAGTATTGTCATGTATTTATGCATTCAGTGGTTGTGGTTAAACATTTTTTTAAATAAATAATGCACATATTGTCTAGTATTCCCACTACAAAATACCACAGGCTTTGCCTTCATAAATACAAAGACGTAGTTTCTAGCAAAGTTAGCAATTTATACAACTGATAAACCTTAAAAGTTTTCAGAAAACCACATTGCACTAGATGAATTGTTTTCGCCTTGTCAGCATTTCATTATATTATCAATGCACCTTTTAAGGCAAAGTAAAATCTGCTTTAGCTGGCCAGCTGGACGAAGGCCTATAATATACTAATTGTTTGGCTTCCAAACATAGGTAACCTTAAAGTGGAGAAACCTGTAGTCAACTTGCTGAACATGCATGACATTGGCCTACATACAATTTTAAAAGGTGCACTGCTCAATCCTAGAAAGATATCCAGTCAATCCAGTAAAACGAAATAAACAGACGTTTATTATGTACTTGTCTGTGCGTAGTTAGGGCGTCTAATGTAACTTTACGACACTGACTGATCACTGATCTTAAAGGTTACTATGACGACAGTTTAACTTCTTTTGACCTAGCCCTAGCATATCCTTTAGCATCAAACTGGTTCGTTTAATTTTAATCAGTGTTGCTGAGCACATAGTTCAAGGAGCTGAGTTGGCTACTTCTTCGCTTAAAAGTTGCGTTTTTTCACAGACTGTTTAATGCAGTGAAAGCTTTCAGCAATAACTATACTAATACACGTTGAAGGTAGGTTGCTAATAGGCTAACTACATAATTATGTCCACCTGTTATTCCACACAACGAGCGTTTTTCAGGCAGCGTTAATTAGCCGTTCATCGCTTGTATATTTGTAAAATGTTTTTTCTACGCTCAAATTTTATTAAAGCAGTCTTTATTCTTTTTTTAACAAGTTGGCCATTGTCAAGCAATATTGGTTCTAAGATTGAGGCATTTTATCTCTTCTTCTTTTAACGCTTCTTAAGACTTATTAACCGAAAGAGCCAGGTATATAATGAGGTAAACTGTAAAAAAAAAAAAAAAAAAAAAGGTAGTCGGGACATTATTACTGCTGTGAAATATTTTGGTATCTAAGTTTGAATTTACAGGTAGGTTGTTAATCGGTTAACCTAACTATATGGTTTAATGTCGTAATACGTTCATGATTAACGCTTGTGTTACACCGAAATCTGTGACTCCAGGGGGCGCCTTTGCAGATTTCAGCGTTTGTTTAATGAGAATTGTTTGTTGTTATCCTACCATTTTGATTTTGGAGCCACTCTATTCTACTTGTGGTCAGTACAAAGACAGGAGAACACTGATCTAAACATTGAAATACTTGCTCTGTCATTATAGTAATAGGCTTTTTTTATTAACTACTTTCTGATATGGTCAAGGTTAGGGTTAAGGTTCCTGTTTTGAGGTAGAGATACGCTGGAGTCACAGGTCTCGGTGTGACACCTGCTATCACATTTTTCAGGTATTCATCACCAGCATTTTACTGAAGTACAGAGTGATTACTAATTCTTTTCTTTTTTATTTAAAAAATGTTAGCAGTCTTATGCCAGTTAAGTTAAGCATGTTTGACGCACACCTCTCGCCAACGTGTGGAGGCGCGCTCACTGATAATGACGTGCACGTGCGGCGCTGACAGGCTCGTGGTCCGCCGTAAATCACCGCAGTGGCAGCAGCAGCAGCATCACAGGAGGGGAGGGTGGAGGACAGCGGCTACAGCCCTGCCTCCTCTCCGCATGTGAGCAGCACACACTCAGTAGACAGTGAGGCAGCAGAGCACCAGCACACTCCGGCCAACAAAGGGACGCATGCTCCAGCCAAGACATTCACTAAATAAATGATTCATTGGGATCATTTCACTCACATTTGCCTGCATCTGACCTCACTTGAAAGGTAAGAATGACTGCAGCAGAGTACTAAAACCCTTTGTTCTGCCTCTGTTTGTCTTTTGCATTTTCTCTCTCTATTTATAGTTAAAGGATGGTATAAGTGTTTAAATGTGTAATATTGCTTTGACTGTAAATGCATGTTGATTTCATAAGCTGTAAAGATTCACCTAGCATGGAGCAAAAAATGGGTGTGACATGCTACATTAGAGTGACAGTAGGGGTAGCATGAATGCATGCACATAAGCACTGACTGTAGCTATTCTTCATATACGATCCTATATATAATTTTATGTTTCTTTTAAGACGATTCAGAGTGTAAAACTATTGCAAAACCATGGAGCTGGAGCACTTCGACGAGCGGGACAAAGCTCTAAGATACACCCGCCGAGGTTCGAGAGGGAATGGGCTCCCCAGTCCCACACACAGTGCTCACTGTAGCCTGTACAGGACCAGGACGCTGCAAGCACTGAGCTCAGAGAAGAAGGCCAAAAAGATCCGCTTTTACCGCAACGGGGACCGCTACTTTAAAGGCATTGTGTATGCTATTTCTCAAGAACGGTTTAGGTCACTAGAAGCACTCCTGGCTGACCTGACACGATGTCTGTCAGACAATGTCAACCTTCCCCAAGGTGTGCGAACCATTTATTCCATCGATGGGATTAAGATTGCCAGCATGGATCAATTTGTAGAAGGTACGTAATGACTTGTACTCTGAATAAGAATAATGACCCTGTCAGTTAATTACAGTTCTAATATGTCTTGTTTTTCTGCAGGAGAGAGCTATGTTTGTGCCTCCATAGAACCCTTCAAGAAGCTGGATTACACAAAGAATGTAAACCCCAATTGGGCAGTTGGTGCTGTTCGGGCAGCTATGTCTCCACGTGACCCATCTTATCTCGGGAGTGCCAAGGCTGGTTCCCCAGAAACAAGGGAGACCAAGGACTTCATAAGACCCAAGCTGGTGACCATTGTCCGGAGCGGAGTAAAGCCTCGCAAAGCTGTCAGAATCTTGCTCAACAAGAAGACTGCACACTCCTTTGAGCAAGTCATGACTGACATCACTGATGCCATTAAACTAGACACTGGAGTTGTCAAAAGGCTCTACACAGTTGACGGCAAAATGGTACGTAAACTCAAACACCATACTAACAAATAACTGTATCAGTGCACAGTGAGTGTCTGATACCTTTTTCTGTCACTGATTTAAGTTGTTTCTTTGACCTTTTTGGAAGCAACAATCACAGACTTCTTGTTGATATCTTTAACTTGTCTACTTATTTGAAAATTTGTGTTTGGTTCACTAGCGCATACATAATCACAACATATGCAGATAAAAACAAAATTTACATATATAATAAACAGACAAAAAGGTGAATTGATAAGACAGATCTGATAAAAAATCTGACTAACTGCCAAATTTGTGGCAATAAAACAACAACAACAACTTTTATTCAAAAAATATAATGTGCTGTAAACATACATTTTCACTACTGCTTATTTAATAAACTGTCTGCATTTGGGACAAATGATCCTTTATAAAGTTTTCTCATTGCCAGAGGCATTCTATAATGGTGACCTAATGGCATCAAATTGAATTCTGCAAACAAAGCTTGTTTAATGTCACTAGAAATAAGTCAGGCTTTTCTGCACATAGCAGTGTGGCAAAGTAAATCCAGTTGTTGTTGGTACTTGGCAGAATTTAATTAAAGCAACCCTGCATAACTTTTAGCCAGTAGAGGGTGCAGATCCCTCTACACTCTCTCGGAGTTTTTACGACAGCAGCATCATTTTACGGACCAGGATGTACCCTGCCTCAGGCCCAAAGCTGCTTGGACTCCCCACGGGGACCAAGTGGTATTGGCCGCCGGTATTGGCGTCCCAGTGACAGGAAAGTTAGATTGGTCCAGCTGATCTCTGTGATCTACCGATCTCATGTCTAAGAACCATTAAATGATTATGACAATCTATATTTTTGGGATAAAAGTTACGCAGAGCTGCTTTGACTCAGTTGTTAACATGCAGTGTATAAAAATAACAAAAATGGCAATAACAGTTTCAGCTTGCTTGGTTAAGGGTGGTAGTCACAGAGTATGTTACAATATGACACAACTCACAATATGCTAATCAGTCAAATCAAATATCCTAGTACAGTAATTATGTGAAAATCAATACATTTCAAAGTTTTCTTTTCTTCTGTAACTGAAGTGTAAAAAAAAAAAAAAAAAAACGACTTAAATGACAATAAACTGATAGGACTGAGTCCTAGTCTTTTATTTCTGTCCATTAGTGCTGCATTTTTAATATAGTGGAAAATTGGACAACATTACATTATGTAGATTACAGTAATTTTAATGTACATATCAATCGTTTGGCCCACCTCAATTCTGACTTATTTTATACCTAGGACCCCCAGTACCCCTTTCATTGAGTGAATATAAGATTAAAATAAAGTGAGGTATTTGTGAGTACCATTATAGACACAAGTGCTTAATATTTATGAACTACTCACAGATTTCAGGGCTATGTTGATATTTTTAGATGCATTCTTGGAGACAGGTTTTCAGCTGTTTGACTCTTGTGTCCTTTGCAGTTTGCTTTACTGTTGTCTTTTTCATTTACAATAGTTTTTCCCCAAACAGTGCTGTATTGCAAAAAGTAAAAAAGTACTTAAATGGCAATATTGGTCGAGGTCTGACTAGTCCCAGAACAGACTCTGAGACGTCTATGTGTATGATAAATGTTGGTGCCACATACTGTAAAATATCCCTAGTTTAGATATATAATGTCTCTATAGTAAAAACAAAAACGCACACTCTATCACTGCTTTACTTCTAAATAAACAGTTGCCGGACCGAAAAATGCCGTTTGAAACCAGGGTCTGCGTCGTCAAAACAGTTGCTGGAAGGCAAGGCTTAGATGGACGCAAATGCCCAAAAAACATGCTATTCTTCATTCTCACCTCATTTTAAATAGCCTAATTTATATAAGATTATGTTATAGTAGCTTACTTCATTCTTGTTAATGGCAGATAATCTCTTACCTTCTCTAGTTGTATAATATATTCCACACAACAGCCATGTCCTGCCACTCTTCCCTGTTTCAATCCAAATCTCTCCAGGCGCTACTCCTCGTCCTCGGGACAATAACTCCTCCATTAACTGCTCACAGACACTTTTGTTGGTAATAGCCCACACTGTTATAACAACCACTCCCCTCTTGTTAAATTGAAGAAAAACTGAGTTCAAACTGAGCTGAGTTCAAGGCAGTTTAAATACAGGCAAAGCTGACTGGGTTTGTGTCTTTAAAACTACAATAAATATACAGTTAACTGCAGTTTAGATCATTATGTAGGGTGGGTGGCTTTAACGTAGCAGACCTGGATTTGATTCACGACAAGGGCGACTTTTTTCCAGAATGTTCCCGGATCCAGGTAAATTGTTGCTGGGTCCTACCATGTCAAAATAAGACAGTTCATGGATGCTGATCTGCCCTGAAATAAACCCCTGCATTCCATACTTCAAAATATTCCCAAATATTGTCCAAATACTTTAAAGACCGCTAATGTATGTAACTTATAGCATAGCAACGGTTTGCTTTCAAATATCCAGGCACACTTTCATCCAAACAACCTTAAGTGCTCTACATGTGAAAGAGTCATTAGATTATTACATTTATTGACCACACAAAGTGGAGCAGGAAATGCTTGTGTTGGACAGAATTCAAGAAGCAAAAGACTTTTTGAGTCGCAATGTTGTTTGACTGACACAATGGAGACTATCTGACCTGCTGGTCATTAATTTCTCTGAGAGTCTCTTCTTCACCCAAGGCCCAGCAGGCTGTAACTCAACTGGGGATATTTGCTACTAAATGTATTACAAAAAGTAGGTTTCTAGGACTCCTCTAACAGCAGTGCACTATTGGTTATTACTAGTATCCATTTAGAATGTTCACAACAGGCATGATATTAATTAGAACATTTTTAGAGACCCTGATTCTACAGATTAGGCTTCACTTAAGTCTTTTTAATTTTAATTTGAGGTTGTTTATTTATAGATATGACATTTTTAGCTACAAAAATGCATCCAAACCTAAATTTAAAAAAAAGTTACTTAGAACTTAATAGTCCCACTATCTAAGCGTTCTTTCGCTTTAGGGTTTCTATGGCAACATGGTCCGGTTGCTAAGTAACAGCCTCTGCGGCAGAGTGGTGCAGTAGTGATGTCAGGACTGAGGTGTAGTGTAAGGGGCTTGGTTTAAATACACATAGAACAGGGGCCACATGGCTGAGTTGAAGGCTCTCAACCGGACAGCTTCCTGAAAAAAAAAAAAAACAGTACCTGTCAATATATAATCAAGTAATTATGGAAAATAAGAGATAGAAAATAAAGCCAATAAATGGACAGGGAGATTAACACTGGTTCATGGGTAATATCATATTTGGCTCCAAAAAGTGGAAAATGAGAAAATGTAATGCTGTGACCTACATTTCTCTGTCTTGTCCTTTTGTAATTGGCAGATTTAATTAGTGTTCATGCTTCATACTGTGTGCCTGTCCAGTAAGTTCTTTGTAGTGCAGGCAGGTATCTGTCATGTTGTGACTGCAGATGGCCAAATAAGCACCCCATTGGCACCAAAGGGCCCATTTTCATGGGTGTTTAACCTTTTGCTAAGTGACCTAATTGTGACTCACAAGTGGATGAACTAGTTTTGTAGTTGAGTGCAGTTTACTCATTCTAGTCTCAGTCCTGGATACAGACAAGGGTTTTAAGAATACCCAAGACTGCAACTGGACT
This sequence comes from Rhyacichthys aspro, assembly GCA_036850595.1. Lineage (NCBI taxonomy): Eukaryota > Metazoa > Chordata > Actinopteri > Gobiiformes > Rhyacichthyidae > Rhyacichthys > Rhyacichthys aspro. The sequence goes on from CM072160.1 coordinate 20,010,947, forward strand.
CTCTGTACCAGTGATCAGAAAACATATAACCCTTTGTAGGAACCTTTTTCGAAGGCATCTTTTTCCATTAATCATACTGGTCTTAACGTCTTCTTGCTGTGCCACTCTCCGACTCTTTATTCAGTCTTATCCTGTCATAGTTTTGGTCCTGACTTGGTCTATGCCCCTAAAGGTCTCAATTTTTTTCTTGGTGAGGACTTGGTTTCAGTTAGTGTGGACTGAAATGTAAACCTGTAAAATGGTGTTTTAATTCTGTTTTACCAGAAGACAATTTTTTAAAGGTATTGTGCTTGTCTTGGTGTCAAACTCTATACTATACATGCGTCAAAATTTGCCTCCTTCACTAAAACACTAACCCCACTATGACTCTGGACTTGGTCAAAAACTTGACTTGCACTGTCAGAATTTTGTTACTGTTATATTTTTTCCAGTGTACCATGCACTGGTCTTGGTCTTGATTTAGTCTCAACGGTCCGTGAGATACTCTCGGTCTAGACTCAGTCTTGACCTGTCTTGTTTTAGACTTGACCTGATATACTTTTGGTCTTAATAGTGTTGGCCTGTCTTGACTTGGTCTTGACCCACCATAGTAGACAGAATAGAATCTTTTTTTGTTGGGGTTTTTTTTTGGGTTGTAAAATTGATTTATAAAAGGAAGTATCAGTCCATTGTAATGTTGTAATGCCTACTTACATCAGAGAAGAGAAAGATTAGGGGAGTTGGTTTGGTAGAGAGTGCGTGGCTTTAATCTCACCTACTGCTGTGACTTGGCTCTTAGTCTGCAGTGACTTGTCCACTGTCCTCTAGCGTTTGGTACAAAAATACATTTTGGCTTACTGTTTGCTGGTAATTACATTATCTATGCTAGCAGATAATGAGCTGCTGGTTTAAACTGGACTGACTGCTGGTACATGCTTTTAAAAAATGTTCCATGCTTATATAAAATCTCTTAAATCTTTCTTTTTTTCTTTTCAGAACTATGAAGACTTTAAGTATAGAAGTCATGAGACAGTAAAGTATTAGACATGTGCTACTGGGTTAAGGGCCTTTTAATTTGTTCCGTTATGATCATGCGCGTTCTTTATAGAGCCACATTTCTGTTCAAAATGCACATAAGGCAGCAATTACTCATATCTGCCTGTGTAGCAGCTGCAGGTATGTAACAGTTGACCTTTCTGTTTATAACAGCTTTTTCCTTCAAGTAAGTTATTAAATGCATTAAGCTACCTCAACCTAACTGAGCTTTTGTATAGATGCTATGAGATTATCAAATAGTATGAACAAGGACAATGTATTCTAAATGACCTGGGAGCAAAAATGAGGCATTTGTGGCTGCATGCTGTGTTCAAAGAGAAGATTAATGGCTCCCCCCCTTGAACAACTCCACCTGTCTGTTAGCATGATCCAAAAGGAGAGATCCTATTTTCTGTAAACATCGATTTTTATATGTATTCAAAGGATAGGTAAGTGTCTATTGCACATACACCGCATGTGTTTCCCATTTAGGTTTAGTTACGGTAATAATGGCTTTTGAAAGTGTGCAGATAAAGCCCCGACGATCAATACAGGATGCTCCAGGATGGTTAGAGACTGTGCGTAGGGGGGAGGGAAGGCCGCGTGGAACTGCTGTGTCACTGAGCCGGCAGCTAGAAGCAATCAATATGAAGCAGCACATTCATGATTGCCCCACTTCTGCAGTTTGAAGAGAATTTCCATTGTTTGAAGAGAAAAACTTGCCGTACTTTGTTTGGTATATAATGAGTAAATGGAGGAATGCTGTTCTTATTTTTAGTCTGCAGAAGATATATCTTCTAGATCCATCCAGACAGATATTTCATTATAGACTGGGAATCATCAAGGCCATTGTTCTACGTAAGATCTGACAATGGACATTTAAAATAGCATCCACTGTCTACAACTCAACTGTGATTCTGTCTGGTTTCCTTGGCAACCGCTGTGCAGGTCTTCCCTTAGGGATAGCGCTGGTGGGAGGCAGGGTGTGGTGCGGGGGTTGCAAAGGGGGAGCCTTAATAGGAACCCCCTCTGTGTTCAATGTTTATTTTAGGATTTCATGGTTGGATGACTGTCAGCTGCAGGTTACTGATAAAAAAAAAAAAAGCTTCTTGCAAAAACACTTTTGTTTGGTGGATTTTGTCTTTTTTTGGTTATCTCATTACCAAACATAATGCCTATTAAAGGCTAATCTTGATGTTTCCAAATCTGTTCCATACAATTATTCAAACCACTTTATGAGAGAATGTGTCCTTTATTGCACGGCCTTTAATCCATGGTTTCAGATCTGGGTGGTTGATGCACAGTGGTGGCTCACAGTCTGTGTGGCCTACATTGCTCTCAGCACTTAATTCTTCCCCATGGACTTCTAATGCTTTATGGTGCTTAATAACAACACACTTAAGTAAAAGATGTTGAAATATATTTTCTAATATGAGATAAGATATTAGAAAAATGTACAATTTGTGATAACTATTTTAAATATTGTTGTGAACAATATATCAGTCCTCTATCTAAAGGAATATGGGGCCCTGGACTAACCTGCACCCATCAAAAGCATGTGATAAATCAAAGACTGAATGAGGAATGAAAAAGGTCTAAACTTTTTGTTTATTTTGGCACATCACAGTTGAATTTAAGGTTTTGTTTATGCATTGATTTTGACAGTTAGAGTAAAGTAAAAGTCTATTAAATTAAAGACTATAATATTATCATGTTACAGGTCATTCTTTGCGATATGGATCTTGCAATCACTAACATTGCAATAACAATAAATTTGCAATATATTGTGAAGCCCTACTATCTAATAAATTAGAGCAGATGCAGTCAATACAGTACATCAATAACATTTATATTCGCCTTTGGCTCGTCAGTGTCAGTGCGGAGCAAACTGAATTAGGTCTGTGTTTCTTTTGAAAAGGTCATCAGCACAGTTCATTTATTTATGACTTACATAGACCATAATGAGCCTGTTTATTAATAAGAATACTATCCTGTCTTTTAGTCAGCCTTGGCAAAGATGACTTTATACCATTTTATTGTTCTTTGCTGTTAAAATGTAGCATTTAAATAAGTTGTTTAACTAATTGTGCTTAAGTCTTCAGTCACAACATATATTTTATATACATATTACATTATATATTATATACAGATTTTCTCGCAAACTATTTATATCCATACAGAATTAAAACAACAGTTAAGCTCATAGAGCTCACTAATCAACATTATATTTGCATAAAAGAGATAAATGACCCATATTGATGGCTGCATCCAGAGACATTTCTTAAAACACTGGAGGGGTCCTAAACACATTTAACTTGTGGCACATAAGGCATAATAATCAAGTTCATGTACATTAATGAGTAATGATTTAATTGGACTGGATTGGACAATCGTTGCATTCAGTAACCTTAACAAAAGACAGACATTATAATAACAATACATGTCAATATTTTGTGGCAAGGAGTTAGAGTAGATGTTTAAATGTTTCTCTCTCTAAGATGGGTTTGTAACTTAGCTTTCCTTCTCATTTGTCCCAGGTCACCTGCCTTCAGGACTTTTTTGCCGATGATGATATATTTTTTGCATGTGGACCTGAGAAGTTCCGATACCAGGACGACTTCAACTTGGATGAAAGTGGTATGTGGGCTATAAATCATAAGGTTTACTTGCTCCCAGGGTGTTATGCTCTCTTTTATGGAACAGTTCAGCTTTGTTTGCATTTGGAAGAACATAAACATAGGTCTCTCCAAGGTTTAGGGTGCATTACAAAACCTGCTAAACTTTCTGCTTAGGAACTCACAAAACGTTTACTTTCAAATGCACATACACTTCTCTCTCTCGTTTTTAGAATGCAGGGTCGCCAAGTCCGCATCATACGGCCGACTCCCCTCCATCCATGGACGGTCCTCACCTAAAGGCAGTGGGAGGTCACGCAGGAGCAAATCACCCTCATCCACCGGCTCAGGTAAAACACCCAAGAGATATCAGATAGATATTAGAGTTATTGTCTGTCACATGTGAACACTGACGGAGAAAAAAGGAGGAGTGAAATATTTAATGACTTCAATACCCTTCCAAACAGAAAATGTACTGTTTTTTACACTGTTGTTAAAGCTAATGGGACAGCAGGCAGTCAGCTGTCAACTCCAAGATCTGGAAAGTCTCCAAGTCACTCTCCCACGAGTCCAGCCAGCCTCAGAAGACGTCAGGTAATGAAAGTGATGTTAATGCTAATAAATGCTACTCAAGGCCTCCTCAAAGGTTTGTGGATGTACCTGATAGTTTATCACATTTCTGAGGTCATTTTGAATTTGTGCTTACAGTTTTCAGACAGTTGCTTATGCAAAAATAACTTCAATATAATGTTAATATTGAATTACCGGTAATAATGGGACAACAAGCAGATTGTGCAACTGCGTAGTATTTTAGTGGAAAAGAGCCAGTTGTCTGCAGTACCATCATTTTACTCAAAAGATTGGAATTTGTAGCTGAAGTAATTGGAAAGGGTAAAGGTATACTCGCTCTGGTGTTTCCTTAGGGATCTCAACACAGTGGCTCCTCATTGTCTTTGGCTTCTACAAAGGTTTGCAGCTCAATGGATGAAGGCGATGGTCCCAGCAGTGAAGGTACTGTTGGTTTAATCCTCTACAAGTTGCTGTTGCCATCTATACTTATTTATTTTTTTCTGGACAGCTGAACCGATGGATGAGCCGTCTGTGCCCTCCTCCATTGCGGAGAGGTACAAAGTGGGACGTACTTTAGGAGATGGAAACTTTGCGGTGGTTCGAGAGTGTATCGAAAGATCCACAGCGCGGGAGTATGCACTGAAGATTATAAGCAAAGATAAATGCAGAGGAAAGGCAAGTTGAACTCTGGTCTAATCATTGTTACATTTCATTTCATTGCTATAATGTTCAGTTTTTAATCCTCAGCAGATGAGCCATATTCTCAAAAGATGACTGGGCTAATATTAGCGTACAATGTTCTAATAAGGATTGCCGCTGTCCTTACAAATTCCTAATCGGCTCTCATTAAAATGACTAAATTAAATGCGTTATATTTTCTTTTTTCCAGGAGCATTTGATCCAGAATGAAGTATCAATCCTTCGACGAGTCAAACACCCTAACATTGTACTTTTAATTGAAGAGATGGACACCGCCAATGAGCTCTATCTGGTCATGGAGCTGGTTAAGGTAGCAACTACTTTTGTTTTATGCACATGGAACTCTTGATGATGAATGCAAAGGACTACATGTTATATTCAGTAAGACAGACAGACAATTAGTGTTGGTTCATCAGTTATAAAAGCTGATTTTATGCACAAAGTTTACAAAGACAGAGTCTGCATGGAGGTAGAACCAGAAGTACTGTGCCTGTAAATAAACAGTACTATTAATAAAATGTAAAGTACAATGATTGATTATTTGGAGATATAATCATACCTTGTCACTATCACAATATTGGGACAGTAAAACCATTTGTTACAGAAATCAGGGTCTTGTTTTACAACAGAAAATTAAATGAGAATAAATCTACAGTATAAGTCATATCTTAGAATCACTTTGCAAAACTCAGGCCTGTGGGAGCAAGCCTATGCACCTATGACCTTTAAAGTATCTGTCTCTCATATAAGTGTGACCACACTCGCTTCACCAAAATGAGATTTTGCTAAAATGTCTTCTTCTTTCAGGGAGGTGATCTATTTGATGCCATCACATCTTCAAACAAATACACAGAGAGAGATGCCAGCTCCATGCTCTTCAATTTAGCCAGTGCCATCAAGTACCTGCACAGCCTCAACATTGTTCACAGAGACATCAAACCAGAAAATCTGTTGGCAAGTTTAACATTTATTTTGGTCCAGTGCATTCAAATAATCTTCCACAGTGTCCAGTGGTAATTTTTTTCTATTTGTACTTGGTGCAGGTTTATGAGCACCAGGATAGCACTAAATCTTTAAAATTAGGTGACTTTGGCCTGGCCACTGTTGTGAATGGGCCTCTCTATGCTGTATGTGGCACTCCTACATATGTAGCACCAGAAATCATTGCTGAGACAGGGTAAGTGTGAAATACTGAAAGAGGATTTGTTAAGTTAAAAGTAATAACTGCATTTAACTGTTGCTTTATAGAGTGAACTAGAACATTCAGTATTTATATTTAATCCATACATAATTTCATTTTTGTTTGCAGTTATGGCCTCAAGGTTGACATATGGGCAGCTGGTGTCATCACTTACATATTGCTGTGTGGTTTCCCTCCGTTCCGTGGGTAAATATGTGGTTGATCTTTGTATAAAAGTGTGTAGTACTGATGTACTCATCTTAGTGCATTGTAATCTCATGACATTAAGTTGGAACTTCTCTGTTTAGTAGCGGTAAGGACCAAGAGGACCTCTTTGAACAGATTCTCCTTGGCCAGTTTGAATTCTCTTCACCACACTGGGACAATGTATCTGACACCGCAAAGGTTTGAGCTCTATGACTGGAAATTTATGCCAGTTGTTTATCATCAATGCTTATCTGCATCAAGAAGGGATAAACAAATTCACATACTTGTCTTGTACTTGTACATAATCGAGGTACATAAAGCAGCTTTGTTGCTTGTTGTTTTGGCTTGATAAATGTATTAGTCATTGTGTACTTAAATCAAGTAAATCTCCAGCCTTTGTGTGCCAGTTGCCACTGTGCGACTTGAAACAGGTCACTTACAAAACACTGTATGTATGTGTTCTGTAGGGCCTGATCAGTGGGATGCTGCAGGCTGAGGTGGAGCAGAGGTTTACAGCTGTACAGGTCCTTGACCATCCCTGGGTCAATGTCAGTAAGACATCATCAGAGCAAATGCCAGCATTGGATGATAAAGCAGGTCACTTTATACTATTTTTGATTTTTAGGATGAAGGTCTGTCAGAGAACGAACAGCAGCTGTCTGTGGCCGGGAAAATCAAGAAGCATTTTAACACAGGACCCAAGCTTAACAACACCACTGCAGGAGTTTCAGTCATCTCAGTAAGGACCCACACACTGCATGTGATTCAACAGCATTACATGATATACTTTGGTTTCTTGCAAAAAATGCTTCAGCTGTGATGGATGGAATTTTTCAGAGAAAAAAAAGCAATATTTGTGGTGTATTTTTTAAATACACCTGTGCCTTAACTCATTGTTCAAAAGCTTTGCATCTGTCAAGTTTAAAGCCATTATCTGCTCATGCACTGCAGATAATGAACCTCTGTTCATTTTGGATATGTACTTTTCACCATCCAAAAAATGTTATTGTCATACATTCATTCATCTTTTGTGTGCCATGGACTGTCAGCACCGCAATGTGGTCACAAATCTCTGCTTTGCTGTCCATTTTAAATTTAGTACAATAAATAAGCATTTTTTAAGATAAGCATATGAGAGAACTTAAGATTGCTTTAAGTTCAAGGTTTTTAACGGAGCCGGCACATTTCTTTCTGCTCAACACGACCAGGACTCTACAGTCCAGAAATCAGGGTCTGTGGACCACAGCCGTCATCCAGGATTGTTCTGGATAAGGTATGACCGTGCTTCCCTGCAACGTGCTGGCAGTCTCCATTTTTCATCAGCTGATGAGTTTGACCTCAGTCTTAATGTTATACTTATTAAGGTCACATTTTCACTTCCCTGCTCTATTTTTTTCACCTGGCTGTGTTTTTCAGTGTGCTATATATATATATTTTTTTTCATCTTTCATAGCCTGCCTGTTGTGTCCCTAGTTTAACAAACTGAGAACATGTTCTTTATCACCTTGCTTTGTAGAGTGTTTTTACTACAGTTGTGCATAAAGCAATCTTATTATTTTTCGACAATACGTGTTATAACACAAGTCCGACAGAACTATTCAGTGGTTTATCAAATGTTAACTCCTCATCACTGCTGTTTTCCATTACACAGACAACCCCACTTGATAAAGAGAAGCAAGTTTTCCGTGGAAGATGCCACCAGGATGTGAAGTCCACTCTGCCCCTCCCTCACAGTATTGGTGCGGGTGCCAGGCCAGGCCTATCCCCATCCGAGTTCACCTCTGAGTCCGAGGACCTGTCCCCCAGTTCAGCCGACACCGTTCGCTCACCCACCTCACCGTTCTAGCTGCCTCTTGGGGGCTCCACACAATCCCACCTGGTCAACACAAGGACTCACATTGGTTTTAGTCAGTGCCACATACAACATGCCCTGATATTTATTCAGTAGAACGGTATTTAGTTACAAGCTGGTCTCAGATTAAACCTAAAAGCATGGAACAATGATCATATTGTTTCCTCTATTTAGTGTAAGCCTTATTTCAACACAAGATGCATTATCAGTGCACTAGCACCCTCTACTGCTATGTATTTTATATAACAGGGAAGCCAATCCTCTTTTTGAAGCACTTTGAAGGTCGTCGTCATGGTTTCCACACTTCATTTGCACTCAGTTTGTATTTGTTAGTAGCAGTTGTGTAGCGTCTACTGCTGGCCACATGTTGATTGTGTTTGACCAACTATAGACATAAGGATTAACTTATTAAATAATAAGAACTACAGCTGCTTTATTGTACCTCAAGTGTTATCTCTTAAAACAGAAAGAAGGTGCTACAGCTTCATCAGCAGCTCTCTCTCTCTCATGTGGTGAAAGGAGGATGGGAACTGAAAGAGACAAATGTCAGAGCACGTGTGGATTTAAGTGCATTTATTGACATTAGAACCCTTGGTTAAGTTTCTCGACATGCTAAGTGCTTCCAAGTAAAACTTTGATTTGAGAAATGATTTGTTCATTCTTTTAACTTTACAAACCCTAGCCTGGCCAGCCAGACTCTTTCACTTTGCTCTTTCTAAGCAACGTGAAGTTGGCTTATAACCTCTCCCATTCACCACGACATTTCATGTTCTGATTAAAATTTTGTTGACTGTTACAAATGTTGGTACCGCCCCCTGAATTCTGATTGGTTGCATGCGTATTTGTCCCTCCTTTGGGAAATCAAAGTCAAACCGAGAGAGACCAGACTAATTCTTTGAAAAAGAATGAGTATGGCTGGCCAGGCTAGATAACAACAGTAACTAGTTACTGTATGAAAGTGTATTGATTGTAAAATGCTTAATCTTTTTTACAGGCCACCAAATATTTCTGTTTGTGAATGTATCTGGTACTTGCATGTGAACTATACATCCTTCATCAGCTGTAGCGGCCTCGGGCTACAAGAGCATTTCTCTAATTGTTGTAGAAGCCACTTTGGTCAAAAGACCTCTCAGACCACAGTTGTCTATTATTCCTGTACAGTATGTATTTGGACTTGTACAATCTCACCACTGGTTTTGCTGTTTAAGGGCTTTAAGTTTTAAAGGGAAGTAACAAGCCACAAAGCACAAGGAAAGCAGAACGTATCACATTTTTGAACTAAGGTTCCTAAATCACTTTGGAGAGATGTCTTTGGGGGATATCTATGGAAGCAGATAGTAAATGTGAACGTTTTATGATAGTCCTCTCTAATCCATGAAAAAACTGAAATGAGAAAAAGAGCAACAATACAATTAATTTAATTAAACTGTTATGGTGCAGGAAAATGAACGTGCCCTGGAATAAACAAAAAACAGACTGAATTAAATCTGCTGGTATCAAGATGTCTAAGCTGTTTCTGTTTAAGGGTTTGTACTCTTTTATTAGACACATCTTTGTTATTGCCATATTAGAAATATTAGAAACAATGGTTTGTCTGTAAAAGGTTCACACAAAGCAGCACTAAACATATTTTAGCATATACATTGCATACAAGTGATTATTTCATTTACACATATGGGAGGAAAAAATACTATTGCTTTTGTTGCCAAGTGGTTGGGTGTCTTTTTGATGACATCACATGGTGACAACAACTAATGCCTAAAAAATGCACCCAACTCTTACCCCAAATCAGGACAATATTTAGATATGTGGCTGATGTGATATTTAATGGAACCAACTGAAGTGTTGTGCATATATACTTGTTTTACATTCTAAGTCCAAGTTGTATAAAAGTACTGAAAAAGATCTAAGAGCCAACAGTCTTTAAGATTTTTAGACAAATATTGGTTGTATTAAAATGATCCAAGAGTACAGATAACCATTTTACAACAACTTCTCTTGGATCACATATGGTTTTTCTTCTACTTCTACCTGAGAACTTCAACAGCTTTGACCAGTGACCCTGAAACATGACTCTGCTGGGCCTACACATAGAGCCTGTCAATGAAGAAAAGGTGAATATTCTAAATCACATTATAGGGAAAAAATAAAAAAAATAATATCAGCAATACATAACATTATGCTAATACACATTTAAACTTTTTTTTTTTAGGTATTCTTGATTCATTCGGTCCTGTTTGCAGGTTGCAGTAGTTTATGGACAGAGAAACACAACTGAGCTTCTAAAGGTTAATAAGAAAGTTATGTTTCTTAAGAGCAACTCCCTAATATTTGCATATATATTGGCAAAGTGCATACGTCCATATTTTTATTCAGAGCTGAGCCATTGGGGCAGAGCATGGATGTATTACAAGAGTTCTAGTAATACATCCATGGGGCAGAGTTTTAGTCACGTCTGCTGTGCTGTGCTGACTTCATGCACACAAAAACAGCCATCGTTGGTATAAATAATGAATTTAAAACTACATCACCTCAAACATATTAGGAAAATATGAAGAAACTACTGCAAAAAATATAAAAGAATTTATCTTTTTATAATGTAGTAATGCTAGCTAGCAATTAAATCCCTTATCCTCTCCCATTTCCCAAAATGATATGTATTATATATAGATTATTTGCAAAGTCACAAAAGTTCAACACAGAGGAGCATTTCCTACAAAACAATAGAAACATGCCTAGAACTCTACATTTGTTCAGCTTAACAATTATAAAGTCCTCTGATAACATATAATCAATCCAGATACTCTGCACATTACATTACATTATTCTAACAATATGTATGTAAAATAAGAACAGCCAGTTGGGGGCACTATGTTAATAACTGAGACTAACTCTGGCATACATGTATGTAGTAGGCTGTAGCAGTCTGGCACAAGTACATTTTGGCTTTAAATGGTGACATGGGAATAAAATTAACTTTGTAAGGCAAGTGTGGAGAGGAAACTAAATGAGTTGTTATCATACAGTTAGATAAGTTGTAGCTGAGGTCACTACAAAAGGTCAAATCTACAACATAAGCGGTAAGGCTAGATCTCCAAACTGGCAAACTTATATTTATTCACCTCAAACCCCCAGAAAAAAAAGGAAAAAAAAGTTGTTTTGCAAGTAGTAGTGCTAAGGAGCCTGCAATATAGATGCACATGTTCCCAATAAAGCTACAGACTTGGGTTTAGTATAATTTCTCATTTCTAGTGTAAGAATTAGGTTACAAATGTCTATGGAGAATTATTTTGAAGTTTACCGCAGTGATTGGTGTTGTCTAAAATTGCAGGAACATGTATGTACTATTAAAGCAATGAACTAAACTGATTTTATTTATGTTAAACCACCATCAGAACTATTTCCAGTGGGTTTAGTCATAGACCACAGCATGTCCCTGAAGGGCTACCATAGCTGCTCACATGCTTTAAAGGTGTATGAGGTGTGGCACTGCTGTCTGCACTTTTGGCTCTAAATGACCCTAAAAAAATATTGATATTGCTCATACAAGTACATGTCTTATGGCCTTTAGAATAACATTTAAAGTGGGATATGTGTCTGCCATACAAATGTACAAATGTTCACATAGAATTCATGTACATTTTCACATTTTTCCTCAGAGTGTGAATATTTGTTTTGTCTTTTCAACAGTCTCTTTGTACCCAGAGCTACAATCTGATTTCCTTATTTGGGGTAGATTGCTACTTGGCTGATGCTCTGGTAGGATGTAAAAATCAACAGAAATATGTCCAGTTACTGTATAACAGCTGCTTCCCTTCAGAGACCGGACAAGCAGCCTCTTGTGTTTGTTAAAACTGTAGGAACATGGTCTGTCCAAAACTGGGACATTTTAGTTTTTTTAGACAGACATTTGTTGGGACATGGAACAGTGAGTGTAAAAGTGGGACAGTCCTCCTTAAATAGGGACACATGGTCATCCTCGGTTAAGCTGTATATAGTTGTAGCAGACATCTAACATCTTTATTTCAAATTGTAACTCTGAGGAGTGAGGACAGAGGGTCTCCTGGATAAATATATGAATGAACTACAGAAGTTAATTTCATCTTAATGCCTGCTCCACATTCGACAGACCAGCAGATGGCAGTACAACACAACTCCAAAATCTTGCACCAACTCCTCACCCATTTGCTCCTTCCTTTATCAGCCTTCATATTAACCATACATATTAATGCGTCAGAAACCACCCACTCATCCATCAATAGAAACATCACCAAGAAATACTGCAACAGAGTTACACGTATTTTTATTAAAAACACTGAATTAAAAGTTCATGGTTGTCGACTTTGAAGCATTGGTTCCAAACTAACCCTCTTCAGTCGACAACCAAACAAATAATAATAATATATCTTAATATATACAACTGGCAAATCATTATTGGGTGATGAATAATCAATTATTACATTTAATTCAAACAGACAATGTTAAAGCATGGCTCTTGCATGCAATAATGTGCTGATGCAAAACTACAAAATATGAATTCAACTTCAGTATTTGCATATTTATGTCCATTTAAGTGATCTTTTCATTTTATTACAATTAACATTTGACACATTAGCGCTCATTCCTCCAAAAACAAACCATGAGCCATTTCTAAAACACAAGCCTGTTTATGAATATCATCGCTGAACAGTTTTTGTTCCTCAGACAGTTCCGGTGATATTGCTTTTTTTTAAAGCATAGGCTGGCATTTCTCAATTCACAGATTAAATAAAAAGAAAAACAGACAAGCAGATGTTTGGTATAAAAATAATGATAAAATACACAATTGAGATGCATGTATCAGAAACATTATTCGTCGTATCAATGGCATTTTCGATTTTCATTCCAAAAAGATCTCACAGCTCAACCACAAACACCGTAACAGTCGTGAGGTACGACTGAAAATGAGGTTATATTTAAAAAACAAAAAAAACAATGCGAGCATATACATGTGACTGAAAACAAGTCATTTTATTCAAGTCTCATTCCATTCATATATGTTTTAAAATAAATATATTGCAACTGATCTGATTAGAACTTTTAGACATCAGGGTCACAAGGACAGTACACATCAGACTTGTTTTCCACATAGACATTCAGACACAAAAGAACAGTACACATCTTTTCATCTTTTTGGCACAAATGCACATGTGACCACAGGCATAAACATGAACAATGGCATTATACACACATGTATCACTACAGGGTTACGGCACACATTTCAAGGTCCATACAAAAAATTAAATAAAATAATAATACAAATTCCGAGAAGTTTGTTTGAAGTGTTTTTGGCACATCTTGCAGGCTGCTGCTTATCGCTTCTATTTGTGCAGGAGACAGGGAGTAACAAAAAGATCCACAAAAAGATACAAAATAAAACATCATCATTTTGTCTTAGTCAAAATCTTGCTTAAGTAAAAACTGGTTTCATTGAATTGTCCAGATACTGAAACCAATACTCGCAGATATGTTTAAAATATTGAAGTAACAACTGTACCAAATGGAACACATCAGTCAAAACTCTATTGTCAGCTTCAAATAACGCTCTTTGAAGTTGTCTATGTTGGATAATAGACATGTAAAGCACCAAAGAATCTAGTTTTATTTCTATTTTGTTCCAGTGCTTCCTGTTCCTGTTTCCACAACGGCCCAGAGAAGCACATTCATGTTTTGTGCACACTGTTGTTGAAGACTTAGAAAATGTATGACCTAAACTGATTTTATTTATATTAAACCACCATCAGAACTATTTCCAGTGGGTTTAGTCATAGACCACAGGATGTCCCTACAGGGCTACCATAGCTGCCACATGCTGTAAAAGCATATGAGGTTTGGCACTGCTATCTGCACTTTTGACACTAGATGACCCCAAAAAGGCCCAAAACTTTTAACTTAAAGACCTTGTTCCTTCAAAATAACCCACTTGATAAAAAATAGAAAAAAAAAATCACTAAACCAATAAAATCTATGTATGGTTTATAAACTGTATCTGTAATTGGTATCATTTTAATTATTTCAAATATAGATGTTATCTTTTAAAACATCAAGTCAATTATTCAAATTTTTATATCCTACTTCCACACAATTTAGATTTTAAATCTGTATCCTTGATTTGTTTGCCTCTTATGTCACTAATTTTGCACAAACTCGCCCCTGTTGATTAATTTTATTGAGGCTTATTGATTTACTAAACACGTTTTTATTGTTAAGCACTTTATAAACCCTGTTTTTAAAAGTGCTATATTAATAAAGATTATTATTATTGCTCATACAGGTACCCAACAAAGTATATCCCTCAGACGTGTTATGGCCTTTATAATTATGAGTCACATTTATTACATACAACACTTACCATACAAACGTTAATGGAACATTTACAACAGACTCACTTGATTTTAATGTTGTCAACATGGCGTCAGTTCAAAAAGCATTCCCCCAAGCCCAGTACTGTCAGGCATTACCATCTTTAGAAAAACCTTTAAAGTGGGATATGTGTCTGCCATACAAATGTACAAATGTTCACATAGAATTCATGTACATTTTCACAGTTTGCACTGAGTGTGAATATTTGTTTGTTGTTGTTTCGTTTTTTGTCTCCTCAACAGTCTCTTTTTATCCAGAGCTACAATCTGCTTTCCTCATTTGGGGTAGAATGCTACTTCGCTGGTGCTCTGGTAGGATGTAAAAATCAACAGAAATATGTCCAGTTACTGTATAACAGCTACTTCCCTTCAGAGGCCGGCTGAGCAGCCTCTTTGATGTATTCTGCTGCACGACTTGGTCACTAGTTGTAGTATTTGTATTTTTTTAGTATCGGTTTTGATGCTCGTAGTGCCATCGGTTGAAGTCGATGTTGAACGCCACAATGCTGCCTGAAGCCATGCCTGTGATCAGAGTCCTATAAGACAGACAAATCAAAAAGAAGAAAAGTTATAGACCTGGACTTATACTGGACTTGTATAGAACAACCAATAAGACCTGTGCCTCCTCATTAAAGACTGTAAAACTGAGATCTGACGGACAAAATTTGCAATGAAGTACCAAAGTCAAGCAAAAGGATATTAGCTGACGAAGATGCTTTGTAGAAACATTAATTTTGGTGAGTGACTACATGTGTGCTGTCAGTGAGTGGGTAGAGAACATTTAGCTGCTCTATGCTATGCTACACTTACTTGATACTATGTTATGCTGGATTTGTACAGAACCCTAAATTATACCTTGCTGATGACTTTAACCCACTATGTGTGTGCTGTAAGTGAGTGGGTTAAAAACACTAGTGATTTACTTTCATATTTCGCTGCTCTATACATTATAAGTGAATGGCACAGGGAGGAACTAGAGTTAAACACATTGTTTTAGGACCTGTGCTTCCTCATCAAAGACTGTTCAACTGACATGTGACTGATGATTAGCTGTTCCCAGTAGAATATTGACTCTACATGTAACAATTATTTAGTTGCTGCCTCTAAAGCTGCTAATTTTGTGATTTTTAACGTGCTTGCTTATATAAATGAATAGAAAATATCACTACTTTTCATTTTACGTATTTTTTGGAAAGTTCTAGAGTCCATACAATGCAATATGAATATGTATAGAACAAATTTCGGTCTCCATGAGCTGCCTGTTGATGGTTGTGAATGAAACACCGGGTCTGGGGGGCTGTAATAGTAAATTACAAGCTTCCACATGCAACTCAAGTGAACCATTGTTTTTTTTTTTTGGCTTCCTCTTTCTCTTTCTGTCTGTGCCGGCCTGGTATGTAGGAAAAGCAGCTGATTTCACAGGGTCGTCTTGTACTGCTACACCCCCCGGGGCTTAAATGCCCCAGCACAATGAACAGTGTGGAAGCGGAATACCCCTCTGTAAACGCAGCCAGGTCAATGCTAATGTCAGTGCACTGTGGAAACACTGTAACTGAATCAAGAGGTTCTTATAACATTTGATTTAAAGGATTTGTTAAGCAGCCACTTTGAGAACTTTCCATTTCGAAAATAAATAACACAAATATTGTAAAGATATACTATTTATATTCACTAACATGGAATTTTTTAGCTGTGGGCAGGTTGTTATATATATGTTATGATGGTAGAAGGTTAACTTGCATAAGAATGGCCTTGTGTTCTGAACCTGACTGTACGGGCCGAGGGTGATTTAGCCTGTGGCAGTAAAATGCAGCTTCAGTGATCCGACCCTGTAACCTTTCCTGACTGTCGGGGTCACATGATGACGTCAAGCGCATAGCCTCAGAGCGAACACTGTTGCTTGTTCGGCACCAACCGTGTACCTCATATGATTCCTCATGACCAAAGTTACATATTGTGAATGTAAAGGAACAACATACTGCAAATGAATTCATTCCAAAACATGTATTGATCACTGAAGGTTATTTAAAGAGGCAAAAGAGGCATGTGATGGAGTACAGAAATTATATGCAAACGTACATTAAAAAACTGCACATTGAGGATACCAATAGTGCTAAGCTAATCGACAATACAACAGTGTCAGGACAGTGTTACCCAGAAAATGTCATTTATCTATGAGCAAATTAAATAATATTGTTGGAAAATGCGCAGTGTGCAGTACATAAAGTCTTTAGCATCTGTTGTTAGCAAACCCCATCAATCTCTATTTTTTTCTTCCATTCTTATAAATATGTACTATAAAACAAATTCTCAGCTACATTAGAGCTAAACTGAAGATGATGTTTAATGTGGCTGCACAATATTAGGGAAACCTAGTGATGTAGTACTCAAGACTGGTCTTATGAAAGTTTTGTAAAAGTCTTGGTCTCTAACTCTTTTTTACTCAGTCTTGTCATGGTCTCAGACATCAAGACCAACTAAGACCACAAATAGTACACTTGTCTGTTCTTTGGATTAATAAAAACCTCAGTCGTTTTATATTTAGTTAAAAAATCTGCCTCCTCCAACAAACACTAACCCCAATAGGTTTGACATGGTTGAAAACTGAAGATCAGATTTATTTGTCTCACAGGGGAAAAAGATTTCACAAGGAGAAATTACATTTAGATGAGAGAGCATCTGGGCTGCTGCAACTGAGTGCGCCGCCACAAAACTCACTTCTTCTTGAAAGTTACAGTTACAGATAGTGCAAGTAAGACAGAGCATACACATACATAAATGAAAACAACAAGTAGCAATGGTATATCACATGTTTATTGCAGGGCCTGCGATGGGTTCTTTCAGGTGGATGGGGGTACAGGGGTTGCCTCTCCGACTGACGGGCCTGGCGGGAGGGGGAGTGATAGAAAAGGCAGGAAATACAGGGAGGTAATGAAATGAAGGTGGAGTTTTAAGATTTTAGAACAGTTCCTTGGTATTTACTCCAATGTACCATGCACCTTGACTTGGTCTCAACCTTCCATGGTCTTGGTCTTGACTTAATAACTAAAAACCATGGTGTCATCTTGATCTGTATACACTCTGGTCTCGGACGTGACTTGGGAAACGTCGATGCGGTCTTGACTAGCCTACAACTCTAGGAAAACCTGTGTTATGCAATAAGATTATGAAATATTGCTGTAACAACCTGACCTTTGAACTGTATTCAAACCTTTCATGACATGACGACTCTGGCCTAGATTCCAGAGTAAACACAGTGCCACTAAATTGTATTTGGTGGCTCTGCAATTTCATTTACAAATCTGAACAATTATTTTGACATGCAACCTCTGAGCATCAATAACATGCAACACTATAAAATGATTGCGCCACATGAGGCTTTTTGCAATATGAATATGGCCATTGTTGGTTTTGCGATATACATACATTTGAGTTCTGTTGCAGTTGTAATGTATAATACTAAGCAATGTTAGCTAGCTGTATGTCTTTTGCTGATGCCACTTCCAACTTCCAAAACAACCTTATGTCTTGTCCTCTCAGCTCTTTAGAATTTTGTTAAAGGCCAATGTAATTCTTAATGTCCAAAGTAAGTCATAGTCCAGATCATTGTACTGTTTATCATTAAATAGGTAGTTAACAGAGCCAAAAAGTGAAAAAGTGCATCCATGAACATTTTAATCTTGTATGTGCTTTGTTATATTCATCCACAATGATGCATTCTTAGAAGATACTCGTGTAATGTTGTCTCTATGGCAACTACAGCCCTACTTCCAGGAACATTTATAAAGCTACACACTGACAACCGTGAAATACAAGCAACATAAGGCTTTTTAGCTCAGCCTACACACGGTGTAGACACCAGAGACCATTTATATGTGCAGACAAACAGTAGTTGATTTACAAAAACACTGCCCACACATCGGGCATACAACACAAGTACATAAACAACAGGAGCAGATGATGGCCTTGGAAAGAGACAGTCAGTTTGAACACAAATTGAGTGTGTTGGTAGTACTTTTGATTTTAACTCGACTACAGCAGCTCTTTTCTATTTCTACCAATTAATACTGTTTAAATACAGTAAAAGTCTGCATCCGTATAAAGTTCTGAAAGGCCCCGTCACACTGTGTGGATGAGCTTAGTCCTGGTTCAGAGGTCAGTATCAATATGGAGGTACTGTCGACAAATCGCAGCGTGACCTACTGACATAACATTGCTAAAAAATTGGTGTTTTTGGAGCAGGGCCAGACTTACATAATGATGCACTAGCTCGTGACTCCCCCTACTGGCACAAACAAGTATAAGCAGTGTTCTACGCCTCCATGTTTTGATTCAGAAGACTGTGAACTGTGACTAATGATGTTTTCAGGATTTCATTTTAAAATACTAAAACTAGATTTAGTCCATTTTGAATCGAAACGGGCTGGTTCTTACCTTTGATCATGTGACAGGTCCATGGCCCGAACGCCGGCGTCGCAGCCTGGATAGATGTAGAGGCGTTTGAAGTCACAGGCCTGCCACACCTCCACCACACCGTTGTCTCCACCCGTCACCAGGTTGTGTCCATCGTTGCTCAGGAGAATGGCCTAAAGGAGACACGTTATGTTCATATCAGGTTGTCAAACTTACAGTAACAAAAACAAATGTCCCTGTTTTTTTCTATGAATTATCTGGTCGTTGCACGTAGCACGGTAAATGTCATCTCAGTCACTAAAAAATATAGAAAGAGTGCACGTATCACCTTACTACTTCCAAAGAAATCAGAAGGGCCAGTTTCAGAAAGGTGCTGCTAATCATCAGCCCTCGATTAACTGTTGACCAACAAGTGTGTGATCAATTTTTGACAGTTTGGTGGTCTTCAGCATTCATGTGTGTGTTTGCACAATTACAAGTAATGAATTGTCTTTAAAATGCAATTATTTCTCCAGAACAAAGGAGGTGGAAAGGGTTATAAAGCTATTTCCCAACATTTAGAATTCATTTGCCTACAGTTAGAGTTCACGTAGACAGTACAGTACTCTAGACATTTGCATTTTGTGTTATATTGTATGGTCATAATGAGTAATACTAAGTTAGCTATGTTAAAAGTTCTTCTTGTAGCTTTTCCCATGCCCTGCTTGAATTTTTCATGATGATTGTTGTGTGTTGTTGTGATGTGATGCAGCATAGAGCCCTAGACAAACTTCCCACGTGGGACAAACCTTACCATAGCTGGCAATGACCAAAATTGCTAACTACTAAAAAGTATTTGAGAGCAAATTTGTCTTGAAAGTCACAGCCATCCTAAGGGACAGTATCTCAGTATTCCAAAGATGTGCCAGTGTCGTTCGTCCCAGTGTGACCGTACCCTGGTGGAGTCGTTGACCTCCATCTGTGCCAGCAGTTTTCCGTTAATGCTGAAGTTGCAGAAGCAGCCCCTCTCGTAGTAGATGATACAGTGGCCCTCGCTGGACACCGAGATGAGCCGAGGGCAGTGGTAGTGGTCCGGGCCGTCCAGAGCCCGTAGGAGGTCTCCGGTGATGGTATGGACCAGACATGGACCCTCTGACAAAATAAAAAACACATATATCAACAACAACCAAATTAGGGTGAGTTAAAAGCAGATTTATGTGATTAAGTCATTCTAACTGTGAATCATGAAAGTCCTACTTTTAACTTTCATTTACCTGGTTTTGACAGTTAATAACATTTAGTGCATATATTGCTAATTCAATAAATATGGAGATCTGTCTGTGCTGTGTTTCGAAACAGATTTTGTTCCTGACAATTCCCTGAACCTTTGTAAATTTGCTCTAACAATATGTAGTTAGCCATATGTGTTGTTGTGATGCCTTCAAAGGGAAGCCCACTGACCTTTAGCTCCACTGATGACCAGGCCCAGCTCTGCACAGACCGCCACACACACCACTTCCTGGTCATGACCCGTCAGGATGGCTCGTGGGGCTGGGTAGTCACCTTCAAGACAAAACACAAAAACATAAACAGGTTACCTATTGTAGCTTTAAAACCACTGTTATTACTCTACACTGTTTTTTATGTTACTGGCAAAGGCATCATTATTAGGCCATAAAATCATAAGCGCCAGCGCAGGGACCGGGACACACAGCTGCGATCAGGGAGGTCCCTCTGAATTGTCATGTAAATGCGAGGATACAGCCGCCGCTTGATTTGATCCGGCGTGTCACATGATTGATGATGGCCGGGGGAGAGGTTAGTGATGGGAGTTTTTACGGCCCCTGGAGCGACCTCAGGCATCAGAAACACGGGGATTGTAGACAAACATGAACGCACCGTCTGTTTGAAGACTGTCTGAGGAGGACTCTGTGTATTAACCCATCTAATTGACCTTCATTAAAATACTTCAGAATATAAGTGTTTTTTAGGGAGGATAATTGACATGATAAAAACAAACACAGGCACCGTTTTTAATCTGTTTGCTACAGAAGAGGCTAGTGATGCTGGGAAACACAGTCTAAAAGTGAATTGGTGTTTATGTATCACTAAATGATGTTACTATTGGTCCACTTCCAATACATCCTCCCACACATATTAGTCCAATCATTAAGGCTAAAGGTGACCCCCCAGGTCACAGTCCCACAGCAGTCGCAAAAAACAACACTGCAAGAAACTAAACCATTTTCTGGGTAAGAAAAACATAAATAAATAAAAAACTCTGGGTAACCTCTAGCGGTCTCTATCAGTTTTAAAGTAGATGGGGAACATTTATCCATTTGCAATAAAACAAATATTAATCATGAAATGAAAAGTCATAAACATAGCCACAGCATAGAGCAGAATGTTGATTAAAATACAAAAAATAAAAATAATAATATCAACAAGTAATAATTAAATATTTATTATAATTTATTCTAAAACCTAGTGTTTGAATGTATTATATGTCATTGTATGAATATGAAACATCATATTCAGACTTGGGTAACACTAAACCCTTAACCCTATGTCTGATGGTTTTACTGAGCATCAGGGGATGGGCAGAGTGTGTGTGGGGTAATTGTTGATGTTTTAACATAATAATACGTGTATGTGATCATACAGGCGCCTCCAGTGGAAAGTAATGCATTAACAAGCAGCAGTGAGTGTGCTGCTTCTGTGTTATGTGCACTCCACTAACAGCACCAGCCACACAGTATATCAATCTCACTAACAAGTACAAACACCGTCTCTACAATATGTTGAGATCCACTTATTAATTGACTGATAGTGATTTTAATGCAGCATTTCAAAGCATTTAAGTTTAGTGCAATTACATTTTAACTCTCCGCCTGTTTCTCATGCTCTCACATCTTCAGAGAGAAAACCAGGGTTAACTCAACAAAATGATAACCCGCTTTATAATATCTGATCCAGACCAGGATAGATGTTTTTATCTAATTGGATGAGAGAGACATAGGTTTTAGCTTTGTAGAACAGGACCATGGCACATCTCCAGACACTGGTCACAAACAGTGATAAATAAATACCAAAAGAGGTATCTGAATTCTCAAAATGATTATTATGGTACTTGTATGCGGTCTTGTTTAGTCTGATATTGTCACAGTTTGAGCTTGCAGGTCTGTAGAGTATGTGACTGTATGGACAGACAAGTTCAGCAAATTCCATGTTCCAACTTTCTGAATGACAGCACAGTCCTGCTCGATGATCTGGACACGTGTCACACCTGCTCTCTTCTTTTATAACCCCAGTCATCCCCCGTGTGTCCCCTCTGCAGCTGTAGGGAGCCCGGACTGTGATCGATGCAGCGCGGCCCCTCAGGAGACCAGCACCAGAGCAGCCCTGTCAGTCCCAGCAGCCTCCACTGAGGGGGGTAGGGGGGGGCTGAATGGGACAAGTGTCAGAAAAAGCCTCTGGGGGAAAAGGGACGGAGTGCAGCTCACCTACCTGACAAAAGATTCAATCACCCTGCACAGTACAGCCCCCACCTGCATAGTGCCCCCTGGGACGGGCTGGAGTCAGCGAGCGCAATTATCCGCTGCAAATACCCCCCTCGCACACGCGCTACACGGGCTGCAGCTCGGGGAAAGGGTCGCGATTGAGCTGGAAGTTATTTTAATTATTACAGGTTTAAGACGCGTGCAGGCTTTTTGGGAACAACGGTGAAATCAATTTCTTGGGTTGGACATGTGTGGGGGGTGCAGGAGCAGCGATATGGAGCTGTATGGGGGTCATGGTCACATCTTTAAACAGCCTTCAAGGAGCATTACAGAAAGTGGAATGGTGAGGGAAACCAACAGACTCTCAAGGAATATGATGTATAATAAAATAAATCATTCAAAGGTCTAGTTAAGTTATGGCACTATTTCACAATAACAAAAAATTGTGACAAAAACCCCGATAAAATGCTTGAGGGTTCTGTTTTTTAGTTGCTTTTTGTGTTATGATCTTAGTACTACAAAATGTAAAGTTTTTTAATTTATTTTTTATTTTCAGCAGCCTCAAAGGTTATCTAGGTCGATGAGAGTGTTTAACTGTACCACTGTCCTTGTCCAAGTTTACATTTGAAATTGAAATAGGAAAGGATAAACCTGATTTATTTGTAGTGTCACACTGTGATGGCATCCTGCTGCTGTGACCTGCACTGTAGAGCATGCCCCAAGCCCTTAGTCTGACCTTAGCTTGATTAAGCCGTATACATGGTGTTGGAGCTCGGTTACACAGAGCATTTTCCAAGTGTTTTAGCCTGATTAAGAGAAATTTGAATTACTGCAACCAGTAACTTTTAGCCAGCAGAGGGCACAGATCCCTCTCTGTGCAACTGCCCTGGCAGCAGCGACATCTGTGTTTACTAGAGGAGACGTTTACGATGGGAAGTTTGGAAGAAAGAACATGTCTTCTGAAACAGTAGGGTCATTTTACAGTGTTGTACATTGTACAAATATGACGCTGCTAGGGTGCAGTGTATTGCTCTATTTTCTTTATTACAAGTGTAGTGTGAAGGAGCCTCACTCACGTAACATATGCCACCATCCCAGTGTCCAGCTGAGGGTACTATGTTAGTGAGATAAATATGATTCTACAGATCTTATGTCTAAGAATCATTAAAATGATTTTAATAATATATATGTTTGGGCTAAAAGTTACATGGTGCTACTTTAAGTTTGTTTAACCCCATCATCGTCATTGTTTATGGTTGTCATCATTAAACAGGAAGAAAAACACTTCTTCTTAACAAAGCACCAAATTCACTACATACTCCACTACATAGCTCTAGACTGCACATTGTCATCTTGGAAGATAGTTACATCACATCAACACAAATTTCCACACATCTTATACATATTAACACCTAACAGTCCCTTTTTTCTAGGTTTCTTTTAAACAGACCAGTGTTTTTGTTGATTCTTCTGAGGAAGACTGCAGGAAGGCAGCAGTCGAAACATGTCAAGGCACGATACACACACAAAAACTGGCGTGTTTATAAGAAACTCTGAGAAAGGTTTGTGGATGACCAAGTGAAGCTGTTTGGTCTACTTAACAGCCTCATTTGAGTTTGTGAAAGAGTTACGTAGTGTGCCTTTAAATCATCGATATCGCTTGATGCACTGACTGTTAACTGGAAACATGTTGGTAATTTGTGGGTAAGACTATATGGTTGTTAATGGATATATTGTTGGTGGGTTCTGGGAGATATTAGATCAGCTTTTTATCTTAATAATTACCCAATATTACATGAACTTATCTATATCATACTATTACCCCACTATTACATTGCTATTACACAGCAACAACAAGTCCTACCAGTTTTTAAATGTGAAAACTATACACATACTTAACAATAGAGAAGCGAGAATTCTGTTCCTATTAGAAAGGCCAAGACAGGTTCATATTGACCACCAGTGCCCCGTTATCTCATTTAATTATTGCTTTTTTCAACATCATAAGATCTTTATTAAATGTCATTAACAATTCAATGAAAAGTTACATAACACAAAACAAAATACTAAACAAAACATAAAAAAATTGTTTTATTACTAGTAACATATGTAATGGAATAATATGCAGTCAATATTAAGAGTTTTTATCTTTTCAGTCAAACTTTCAACACGTTCAGTATTAACACATTAACATGTTCTTTGCTTTTATATATCTACTAAGAATTTCTTAATGTTATAAGTTCAATATAACTAGATTCTGTATAAAAACATGATCTCCAATTTTATTTTTATGAAATCACGTGATAACAAAAAAAATCTATCCATAGCAATAGCATATAGGTTGTTTGTGATCAACATTTGTGCTGAATTTTCTTTGCCATTTGTTCAGTTTCCGTTAGGATTATATTAAATAAAAACACAGACATATTAAGTAAATGTCAGAAGGTGACCTGTAATCATGAAACAGTTAAATGCTTAAAAGGTCAAAATGACCATCATGGCTATTCTAGTGTTACCTGAACAAACATGTACCTCTAGTCAAATTCAAATGAGACTAATAAAACAAACAAATACACGTGCTGTCAGTCTTTTGTCTCTTGGATGACGTCTCCTCTGTGGTTTTTGGTGTCTGTTGAAGACTGCATTGTAAGCAGTGTCAGCGGTGACTATCAGGGGAATTCTGTTTTTCTTTCCGCAGAAACACCACTGCTATTGCCCCTCGCTAATTGGAGGCAACCAAGCTGAAATTCTTAATTAACTGTCGGCGCCTCAGTGAAGTTAATTAGAGAACACTCGCCACTAATCCACCCTTCTTACAATTCTCTGACAACTGGAAACACGAGATCTTGGAGAACACGCCCAAATTGTTTTGCCCACTTTATTCTCCATGTATGGTATTGTGTTGCGTTCTCTAATGACCTCCGCCCTTGACGGATCGTTCGGAAAGCAGACAATCAGTGAGAATGAGCCCCCCGAACGCAGAAACAACACACTGGGGTCCACCACAGCGAACGCCAAGACATCTGGAACGCTCGACTTGAAAGCAACGCGGCTCAACGCCATGAATCACACTAATATATCACAGCTCCGGTGCAGATAAATTACCCTCTCCCTGTCTCGGCGTATTATTCAAATTCTGTGAGAGATCGCCTTCTTCTCCGTTGATCAAAGACTCGGAGACTTCCTATATTCCTTTTAACAATAACAGTAGAATCATGTGACTCAGTAAGTATCATGACAGATTGTGAATTTCAAATTACAGCGTGGGAGCAGGACTTTATCTGGAGTTAATAGAACTGAATGTGTGTTCTCAGCATTGACTTACATTTGGAAATAAATATGGTGCTTGGGTTTATGAAGGGAGACTTTTCTGAAATTGTTCTAACAATCACAGTATTGGCAAAGATTAGATTAAGACTGGTCCAACTGTTTTAAATAGATTCCATTTCCATTGCAAAATTATTTAGCTGCAATATTTCAAGTATAGTGTTTTTTAGGAGATTTGGGGGTCTGGGCTTTTAAGAGCATGTGCACAGGTATGGTAGCCCAGCAGGGACATGAAAATGGCAATAGATGTCTACAACTACCTATGAACTTGTATGATTCAACAGGAAAATACTGCCTGAAAAAGCTGCATCAATTGTACATAAAAAAAAGAAAGACAGTAAATTTGCCTTCATGCAAGAATAAATTTTTTTAATGTGCTTCTTCTGCAGCTGTGCTCAGTTTGTCCTCACTGGGTATCTGTAGGAATAGGAACTAAAATGGCTCCTTCCACTGTGTTATATGGAGCTTTACATGTCTATTTTCCCAAGATACTTTGATATGTTCCAATTTGGTCAACTCTATATTTCAGCATTTCACACACAGCACCTTGAGGAAAATACTGTAGTTTTCAATTTGAAATTTCAGTTTAGGAGTACACTTCTAATGTTTGTGAAAAAACCCAAACAAAACATATAGTAAGTGCTCATTACACCACTATTAGAATGCTAAAACTGACATGGAATACTACAAATTTTGTCTCAGGTGCACTTATTTATTGGCAAGACAGCTTACAGTGGGTCTATAGATTATGTTATTGATATAAGTAAGAGTAAGTAAGAACAGGTCAGATTGATGAGTTAGTTTACGGTTAATAATTAAGTATTTCTCAGTGATCCATATAAATAAATAATAAATAAATATATGTTCATTGAATGTTTTATCAACTCCTAAAGAAATTATAATTTGCTGTAATTGAGGTCATGTGTGTTCATTAGTAAAACCCATACTATAGTCCTCATGCTACATTCTAATACTAATGAGTGAATGTTTTTGATGCATGGTAAATTGTGTTTTACTCACTGTTATTGGGGTTGTCTCCGATGATGTGGTGGCGTCCGCTCCAGTACCACAGCAGCAGAGTAGCGTCCCTCGAGCCAGACACAATATAACAATCTCCTCCGATGTAGGACTCTGACCGGGCCAGACACGTCACCACGTCCCAGTGGCCGAACACGATTTGGGTCAGCTTACCTACAGAGAGAATATAACTAAATATTAAAATGAAAAAAAGATGTGTGCTTTAAACCCGCTTTAAATAGATATTATTTATCAAGCATTCTAAAGAAGAAACTACTCTTGCAAAACTAGCATATATGCAGCAACCAGTATGAGTACAGTAATATGATTTTAACTAATCTAACTTTGGCACAAATTTAGGCTAAAATAGATACACTTGACTGGCTGAGTTTGAAAAAGTCAGTTACTCAAATGTATTAGTACTCCTGTCTCACAGCAAGAAGGTTGTGGGTTCGATTCCCAGGCTGGCCGACTCTCGGCCGACTCTTTCTGTGAGGAGTCAGCATGTCTTCCCTGTGTTAATGTGGGTTCTCTCTGCGTACTTCCTCCCTCTGCCCAGACATGCATGAGTAGGTGAACTGGTGAATCTAAAGTGCCCCTAGTGGATGACTGTGAGAGTGAATGGTTAACTGTCAATGTCTAACTGGCCATTGTCCAGGATGTACCCAGCCCCAGGCCCAAAGCTGCTGGGATTGGCTCCAGTCACCTGTGACCCCTAGAGGGACTAAGCTATAGAAGATGAATCAATTTATAAAATGCTTATGCAGGCAAATGTTTAGATATATTTTCAAGACATTGTCCTTGAATGAGATAGTTTGGACATGTCCCAAGAATCCCTTGCCTGGCCAGTCATATCCATTAACAAAATGAAGTGGGTCTCTGTTACTGAACCCAACTTCAAGTAAGATCAATCCTACCTGACCAATCATAACCATTTTACTAAAATAGGGGGGGCTTTATGTTACGCTTTGTTTCTCTGATTGGTTATATGTTTTTATATTGTATTTAGAGCTAGTTTTATCTGTATGTATTTGTTTCACCTCATGGAGATCCAACTCTAATTGAGTAATTCTTTTTATAGAATAGAAAGAGTATTTGGACAGCTGGCCAGGCGAAAGAATTATAATAAAGGAACTCATTATTTTTCTCACTTAAAACAGTTTTATCTACAGACAGAAAAGCAGTAGATTTTTCCACATATCAGTGAACCGCAGTGTAATACACCATGGTCCTCCGTTGTTGTACAAGGCTGTCAGGCGTGAGCAGCTACTGTAGTGAGTTATTCCCATCATAGCACTGAGCCCTCCACACACCGCTGCACCTCTATAAACCAAACCCAGTTTACACAGTAACCTACCTGTCTCGGAGGAGTACACACGGAAGCTCCTGTCCCAGAAGCCACACACCAGGATGTAGCGGTTGTCAGCTGTCACCACGAAACACTGCGTGGTGATTCGGATGCTCTGGTCCACTAGGTCTGTGATCTGACGCTTGTTGCTTCCAGAATTGTTGGCTGCGGAAAGAAGAAAGGGGGGAAAAACAAACCTGTGTCAATACCTGCAGAGTAAAAAAAAAGAGATGAAAAAGATGCTGAAATCTTTGGGAAGTACAAAAAGCTATCTTTCAGTGGAGTGGTATGGTACGGGTCGGGTTGGTATGGCGCAGAAAAGGGTTACCGCTGAAGAGGCTTGTGTTAGAATAGGAGCATAAGCTACATAAACAACTGGGTTCACCATAGATATATATGTCTATGGTGTTTCCATACAAGACAAATTGTATTCAAAGCAAATTAAGAAAGTTTGACTAAAAAGATAAAAACTCTTAATATTGACTGCATATTATTCCATTACATATGTTACTTGTAATAGTGCTGCAAATAATCCAAGGAGCATATTGTTTTCTGTTTATTTCCAGATTTTTAAACCTCCAATTCAAAAATCTGTACAGGTTTCATAAGGTTTAGTGACTGTTTAATATTGCAATACTTTTATTTCAAAAAGCAAATGCAGTTAGGCCAGTCATATACTTGCTGTAAAGCCATGTATAAGCTACTGCATCACAACACTCGTTCACAGACTGCAATGATTATTTCTATATCAATTCATCTGACGATTAATAATCAGATAGTGAAGCGCATGTGAGTGTGTGGGGATCTGGTGGACCAACAAAGATAAGTAGTCAAAAACTGTTTTATTGTTCCTGTTTAAAACTCATGATAATACGACAAAAAATCACATACATTTTTACAAAATCAGAACCAGATGAAGCAACAAGAACACCATAGGACTTTGGATGATGTCTGACACAAAACTGCTCCCAGATTGGTGCTGTCATTCACCAGAATTAGAGTTGTACAATTGTAGAGCAGCTCTACCAGTCGTTCATTAAAAGTTTTACATGTGAGTGTGCTCTTATGGTGTTATATTTGCACGCTCATATGTCATGTGCTCTTATATCCAAACTCAAGTACATGTCAGGCTGGATGCATAACTGTATATCAGCTTTGCTTATCATAAGAAGACAATTAATTTGACAAAACATTGCCATTTTGAGTTTCTTTTTTTGATTCTCATTTACCTCAGTATTGGAATTACAGCCGAGAGGTTACCAGAGTTGTGCTGTCTGCTTATTTGGGACACTTTATACCCCTTTTGACAACATAAACACCTCTAAGGGTGTGCTGTACCGACCCATACCATACTGCTAAAGCCTCACCGATGAGAGGGTCCATCTCTATGGGGAGATGATGGGCCTGTTCCAGAGAGTATCCAGGTGCACCCCTCAGACCTGGACTCAAGCACAGGGAAATATTATGTATCTATTTGCAGTCAGTTCACATGTATATATCCACACACCTGCTCGCTTTTCAGAGCCAAACCTTATCCACCGTCTCCTCCAGAAGAATTTTAGCCCGACTAGAAATATTTCCATCTGTCTCTGCTGGCTATTTTTCCCAGCGTGTCAAACCAAATGGAGACATTTTAGTCATGCGAGGGAATATCTGGAGCCAGTTTGGAAAGAGCAACACGCCTCGAAATACGGACGCCTTATTATTTGTCATTATTGTGAGAAGTGAAACCGCATTCTTCCTCCTCCCTGACAGGACGGCCAGGGTGCTGCAGCTGTGTTCATTAGAGCGGGAGCAGCCGGAGCCACCACACAGCGCGGCTCTCTTTGGTCCGGAGCGCTGTGTTTCCACGGTGACAGATGGGGACGTGTGAGGAGAATGCGGTGCAGTCGCGGCCTAATTTCGCAGTAACCATTGCTTTGGCCTTTTGACCCCGAGGTGAGGCCGATTCTCGAGGAGGGGCAGTGTGGCTAATGTTGTTCACACGTGTCTCAGAGGGAGCATGTGGAAACACTCGGGCTCGGTTTACCTGCGAGGTGCGAGCCTCTCACGTCGCCAGCTGCCTACAGCTCTATTATGAGCCCGGCGCAGGCCTGTGTGACAGTGATGAAGTGATTGTACAGGCCTCTGCTGTAGGTACCACACCTGGGCCTGTCGTTTGTTGTATGTGAGTGTTCTCTGTTGCCATGGATATGTTGCCTTTCCCATAGCTCCGTCTTACTACAGTTAACCAGTTGACAGTTTCAGCTCATTTAAACTTTTGGATTGCTACAAGAAAAGCAAAATGCCAGTTATGTACATTTCCATTAAGTTCAGTTTCGCGATGTTGAACAATAATGTGAAGTTTTATGTTTAATTTTATACTTCCATCATGGTCTCAACCCCACCACATACCAAAGCAAACATTAGAGCTTACTTTTAGCTTAGCTCTAGCTCTGACTTCAGTGTCAAGCCCATTCTAACCTCTAACTTAACTCTGACTCCTTAAACATCTTATGAATGCATTGCCAATATTTATCTATGTTTCACATTGCTTCTCTTTTCTCTATTGCCGTTTTTCTTTTTCATGCTGTTTCGCATTGTATAAAGGCGTCTCCAGCACCGGAATAACCACATTCTTTGTTTTATTGGTAGCCATTACTTCCTTGTTGGCATCAGTGTAGACCAATGGGAGATCTCCTTATTCATGACCGTGCATGTGATTGGCCAGAGACCCTATATGACCTGAAAACACTCATCTATTAAAATCCTTAATAGTTAATAAAACCAAGATGACATTTTGAGTCTGTTTTTTTCACAGATGATTCTAATCGCAATATGGTACAAGAAAAACAAAACACATACTCTCCTTACTTTTTATTTGTGTTTGTAAAGGAACACTGCAGTGGTATGCTCCTAAACTGGCCAGCAATACCCATTGACATGACAAAGTGAAAAGGGTCTGGTATTAGATGTAGGATTTACAACTATTTCCCTTATCAGGCTGTTACAATCACAACCTAAACGTAATAATGCTCATTTAAATGCGGTGGGCTTAATGCCATGCTCCTTTACTGTGATTGGTTGTACGTTTTCCATTTGTTCCACCTCTGTAAGTTAGGGTTCATTAGTTGGTCTCTATGCGACTCACCCACAGTGTTGTGCCACCGGTTGACGCCGAACAGCCTGCTGCAAGTGACGGTGACCACAGCAGGTACAGTGAGGTGGGGCAGGGTGTTGGCGGCCACGTGGGTCACAGGGGAATTGGACGGGAACTTTAAAACCATGATGACGTCCTGCTGCAGCTGGTCCTTGAACATGAGCGGACTCTGAGGGAAAGGGTTGTGGAAAGGACAACTGATAGTTCATGATACAAGATCCAGAGTAGGGATTGCTCCAGGTGCTACAGTTACAGTGTGAGCACAGGAAACGGAATAGGCCATACTTACGATGACACGAATATGATAAACAGGCTCGTTATTATCCCCTAGGCATGATATACAGTAGAAATGGTTGACTTATCCTCATGTGATACAGGATATGCCCTTTGGTGTTGTATATGGATGCATCCCAAACTATAAATCTGTTGTTGCAGTTGTCTTTAAGTAACGACAACAAATAGTCCCACTGTTGTGTTAAAAAAATGTGGGTCTTCAAAGGGAAAGCAATGTGTTTAATGCCCTATCCACTGCCCCAACATGTCTCCGACCTCATGAATGAAAAAAACAAAAACAAAACAAGAGATGGCATGGAGTTAAAAAAAACAAAAACGTATATGTATGAGTAGTCTGGGGACAAAAGAATGCATCCAAGAGAATTCTCATGGAATCCGGAAAAAAAAGGAGATAGTTAAGAGGATGCACCTTGACAAAGTGGAAAGACACTCAGACAAAGCAATGATAGTTACATCTCACAGTGTTGCTATGGTGACGTCATTGCTTAGAACAATATTTATTATTCATTCATTAATTGTGTGGTATGATTTCAGATGCTCCTACAATTTTGAGAAAAGTTTTTATTCTATTTTTTTCATGTTTTAGTCCCTTCATTTTGGGAATATAAAATGTGAAGATGGTTATCGCTAGGCCACATTTGACAGTTTTAACACTTAAAGTAGTTGTCGGTCAGTTTGGTGTCTAACATGTGCCGGATTCCACATGAATGCAGCAGGGTTAACATGTCGGATATGGTTCATAAAAGTTCATTTTGATTTACATAGAATACAAATTTTTTTTTTTCACTGAATGACATTTTGACATAGACTCTGCAAGCGAACTACAATTGTAGGAGTAAAAACGACTCAAGAACAGTGATCCTGACAGTTTTCAGACAATATACCCATTTCTGCCCCAGCATCGGCCCTTGTCTCACTCCTCAGACAGGAAGCTTCTGACAGGGGTCGACGGACATGGATGAAAACATTTACATTCGCTGCAAAAAGAAGAAAATAGGACTAAAAGGTCTCAGAGGAACCCTGGAACATTTTGTGTGGGGAGTGAGAACAGAGTGAGCCGTGTGGGGATAATGAGGTCTAGGCCTGGCTATTACAAGGATTAGAGAGAAGAGAGGCTTAGAGCAGAAAGACTGGAGCCACGAGGCCAGTAGGGAGCACTGTTCACTTTGCACCCCACTGCCGTCAGCTACACACCAACACTGGGATTCTGCACCAGCTAAGTGTACTCTCAAACCCCTTTTATATTTTATATTTTTCTGAGATAAACATTTCTTTTTCATCTACCTTCACCTAAAAGGCACCTTTCCAGCTCAGAGTCTGTCATATTCTTCCATCTTAGCCTCACAATAGAAGGGAGTAAAGGCAAAATAGTACAGAGGATGCACATATAAAAGTAGTTTGGTATAATGAAAAAAATAAATATACTTTTATGTCAGGCCAGGTTTTAGGAGTATACACTTAGCTTCTACCATATTATGCAAGGATCATATAAGGTGTATATTATACATCTTAACTTAAATGGACTCATTTAAATATAAAAGGTCACATTAGCCCTTTTTATAACTGCTTGTTATCGTGGGCTATTTCCTATTCCTTTACTTGGATGTTGAGGACAGAGGTGAGATGGGGTACAAATAAAAGGGTCAGGTAAGGGTTCAGGAAATATCATGGGTATATAGCATGCAATCATTATGGTATAAGGATAAAAACATATAAGCGTGTCAGTTTATGTAGAATAGCCATGTGCTGTTTTATCACCATTTAGACCATTCATTATGTATCACCTACATAAAAGGTCCCATTAGTTCCCTTTTATAGTCTCTTGTTGTTGTGCTTTACTGAAAAGATCACCCTTCCTCCAAAACAGGGTATGTAACACAGGCATGATAAAAGCAAAATGGGCTGCATATAAAGGGTCAACTCAATATAAAACAAAACATGGATGGCGATATGTTGTATGCATGTTCATTCATAATTCAAATTAGCCGTGTGTGGAAAACTGCAAGATAGAGTACCTATGAAAAGGCTGGATTTGCATGACCTTTTATATTGTCATGTTTAGACCAAACCTACACCTAAAATATACTATTTCAGAACAGGAATGTAAATCATCCCATGCCAATCATAAAAAGGGTGGAAGTGATGGAGCTGTTTCAAAACAAAATGTATGTTCATATAAAAGGGTAAAACCTGCACTAGAGAAAACCAGTGAATACATATTACATCTGTGTGGATGGATGAGAACATATGCTGTTTATTATCCTGTTATTTAAAGACTTGTGGAATGTATATTACTCGTCTCACTAGACACTGATTGGTCTAACAATGGAATGCCAGTGTAAAAGGTCATAGTGATATGCCTTTTTGCTGAGCTGTTCTGTTATGTCTAAATGGACCTGAATGAGATGTTTTGACAGTGGGCCAAACTACTGAACGTCCCAGAAGAGATCTTAAAGTGTATTATAATAGCAGCAATAGCACTAGCACTAGCAGAGCTGCTGTGAGATTTCCCAGCATGCTCGTTGTTCTCACCAGGTGCATGGCGGAGCTGCGCGGCGGATGTGGCTCAATAAGCAACTGAGATGGCGTCTGTCCAAGGCGGTGGATGTGTGCCTCTGTGGCCTGCGGGAGAGACGGAGAGAGAGGCTGTCACAATCAATATGCATCAAAGTGATGGGTCAATGCGTTACTTGACAATGCAAGCAAATCCTAACTCAGCCGTGCCTCTGAGGAGGGGGGAGGCCCGGGGAAGAGGGGTGCACTCCCAATCCGCCCGGGTGCTCCCCCCTCCCCCGCTCGGCCTGCAGAGTCATCCAAGTGTTAGTATGGAAGAGACAAGCCTTTTCCTATTAACATGCTTCAGTTAACCATTCCCATTTCCAGGCGCAGGGGCCCCCGCTGCACAAACGCTAACCCGGAGTGACATGCAGCGAGGACTGCGGCACAGCGGCCTGCTTCTGATGTTATTGTGCTGGAAACAAAGGAGGAAGCACGTGCATGCGCGCACATACTTATGAACCGCAGGAAGCATCTAGGTGAGCACCTTGATGATGGATGATTTATGGGAGCTCTGAGTTAGCATTCTTGTGAGTGAGAGTGGAAAAATAGATCAGATGGTGCCCTTAGCTGAAGTACAAAGACAGAACAAGAGAACAACACCAGAGAAATTCAGGTATTTTTAGACTAGAGCCCCTTTTAAGCACCTTTCTGTGATATTTTCACTAATGTGTCCCACCAATATCCTACCTCAATCTGACAGTGTCCCATTTATGAAGAGGAGAATGAGACAGATGAATGGTGAACCAATGTGACCTTTATAAAGGGTATGTAAACAAGGCCTGACAAAATGAACCCAAAATGGATGTCTGAAACTTCACATGGCTAACTTGTATGATTTAGTATAAGGTATATTACACATACACATGTTTTTTCTCCTTTACTTTACCAATGTACCCATGCCATTGCCTTCCTTCTTAATATTTTAGTACTGCTCTTTTTGGGATGACATCACACCTCCATTGAATGTCAAACATGTTAAAAAAAACTGTTTCTGGGTCACTCCCACCATTGCTTGTTGCTGATGAGAAAGAACTACACAGACCAAAACCTTAATAACCAATATATAACATACAACCAAATAGCCAAAACATTACATTACAACATTACAGTCACCTATGACCCCATTTCTTTCCCCCCATCAGTTC
Source organism: Rhyacichthys aspro (assembly GCA_036850595.1). Classification (NCBI taxonomy): domain Eukaryota; kingdom Metazoa; phylum Chordata; class Actinopteri; order Gobiiformes; family Rhyacichthyidae; genus Rhyacichthys; species Rhyacichthys aspro. The sequence goes on from CM072160.1 coordinate 20,046,206, forward strand.
ATCTTCATCTTTCACTACCTGAGCCCTTAAGAAAGCTGTGCACACGTGAATGCCCAACAACCTCAATGAAATGAGGCAATGTTAAAAGCAAAAGGACAGTCCCATGAACAGCTTGGATTTGAACAGGTTTTAGTAGGAAATGAAGTAATATGTATTTGGTTTGTACAGGTTCTATCTGGTTTGACCAGGGTTTAGTAGATTTTTAAAGGTATCTACAGGTTGGTCCTTAAAAGTAATAGCACTGTGAAGTAAGTTATACATTGATCATAAGATGTTTGCATTTAGTGATTTTTTGGTTCTTTGGTTTCTTTTGTTTGTTTGGCTTTTTTTTTGCACAGGAGGGGGCACTAATTTTGGATCAGGCTTGTATTGTCTAGGTGAAGATGAGGTGTCAGAAAACAATTAAGGGGGTAAAAAAGGGTGGGGAGAAAGAATTCAATTTACACACACTAAACATCTTATTTGCTTCTGGAGAGAAAAAGCAGCAGCTGAGCCTGAATGAAAGTAGGCCACTCGACGCTGGGAGTGATTGATGTGACGGCAGCCACTTCCACCATCAGAGGGGAGCTTGTAGACGTCCGTCACTGCCACCGTGCACAATGGAACATACATCGCTCAGCCTTTCGCCTGCCCCTCTGACTGCCGCTGTGACTGGCTCCCATTTTCCCTCGGCCTGTACACACCGCTCTCTCTCTCTCAAAAAAAAAAAAGACCCCCATTGGCTAGCACATGCCGCTGGATGTGGAAGTCTGGAGGTGATACTGAATTAGGACAGGCCACCTGCAAGCCAAACAGTCAGCCACAATCCCACCCCTGGGTCACTTCCTGTCCCACACATCACCAAAAAAGGCCCAGTGAAAGTGCCCATGTGAGTCATTGTGCACATTTGGCAACCATTAGGGGGTTAGTCGGAGTTTCTTTACGGCGCAGTCTGTCAAGTAATAAGAGAGTGACATTATGGCTATTTAAGGTTAGGTTTTGAGGTGAGGGTCACAGTGTCTATTCAAAAAAGAAATCTGATCAGCAGCAGATCAGAGGGACTGCAGGGCCATGTGGAAAACATCAGTGGATTTTTTGTGACGAAAAACAAGGTCTCTGAACAATCACTACATTTATTTATGCTACTTAATATAAATGAATGCCTTAGTTTGACTATGATCAGACATAAGGTTACTTCAATTGGCTTAATTCCAATTCTTCTGTGGAGCAAATACCTAAAAATGTGATTCAAAGTCGGGCAAAAAGCAGTAATGGGCAATATCTGTGATTTTTACACTGCGATTAACCAGAGATATAGCTTATGCCACTCTTCTGCTGGCTAGCTTGTATGTTGTTTGGGCCTCTGTCATAAAATTTAGAAGGATAAAGGTCTGTCTACCGTTATTACTTATTTCTTGGGCACCTTCGAAGACGCAGTGTCCAAATCAAGAAGTTTCTCTTTCTCGTTTCCCTTTGTTCACTTCACATGCTTTCAAGTTGGAAAGTTGGAATCTTAAGCCTAGTTTAGTAGCATTTAACAGTACAAACCAATCAAGATCACAAGAAAGCTGCATCAGCCTGAAAGACTGAATATTCTGGGGACAGAATATTCTCTGCTTCTGAGCGCAGCCCGAGTAAAACATGGTGAGTGTGTTTACATTCACTTGAGAAACCATTTTGATCATGCAGTTTGAGTATCCTATTTTGGAGTTTTTGCTGTCGACATCATAAACCTGACTACCTTCAGTAGTTTTTTTTTTTGCTGCCTACAGAATTCCAAATGAAATTGGGAGTATCCAGGTTTCTGATAATGCTGGCAAACTGTGTAGGTGTGAGCGGTGCAGTGATTTTCATATAGCAACAAAACTAACCTTTAATATATGCCATATATTCAATATTCCACAAAAACACAGCTTGATAATGGGTAGCGTTCAAGAGATAACAGTCGACAGTTACAAGGAAGAACTCTATGCTAAGAGTTAGAAACTCCACTAGAGCACAGTCCTCATCCTACACTGAGGTAGATCAAGACATGCACTATAGTCTTTTTTCTGTCCCTCTCTTGTTGCTGAAAAAACAATCTGGGATCTGTATGTTTTCATGTATTCAGGGACAATAACTGTATCTCATTTATTTCAAGTGCAAAGCGGGGAGTGACTTTGAAGGTTAAACTCATGTTCTGGTAGTAGATGATCAAAACATGTCAATAAGTCTGCAGGTGTTTGGACACTAATCCCGTCTGAGCTGTGTCAAAAACCTATCTCTGTCTCAGAAAAAAAGATGAGAGCACTTAACAAGCACTTGATTAGTTCGAGTCACTTCAGGCTCTGCTTTTTGGCTGATAAGTGACACTTATTGCCAAAGCCATCTGGATGATCTCGCCTCGAAGCTACAACCGCCTCTGCTTGGATGAGCACCAAACATCCATCATAACACTCTGTCTGTCTGTGACTTTGAGGCTCACACACACAAAAAAAATAATAATAAAAAAACAAAAAACGGATGTGAGCAGAGGTGAGTGGGTGCCTTTGGGTGCTACCTAGTTTTGAAACTGGTGACACCGGCTCTTTGGGGGATGGTCCCTCCCTCAGAGCAGTCATGCAGCGCAGCAGTGTCAGACAGAATACACACATGGCCCAGGGTTGACCCTTTAAGCAGCGTGGGACCAAGCTGACTCACAACACTTGTATCTGACTGCGGTGGCTACATAATGAAGCAGCCTCTTTTGGAACAGCTGTAAAAGTGGTATAAATATGGCTCCTATATAACAAGTTTACAAATATATTACAATTAAGTTAGTAATACTGTCCCATGTACCACAACCAACAGAGAACAAAAACTATGCCAACAACTTTCTTGATTTCTGGGGCACCTCAGTGGATCCCCTGGTGGAGTGTGTACAAATGATGAAGAGTGGCCCAGGTTCCATGTCACATCTCCTATCTATCAACAGCTATACCATGCTATAAATATGTGCCGTGTACCATATAAGCTCTTTCCTGAATAAAAAATGAGTGCTGCTAGTTGTCAATGGATGTTGCTCATTGGCGCATAATCTCAAACAGTTCAGATATAAAAGTCATTTTTAAGGTGGATTTTTACAGAGAAACACTCCATGATATAGCAATAGACATTAAACACAATTAAATCTGACCATTTTGGAAATTGTAAGGGTCCTATCAGCGGTACATCAAGCAGTTGTTTTTCCATCACAATCTATGGGGAAAATCACAGCATTGGATTATCTGCAATACCTCAAATGTCCACTTGTGGAATTGACAGCAGTGAAGAGGTACTATACATCCACGGTTGTCCCTTGTGCATCCATGCTGAAGCTAACTACACACAATCACAAGCTGTAGTGTATGGCTGCACCCTTAGAGTCATTTAACAACTATTTGTAAGCCATTTAAATAATTGTCTTTCCATTTGTCTTGGGTAATTGCTTCATGGCTCACTTTCTCGTGTGACCATACTGCTACCATTCCTGACATGCCATAGAGCATTTGTTTAAGATAAGCTTATCTGGATATATTTAAATTTTGAAGTACTCACAAAGAATTTTCCTGAGGCTGTTTTTGACTGACAGTTAATGTGAGTACTACTGTGAGTGGAAGCACAAACATCTCCCAAAATCTTTTCATGAGACAACAGTTGTATTTACAGCATGTTTTTCTCCACACAAAGGGTTCAAAAACATGGTGTAGCTAGAAAGAAGCCTTAAATCACATATCATACATATTTATTATTAAGGTTTAATATTTGTGATAATATCTTTCCATCTCAGTCCGTCTTGTGTCCCATTTAGGTTCAATGAGTGAGATAGTTGTATAATTGACACACCATGTGAGAGCTTGAACTCAATATGTGAAATCAAAACCAGCTTATTTGAAGATCCCATAATAAATGTGTGATGTTTATTCCTTTTTTTTGCCCATAAACTGATACAAAATGACCCGAGCCGGAATCAAACCCAGGTCACACGAGAACACCAGGTGAGCCTCCAGGGTTCCGCATTTCTTGCATAAATTTAACCACATTTTTTTGTTTATATTTGATTACACTTATTTGTTTATGCACTATGAAGCCCATGTGACCAGATCATGTGACCTATTCTTTCATCTTCGTTAGGATCAGCAGTGTTTGTCGAATGTTGCTCTAAAGTGCTGGCATGTTCAAACAGACTTTTCTTTTTGTTTGTGTAAAGAAAAAAGTGGAGACATTGTTGTCTTCATCACTTCAGTAAACAGTGAAAGGGCATTGGAGGCTGATGACAAATAGTCCCGATGATGAATAATTTGTCTGTTTATTGCTGAGTGACACTGGAGGGCCTGAATCGAGGGGTAGCTGTCATGTTTTTTCATCAGAGCAGGCTGTCAGGCAGGCACCACACTGTTCGGCAGAGTGCCCAGTAGAGCTGTCACTGTGCTCCTCACCCCTCGCCCAGCAGCACATCCAGCCTCTCATCAGTCCCGACTGACACCGCAGCGGAAATGATCCCTCATGACCTCTAATTCTTTGACATTCCAAATGCTTTAATTGTTGCGTCTCGTGGAAGATTCACCTGCCAGCTTCAGGATGAATCAATAGCTCTGAGTCCTAACAGCAGGTTCATACATGACATTCTCTCAGATTACATCAGCCAAGAATAGTCATGTTTAATTGTCCTAAAAACTTTAACAGAACTGCAAGCATCTAGAAATGAAGTCATTTGCTGCATTAAAGCAGCGCTATGTAACCTTTTACCACAAAATGTACAGACTAAAAAAATATTTGAATTGCTTCATGACATTAATTTTTTTTTTCTCATCTAATGCAATATAGATGGAGAAAACAGTGTTTTTAGTTTATGAGAGCTGTATGATGCACATGGCTCTATTAGAGATCAACAACCGCTGTAGCTAATAAAATGTTTGAAGAAAGTCACATTGACATTTTGTCCCTTCTTGGATTTGCATTGTTACCTGAGTGAGCTCCACCTGTAAGTTACTGTTCCTCACATTTGGACCAAAGCTGAGGTTGTGCCAAAGTAGTTTGGAATGGTACCCTATGTTGGAATGTTTCAGACCATGTTTGACAATGAGAGGGTCAGTAAAAGTGTGTCACACTGACCCGAACTATACCTTACCACTCTGGAGGAAATGCTTAGAACCCAGTATGTGAGTGTGTGTGTGTGTGTGTGTGTGTGTGCGCAGAACTCTGCTCAACTTCATATCTATCTCAAGTCACTGGATTTGCCTGAATTTGCATTGGATTTGCTGGATTTGCTGGATTTGCATTGTGCAAAATCTTTGCTCAAATCGTTGGATTGGTGCTGTTTGCCTCGTTCACCTTCACATGATTGTGCATAGGACGTCACTTTTGGTGAGAAAACCCCCCTTTCTTCAGCCTAACCTAACTTACAATACACCCTTTAACTGCTTTTCTGAAAATAACATGAAACAAACATACTTTGGCAATGACAGTTGCCAAACTGCAATATATTTTCAATGGACAGAGGAAAAATATCCAAATATATCCCCAAATTTCATGTAAACAAGATGATTTTGATAAATTGCATCCAACTTACTAGATGTGTGTGCTGTCAGTGAGTAGGTACATTGGTCAATATCTTGTTCCTCTACGTATTTATTTCCACTTTCTAAAGGCTGCAAGCTACAGATCACTGAGTGCTTCGAACTACAGAGCACCAAAGAACACCACATGAAGGACCCAGAGTTGTAGATTAGGTCCTGTGCTTCTCCATCAAACACTGTTGATGGAGAAGAAAACTGACACCAAACTGCCACCTAACCTAGTGGCCTTTAGTTGGTGCATCTCCAAAAACAAAGAGCAGCTGCAAAACGTATTTTCATCTTCCACATGCCAGGAAATGAAATAATTATTCACGAGAGACAGGTTCACACCTCTTTCACGATATTGCAACGCTTTGGCACGAGGTTACACCGACATTAGAGGAACCCATCTGGAATGAGAAAGACTGACTGAAGGTATGAAAGCTCGTCTTAATTAACGCTCATCACATCCGCATTGCATCAGTCGCAATTAGCCGCGCCGATTTCTCGCCGCCGCGCGCATACACTTCACTCGAGACAGTGGCGGCTACGTCGAGTGGGCTCAATTAGCTCGGCACAACGCGAGGCTAACAAACGGCACTGTCACCTCTCACAGCGGCTACAAAAACATGACGCAAAATCCATTGTCGCACCAAAAAAAAAAAAAAAAAAAAAATCTCCAAATGATGAAACCCGAGCTTTTGACAATACGCTTTGGTAATTAGATCAGCCGAATTCAGGCGGGTGATTTGCATAGTGGTCACTTGATAAATAAAGGCGCCCCTGGAAGTGACAGTATATAAATGACTTGTTTTGCAGACAGCAGATGGTGGATATCACAGGGAGAGAGACGAGCTCGCGCCGGAAAGCAGCACAATGCACGCCAGCTGCCGCGGTCGCCGCTCCCCTCTCCACCTCTGCTCAATTAGGCTCTTCAGCGGCGGTACAGTGGAGCTAATAGATATTCAATTCATTAGATAAGAACAAGAGGATACACTCTGAGTACAGACACGGTGACCTCCGGTGATTGATCGCAGAGCTCAGTCACATTCATTGATCTGATTTTGGACAGAGACGCCATTGTTTTAAACCAGCTATGTCTGTGGAACATTACTTCCGTTCAATACAACAAAACAATAAAATGGTTCTGGCGCAAAATTTGTCAATATCAAAGAATCTGACGGAGCTTTGTGGTATGTTTACGGAAATGGACACTTGAATTTGATGTGATTTCAATGTTTACACTTATTTGTCAATTTCTCATGAAACAATGTTGATATGTAGCCACCCCATTTATTATAATCCACAAATTACAGAAGCCTCAGAGGGTCAAAACTCAGTAAATTTACATCATTTATGTAAATCCAGATAAGTTTTAAAGTAAGCATGCACTGATATTAATAGACAATGAAAAAGGCTAAAACGCTAAAATATAACAAAAAGAACAATATAGAAAAGGTCAATTGGACATTTTAATTAATTTCTCTAAATTTCCAGAGTTTCCAGGACACATGGGAAACCTGGTGTTATCTCTTTGGGCAGGTTGGGGCAGTGGATGGGACAAAAATGACCATTAAAGAGATAATTGTTTGTCTTGTTTGTTTGCGTACTGTTCATAAATGTATTATAACAATGGAAAGTATGACCGCATCCTTTTGCTCTGTCACCATTTCCACCAGTGGCTACTTGCGGTAATGCAGGAAAATAAATTCCTATGAGGCTCGGGAAAGGAATCGCCCTTAGACATCTTTGTAAAAACAGCCGCCTGGTATACGTCTGAAAGGACAACTACTACAACTCGATATTGTATTGTTTATGATATATTTTCATATCTCTGTAAAATGGCTCAAAAATAACCTTGACTCATCATAACACATTGTCAAGCCTTTGAGCCCATTGGTCAAAACTGATCATGTGATGTGAAGGACAGTGAAAATCAACCTCCAGCATGTCTGATTTCAGATCCAGGTCTTATTATACATTTATGATGTTTTTACTAAGCTGCTATACACCATCAGAGAGTGGTTCAATATTTAGCTTCTCTATTTAGCAAAAGCTACAAGTCACTAGATGCTTAGGAGTATATTATGCTGGATTTGTACAGAACGCTAAATAACACTAAATAAAGGAGCCAGAGTTATACATGGATGGTTTTAGGCCCAGCGCTTCCATATTAAGGACTGTTAAACTGGCAATATTAGCATACACATAGCTAAAGGTGCCAAATTACTAGTATAGACATAGATATAGACATTACACCAATAAATATTAGGTAAAACAATGACTCGATTGACAGGCTTTTTAGTAGTGTGCTCTATACTGTATATGAATTAGAAATAGTGTATAATATCAGGAAATAAGCATCATAGATACACCACATTTTTCAGATGAAGTTGTCTTATATATCTATAACAGTACAAATAAACAGGCACATGATCAGGTTGATAAAAAAGACGTGGACAGGCACACTGAAATGAAGAGCTCAGGTTATTACAGAATGATAACGCTGTTCGAGGGAGAGCCTTTGAGTCAGCAGCTCGACCCAGTTCTCTCACGCTTCTATTCGCATGACACAGTAATTGATTGACAGATGCGTGCTATGAATGCTCCCGGAGCTCCCTGCACATGCCAGGACCAAGACAGACAGGAAATGGTGGCTTTGATGCGAGGTTTGAGTTTGACATTTACACATTCACATCCACAAGAGCGAAATTAATTCTTACTCTTACTTATTACTTAATATGGCAAAAGTAATAGTCTTTCCTGTGAATTCAAGTACCTACACATTAGAATTTCATATTTCATATTAGGTCTGTAAAATGAAGCATAAGGTGTTGCACTATTTGGTGGACTCAGATACTGTAACACCTTAATATGCCCATCTTTGAATTGATTATAACCAAATACTTTATGTAAACCTTCTGCATGGGAAAGTCCTTGGTTTAATGTCCCATCCACTGCCCTAAACTAAAGTCAAATATATGTATGTAAAAGATAAATAATAGCAGAGTGAAATGATTGACTACTTTTTAGCGAGTAACTTTTTAGTCTCCCAGCAGCAGACGACTTTTAAGACAGTTTTTAAGAGTAATCTAAAAAATGCATATGCTATACCTGAGCTATGGTTGTCAATGGTCAGACATGTTGGGGAGAAGCTGTTTGTACTGTAGGCCACAGCTACTTTACATTTATTATGCTTTAGTATTCTGTTGCAGAAATATTTAGCATTTATCTTGTGTCTTTCCCAAGGACAAACTCTGCTCAGTCACTGTGGTTTCATGCAATTGGAGAAATTCAAATTACTGTCTTATAATAAATAAAAGTAAATGCAACTGGGGCGATAGAGTAACATCCCATCAAGATCCATCCTGTCCTTAGGCTGTCCTTGCACATTTTCATGTCTAGTTTCTACCTGTTTTGACTGCATTATTACACTATCTGCCCATCCTAGAAGTGGTATCTTCTTCTGTGGTGTTCCCTGAGATGTCTATTTTGGCTGTTTTTTCTTTTCTTTTCTTTTGAAAATCACACAAACCACCAGGTCAGACAAACTTTTGACTTGGAAAATCCTGAAAATACAGCATGGCTAGCCACTCCATTTATGAGTCTGAAATCCCTTCACAGCAATGTATGCAAAGTAAAATGATGTTGGACCAATCATAGAGTATTATTTGTAATGGTGGGATTTTTTGTGATGCTTCATTCTCTGATTAGTTGCGTGGCTCGATATTTAGCTTCTCTATTTAGCAAAAGCTACAATTCACTAGATGCTAGGAGTATATTAAGCAGGTTGTACCGAATGGCAAATCACACTAAATCAGTTTTCAGAGTTATACAAGGACGGTTTTGGGACCAAATTGTGCTTCCACATTGTCCAAAGACACACATTTCTAAAGCTGCCAAACCTAGTATAGACATAGACATTACAGCAACTGACAATTCATTTTAGTAGTGTTCCTTTTTTACATAGTTTATATGTTGATGACAAGCAGAATACATGTATCAGCGAGAAAGCATCATAGATACACCAAAATTGTAAGATTATGTTGTCTTATATGTGTATTCAGTCTTCATTCTCTGTTTATTTGCATCCAGAGGCATTCTATTCTGTTTCCATCGGTACTGCCTCTAAAAAACCCCAACTCAGATCCACAGAAAACAATATAGAATGTGAAATAGTAACAAAAATGGGTTGAAATCTCATGCCCATGCCATGTTGAATGGTATGTTGGGATGTCGTGGTGACCCCTTACCTCCCTGACTGCGGGGTCGCTGATACTGTCCAGACTGACGGAGCCCTCGTACGTCAGGTGGTGGAAGACGTTGAGGGCGCGCACCGCCTCCGGGCCGCGCTGCTTGTAGCCGAAAATAAGGTCGATCCACTGATGCAGCTGACATGACACGAACTCGCTTTCCAGGGCCTGTCAGAGGAGCACGGGGCAATTAGAGGTGAGGCGCGGCGCACACGGGCCAAAAGACACTACACAAATTGTACTTCCACACAACAGCGAGCACAGCGTCTCTCTGTACTGTACCTGCCAGACGTAACAGCACATCACAGAGAGGTATCAGACAGCCAGCAGGTCGACGGAGCCGCCTGGTGTCAATGGACTGGCTTCGTTTGTGACTTGAAATATGTTTTGTGTCGGGGAGTTATTCCTCATTATGAAAACTCTAAATGGGTGAACGAGCCTGACTTCTTGTGTGACTATCGGCTCGTGTATGAGAAATAACAGAATAGAGGTCTACTGGATTGTTTTTGAAGGGGAAAGTACATCGAAAAATAATTGTTTGTTCAATGGATCCATAGAGAATTCATGTTACCAGTAGAACTTAATCATGGGGAAATTATCACAAAGGCTGGAGGTATATGCTTTAACAATACGCTAATACAGTTACATACAATTACCCAGCTGTGATATGAGCATAACTGAGATTGATTGTGTGGTGATCTGACAATGATGGAATCTCAGAAGAAGCATAAGAAATGAAACTAACTTTGGAAAAAGTGTGTGTGAAATGCACCACATTCAGTCCTAAGTATGACTTGTAAGCCATGTTAAACACAAATTAATAATTTTACAATACAAAAATGTTAATTTTCCATGTTAATTATCTATGTTAGTGTTCCTAGCTGAGAGTACACGCAACAAAATTGGAAAAAATTACTTGTTAATTCCAAAACTGAGACCATCCAAGGAACAAATCGATGTTGCTTCACACAAACAGAGCTGCCATATTCAGTATAAATTAAGAGGTACAATATGCCCCAATTTTTTTACCATGTATGCTCAGTCATTTTCTTTTGCTTAATGTTCTGACTAAAAAATACTGACAAAAATCATTTCTGTGATGTACAGAGAAGTACTATAAATTCTTTTTCAGGATAAAAAAGGGTTAACAGAAAACATGTGCTTTGCCAATGTCCCTTGGAAGGAAAAGACAGTTACTGGACCCAGTAAAGATTTAAAAGACGAAAAGTGAAAAAAATGTAAAAGGAAAATGTCACAAAAAACAATAATTGTGAATGAGTTTTTAATGCGTAAAATAGTGTTCTTTAAAAACAGCAACATGAGAATGACTGTTCCATGTTCCATGACTGGTAACATCTTGTGAAAGGCATTCTGGGAAATGTAGTTCAAGATGCTAGCATGAGCAAATTCAGTGTATTGATTATGGCTCTAAACTGAAGGAAATCTAAGATTCGCTGGCTGTTTAAAACCTCACAATAATCCTAAACAATATTTTAATTTGCATCGCTTCTTTTATTTGGTTATGCATAAGAGGAGTTGTACTGAAGAAAAAATAAAAAAATTGTGAATAATCCATGTAGCGGCTCTGGCCAATCACAGTCACTGTTTGATGCTTATGTACAATGAATGCTCATTATGGCCCTGAGGGCACCCCATACAAACATAACACTAATTTCTAGACAAATAATTGATATCAAACTTGTTTTTTTACCTACACATTCCCTACATCCCTCCTGCATAAACTCATTAAACTATGAACAAATACAGTATGATAATAATAGCACGATGCCCCCTGCAGGTTCATTGACACACTTTGAGTTTTTTTTTTTTTTTGTAACAGTAAAATCATGTTCTGAGGTTTTCACTTGGATATTTGAGCAAGACAAACAACCACAAATATTACCATACACTGTGGTGCACTAATACTGATTCCATATTGTGCATTGGCACAACATTGCTCGTAATTTGCCTGTTTTGCTGCACATAAAACACACAAACAAGCCTCCCACTCTCTCTTTTTAAACTGCAATCAGTGAACCCACAGCCTCCCAGATCACATTTCTCAGCCCACTTAAAATCACAGACAACTTATCTTAGCACCGAGACAAAGAAATCAGCTCAATACTAACGGGGATCCAATTTACTGTAAACCAATCTGCGGCTGCTACATTGATGAATTACCAGCGAGAGTCGAGCCGGAGACTGTATTACAAACGGGAGTGTTAGTTGGGGATTTGGGATAGGATTTAGCACTGATAATTATGATACATATACGTATAGACTGCATTTGTTGGAGGCTTTATGTGTTTTTTACAGTATAATTCCCATGCATGCCGAGGTTAGGGCTCTGCTGGAGGAATTTACACTCCTCCCCATGCGACAGGAATAACAGCCATTACCGACAAAGCCCACAGAAGCACAGTTCGCCACAGGGCATATCAGCACAATTGAAAGTGGCACATGCAAAGATGGGGAAGTGGGAGGACGAGAAAAAGGAGAAGGAGGGATGGAAGAAAAGGGCGAATGAGAGCAAAGGAAGGAAGGAAGAAAAGAGGGGGCAGGGAGAGAAAAGCCACTGACAGAAATGAAATAATAAACGGAAGAACAAAAGACAGACAGTAAAATGGAAGGTCTCAGGATGTTACAATGGTCTTGTTTTGAGAAAGCAGCGTGGCCGTGATACTCCGAGCCTCTCCGTCCTCAGTGCACCCTCCGTCAGCGGCGCAGGAGTGTGCACGAGGCGTGGGTAGAGCGCCCGGGAAAGGTCATCACCGTACGACTAGCCTAGCTCTGTCACTCCAACTGAAAAGGTCAAGTGTGTTCCCGTAGCCTCCTTTTACCTCCAGTTCAGAAACAAAGTGGCTCCTCAACCCGGGAATGCATCAAGGAGTGTTTTTTTCTGGGTTTCCTAATGAAGTCGGACGAGAGTAAATGAGCAGATAAAGCTGTATCGTAAAAGATGGATGCAGTGATAACAGAATAGATTTAAATCACGTTGCTCAGTGGTGATTGTCTGCTCCAACTCTTGTGTAAGCGATCAACAAATCGGTTGGTTGGTGAAGCATCATAACTATCTTCATTTAGTCCAAACAGATTTTTTTTTTTTTTTTACAATTAACGGGAATCAGTGGGACCTGTTCTAAATTGGATGTGTATGTCTAATATACAGTGGTGGAGGAAGTACTCAATTCCTCAACTTAACTAAAAGTACAGATAAAGGGGTAGAAATGTACTCAAATTATTACTCAAGTGAAAGTATAAAAGTACGTGCTTTTAAATGCACTTTAAATTTCAATGGAAAGTAATATTAACGTAAAATAGATGTATTTTATTAATAAAAAAGGTTGGATAATAATTAAGAAAGATGAAAAAATCATTAATATCAGAGTCACATGAGGAATGTATCCTTGTGGCTCAATGGAACATAAGTAAAAGTAGTGTCTGTTTGACAGTTTGACAAAAGCTGTGTTCAAGTGTGCTTTGTAAAACTCAGTGCTGTAGGTTTAGGTAAATATTTATGCACCACTTTAACATTATTTTAAGGTGTTGCACATTTACAACCATTTACAAATGCACATTAACTTGAACTTGCAAAGCCAATATAAAAATGTAGTGGAGTAGAAAGTATAAATATTTGCTCTAAAATGTAGTGGAGTAAAAGTCAAAGTCTTTTAAATCTACTTTAGTGAACTACAGATACTTTAAAATTGTACTTAAGTGTAGTACTTGAGAATTTTTACTTTGTTACATTCCACCAATCCTAATATACCAGTCCCTTTTTACTGTTGCCCCATTTATGTGACAACTGACCAATAAAAAAGAAGATTTGGGAGTATTCCCCTCTTTATTGAACCCTTCATAGATTCTTTTTCATTGTGGGATTCTTCTATATGTAAATCCAGTTTGATGTAGCACATTTCTTTCCCTGATGCAGAGAGACAGGTTGGATCTCCATCTCTGTCTCCGCTGCGCTGCTCAAACCTGCTGGGAGCAGTGGGCCACATGTTGATAGAGAGTGTATTAAACGTGCACAGGCCGACACGTGCGCACACAAACGGGCCTGCCAAAGTGATGAAGGTAAGAGTGCAGGACGGCGCTGCCCTCGGACCTGTCCTTTACCGACTCGACCGGGATCACAGCGTTAGTATCGAGCGCTGCGCTTCATGAATAAAGGACGGAGGCTCAGGTGCGTGACCAGGTTAGTTTAAAGAGTGAGGGAGGATATGAGAGGGAGGCTGCTTGTGAAATATGACTTCAAACCAGGCACACATAATAGACAGTCTTTATATGCATTGTTTATGTGGTTAAGTTAAGTAAATTAATATGCAAACCGTATGTAAACAAACTTCATCATACAGTGTACATTTGTATGGGTTAAATTCCCTCCCTCTCAAACAAGAATACACAAGCAAATCTGATCTACTTTTTATCATTATTTTCATCCTGTGCGTGATCCTGCCTTCCAGCTCCAGCATCTGATTTTCTTTTTGCCGTCACAGCCACTCATCACTCTCTCCCAACAGCAGCGTAGTAACCTTTCCTGCTTTTTTATTTAATAAAAAAAAAGAAGAAGAAGAAGAAGGTAAAACTGTATATATATTTTTACCACAAAATTTGAATACGTTAGATTGAACTTTTAGCTTTGGGGTTTACCATTGTAGACTGTAGTGATCCTGTAATTGTTTCCACCTCGCTACCCACTGTGTCGAATGATTGCCAACATTTAACCATGGTTCATTTGTTGGCTTTTTTTATTTTTTGAGCTGTTTTGCTTTAAAATAAGACAATTACGACAATAAGATATTTTGCAACAGAATAACCCATTTTCTGGTATTTTCTCAGTCCTTTGTTGGTCACACCAGTGTTTTTACTGGAAGCGAGATGTGATTGGCCAAAATCCCTCCATGGGCCAATCATTCTCATCTAGTAACATCCTTAATTATAAACCCTAGATCACATCTGAAGGTCTTTTTTTCTAGATGATTCCAGTTACAATATGCTTTAGGTGATTAAACAGTTCAAAAAATCAGGTAATCCCCATTTAACAATGTCTCCCCACAAGTCTACTTAGTGCGTAAGTGTATACACATAGCTATATAGCCCTTACCATGCGGTTTATCCTCACAAAGTCTTCAGGTTTCTTGGCCCAGGCCGGCATCTCCACGTCACACACCATGGTCCTGTCATCCCTCATTCCGAGATGGTAGTCGTTGCTGTTGACGAACATCTCCGGGAGGTAGTAGAACTCTGGAATCAGCTCCTGTGTTTTTAACGAAACAGTTATTCATCTATTAGAGCTGACTAACTACACATCGTCACTATGACATCAGATTTCAAAGTGTAAAAGAGTAGAAATCTGATCGAGTGTAAGAAAAACACATGTGGACAGAGTTTCAAAAACCGAGAAAAAAGGCTGTATCCCTCCGAGAGAAGTGAGAATTCAAGGGGAAAGGTAACACAAATAAAGCAAACAGCAGGCCATCAGGAGGCGCTGAGAGGTGCTAGTCCAGTTATTCCAGCCAGAGGTGTTATGTGTGTTAAATGAAACTGGAACTGAGTGGGCTCGCTCTCTGGGCTCTCGTGATGGGGTCAGGACCTTTCAGTGGAGGAAAAAGAAAGCCGTACATAAAAGCTGGCTTTATTCCATACGTTACAGAAGAGGACAAGTATTTGGTTCAAGTTTGGAGAGGAATTTAGTACATATTGATGAAGTATATATATGAGCTGTTTTGTCAGTCAAGTTTTTTTTTTTGGATTACATTATACTGAAATTGTGTTAAATACAGTACTGTGCAAACGTTTTAGACAGTTGTAAAGATATACAGTAAAGTAAGAATGCTGTCTGACAAAAGGGAAAAGTTAGTGAAGAGCCAAAAACCTTGATCCCAGAAGGAGTTCTCCTGGTGTAATGGTGTGACTTTGATCCCAACATCATGGAGTCTGGCCTGGTCCTGTCTGGGATTACATGGTCTGGTTTAGCCAAAGTTACTTCTGAGATTTGATGGTCTGGTTCAGTGCAGTTTGGCCTGGTTTTGTCTGGGATTTCTCAAATGTTTGAACAAAAGCCTAAAACTTCTGCACAGTACTGTTTATCCTTGTTCATGCATGTACTTTTAAGTATCACAAAGTATATGCATATGAATACTGGACATCGAGACATTTGCATTTATCATTTCTTTTGTTATTAAACATACAGTAAGTAGTCATTTAGTATCCGCTGATTTGACTTTAAACGTGTTCTAGTAATCCTTGTTCTCTTATCTCTTATTCTCTTACATCTAATATGGTACTCTGTCATCACAAAGCTCAATGTTGATGTTAATGAGCATATGGTCTTGTCAAGTAATCTTATGAGTGCAGCTCATGAACATGTCTGGCATTCCCCAGGAGCCGAGGAGAAGAAGGAGGCATGGGGCAGTTAAAAGGAACAAGCAATAGTTATGAATTATTATCATCATGATTGACATCAACAAGGAAACTGAAAATGTGGCAACCCACTAACATTGCAAACCCCAAATACTTACATTTTGCTGGTTTCAGGCTGATGCTAATGTTCTAATGGAGGTTTTTATTGGATATTGTGGATCAGACAGATTCAGGCTTTAAAACCTACAAGAAACAAGTTAAAACAATGCTCTTCTTCTACTGTTTATTCCAGCAGTACATACGGTTTATTCTATACCTCCGACCTCTGACATGACTACACTTTTGAACTACACTACACCTTTGTGAATGGAAAACTGAATAACATGCAACATTTCAAAAGATCATTTTCTATTTACTCCCTTGTAGCCTAACTATGGCACACTGTATTCTTGTTTGTCTATTTTTGTCATGGGCTTTTTGGCTTTACTGACAGTATATATTCACTCTACTTCAGCTATAGCCCTTTCATAAAGAACATTGTGACCTCCAAACTACCAAATTATGAAGCTTAAAGGGTGAAAGAGGGAAGCGTCTGCACAGTGAGGCATGTGCACACCAGGAATGTTGATCCTCCTCTCGGCCCAAACACTGTTGATTCTCCTGGAAATGATGAAGCGCCGTCTGGATATTTTGAACTCTTTTTATCGAGCTTGTTTTATGAAGCCAGTATTTGTCAGATTGAGTGGTACTGTGTGGGTTTACGCTACCTATGGGATACATAACAGGCTAAGCTTTTAGGCCCCTATAAATCAGCTCCTTTTGAGAGCGCCGGTTGAGCATGACACGTACAGCCTAATAACACCGGTCTGCTGTTGGTCACATTTCACCTTGTGCACACGACAGCCAGGGAATGAAGTCGCCATTTCTCTTTCTCCCCATTCTTCCACACACACACAGCTACACTTTCAGACGTCTCTCTTCGTCCATAAACTTCCTGCCGTAACTCAACGCCGAGCCGTTAAAACTGCCAGCTCCGTTTTCAAGCCGGCCTCCCCTGGCAGCCATTAATTCTGCAACAGCATCGTAATGGGCTAACAAGTCAATCACACGAGCCTTCAGTGCTTTACACAGTGTCACCTTAATGACATGTTCGTCAGAATCTGTCACCGGTGGAGTGCTGCTGGATTCCTTCAGACGTCGTGCTGGCAGCGAGTGTGTGTGGCAGCAGCAGAAGTGTGTGTGTGCCCACTGCTCTACAGGAGTCGGGATGGTGGTGCCAGTCCATTGTGCTATCTGTGCATGTTTACAATGACTTACATATATAATGACTGTTCAAAAATAGTCTAACCCAAAAAAAATCTGTGTTTTTTATAATCGTTACAACCCCAGTGATTCTATCTATTGTTCATACTGGCATCGGCTTTAAACAATACAGCCAACACGATCACTGGAGACAGCAATTTTAGATACATTTATGCGAAGTCAAAAAATATGTGGTAGAAAATAGGGGTGACAGGTGCATAGCAGAGGTAAAACATCCCAATAAATCCCCCAAACACACTGTCTACCTTGAAAAGCGCTACGCTAATTCATCGACACTTCCACTTCCACTAAACAGTAGCACTGACACAGCAAATTCATGGATGAAAAGTCTTCAAAACTATGTCCAGATGGATGCCTCTGAACTTCAATCCATCCATCTTCTCCCAGAGATGGGGCAGGGCCACAAGTGCAGCAGTCTAGACAAAGATGCTCAAACTTCTCCCTCCTCAGACACTTCCTCCAGCTCATCACGACATCAACGTAGCTCCAGCATGTCTTGGTTTGGCTTCAGGGCTTCCTTCTGGGGAGACAGGCCCACAACACCTCCACAAAGGTGTCCACAAATAGATGCTTGAGTGTTATTTGGATGAGCAACAGCACTACTTCATGCTCCTCCCAGGTGACCAGGCTATCTTTGAGGGACCCGGCTATTCTTGTATGCGAGGTCACTCATGACCATAGATGACGGAAGAAATTGGGAGATTTTCCTTTCGGCTTAGCTACTACATCTATAGATACTTGAATTGTTCACCGACCTGGACAACAGGACAAAATCATCCACAAATAACAGGAGTGAGATCCTGTCGTCCAAAAAGTTTCTTCTGTCCATGAAAAATATAAATAGAAACACATTCCACATGCACCAGAAACAAGTCTACTTACTGCTTCTTAACCTTTCACTAAATAATACCTGGATGACTCTGAATTCCACACACAAAACCACATTTAGTATAAAAAATATTCAGGAGATCATCATTGAATCTGAAGGATTAGGACATCGACAAACTAAAGAAGAAGGCCATGCGATGGTGAGGTGTTAGCAAATATGGCATTCTGCTGTTGAAATGTGGACAGTGCTGACCCCAGATGCTAAAGTCTTAATGTACTGCTCCTCCAGAACAACAGAACACAACAACCTTAAACCTTTTTATTTTTTTGTATTTATCTTAGTGTTGTTTGTTCTCACTACCAGAGTTTTTTAAACGAGCAACATACTTTGCCAATAAAACTGATTGTGATTCTATCTGTTATGTATCTCAGTTTCTCCAAATGGATCAAGACCACCTGCTGATGGCTGGGTGTGTGTCTTCCAAACCCATGATCAAGGCCGTTTGGTATGTAAAGTCTAAGTTTAAAACTCTGCTGAACATTTTAAAAGGAGCCAGGTCGCTGTAGAGAAAGTTGAAGTAAATGCTCGCCCGGGTTTAATGAGAGGTGTGGATGTACTGATGATGGGTTTGTGCACGGGTGGAGCTGCAGGTCGGAGACAGGTTGTTTCCATTTGACTTGCTCTTTTCAGAGGTCATGCCCATCGGGGTGTGGCGTCCTCAGCTCTCGTCGTCATTACTGCTGAAGAGGATGGGGTTAATGAAGCAGAGACCCTGGTAAAAACAGGCGGCTGATGGTCTGTGTGGTGTGGGCCAGGAGTGACCTTTGCCCCAGACTCTCTGTTCACTCTCACTTGTTAGATGTGGAGGCAGTTATCTTGGTGTTTAACGTCCATTCATCATCGTCTTTTAAATTGAAAGTGTGTGGTGTGACTCTACAATGAAACTCTGAGTGACTACAATCTTGTGTAAACAAATATTATCATTACCTGTCTCTTTAATACAATTCTGCAGTGCATCTTACATAGATACCTTATGCACAGAGGTTACTATCAAATGTGCGTTTATAGCAACATTGTCCCCTTTAGTCTTTTAGTGGGTATACATCTTAAAAATATATAATATGCTTTATGTTATCCTATTTTGGGTTTTCACTTTCTGCTCCTGGTATGTCTAATATGATTACATGATTACTTTTTATCCTTACAGTCTCCTTTTATTTATTTGCCTAGTTTTATGGTCCCTAAATGTTCCAAGCATTTGACAACCATCACAGCTAAGAGATATTCTCATTTTGAAGAGTCAACCAGAGAACAGCCTAATGGTTATTCATTACATATTTTCAACAAATGATTTTCACTTAAGGGCCCATATCATTTCAGCCTTAAGAGTTGCTTAAGACCCAGTAGATAGTGCTAGCCAGCTTTAGTAGGCCACAAGCAAGCAGCCTCTGAAAGTCACCACACTTTTTTTTTTTTTTACTCTAGCAAAATCACTGGGTTTTATTAGCCTGGTCATCCATTCAAATTCTGTTTAGATTCTTATTAAATAAAGGAAAATTACTAAACTATTGGAGCAGGGTTTTTAAGGAGGCGGAACAAATGGAATGGTAGAATTTGGACACAACCAATCAGAAAACAGGAGGCAATACCTCTTTCAAAATTTTATTAGCACACATTTCAAGGTATGTAAGCTTCTCCAGGACTTAAATTATAGCATTTATTTATACAGATGCATATATAAGATGCATATATAATGTTATAATTTTCTTTACAATCAATAAAGCTAACCAAAACTGTGGATTTGTAATAGTGAAAAAGATAGCTAGTGTCAGAACAGGGTCATACTAACTTACAGGAGTACTCTATCCAATATTCAAGCACTTTTCAAATCTTAAAATACAACAATAACATAAAAAAAAAAAAAAAAAAATCAAGGATATCAAGCAGGGTGTAAAAACAGTCAGCTGATATGTATATACTGTTTATATATGTGTGCACAATATATATGTAATAAATAATTGCCAATGGCTTTTAAAAGTCTTTATTGTGAAGTTGCATAACACCACCTTCCTTCTCCACCAGAAGTGCTTGCATAACGCTTCTCTGCATCTAATACATAATAAACTCATGTTATCACCGTCCTGTGCAGTGCAGCGGCTCTGCACATAGATCAGCTTTGTGTGTAAAAACGAATGCGTGCAGACGTACAAGTGCTCCGGAGCAGGCTGGATTTGTTAACAGGGTGGTGTTTGACTGTGGCTCATAGCTCTCACAAACTCCACACTGTCGGCCGCTCTACCCCCAGATCCTGGCAAGTAAAAGCCTGTCTGTACATAAAAGACTACATTTTAAATAGCTTTTGTCATTAATGCTTTATTAATTGCCCCGGGGTAGCACTCGCCGATGCGGGGTGAGCGAGAAATAGATGACACTTTGAGGTCAGTGCGTTTTCTCCTGCTGCGTGTTGTGAGCGCTGGGGTAAAATGGAGTCGGCGGTGTTTTGGGAGAGTGTGTGGAGGGAGGGCTTTGTCTTTCTCTCAGACGCTGCCTTTGTTTCGACTCATGGCTGCTCATGGCTGCACAACACTGTTCTACCTCTGAAACACTTGGGTTTGTGCATGTGCCTTTAAGTGCTGAGGGTATCCCTGTGGGTCTTTGTGATCTGTTGTTCAGATGAAGCATTTATAATTAATGGTATATATTTGTGCACTATGTTTTGCAGGAGAGGATCGTAGAGAAAGCACCAGCGATCTCTAAAATTATGTCGGCTGATGTATGCTATTTCAGTGTTATTCTATGTTAACTTAAAATAAATGGTCGACAGAATCAGGCTGTTTCATTAAAAATGCCTTGGTAGAGTGAAAACTTAAAATTGTGTTGACGAAAGTATCTATCTTACGATTTAATGTGGCTTGAGTTTCATGTTTTGATCGATGTATTTTATTTACCTTCAGGTGGAAGTGTGCAGCATTGCTTTTACTGTATTTTTTTAGACTCGCAGTCCACATCTTTTAGTTTGGACCAAAAACATTCTCAGTGGCAATTTTGGCACTGGACAACTTTAAGGAGAATGTATTCATTTGAATATAGCCCCAGTGCTGTCTTACATATACATTAAATGCAACTTTTATTAGCACTGTTTGATTATGTGTACTTTTGTAATCTAAGATATTTAGGTATAAACTGTTACTGAAATTCATTATTCTTACGACTTGTATGGCTGTTTTGATATTTTGAACATTTGTTGAACTGGACAACCAGCACAAAAGTTAACATGTACCGACCATGAGAAAGCAATCCAAACTTCCGTCAAACACCGCATACATCCCATTCTTCCCCTGCCCTCCCTGGTTTTGTAGGTGAAGGGTTCCCCAGTTTTAAAGGTGGAAAGGTAAAGGGGAAGGCCTAAACTCAAGTTTTAGGACCAATTTGAAAAAAGGGGTAACAATTTTCCAGTAAAAACAATAGAAAGCATCACTCATATATGTACAAATCTGTTCTTTAAAAAATTAAATAAAAAAAGAAAGTGCCATTTGCTAACAAGTGTTGTTTCCATGGTTTACAAGACTTCTGCATTTGCTGTCCATCTGATATAAATGCATGACACATCTTTGATATATTAGATATGTTGCAAACCAATAGCCTTTTGGTTTTCTTTTTGTTTTTCAGCTCTGTTGTACGTGTTTGCACAACAGTTCGATCGATGCCGCATGATAACATCTACAGGTGTACGGCGTCTCATTTCTTAAGGAGATTATAATAGCCCTACCCCTTATCGCTCCCTTTGGAGGGCCAAGGGCTTTAAACAGCAGCAGGAAGCTCATATCCAAAATAGCTGCTGCTTCATAATGAAATTAGTCAGTTCATCTCATCTATAATCATATAACACTTGCTGATAACAAAAGTCGAAAAGAAAATCCAGACTATCGCTGTTGGTTATGTTCTTTGTAGGGTCATAATATTTATTACTGATTGTGAATAAATAGGAAATACAGATATGGCTTACCTTGACATCAGAAGTGTCCCTCTGACAGTTCCTCCAGGAGCGGGCGATGCCTGAAAAGGTGCGGTCTGGATGTTGGAATTTGTTGCCGTTTAAACTGAGGAAGAACGTGGTGAAGGGCTCCTGAGGAAAGGAAAAAGAAACAACATTCAATCTACAGCTTTTTATACCAAGTATTCCAATATCAAAATATTGTTAGACTTGTACAGACAACAATATGTTTGATATCTCGTAAGACACAAATCTCAATACTAGTGCTAGTGCAAGATATTTGGCAGAGCCGGTCAATTTGATAATGCACTACAATTATGGCACAATTCTGCATAAACGTGGAGATATATCAGAAATACATGAAGATACAAAGCCTGGCACAGCAGCCAAATCCAAAACTGTGGAAAAACTCTGCATGTGCTCATTGTTATTCTTTCGTCAGTCATTATATTTGCGCCTGAGGAAAAATTAATTAGTGTCCTTTCCTGAGCACTGTGAGCTGTAATGATAATTGGCTCAAATGTAGTTTTGTCAGCCCGAGACGGCGCTCACTGCTGGTCGGAGCGGACACGTCACTCAGCGGAGGACAGAAAGAGAAACAAACCTTCAGAGGCCAATCTACTGCTGTCAGTGGAAGTCTCTCTGTTCATCAGAACTGTACTATAGCAACACCGTGGAGTGTGTTTGTGTTAAAATAACCGCTTCAACATCTTTGACATGAAAAGAGAAGAGTACCTCTTTCATAAAAGCATGTCTAGATTCTAGGTTACTCCATTGTTTAAATTTGGCAACTTATAGCAGCAACACATATTGATACAAATATGGCATTTTTGGTTTACTAAAGTCAGTTTATGAATGATTTGAAACTACATTTACTACATTTACACACAAAGGTTAAGGCATTTTAATGTGGCTGCATGCCTTGTATCTCTCCGAGTATTAGACATGGAACGTGGAGTCCCCTATGCTCTATTCCTGCTGCTTTAAGCCTTTCACCTTTGATTTTTTGCCAGATCAAAGACCTAGCATAAACTGTGTACTTTTCTTTGTCTCTCGCTAGAGGTTCTATAGTTGCTTTTGTTTTGTTTTATTTGTTCCTGTTGCACTCTGCTGGCTTTGTGCAGGGAACCGTGAAGCATCAGCAGGACTGTCCAGCTCCAGGCCGACTAAGCTTAAATGTGTTTTAATAACAGAATGGTTACAATTCTGAACGTGATAGATGGACTGCAGCCAGAATCAGTATCCTTCTTACTACAGTGCATTTATTTGAATCAAAATTTGAGAATATCAGCTGCTTTACCCATTTCTTGAAATGCATCAGCATAAGTTTATTGACAAACACTGGGATTCACTGAAGTAAACATAGCATCTGTGTGTAAAACAGAAGACATACCACATGCACCAATTATAATCAGGGATATAAAATATGGCTGAAGTATTGTTGCATAAAACTATTATTGAGTTCTAATTTGATTTCTGGATCTTTAAGGTTGCTGGAATTAGGAATAAGGCCACAGTAAACCTTTTGCATTGCTATCAAAGTGGGCCAGTGGAAAGAACTGGACTGGAGTCATTTGTGACCTCACAAAATCTGCAACTGCAGTGAGTCATACCAAAGTTTTGGGACTTGGTCATATCTTTTGTATGAATGCAAAGAGCAGTTACAAAAGAAAGGCAGAATGAGCACCTTTGGTGTTCTTGGAGTTCTTTGGCTTATGTAGCTTAGCATCACAGCTCTGTCACACTAAAGCAATCTGTGACATAGCACTGTCCTCATTCACTCTGGGACTCAACATAAGGCACAAGCACTTCCTATCTGCTGGGCTTTAAGACTAAGCCCATTTGTCAAAGGGGCCGTTTCCACTCTAGTGATACAGTTCAGGACAGGTATGGTACTAGTAAATTTCCATTGCTAAAAGCATCCAAAGCATACCGAAAAAAACATACCATACCACTTTGGTTGCATCAGAGTGGTCCACTTTCTAAAAGGTGGAGCTAAACACAATCTGTTGAACAACAGATAATAATTAACTGAGCGAAAACAAGAAGCATTAAAAATGTTCTTATAAGAAAAAGTCATAGTCCAAGGGAAAACATTTTAATTGTATACTCCTTTTTTTTTTTTTAAACAAACTAGTGTTTATTAGCAACAGGTGTTTCTAGTTTTAGATTAGAATCAGCATCATGCAGCTCTTGCTCAGTCAAATAAAACATTGATCATAAAATGCTTTGTATGAATGAGCTGACATGACATTTCAAGACTCACAGTGGTAAGGTCCAGCAGACTGGAAGTGGTTGAGGCTGGTGTGGGCTCCCAGAGTAAATGAGGACAGTGCTCAGTAACCTTGATGGACACGTCTGCGGCGCTCACACACATAAACCTGTCAGGGCGGCCTCTGTAAATCATTACCCAGCCACTCTTTATTTAGTTCACATATGCTGGTTTACTGGCCTGTGAAATGTGTTTTCGGAGCCCCATTGGTCGAACACGGCCCTCGATCGAATGGAGATGTTTCCTGCGCCCAAAACTGACAGGGCTCAAAGGAACAGCATCATCAAGTCTGACAAGTGACAATCAGCTAATGCAGACTGCCGAATGAAGGGCTGACTGGAGATTCCTATTGAATCATTTGAGGACAGTGTGGGTGTGAGGCTGGTTAGATGAGGGTTCTTGACTCACTATTCGGATGAGCCAGTGTAACGTGGAGGCAGCTGTGGAGTAATGGGAGTTGTAATGACACGGTGGGGTCTGCTCGTCGGTCCATGTCTCGTAGCGGTCGGCGTAGAAGGCTGCACGCTTTGGGTTCAGGGCTCCGATTGGCTGAAACAGACATAAGACAAGAAAATAAAAGTCAGATCAATGTGAATTATTCATAGGACAAAGTGTAAATGTTTTGAATAATGCTTTGGGAGTGTGTTACATTTATAGTTGCAACCCAATGAAATGCACAAGATATCTTATGGTATTCATGGACAGGATATGGCACCGCTCAGTCCTCCCTGATGCCATTTGCATCAGTGGACATTTGAGGTATTGCAGAAAAAAAAACAACAAATGTGTGAGGGCCATGCTGACACTGCTCTATGGGCCAAATAAACCAGGAAGCCAAAAACTGTTTGGTGTGTGCAACAATGAGCGATCAGATCCTGGTCTAATAACTGTACATTTTTCAGAATTTATACATATAACACTAACAATTTGTTTAAGTTTTTGGTGCACATAGAAACTGAATTCCCCCATTATTGTTCTACTCACTAGCCAGCAGCCAATAGCTTTTTGAGGCATGGCTGTTACTTCATCATTCACCAAGCTTCAGCTGCTTCACCAGTGTTAAGACGTTCCCCCTGACCATTTGCTAAATTGCATTATGTGTAACTCTTAAGGGTAAAACTCTCAAAGGGTGTCATTATTTGTACTTTGCGTATACAAAGAGCACAAGGAATAGGGTTGTGGACTTTAGCAGTGGAGCTTTAGGCCATAACCGGAGCAGAGCGGTTGGTAATGCGTTCAGGGCAGCCAAGAAGCTTTTCTGTGGGATTTATCTGTCAATACCGCTATTCTCCAGAACCCTAATGTTGTACTGTGTCCTGTCAGAATTTGCAGAGGAGAGTCAGCAGGGTGAGTAAGGCTGTAGACTGAGGATGGAGGGAAGAGATATGAGCGTCTCCAGCTAAATGTTGTGGCTAATCCAAGTGGATTAACCCTGGCTGACCTGATTTACACTCAGTGCACCGACTTGAGCCAAACGCTTTCTTCAGCACTGCTGCTCTGAGTCCAGACCCATCGGAGCAACTGGAACTACTGAGAGGAGTTAACAAGATGGATGCATGGTTCAATTCTGAGTATCAACAAAACCTCAAACTTTTTCCAGGTCATCATTCAGAAGATTAAAGATGGAGATATACTGGTTTCTAATGTGTGCCCGACAGACCACGGCAGTAAAACAAATATGAAAGTTACCCTTAACTCTTAAGTTTGGTTCAGGTTAAATGTTAGAAGTCTATTTGAATCAAATGTAAAAAATATTTCATTATTGAGCTCACTGATTGCTTTTTGAGCTCTTTAATGGTCACATGACTATACAATCCATAAACCTTTCCACTTTTATAAAGAAATAATAATTAGTATGAACTATTTACCACTGAAAGTTTGCTCTTTGACACAAACATTTAGGACAACTGTTATTGTACCTTAAAATACAACTTTAAAAAATGAATACATTGATTTTATGAGGTATATTTTTAAATACTCATGGTCTCCTCGGCAAATGAACTCTTACTCATATGTAATCTGACATATTTCTGGTCCTTCTTCTGTTTGGGGCCTTATGCAACTAAACCCTCTTGCAGCTCCTCTGCAATGTGTAGAAGAACAGAAAACACTTTCAGAATGCAATAATGACCTTACGGCTGATATCAAAACGTGTTCAGCAAGCTGCAAACGAGGGCCTTATAGTCAGGGCTAAGTTAAACAGTCAACTGTCCAGGTGGAGACTTTGATTGGTGTTTTTGTCTTAGTGCCATCTGCTGTTTAGTAAATCACACATATGTTAATCCTTTCTTCAAGACAAAGTTACTGCTCTTTTTTTGTATTTGGAAGAAAATCATGGGTAAAGTGTTATATCTACCGTGATGTAACAATGTCCATAGAAAGATTGGAGCCAATTCAGCTCAAGAGTAAATGGAATTTGTGGGCAATGTTCATTCCACTTCTACAGATGTCCACAAACCATTGTGGGCTGAGTACTCACTGACATCGGATCCTCTAGGAAGGAGTGAAGAGGTACTCATTGTCAGTGACTACTCAAATGTGTGTGTGTGTGTGTGTGTGTGTGTGTGTTGTGCCAGGAGTTCAAAGGATTCTAGTATTCTAACCACTTTATAACTGTATTTATTTTAGCTCATCATCTCCTCCATCAGACATAGTCTTGGTCTTGACTCAGTTTTGATACACTCTGGTTTCAGTCAATCTGGTCTTGACTACAACACTAGGTGATTCTTTAAGTAATTAATCACCAGTATTCATATTTCTCTATAGAAGCCTATAGAATGGATACTGACAGAGCAAAAGGCACTGCTACATCTATTTAACATCCATTTAATTGAAGCATTGCCTCGCCAAACCTCAGAGAGTCCATTATTTAACCACAGCAGAGAGTAATAACTCCAATATTGTATTGACACTATCAAAGGGTTATGTCTCTTGGCGACTGTTGCATTTTCATGAACTCTCGAGGCCAATGGCTGCCTTTATGCGTACGTTTAATGGTGAATAAACCGCTTTCTCTGCCTTTTCAATCATCCACTCCAATACTAAAGCCTGGAGCGATATTGGCCGTCAATATTAATATACTCAGACACTGAATGGTTTACACAGAGGCAGCGCGGCTGGGAATGTAATCAATGGCAGCTTTTCTACCTGAACACAGCAGTTTTTGGGTCTAAAGACATAAAAATGTAAGCCCTAACTGATCCTGCTCTAAGACGCACATTATTAAAATTACAGTTACATTTTCCATTCACACAGTAACCTCAGCAGACGTCTTATTTGGTTAGGTCATAGTCATTTACAGGCATATGAGAAACATAGACATACAAAACACACAGGACCTACTTTAAGGTTTTAAGTTAAATTTAAAATAAATAATCCAAGGCAACATTTGAGTAAAATAAATGCAGTAAATTACCATAATTGCAGACACCAGTAGTTATTAAATAAAACTGAATGGAAATGCCAAAATATATTGTAACAAGTACTATATACAATAAAGTTTCTGAACGTCTTTTATTATGTTATGTTATTGGTAATTTTTTTGCAGTGCTGTCTTGGTAAATCTTTTTTTTTTTTTTTTTTTTGTGTTTCTATACTGTTGACTGTGTTTAATGCAGTTTACACCAAGGTCCTGAATACTTTCGTCTGAAATGTGTTCAACTGCACAGAAATAAGATAAATACTACATGGTTTATCTTTACTTCATTACTACAGTCAAAAAATAGATTTGGTTGAATTTACTCAATTTTGCCAAAATGATTCTTTGCAAATATACTTACAGGAGACTCTACACTACACCAGCAATATAGTGTTAAATACTAGAAAGGGAGGTTTGCAGTACTTGGCTGACATGTGACTTCAAAAGGGCATAACTATTTCCAAGTGAAAAATATTCTATTGCTCAACCAAAAGACTGCAGTGGCGAGGTCAGAGGGTTGTCAAAAGTACATACACTCAATTCAGAACCCTTTATACCACATTTGACAATGTAAACACAACCAAAAACATCCTGTACCAAACTGAACCATATTGTACCACTTGGTTGAAACATACTGTAATTTAAACAGTCATTCTGGTGTGGCCCAGTCATACCACTTCACTGAGAGGGGTCTTGTCCTACAACATGGCAGTCCACATCAGTGTTAGCACGATCGAATAGAGTGAAGGAGAAGTTTATTGAGATCTGCGTGGATTTATGGGGTGATAATGGCCTTGCATGTGACGTCTGGGCCCAGCTGGATGGGAGTGCAAGCCACGAGACGTCTCACACTCTGTAAAAACGCCACGAGTGGGACTAAAGTGAGACTAAATTGAGACTGGGGGGTATAAAACATCCAGGTAAGGCGCATGACGGGTGGGAGAAAATTAAGACAGGTATGAGGAACTAAAAGCATAGAATTAGGCTTTTACAAAATAAAATACAGGGATTTTGTAGTAGCACATGATGGACTAGAGGCTAGTGGGCATCTTTTACTTTGTTGAACTTCTGTTTACTGTTTCTTCCTGAGACTAAACTACTCCCAAAAAATTCTTGAACAAATATGGCAGCCCTGCAGGGACATGCCGTCATGTATGAACCCAGCGAAACAGATTTAACGGTGAGACGAAACCAGTCATTTCCATTTCACTGCTGGACTGGACACTTTCTCAGTAATTTCAGCAGCTATTAATTCAATGTTGACAAACCAGTGGTGGAGAAAATACTCAATTCCTTAACCACACTGAAGTGAAAGTACAGATAAAGAGCTAGACATGTACTCAAGTCAAAGAATCACTTTAAAATTCTAACTTAAGTGAGAGTATCAAAGTACTTGCTTTTAAATTTACTTAAAGTATAAATTGATTTAATTTATTAATAAAGAAGGTTGCTTGGATAATAATTAAGAATGATAGACTGTATCCTTGTAGCTCAACAGAAAATGAGTGAAAGTATAGTTCCTTAATCAGTCTGATCCATGTATGTCCAAGAACTTGTGCAAAAGTTTTTTTTTTATAAGATCCTCAGCCGCAGTGTTTAATAATGCTTCATATTGGTGTGTAATGATGCATGTTGTGGTGAAAAGCTCTGCACATCCTCCACATTGCTCCACACAGGGAGGCTCCAACCGGGTTTTGACATGTTCAGAGCATCCTTTATGACGTTGGTGACTGAAGACCTTATTAAATCATTACGCTAATGATTTAGGTGAAGTTTACCTGTGTGTGTCTGTTAATAGTTTGACAGATCAGAGAAAATGAAAATCTACTCGTATGATGCTGCGTTACAAGTGTGCTCCATAAAACTCAGCTAGTTTTAGTACATTACCACTTTAACATTCAGTCACTGTAACAACTACTTTACAAATGCAATTTACTTTTAAACTTTTAAAGCAAATGTAATAATGTAGTGAAGTAGAAAGTACAAATATTTGATCTAAAATGTAGTGGAGTAAAAAGTCAAAGTATCCCCTTTTAAATCTACTACTTCATTAAAGTACAAATTGTTGAGTTATGTGAGCATGTGATTGACCAAAATTTCCAGCATGTGCTAAACATTCTCAAAATCCTTGATTGTGTGAAGGTCATGTTTTTTTGTTTTGTTTTTTTAAAGGTGAAAATATGCTACTATGTGACTACACCATTTTCCTCAAACATAAGACAAAAACATTCCATACTTCCCGTTTAAATATAGCCAACAAAATGTTTAACAATGAAATAAACTACTTACACTTACAACCGAGTAAGCACAAATATAACAAATGATGTTAAGCTGTAGTGTGGAGATACAGATCTGCTCATTTTGTTTTGCTGTGTGTCTGAGCGTACAGGGGTAATTACAGACTCATGGCAAACCACAAACCTGAGCGTCCACAGTTACATTGTTAACTCCGGTGTTCCTCGCTGGTTTGTGTCATCATTAAAACATTCTGTCTCTGGCAGATTTAACTCGGCCTCATTAAGAAGTGCTGACAGAAATACTGAATATGGAGCGCCAATAGTAACCAAAATAAACTGTGAAATAAATGTTCATAAATACAAAGTCAGTCAGATTTTAGTCTGGTTCTCATAGTAAACAAGAAGTCCCAGTGTTTTTTTTAGGAGTGAGGTGCACTGTGTAAAATGTTTTTGGTAGTGTCTAATCACGCAAAAAGTTGGAAGTGTACACAGTGTAGACAATGCCATAAAAAATTGTTAGCCCCAATTTAAAATTAAAATAATTTTTCACATTTACTACCTCCAGTACCAAGAAGGAAAACAATAAAAACTAAGCTAAATACTAATATTCTAACTCTGTTGGCTTTGTATTTTTATTGTTAGGCTTAGGCTATAGGCTTTTGCCAATCCAAGACAGCAGTATACATACAATACAAAACTTCATTAAGAACAGCCTATAGCGCTTCAAATGTCTTTACATTTTTTACATATGCGAAGAATATTATTTGGTTTAACAGCACATCATATTTATTTATGTATATATTTTTTACACTATGCATCTTTAAATAATCTAATTTGAATCAATTTCGTCAACAGAAATCTCACTTCTAATTTCAAGTTTACACAGCTACAATAACACACAATAATATACTTGGTAGTATCAATATGAACTATTGGAATAACAGTACAATACTTTCAGTTTAAAGCTATATTTCGTTAAAACTCCTCAAACGCTGAACCCCCACTACCACAACAGAATAGTTACCTGCTATTTTCTTTAAAGCAACACTATGTAACTTTTTACCTCAAAAATATGGGAGCCTAAAAGTTTTACATGAGACATTAACCCCTCCTAAACACAAGGTGCACCAGTTTTGACAGATATTTTACTATTTTACTGTTTTATTTGAGTTTTGGGGAACGCTACCATCTGGTGAGCACATAAATCTAAAAAAAACAATCTCTGTGTTGGGGTGCAAGGTAGCAGAGCGCTCCTGCTTCACAGCAAGAAGGTCGTGAGTTCAAATCCCAGCTGACTCAAACATCCTTGGCTGAGAAAGTGGCTGACTCAAACATTGTCAGCTAACTCTGGTCTTTCTGTGAGGAGTCTGCATGTCCTCCCCGTGTCACCGTGGGTTTCTCTCCGGGTACTCCAGCTTCCTCCCACCGCCCAAAGACATGCATGTATAGGTCAACTGGCAACTCTAAAGTATCCCTTGTGAATGAATGTGAGAGTGAATGGTTGTCTGTCAATATTTGTCTATAATTGTCAACCCTGCGACGAACTGGCCACTGAATCTCTGTGTTCAGTGTTAGACCAATCCAAACCCACAATTATTTCGGTCTCGGTAACCACTACTTGCAAGTAGTGCCAAAATGTATCCATATTTCACTTTCCTTTTTATATTATATTTCTTTTTTATGTTTTTTGTGCTGTTCCTATGTGTAAGCAGATGTAACCAGTGTTTCAACAGGCAATGGGAGCAACATCATGTAACTTTTCAGGATGTAAACCCACTGAAGCCCAAAAGGTGACACACGCTATAAAACTGTTACCTTTCCACCAATATCCTATATGTGTAAGTCTGTTTCTTTCAGATGCTACCTTTTCCAGGAGTCGCCACAATGAATCATTGCATGTTTTGTTTTAGCATACGTTTTTACACCAAATGCCCTTCCTGACACAACCCTCTCCATTTACCCGGGCTTGGGACCAGCACAAAGGTATGATGAATCGAATATTGTAATATGTTTTCCAGGCTCGATATTGAGGGTTCGGGTTTAAAATGTTACACAGTTTCAGAGCCCTTTGTGTCTGAGTGTATGTAACTGACCAAATCTTATTGGTACATTCATGTCTATTACAATCTTAATAATACTTACTTACTTAATAATGAGATCTTATGATTCCTATTACAATATGCTATTAGTTGACAAAGCAGTTAAATGTGAAAAAAATGCACACTACACATTTAAAGCAGGCTTATTTTCCAGATCTTCAGCTCCAGCCTCACTGCGTGGTGTATGTTATGATCACAGAGACACCACAATGAGTAAAAGTGCTTCAGACAGGTCCACGCTCGCTGTATTTCTTGGATAACACCTGACCCAACTGAATACATCACCACAGCTCAACCAGGTATGATCAAACCTGGACCGGGCTTCAGCTTAAATCAGCATCAGTTCTGCCTTTACTCCCTGTAGAAGCAGAGAGTGAAAGTGCACACCACCTCCGTTTGTTTGTTATATCTAAGGTACCTCCCAAAGAGACGCATATTGCATTTTATATTTCAAAATAAATTACATTACAGGGTGTTGCTATGGTGCTCTGTCAGGAGAAGTCGCAGCCGTTTTTTGCTTGCCTCGTCAAAGGCAGGGCCGCATGCAGCTCCGGTCTAATGCAATCAGGCTCCTCCAACTCAAAAATAAAACAGATCTTCTTCCAAGCAGCCTGCTGTAAAGTGGAGAGAGGTGAAGAAAGTTCCACTGTAAAAAGAAACGAGTGGAGGAGATTTACAGCAGCAACGCTTTGAATAAGTTCCATGAAGAGATTCACGTTAAAAGAATGGGATTTACTAAAGAGCAATGGCAACCATCACAGACAAGTCTACAGATGGTGTGGAAGTGGACCAAAGGATATTCTAATGCGAACGTGAAGGCTGGGTCCAAAAAGGCTTTCTTTAGTGCTGAATCCTATAATAGCTTGTTTTTATGTGAAGAATAGTGATGTTTTAACTGACCTGAGGCTGAAGGACACAGTTATCTTTAAGTACAGACATACAACTTTTTTGGTAATGGTTGGGTCCACAACCTAGGGTCTAGGAACTTGACAGTGACTGTTTTAGCCAAGGTGAGTTTTTTATAAATATGCCTTTATCTTATGCTTTTATAGTTTTAGTGATAAGCTCTCAACAGACAGTCCAAAGCTTTATTGTTGTTGTTCATACCTTTATAAACACATACGTTTTTGTTCTGTAAAGTTAAAGCACTCAATTTACCCATGGACACTTACACAGTTGAGGCAAACTGCTGTTGAGGGTACATACATAAAATTGAAATTGAAATATTCTGTCTGTGGAGGTTCTCGGTCACCCAGGACTTCTTCTTTGAAACATTTTCTTGATTCTGTCAGGACTATATGTATCAGGGATGGGCTACTGGGCCCTTACTTGAAACACCCTTAGATCAATTTTTGAAAATGCATGCTAGTGGGTATACAGGGAAAAAGTTAAAATCTTTAAATTGCAGTGTAAAAATGCACTAATTTTGTTCTTGCAATTAATGTTGGTCTGCTGCCATCCTTGAGGTAGATAGTGATTTGTATGTTTTATTTTCATTAGAGACCTTTGCACTGAAAAAAAGGAATCACAGTAGTAAGTTACTATGTATATATATATATATATATATATATATATATATATATATATATATATATATATATATATATATATATATATATATATATATATATATATATATAGATAGATAGATAGATTAAAGGTTTCAGTGGCTAATGTCTATTTTTTTAATGGCAGGTTGTTGAGGCCTGCACATGTAGCATGAACGTGTTTAGACTATACCATTGCAATACTGTTCACTTTTTTCTATTTGTGTTTTTTGCACTGATTCTCTGTGTAAAGTGCTGGAAAAGACACTTTCACTTTTTCTTGTCCGCCACTGATTCAATGTTGATGAGTGGTGTAAAACAACTAAGCAGACCCCTTTCTATACAAACATGACTGGCCCAAGCTTCTGGTAAGTGCTGAACATTCTCATCTATTAAAATCCTTGATAATAAAGCCTGGATGACTTATTTGAGTCTTTTGACAAATGATTCCTGTTACAATGTGCTGTTAGGTGAATTGACTTGAGTTTTCCTAAAATACAAGTGAAAATTTGGGACTCGCACTGTTTTTACCTAGAGTATAGGTGCAAAGTTTGAACATTAAATGATTTTTATGGCACTGCCAGCCAGGTATACCAACCATGGCATTACGTTGCTTAAGAAATCAGAAGGGTTTATATGAGCTATTAGTTCCCAGCCATGACAGTGCTCACCATTATTTGGTTTCTTAAGCAATTGTAGATTCTGTCTTCTGCCACATCATCCAGAAGCTATGAAGAAGATTAGCTTTTCCATTCTCTCAACAACTTGTCACTCCGTCAAAGAAATAATCATTAGAATCTAATGAAACATTTCTCTGCATGAATGTGTCCGACGCCCAAATATGCACGAGTCTGACCCGGAGGCGGTGTAGCGCAGCGTTCAATAGCGATGTTCACGGCTGACTGAGCGCCCGAGCAGCAGGTAATTGTAGGTGTGTGCACTTGTTTTGGCAGGAATTTATTTGTCAAAACTGAACGGAGCTCCCACACTTTTAACAGCGCTGTCCGTCAAGAGGAAGCCGTCGGAACAAACACATGTGGGAAAGAAAGTCTGAATGAGTTGTGTAACGCTGGTACGTGATGAATGTGTGTGCTCTCTGTGCTGTAATTAACTGCAATTTAGTGATAAGTTCAGAGTCATTATAAGATGATTTGTTGAGTGATGTTGACTGACAGGGGACATGAGTCGATGTGATGTGTTCCAGAAGCCTACAGAATAACCGCAGTCAAATTAAAATGGCATTAGCTTAGCGTTTCCAGAAACAAAACCCTATAGTTTTTTGTGAAGTTGTCAGGAAACATCAAGGTTAATCAGATAGGAAGTGCTAAACCTACAAAGTGTAAATAAATAGCCTGAATTGAATAGAATAAGTGGACCCACTCCAAATAAACACATGCCAAATTTGAAATATTTTATTTCTTTCAACCTTTTTCTTGCAAGTCTTTTTGAAGATTTTGAAGAGAAATTGTGAATGAATTACATCTGCAAAATCTCCCCTAATTTTACAAAAAGCTAAAAATCTTTTTTTTGAATGTGACAAAACACTGTAACCTTGGCCGAGAAGAAATAAATCATTCTATTAGTCCAGGGGAATAATACTGAGTAAAAGGACCCAAGCTGGAATCGAACCCAGATAGATATGGTATGTGCTCTACCAGGTAAGCCCCTGAGGCCGCCCAATTGAGACTTTTGAAATGCATGTAAACATCTTATTCTGACTGAAATTGCAAAGTTGATTTTCACTTTGTCAGTCTAACATATGTACATCTTAGTCAAGCTGCCAGACCTACAATTTGTAGTTGAGCTGCATGTGTATGGCTTAGTCGGACTGGAGCTGGACAGGAGAATCAGGTTCCCTCACAGATGACAAACTGTGAATAATGCTCAGCTACATTGTCAAGAGGCACTGAAACCCTGTCCATGCCCTTTGATACATAATAGATCATAAAACATAACAAGGCATTGAAGTGTGTGCTACTACACACAGAATTATACATACCTTTGGGGAAAAAGTGGTATCTGGACAATATTAGAAAATGACAGTATACATTGTTTTTTGATTTTGAAATAAAATATACTTTTGTCTTGCTTACATGCTCACAACATTCATTGCATATTTAGTCTGAAGTAAAAAAAAAACCCAAAATCTATTGATTTAAACTGATGCTATACATGCAAGGACAAAGTCACCCTGAAGCTGTTGTTACCAAATGTAACAGTGATTTGTAGAAAAAATAGGGGATACAAATCATATTATTGTTTTATATATAGTCCAATTAATACACTGGGTGATTCAAAGTTCAAAATTAAAATATTAAAATAAATAATTAAAAGAGGAAGAGAGCTGATAAAACACTTTTAGGTGTCATTAAAGCTACAGACTGTTTTGCAGAAACTAAAACATTGCTTCACTGTGTTTAGTCCTGACTCTGGGCATGAGCAGAAGGCCTGTCCCAGTTGTTCTTAGAGTCCGACACAGTTCATCAGGCATTACCATGTCAGAAATGTATTCTGGTGCTAAACCATTAAGGGACTTGTCACTAGCAGCTTCTATTCTCTGAGCTACAGGAGGCCATTGCAGAGATTTTCAAACTGGAGTGATGTGGTTGTACTTCCTGGTTTGGCTTGGTGAGAACCCACGCATCACTGTTATTCTTGTCTTTGTTTAGTTGGAGAAAATAATTTTGCATCCACACATCACTCTGTTTAAGTCCAAACCTGAATGGATAACTGGTCTTATTTTCACCTAAAGTACGACTGTCCCAAATCTGTGGCGCACCTGAAACACACTCCCAGCTCTAACAATGAACATGTCTGTGGGGACTGTGGCGAGCTCTGATCCATTATTGAACAAAAGGGCAGCCCAGAGGAGATGTGCGGGGCCGCTGTCCCTCTCTGCGGCGCTACCTGTGAACTTTTGGAGGTAAGAGCCCCGGGGTTCCAAGGACAACTGTCAGGAGACACAGGCTGTGAACTCATGCTAATGAAGGCAGCTCCGGTCTGTAAACAGCATGGGAGGATGTCACAGAATACATTACAATACATAACTGTCTCCCCGGGGCAGAGGGCTGCACACGACCCCTCCCCACAACACACCCACTCCTTACATCCCACCTGCACAGCCCACGGGCCACAGCTGCCACGAGGAGACAAGCGCGAGGCTGTCCAGACTAATGTGTGCGCTGTTCAAAACTTTTGTGGTGTTTTCACGTTGTGGCCAGACTACTCCAGTGTTTTAGGAATGAGACTTCTGCCGCTGACAATGAGGCAGACTTGTGTGTTTGTTGCCTGGTTAGCTTCTCTAACCAATTTTATAGTCCCTTTTATGTTTTGTGATATTTCAGTCATTCTATACCTCATCATAAGTCATTTTGATGCTACTTCGTACATCTTGGCAGGACCTATTATATTCCACACGCAATCATTTAAAAAAAGCCCATAAAAACACTGTCCTCTCTTCCGTTGCCTCCTAGCATACCATTGAAAAGGCACTGACAGGCTTCTGGTGTGAGGTATTATGCACATGTTACACCAGCTCGTAACACAACAGGCAAAAGTAAGAAAAAGACGCAGAAAAAGCACTTTGTGAAACAGAAGTCAATTAGCACATGGCTAATATTGCATGTGTAAACACTAATGTAAAGTATTGCACTACTACCATGTGCAGTGAATGTGTTTTAGCAGTAATATGTCATCACTATGATATTATCTTTAAAGAAAGGGGGCTTTGTCTAAGAGGAGGAATTTAGGCATTGTAATATGCAAATTATTAAGAGTCACATTACCATACCACACCAACTTTATTTATAAAGCACCTTTAAAACTGTGCAGTTGGCCAAAGTGCTGTACATAAGCAGTAAAATAGAGGAGATAAAACACAAAACACAGTACAATACGAACACCATACAATACAACTGTAGAAGACATAAAAGAAAATAAAAGATAACATAAAACACGCAATTAATAAATAACTCAGGTTCAAAGCACAAAAGAACTTAGAACATGAGTTAAAATGACAGAAAGATTAAATAAATAAATAAATAAATGGCCACCTCTCACTCTGAGTTAAAAGCCACCGAGAAAAAGTATGTTTTTAAAAGTGATTTAAAAACGGGCAGTGAATGGGCTTGTCTAATGTGTAAAGGCAGCTCAGAGTTTTGGAGCAATGACAGAAAAAGCACGGTCTCCACGACATTGACTCAGGAAGTAGAGTAGGTCATCTAATAAACAGAGGGTTGGCACTTAAATACTGTAATTGTAATTATATCATCTTGATAATCCACAATTACTGTGCAATTACCAAGATGGAATATAAACTGCTACCAAAAAGAAACTTTGGGTTTTGTATATGACACATTACTGCAGATGTCTTACAGCAGCCATTTTATGTTTGATACAGCATCAGTATCCTGTATTCCCAGTTAACTCAATGTAAATCCCAAGCTGGATGGATTGTATTTATAAATAAAGGCTGAGACTTGCTTGATTGCCAAGAATAAAGCATTGTTCATCTTTGACATTAAGTCAGGAATGATGTCACATTGTCAAGCTAGTCTGTTCACACACACTTATCCAATTGTCTGAGATCTTCAAAGTCCTAGTTTGAGCATTCCTAAACAAACCTTAGGGTATATGGACATAGCATGCATTGCATTTCTGAATTGGTATTGTTGTTGGAGACCTTTTTTGCAACTATTTTCATTCCATAACTCTATTTAAAATCAAAATGGATGTAAACAAAGGTGTGCAAATTGATCTTGATCCACTGGAATGTTCTCCCCAGTAATGGAGTGGCTCTTCAAAACAAAACACCAAACTCAACTGCGATTCCTTTCTTTTGTTTTCAGACTTCTCTCTTTCCATTTCAAAGCACAGCACACATCTGTCTCGGATACAAACTGCTGAGATGTTTTGCAGTCAGAATGTGAGCGCTCTGGTTGAAAACAAGGAAGAACAAGGCAGCCAAAACGAGGCAGAGAACGCTCTCAGACAGGAATGTGGCTGTTTTCAGGTCAGTGAGCTGCAGTGAGGACGGTGAGAACGAAGGGGGTTGGTAAACCAGTTAACCAGGCCAGCGTTTGTCGTACAGAGATGTGCTGTCTCTTTCCCCTTCAGTCAAAGACACATGGAAACGCGGCGTTGAACTTTATCTCCCCAGTGCTGGGGTGTTAGTGTCACCGGGGCTGCTCTGTGGTGATCTGGCAGCGTTCACACTACAGCTCTGCTCTACACAGCGTGAGGTGTTTTTAGAACAACCTCTGCTGCCGTGCTGTGAAAACGACCTGCTCTTTAAAACTAACCCTGGAGTCAAGGACATGATGAAAATGTGATATTTTAACAGGTGAAATTAGCTTCAGAATAAAGTTTATTATAATGGTATATACAGCTATAAATACATGTATGTTTGTATACAGATACGGCATGCACTTAATTGCATAAAACGTATTCTCATCAGTATTTTTCCCAAACAAAATACATTAATGACATGATTTTTTGTAAAAACCTTTGTGTGATAGAGGTATTTCAGGCATATAGTCATAGGAGCATAAGTTCTGTGGATGCAGCAGACACAATAGCATATCAATCCGTGTAATATTTGAGTGCATTTTGAGGTGTTACAATCAGCATTTTCCACTTTCTGCAACCCACTGCCAAAGATAGGAATTTGTTGAGTTTTGTTTTCGACCCTGTACAGTATTTTGCAATGTAGCATTTTGCTGGGGCAGTCCTAACCAACACTTATTGTTAGAATATGAACTTTTGATAGACAAAAACACTGCATTGTGCATGTCTATTTGGCTAATAACATGCATATGGCTGACACATTACGCATAACAATAGAGTTGGAGTTTCCACAGCAAATGTTTTAGAATATATACACTCTGGTCTGGTGGCTGTTTACAAAAGTCTGAATCACACAAATTGAAATGAAGTTTTTTAGAACCACTGCTTTACAAAAGGCACCTAGGTTTGTGTTTGGCTTGTTGTGTTTTGCAAAATTCAGAGGAGCTGCGATTAATACACAATAAATGTAATGCATTTTTTTTTTTTTTATCTGGAGGATTGGCTGGTGGAGAACTACTACAACCTCCAGGTGAGTGTCATGCATGAACAATATTTCCATAGTTTCTTTGTACATTACTTTTTACTTTATGGATTTGTTAATGAAAACACACAGTCTTGATATTAATGCATTACCTACTGTCACTTTTTATTGATATCTATGTATTAATGACACTAATGTTTATCTGTTTAACTAATAATAATGTGAATTTGCCTGAATGTAAATCCATAGTTCTTCTCTGCTCTGTTAAAGTACATGCTTATCGAGAAATAAGAACATATATGATGTTTTGGCGACAATGAATGTATTATTCTTAACAAACCTAAAGTTATTGATCACAAACCACAAGGTAGTCTGTGAACATCCAGTCGGTGGTAAAATAGTAGACATACATATGGTCATATTTTATCATATTAACAATAGCATCAAATCTAGAAACCAAAAGGTGCATATGGCTTTTTTTTCCAAATTTGATCATGTACGTGTATATACTGAATCATTTAGACCTCAAATCCTTACACAAAATCTGATAAACACATTCTCAAAGTTAAAGTCTTCCTGTAAAGCTGATGAAATGTCACTTTCACTTTTCATTTTAGCTTCTAAGCCCTCATTTCGGTTTTGGTTACCTTTGAGAGGTCTCTGAAGTTCCCGGGCAGGGTCAGATCCAGCTCCTCCGACTCGTAGTTGGTGAGGACCCAAGGAAAGACCGGGTACTGGTTGAGGTCATTGTAGGTTCTCCCTGGACACATACAGAGCAGTGAGAAATGTGTGAGTGATGAAGGCTTGGACGGGGTTGAAAGCGGGGCAGGATACACTGGAGGCTTCGGTTACTTTGGGGGATCAGCGTGCAGCATTCCAACAAGCCCCCCGATCTCTGAGCCCTCAATCAGACGCACTTCCTGTCCCGAGTCTGCGCTCACTAATGACAGACTCTTTTTGCTATGTGAGAATGTTTTGAGTGCGCCCCGTGTTGTTCCCTGCTGAGCGTACAGTATGGCTCGACCGGGGCAGTTTACACAGAACATGAGTATCTTTAAGTTGCAAGGAGTTGATGTAATTAGAGATATATATATATTCTTTAGGGGCCGTGACTCCAAACGCCTGAAATGTCACAGAGAGAGAGGCGGCTCCGCTGATTGGCCAGATGTGAGTTTCCTTTGGAGCTCCGGAGGCAGGGATATGGCTTTCAGATGGCAAAAGTTGTCATAGGAGATACATGGGAAAAGCCAAAGGCACGGAGCATGTTGTCATTAATGCTGGCGTTTTCTTTTGAAGATGACACTGATACAGCTGCGGGGTCAGACACTGGCCAATGGTAATCCAGGGCTGCTATAAATGGATTTGTTCGAGACTTTTACTGCTGGGGAGTCATGTTAAAAACGGCACACACTCAAGAGTAACTGTCAGCACCACTTAGAACTGTAGAGAAAGTACAACCTTACAGATAACCTGTTAGATCAAGGTTTATGTATTGTACGTTCATTTGAGGGTCAGTATGTTTAAGGCTGCATTCACATCAGTCCAGCTTTTATTAAAATTCTAGCTCAAAATCTGGTGCAGGACAAACAAGTGAACTCTTATTGTGTTTAAAAACCTGGGTCTTGGTCCAAGTGAACAAACCAAAGGAAGGGGGTGAACCAGAGTGCTGCTCAGCAATGACAAAATAATCACAAAATAAACATGCACCTAAAGACAGTCTGGAAAAATGACAGATGTAGGGCACAAAGGGATGATGTTTTATATGTAAGCTGAAAATATTTTGTATATGTTGAACAGTTACTTGTAAACATTGCCAAGATTTTAAACTAATCCACAGGGAATGGCCACAATTGGATTCGGTCCATACTGCTCATCTAAACGTAAAACTTATAAATATTTCTGAAAGTTCTTAAGATAAAAATAGCAAAGTGGGTCTGGAACTTCTGGCATTGACATTGGCTTCATTCAAGTTTAATACAACCGAACAATCATAACAGTTTATCTCAAATGAAACAGGATTTATACAACGCTCTGTTTCACTGACTGGTTGTATGTTTTGCGTTTTCTATGGGTCTCTTTGAATGTTATGTTTTGGTTCCACCTCCTGAAAATTAAACTCAAACTGAGAGAGACCAGAAAGCCCACTTTGAATTCATTACAAATGATTATACCACTCATCAGAAGTGTTTAATTTGTAAACATGAAGGTCAGAGAACATGGAGAGGGTATTTTAGGGTGCGTGTTCCTGGAGATGTGCTATGCTACGAAGAAAGCGTAATAGCTATATTTTATAACTAAACAACAAGTTTTAACAGACCAATGGGCAATTTCTACAGCTTGAGTTATAAGTCAGAGTGAGATTTATTCAAAAACTAAACAATCAGATTAGAGTCTTAGGCCACATGAACTTTAACAAACTCCTTCTGGAAAAGAAAAGTGCCAGATCTTGTCCTGGTCCTAGTTTTGGGGAGCTATAGGAACACACACACTGTATTACCTCAAAATTTCAACTCTGCTCATTACCAGAATAGCACAGTGTGACAGGGTCTTAAGACACTCTTTACACTCTTAGTTAATGGCCCATTTTTTTAAATACATTTGAAAATAACGCACATTCAAGAGACTATAGGCTTTTTGAGATTAGCGGTACAAAGGAGGGCAGCATACGGCAGTCCTTACATTACCCAGGAACTAAGGAGATGGAGGTTTGCGACGTTATACACTTTGGGATACAAACTTTGATGGACAAAATCAGATTGGCACAACCTCTGTTGAGTAACACGGAACTGACAGCACTCAGAGATGCTAGAACATAATTATCCGTGTTGAAAGTCTGAAGTGAACACAAAGCATGGATCTGAGCGTGAGGAGGAAGATGCTGCGGTTCGACCCGGCGGTGCTAGGACCTCCGCGCGGTGGCAGGATGTTAATAACAGCGGAATAGTGTTTAATTAGACCACCACTTCCCGTTCGCACCTCTCCCCAGCACTTCACCCCCCGCCTGTCTGCCGCCCCAACACTGCTCTGACATCCCCGTCAGCCTGGGTCATTACCGGGGATTTTTTTAATGAATTTTCGGCATGTTTTTATGTCTGCCTTACATCTAATTAGCTGACAATAATGTATCAAGCGCGAGCTAAATATAAATATGCATGAACGCGCGTCGGGAGCGGCGGGGAGGATGACACCTCGCCGAGCAGAGGAGCGTGCAGTTG
Organism: Rhyacichthys aspro; assembly: GCA_036850595.1. Taxonomy (NCBI): domain Eukaryota; kingdom Metazoa; phylum Chordata; class Actinopteri; order Gobiiformes; family Rhyacichthyidae; genus Rhyacichthys; species Rhyacichthys aspro. Next base: position 20,089,339 of record CM072160.1, read on the forward strand.
CCTTCGCTGTTAGTTGCACTTTCAGATCAGAGAGTCGACAACAGAAGGCCTCAAACTCCGCCGACACACTCCGGCGCTAATTATCTGGCAAAATCTGCTGCGGCTGCTCTTTGCTTCAAACGGTACAACTCTGACGAACGCTACAGTGCTGCGCCGAGGAGCATTTAGGAACACCGCCGACTCCTCAACAACCGTAACATTCTTTAGGCCACTTAGAATGTGCTCCCTGTGCCACTGACACGTAACGCTAATAGAACCTGATGGCTAAACTTAAACCTACCCTTCTCTAACTATGAGATTTTCAGAGTTGGAGCTTTTAATTTGCCTACATAATGAACAAAACATATCAGATTCGATCTATTCTACTGACAGCTCGGAGGAAAAACGCCGTTGTGCAGGAGAAAGGGGAAGCTCACCTGCAATAGTGTTTAGAAACATGAGGTATTCGAAGTTGGAAATCTCTCTCCTTTGCCAGCGCTGGGTCATGTTGGAGGATTTGAAAAGCTGTCGAGGTGTGGCCAAAGAAATCCGCCTGGAAATAACATTAAAACATTAGAACATGAGTATTGTAGACACTGGTGCACATACAACACACTTCTCAAACCATGTACTGTGAGACACTGAGTATGACAGTCTTGGCTGGTGTTCTGTTTTTGTTTTCTCCATGTTATAAACTGGGATAAACCTTTGTTCTCTTTTGGTTTCTCTACCTGCACAACTCACAAAAAATGGATACTATTGCATGCATAACCCACTGTTTTACAGCAGACATCGATCTGTGTAAATTAGCCAAATAAAGATGGTGCAAAAAAGCTATTACTTAGTGCCACAGAAACTGAATTTTGGCTTTTTAAATAATACATAACATGTTATGTTTGTTTGATAACTGCATAACATCACACCACTTGCTAATGTTTTCTACCCACTCACAGACAGTCCATTAAAAATACATAGCATTCAACAAACTCCCAAAATGCAAATGCATCCTCAAAAATGTAGTGCATACACAAGGTGCAATATCTGTATACGCACTAGGATAATATAAAGTGTTTCTTTGTGCATGAACATTATTCAGTTTAACTTACCATATCTTAACCCTGCACGTGGGGCATTTAACGTTTGCTAGTGCAACTGTAAGGTCACATAATGGGCATTTACGTCATGGCGACCGCTCACAAACAGCTTGCATTTGTTTGTAACACCAGCAAACAGCAAAGAACACGCAGACTGACATGGTACAGTAGTATGACTTTTCAATGCAGATATCTTTCTGTTTGTCTCCAGCATCTCCAGTCCACTTTTTGCAAACAATGTACTGTATGAATCATATACGCAGAAGGTAAAAAACTGTATCTCTCTTCACACTTAAGTACGGCATTTAGTATATTCTAATGTTAGCTTGTTAGGTTATAATATTCTGTTACCAAACATAAAGAGAAGACAGAGGAATTGTGGGTCTCCAGGTCACTCCTCTCAATTTACATACTCACACTTACATAATGCAGTTTCTTAGCAACCGACTCCACGCTGACTCTGAGAGGCAACTACTGGCCCTCTATGGTCTTAAGGAACCATCCAAATGATTTAAATATGATGAAATTATAATAAAAGGTAAAATGTTCAGTAGAACTGCTTTAATACAATCCATATTAGACCTATGAAAGCCTAACTGTAATGTCATAGACCAGTGGTGTCAAACTGTGGTGAGGGGCCGCAATAGTTAATAAGAATCCATTCAGGGGCCAAAGATTGTGATACATGGGTAGCTATTTTTCTGTGTCTGGATGTAAGGTTTCATCTTAATTTAATCATTTTGTTTATTCACTTCAATTTTAATTTGTGACAGTGGGCTCTCATTTTAAGCCCAATTCTGGCCCCTTACCTCTCTTTAGTGTCATTTTATTTATTTTTAAAGTGGCTCTATTCCCTATTACCTATATTTAGAATAATTTAGTGCCTTCATCTCTGATTAATGTTTAAAGTCCCAAAAATATCACCTACTAAAAGTGTTGGAAGGCCAAATAAAACATTGCAAAGGGCCACATTTGACCCTCGGGCCTTCAGTTTGACCTATGTGTGACATTGGTGTAGTAAATTAACCTTGAATCTAAACCTTTTTAACTGCTATGTTATAACTCCTGGGTGTAAGGGTATAATAGCTTACTCAGAACTAGAGATAAGCTAATAGAGAGGTAAAGCTCTTTGTTTTCCAAATTTTACTTTTCCTTTCATTTACCATGTCTTTCCCATGACAGGAAACTCTACACCTACATAGTGTGGGAACCCTGAAAGTGCTTGTTTTGCAGCAGCCCTGTTAGCAGCAGAGTCTGAGGGGAATGTGGTTTTCTCTGTGGTCAGTGACCTGGCTGTAGCCTGGCTGTATAAAGTCTTCTGTCAGAGAATTAGGTCAGTTCAGTCAGGGTCAGTGCACATCCACTGACCGCAGCAATGGCACTTCAAATGACTCTGCTGAGGCCGCTCTGCACTTTCACTCCCAGCACAATGGAGGAAGCAGAGATAACTATGTTTGCTTTTCATCTGACGGTTTTGGACTCACCTGGCCTGGGGTAGACCGTAGCTGGTGCCCACTCCCACTCGAGGAAGACTGTGGACCACTTTCTTCACAGTGGCCTGGTCTGGAAAATTGAACATGACGGATGCTGGGAAGAAAAGAAAAAAACAACTTACATTTTAAAATAGCTTGATTTATTATGAATAGTATATAGCCAAACAAGAAAGAAACTTCACATTAGTCTAAAAAAATATTATGTAATTCTAAATATGTAATCATTATGCAGGGAGCTTTTTAGCGTTCCTGGTAAAATAATATATGATAATTTCCAGGTTACTCCTACATATTTGATTATTCTACTTTTATAAAGTTAAAGTAACAGGGTAATCACATAATAATCTTTCCTATTTTATTATTTATTTATTTATTACTAATATATTACCTTAAAAGACTCAACTCAACAGAAAATTTTAGCCCTATACAATTTTTCTGTGGTTATTATGTGCTATAAATACTGACATTTTAATAGAAATCACTTTTAATTTTCATGTTTTATTACTTATTATTTTTAGGATATTATTTGAGTATAGTATTACTTTTTTATCATAATTACACCACTATTATCAGGGTCTAATATACAATTCTAAGAGAGCTGTGTTCACCGCCTGGTCCTCTTCTCTGATTGGTTGTGTGAAGATTAGAAAAAGTGTTTTTTAGAGTACTTAAAAATGTGGACACAACCTTTCTACAACATGAAGGAAGTTTTGGGTTGTAAATGTCACTGAGCCTTTTTCACTTACTTCTGTTGGCCATGAAGATCTCCATTGCAGTGTTCTGCAGGAGATAGTGTCTGGAAAAGACAGCTCTGATCTCACTGAACATCCACTTCCCATGTAGACCCTCGGTGTAGGCCAAGACCTGGAGGAACAACAAGAATACAGTTATGTGAAAGATGCAGAAACATTTCATAAAAGGACAAAAAAACAAAAACATTGCTACTGTTCATTTTTTCTGTCATGTTTACTTAACAACAGTCATGTGTCACAGAACTTGGATGATGATGATGATGATGATGGGGGTAAATGTGACTGACAGCAGACGGCTCGCTGCGTTTCATCTGTTTGACCAAATGGTGCGATCACATGGCCCATGTGTCTGGACTCCATCTGAGAGGTCAACAGTCACATGCTGAGAATGTGCACACGGCAAATGTTCATATTGTTTTATTTACAGTTGATTAACATTGTGTAAATACTCCTCAGTTTGTTTGATTTGTTTGATTGGATTTAAACTGAGATCAAAGCACGCACATTGGCTGATGGACATACACTTGTATATTTGCCAAACCAAATATGAGGGATACTAATTATTTCAGAAACAAAGCATGTTGCCTACAGCCAAGTAAAGCTGTATCCACTGTTGATGTACACTTAGATGATGTTATATTTTTGTTGTTGTAATGTGGTGTATTATAATATTACGGATCACTTAAAATACTTTGCGCCTGGGAAAGCTGCAAGATTGAAAGTCACACACCTATAAACCCATCACATTAGGAGAACGATAAAGGAAGTTGTCACAGTAAGACTGTGGTGGGCAAACTAAGGCCTGGGGGCCACATATGGCCCTTGGGGCTGTTTAGCTGTCTATCAAAAAAAGTTTGCCCACCCCTGTGGTAAAAGGTTGTGTCTCCGGTCAATCACCAAAATTTACATTATGCAGTTTCTTAGCAGTTGAACCAGCAATGAAAGATTCAAATGGCTATATATACTGTATTTAAAATGATATGTTATTTTTTTACTTGCATTGGTTTAGTTGCATTTTTTGTATCAGTATTTTTATGTATTATATGTGTCTATATTTGTTTTGTCAGAGTGCTATGAATTTGTAATTATGACAAAACAACAACAAGAACAATAACAGACTTTGCTATGTATTAAAAGAAGGGAAAATAACAGTGACAGGTTTACATTATAACAGCAAGCCTTAGACTTTCCTGCCTAGTACATTTGCCTACATTTGGTAATGTTTATTGTAGAAGTCATCATTTTATTAAATTCTGCTTTGCCCCATTAAGTAATAATATAAATAAATGAAGAATAATGTCACTTTACTATATAATGTAAATTGCTACATGTTTCACACCTTTGAGTCGGTCTATAAACCACAATGGACTGAAAGAAACGGTCAAATAAACGACCCCCTGGGCCAATAATCTATACAATCCATAAGACTGAGGTGAAAAGAGAACACAGCATAGATCATTAGTGCACACAGCTGCACTGCTCCAACTGGAAGACCACACAAAAACCCAGACAGTTGTCCTGACAGGTGAGAATGGCCCTGCACACACTTCCACCCCTCCTTCCCTTCTCACTTCCTCCGTCCGAACAATTTTGTCCAACAATATGAGGACCTCATCAGCTCCGTGGGTTATAATCACACACCAGATTCAAGCGCGGTGTGTGTATGAGCGAGAATAAAGATATAACATGGCAGTAGGGGTCTACAGTGCGTCCGTGTGTGTGCTGAGGTGATTGAGGTGCAGAGGGAGCCGGAGTGAGATGTTCGGCTGGGTTAGGTCTGATGCTAATGCTCATTTAAAATAGTGACAGGCTGGAAGAGTGCAGCGCGAGGCGGGCTGCCTTAATTTCTCCCTGGAATAGCTCAGGCCCGACCTCCGCGCCACAGCCCCGAATCTCTGGAGCTCAATTAAAATTGGATTAGGTGGAGATGCTGGATGTGCCGGCGCTCTCCTCCCAGTGATGCCCCTGCTTGACACCTCTGCAACCCCCCAGCTCAAACAGTTGTCATAGAGACGGCATGGCCCAGAGGAGGTGCGATGGAGTGATGTGTGAGGCGGTGGGCGACTGCTAAGGGCCATAGCAGCCAACATTGAGGCAGGCTGCTATTTATTCTCCTCTTCTGCTGCCAGATGTTCAAAAGAATAGTCTTGGAGGACAACGGTGAGAGACGAGTGTACATATTTGCATCATGGGAATGGAATAACGCCTGACTCCATCACTATTCAGCACAATTGAATTATTATTTGAAGATGTCTCAACCTGTTCTGGAGAAAAATGATTTAAACTGCATTACAGTCCCTATTGGTTTTCAATTTAAAGATTGCCATTGTGCCCCATTGATACGTGTTTGTGAAATGGCCAAATTATTATGACTGTATATAGAGATGACAGTCTTGAGGTAAACATGTTGCATAACAGAGATGATAACAGAGGAATCAGAAAGTGCAGTCCTGGGAGGCTTGCTGTATCATTATGTACCACTAGATGGAGTCATGAGCTATCGCTGCGCACAATATGCTCCTGCAACAAACAATATTTAAAAATATATAAAGATTTCATCTTCTACCGCTTATCCCACTTTGTGGGGTCGCGGGTGGCTGGAGCCTATCCCAGCTGCTTTGGGCCTTAGGCGGGGTACACCCTGGACAGTGGCCAGTTCGTCGCAGGGCTGACACTTAGACGTACATTGACAGACAATCATTCACTCTCACATTCATCCACTAGGGGCACTTTTAGAGTCACCAATTCACCTATACATGCATGTCTTTGGACGGTGGGAGGAAGCCGGAGATCCCGGAGAGAACCCACGGTGACACAGGGAGGACATGCAGACTCCTCACCAAGCGGGAGCGCTAACCACTCCGCTACCGTGCACCCCATATATAAAGATTCAGTTTATAAATGAGTTATGTGAGCTTGAAAGCACACTAAACCACAATGTGTGTACATTTATAATTATCATAACTCAAAAAATGTTATGTCAGTGTTTACTGTGAGAATGTATGAATGCATTACATATATGAATTGACAAGATTGAGTTTTCAAAAATATAAATACTTATATATACCTAGTATACTGTACTGTTAAGTAATGTAAGAATAATGCATTTAATACAAAACAACGTACACAATAGAGTGCTTAACAGAGTGTATATAAGAACAGGAACAGAACAGTCACATTATACCAACAAGCGTTAACATTTTCTTTTTTGAAAAAGATTATTCATTTTGTCCTTTCAGCCTGTATTTGATAGTGACAGTATAGACAGACAGGAAGCAGGGTGAGAGAGAGGAGAATGAAACTGACCATAAACAGAGGTATGTGCTCTACCAGGTGAGCCACTGAGGTGCCCAAGCTTTAACATTGTCTATCTTGCATTACCTTCTCCCAAATACTTCCAACATAAAAGTTTTAAGTATATACTTTATTTTTATAGTTTATACCCTGTCATATTTTTCTTAATACTGTTTTAATTATCAATATTTTTTTCATCATTTTATTGAAACACAGAGGGCTTAAGAGAAAAGCTATTTCTATTCTCTTTTATGTACAGTAAATAACGTAATGTAACAATAAAACTTGCTTTGGTACACTGAAACACTGAGCTAGTCGAATGTTGTTGCTCGCTAGGCTAATGAATTTTGAACGGTGAATAAGAAGAAGGTGACTCTGTCTTTGAAGGATAATAATGCAATATCGCAAATTTACACCAAATATTTTGTCACATCTTTTGGAGTTTCAGCTCACTACTCCCCCTACTGTCTGGAAATCAAAGTTCACAATTTTCAATGTCCAAACACTATATGGTCTCTTTAAATTTCAAAATGACAAAAAGAACAAATGAGCTAAATCAGAGCTCAGCAGATCTTAAAGTGATATTCCAAATAGAATATGTATGAGTTTTAATGTTGCATTGCCAACTGAGACATTTTTTTGGCATAAAGACACTAAGGTAAAAACTAGTTCCCAAAATGATGACTGTTGCAGCTTGATAATAAGATGTTTTTCTTGATTCCAGGGCTGGCATCCTTTTAAAATGTGCAAAAATGTATTTGTGAATTGGTCATTCTAAATGAATAAATAAGTTGTGAATGAAAGTGTGAATGGTTGACTGGGGATCATACCCCACTTCAGCCCAGTCCAGAGGAATCAGGCTCCAGATGGAATGAGCAATGAATGAATGCATGCATGCACAACACATTCATTTGGATTTGTTTAGTGTTTAAATTAGTTTTTTGGATGAGACAAATCACTGGCACGAGAAGTCTTAAGCTGCAGTATCAGGCTTCTTTCCGGTTCCTCAAACTTTGCTGAATGGAATCTAAGTGGGGTAACAGTCTACGAAGCCACATGCCTTATACTACCCTTTTTCAAAAAAAATGCTAGGATAAACATAAAATACTACAGTGCATGTTCTCAGTATAATCCTATGTTGCGACAGGCTGTTTTCCAGAGAAAGTGAACATTTTGCGGGCGTGACAAAGTACAGGCCAAAGGGTGAGCTGTCAACAAAAGAGAGGCTAAAGAGGAGAAAGAAAAAAAAAATGCACTGATTTCAAACAGCCTTGATAAAAACAAAGCTGCGGTCTGAAACAACACACGGTGGCCCCTGTAGACTTGGAGATTTGACAAAGCCCAGCCCTCATTTTTTGGAGGCCCAGCTGTAAAAAATGCCATTTAATGAACCTGTCTGCTGAAGCTGTCCCCTGCCTGTCAGAGGTGTCAGCTCGTGACAAGCGCTAGGGACGGCCGCCTCCAGTCACAGACAGGCCTGCCAGCTGGAGACTTCGGCCCCAATCTAATCACGGCACCAGGAAGGGACCGGCGCTCTGCTCTTGGTCTGTCACGCTCAGGGCCGGGGGGAGCAACGAGGGGGGCGGCGCTGGGGCGGGAGGTTTCTGCTGTGGCCGACCGACGAGCCTTTTGTTTCCCCTTTCCACGCTCGCTCATTAGGAGCCTCGAGCGCATGCGCCGCTCTCCTTGAAGCTACACCTCGCCGACATAAGAGCCGCTATAATGCAATTTAACATCTCTGTCCGCTCTTCTCTTTATTCCGCCGAGCTTCCTTTCCTGGATTTGACAGAGGGCAGGCTGCAATGGGTGTGTAGAACATCACAGGAAATATTTTGACAGGAGAAATGAGGAGAGGCGCAGGTGACACCGGTGTTTAGGCTCGTATAGAATAATGTGCGGATGCTGAAATAGAGCGCATCCTACTTAAAAGCAATCGGAAGCCACTTCATGCATGGAAATAGAATCTAATCGTATCTGACTTCCAAATGGCTTTAACCCCATATTGGCTGAGACACTGTGACAGGCAATATTAATAAATCCAACCAAGCATTTTCTCATAAACCTGATGCAATAGTTTTCCATAACAGGATTCATACAGCATGTCCATGGTTAGATACAGCACTTTTCAAGCACTGTCAATGTTCATTTTCAAGCCTTTCCACCACATTACAGTTGAAGAAAATTCTATTTATATAAGTACATGATATGTCTTCATCGTAATGTTATGCTCTTCAACTTTATTTAAACGTCTAATAAGATAAAGAAAAAAAACACGATTAGAAGTGCATTACTGCATATAATAAAGTAAAAGGTATCCTGTGCTCATCTATACTCTACATTAGATACAGATTCTGATACAGACGGAGACTTCTGACTGTACTCTGCGTTCATTTTCTCCGTACTTTGATGTGTTTTCCCAAAGCTCGCAGATGAGGACGAACAGAGCAGTACATGCGGTGGCCATAGGGGGCAGTGATGAGTGCTATTCAAAAGTTGAAGGTGGAAACTGCGCGAGTTGGTCAGGAGTTATTAACACCTTCTATAGCAAGGCAAGCTGTCAATACCCACATGGACAGTATTTATCTTTTGAGAAATTTGTCACATCATCAGATTTAAGAGAAACAAATGACTCATCCTCAAAACATGATGAATTCAAAGGCTGCTCAGACAAATGCCATTCTCTCCTCTGTTTTTGTCTTGTTCTTAAGATATACATTTTTAAACCTCCTCCAGTGACGCATGTTTATTCTTGTTCTTGTCTTTATTTGCTGAATTTTTTGATTCCATCTATCGCCCTCTACAGGATGATAACACAAAAGTTAACATAGATAATGCTTGGAACCGACGAATCTAATTGTGTATTGTATGTAAAGGGAGCATAAATAAATAGATTTGAAACTAATGCTAAATAATAAATTAACATAAATACATTATAAATAAATACAGACAATAGATTGAAAGTATGATGTAATCCATTTATTAATGTAAATATATATATATATATATATATATATATATATATATATATATATATATATAATCCCAATTCAAAAGTTGAAACTATGAATTAGTTTCCAATAAATCAAATGAATTTAATTCATTCAAGTTTTTAATTTTGGATAATGTCAAAAATAGCCACAACATGAAATCTAATTCAACATAAAAAAAAACCATATTCTTCAACACTGGGCTATACACTGTGTTGTGACTAATACTGCTGCTAGCACCCAGCTCAGCTCAAATGATGACAAGCAACAACTCTGGACACACTAAAGACACTAATAGTTACAAGAGAAAGGAGACCTATGACCTTTGTGATCAAACAGTGTAGTGTCTGTGCAGAGCAGTTACTTTGTTGATTTATGCAAATTAGCCATGTGCTCCACAGCACTTTTTGTGTTTTTTGGTAAGACTTTATGTGGCTTTCTAGGTACAAGATTGAAAAATAGTAAATACAATATTGGCTTTGTCAGCCGTATGATAGATGTCTGTTCCACGGTGCAGTCTATGGAGAAAAAACTCTCTGGACATGGGATTATTTTCACAACAATACCTCTTCTAAGTGCACACCAGTGGAATTAATGATTAGAATGAGGGGTTGTCCTACTTGCCAAACCACTCATAGTTCTAGGTACAAACTTTTGTCTCTTTAATTTTATTAAATTCTTTTGTGGTAAAGAGTTGAATTTATAGACCCCTTGAAGAAGCAATGGAAAGGGCCAGGTAAACAATAGGTTTGGAGAAGTAGAGGTGGATGCCATGGTAAACAACATGGACCATCCTCTACTTGCTGTATTTTAACAACAGAATGAACAAGCACAGGAGCTTCTTCAACCCCAACTGTCACAAGGCTGTATCATACCTTGGCTTATTGCAAATGAAAAGGAGAAAAGAAAACAAGAAATTTCATATTATATTGCCATAGAGATCTCATTCTATTGTAATTACAAGCCAGTATGCTTCAGTCCAATCCAATCAATCAAGCACTTTTCAAACCATGATATAATACAATGTGAAAAGTCATGCCACCATAAGAACCCTGCCATAAGGACCAATGCAATCACCTCCACAGCTTTTGTAGTCAAACAGTGAATGAACCTAATAAAGTGTGACCTCCAAGCCAGCATGACTGATACACTTAAACACAGGGCACAACCTGGTATTACTGCACCTCCACTGCAATCTCCTCAGATTTGTCTAATAGGCCTACACCATAAAGCTTTGTGGTCCTGGGCGCCAGAAGGAACAGTCAAGTGGAAGAATAAGCGAGGATACGAGGGGCCATTTCATTTTGAGTGATATGACGACTCCCCCAGGAGAGTGAGGATGGATTTCACACGTGGCAATTTGGAGCATCAGCACACACCGTGGATACTTTATTCAACGGCTGACCCCAGGCGTTAAGAAACCAATCTGTGAGGTAGAGGTAAAGGTAGTACAACGCCTTGTAATAGTGTGGATATACAGTAGAGCACTCAAGTCCACTCAGTATAGTAAAGGTGAATAGCAATAGGTGAAAAGTATGCTTACAAACTGTGCAGAACTATGGCTGTATAAAATAAAAAACAACCTGACAAAATAGAAAAAAATATAATAATAGTTTTAAGAATTTCTTAGCCATTGCTGAAGTTGCTAGTTCTTCTGCAACAGCCTGCGACTTTTACCTGATAAAGGTGCAGGTACACATTTAGTCATACAGCACCACACTAACCAAGTCATGGCACCAAAATGTATTGACACCAAGATAAAACCAAGACTTTTAGGGACCTGGACTGAGCCAGGCAAAAGACTACTGCATGACAGATGGAGAAGATACCAAGGAACGTCAAAAATTAAGTAATTCTGTGTGTGTTCATAAGTAATCACTTGTGGTCTTGGCTGGTCTTTATTGAAAAGCCTGTTTCGTCTGTGTCAGAGTCTTGGGTATGTAAAAATGCATAGCATATTGTCATAAAATTCATCTATGAAAAACCTAAAGACCTTCTCTAGGCTTATTCTCATGATTTAATAGAGAAAAAGGTTTAGCCCAATCACATGCCTGCATCCACAGGATTGTTAAATTATTAAATATTGTTGGTATTTACAAGTTTTCCCATGAAATAGAGAGAATTGTGGGATCAAGTTGGTCGGATTCTGAAGCTAGCAGTTTATCTTGTAATGTGTTATCATTTTGATGCAGTGAATTGGTTCAGTTTTATGTATTTATTTTTTTTATAAACACAAAGTTGCTATGTTGTTTGGGACATTATAAAGAGGAAGGGGAAGTGTGTAGTTTTCAGATGCACACTTTTACAATTTTTCTGTGTTTTTGGCTATTGCTGCCTTTACTTGTTATACATTAGTTTATTTACATAGTCACAGGAAGCTAGACCCCAAGCTGCTTCGTAGGTGAAGCGGGATACAATGCGCAGTTAATGCCAAAAATTTCACTTATACTTGCTTCCGCTCTGTTAACCACTAACCACTCTGCTACTATGAAGCTCTAAGTTGATTAACAGCATATAAATGAATTTGTGTTTTGAAAAAAGATATTTTGAAGAACCAAATACTACTTTTTGAAACTGTGTTCAGTTGTAAACACTTGAATTAAGCTCATGGTATTCAACTTAAACCCCATGGAGACAGATATTATGCTCCTAAAAGGCTCCAAACTGCACTTTTTATACTTTTTAATACGTCTAACTTTAATCCATGTTACATCCTGCAAAGATTTCCTGTATAAACTAAGCTTTAGCATCAAAGCACACTCTTCATCTGCTCCATCCATGTGACAACTGTTATGAATAGCAGAAAATGTACCAAAAATATGTGAAAGATTCCAGCAGATTATTAGCATTCCACTTAGTTTCTCTGTGCGAGGGCCGTATCTCCACTTCAATAACGTAGCCGGCTCCTAATGCAGGTATTGGGGGGAAAACAAGATACAGATTTGCATAATCAGTGTCACTATACATTTGGCTGGGAGCTGGAGTGTGGCGAGATGACACGGCTCGGGCGCTCTGGCAAGACCAGTGGGATAAAGGAGATGAATATGCATCACCGACGCTGGCACTTCACTGCCCCAAATGTCCAGCCAAGTTTGTCAATAACGTTTATGTCAAGTGATGGTATTTCACGCGCATTAGCAGGCCCGGCAGTGCTGTCTTCCTCACCGCCCGAGGAGACAGGTGGGAGGAGCAGCACGCCGGTCTGCTCCTTAATGTTCCTAACTGTGTGCCATGAAAGGAAGTGAAAAGTTGCTGTTAATGTTAATACGCCAAGTCCCAAAGTTTGCACAAGCAACTTTAAGCCTTAATAATAAAATCCAAATGTACTTTTTTTTAATTTCTGGAGTGTGGAAAGAGGGATGTGCCAATATGAGATTTTTCAGAAGTACTCACTGTTACTGAGTACAGATACAACTACTAAATGTTTCAAAGATGTCAGTGCCATGTTGATTTTTCAGATTTTTATCGGGGACTTGTTTTGAACGAGCCAGTTTTTGAGCCTCTTGAATGTAACAGAGGATTGTTTTCAGATCATTTGCATTTATGGTAAAATATTTTCAAATGTTGTAAAGAGAAATGGGGTAATCAGCATTAATTCTTCCTGCATTAATTTTATCTTTTGGGATATAAGGTATCAAACTCAACATATCCCTGAAATTTTATTTGGTTTAGCTTGCTGTGTTTTTGTTTATACTGTAATGATGAGAGCCATCAAAAAATTTGCAATCTTGTCAAAGCCAAGTGGTATGTTGGGGCATGGGATTGTCTCTTTAGACAAGGACTGACACAGAAGGATAGTATCAGGTACATTGTACAGGAAACTGAGACTGACTAACAGACTGGATGATTAAAACTCCTGCACAGATGTCAAATTGTCAAATTGAATGCTGAAACTGTACCAGCCACTTCATCACACATTTTGGTTTTGTCCAAAAGTGACAGATACATTTAAATTTCTTTCTGATGCGTATGAAAATTTCATTAAGCCGACTGATACAATTCAACAACAATACAACAAAAGTATGCTACACTTCTACCCAGGAGGCTTATTTTGCCTAAATGTAAAGAAAAGTTCCCTCCAACCTTTAAGTTGTGGCTTAATGACCTTTTACATCACCTGACCTGAGAAAAGATAAGTTGAAGATAATTCATGCATTATGTTGGTTTGATATGTCAAGAAGCCTAAAATGGTGCAATGGTGTTGATGGTCCTGTCAAAAAAATCAATATCTATTGTACCTTATTATACTGTATGTCTTAGGTGTTAAATACTCAAGAAATAACACTTTGAACATAAAGGACAAAAAAGAGAGAGTAAAAAGACATGCTGCTGAGTGTCCTGTACCAACTAATGATTACCTTGTCTCAAGATTTAAACACTGCAGTCAGCAGTAAGCTTTGTTTTAAAACTTTGCTTCACACAGCCATACATGACAAAGAAACACTGCAGCAAACAAACTACTACTGCTAGTTTTCATGTTAGCTGCACTATTTCTACTATATATGTATTCAAATCTGTAAATGCTGTGCAAAGACCTGCCTTGTGACAAAAGAGTTACCAAAGTTATTCGTCAATATTTGTTCAATATCCTTTACATACACAAAACAGTGGCATTAATTGTTCTCTTGTTGTTTGTGTGTCTGTGGGTAATTGCTTACGCTCAAACTCACTGATGCTGGAAATGTTACACTGCTACTTCCTTGAACCATGTTATGATATTAATCCTCGCAGCGCTGTAGAATTGCTCTTAATTTGTCCCTAAAACCTCATTAAATGCACTTTACATTTGTAGAGAGTACAAATGGTCAGAAGAACATGATGAAGACTGAATGGCCCCCCACTCGTCTCCACAGACAGTGACGAGCACATCATCCAGATAACCGGCTCGAGGAGCGCTTCATAAGGAGCTTGAGAGAAGGGCTGCAGTCATTTGGTGTGGGCTCTTTTCACCAAGCTTTTCCTAATGGGACATTTTCAGGGACTTGTCAGACTTAAGATGACTGAAATCTTCCTGGCCTGGCTACCAGCTTCCCCCGGCTGCCACTGAGAAGTTCATCACTTAAATCCTGCTGCGCTGTGTGGGAGGATAGAGGCTCAGAGCCATACAGAGATGGAAGGAACAAGACGAGGATGAAGCAACTCTAGCTGTCAACTGGATGTTTCCGTGTTAGATTTTGTAACTGAGCGGTTCTGAATTTATGACAAGACAGTGTGTAAACTGCGGCTGTAAAATTTAAAAGTTAAATATTGTAGTATACACTTGAACCAAATGAAACACATCACTGAATCCCATGTTTTCAATAGTGTTTAATGACATCACCTTGTATATGTGAATCCTGGGGAAAAAAAAGATTTAGTTTTAGAGTTAGAAAGTTTTAGAGAACCCAGTAGAGGTTTCATTACTTTCTGTTTGAACAGAGAGTACAAACTGAGCACTGCAGGAGGAGAAGCACATTTTAACACAATCATGAATGAATGAATGAATGCATGAGTGTTCATGTTGGTTAGGGAAGGAACTGAAGACTGACAGGTGGATTGGTGCAGCTTCTGGATCAATGCAGTCGATGTACCGGTCTGTCTGGTAAAGAAGTAACTGAGCTACCACAGGTGCCCACAGACTGTAGAAAGGGGGAGTGTGAGATTTGGAATTGCAGTCTGTAATTTTTCCACCAAAAACTACTTACCCTATCTGTTAAGCACTAAACACACCTGGTTATAAATTTAGGACTCGCTGTCTAAAAAAACATTCAGCAGTATTGTATTTTTTTGTAGAATATACACAAACTTATCCCCAAAGAGGCGGCCATGTTTAGCATCTTTTAGTGTCAGTTTACAGTTAAAACTAGATTACAATTTAAAATGTTGTTCTAAATGTTTTTGCAGATGTTTTTTCTTGCATCCTCCCTCTTCTTTCAGTTGTCTCCAGATAGTTCCCTGTTCACTTCATTTGCTTAAACCAGCCTTTGGAGTGTTTTTTCTGCTTTGTCAAAACACTTTCTGGAGAGTTTATTCTATGGATGTGACAGTACAGTCGGTAGCAAGTGGCGGTTTCACTGTTAAGTCTAGTGTGTAAACATTAAGCAAGACATAATTCAAAAGTTATTGCTTATTTTCAGTTTCAGAAAACTTCACTGTCTACTGGAGCTTAAAGTTTTGCAATCTTGCCTTCCAAATGCATGATATCACTCATTTTCTAATATATACAGTGCTAGAAGGTTTGGATAGCATTTTTCCCTGAATAAATCTGCATTTTGCGTTTACTTAAGTTATCTTTCTCTAATATATAAATGAGTTTGATGATCTGAAACAGTCAGTGTGACAAATGTGCAAAAAAAAAAAGGGAGCAGAGAAGAAATCATTTACTATTTCACAGCACTGTACACAATGCAATTTTGAGCTATAAACTATAATTGTTGTACATTCTGGGGAGTGGTGGAATCGTAAAAAGTCACAGAAATTCTGGTAGACTTAGTTCCGAGCGAGAGGCAGAGAGGGACAGAAAGAGCAAGTGGTTAGTGGAAGGCCTGATGAGCAATGAGCGCCTCACTCGTCCTCAATTAATCTTGTCTCTCTACCTTTGGCGGGGCGCTCCCCCTCAGCACCGAGCCAATAACAGCAGCCTCATCCATTATCCTTTTATCCCCGCGCTTCAACCACGAGTTGCTTAATAATATGTTACACATTTGTCCTCCTTCGTATAATTCTTTCTGTCATTCGCGGTATATCATGTGGAAAACACACAGCCCCCGTTTCTGCCGGACTCTCTTTGAGGATTATCGCGCTTGACACCTTCGGGATGCAGCCAGAATCTAGAGCATCATTTTTCCCGGCATAAAGTGGAATTACTGTGACTTATCTGTCATTGCCGAAAGCACAACAAGCCATTGAGGGCCACGGCAAAGGTGGAACAGGTTCTTATCGGCTTCTGAGAACGAGAGCGCTTGTAAATTTATGCTAATGAGCGCCTTTTGTCGTCGCGGCTCACCCCTCGGGGCTGAACGTGGCTTGCAGGGAGCGGGTGATAATCTGGCTGCGGAGTGCGCTAGATAATTTGGACTTGATCCTCTTGTAATTATTTAGTTTAGGGCTTTTTACCAATGCTAATCCTGCGGTATGAGGAAGTGTCTTAGCAGCGTCTGCGCTTCTTAGCAACACTAGTTAGCATGCAGCCGACTCGAATAAAACATGGAGGAGGAGTGCGGAGCTGATATAATGGCTTTGACTTTGTGTAGCATGCTCTGGGAAGCCTCGTATCACTTGGATCCACCTTAGAGAACAGGCAGGAGGCCAAGCTAGCAGCTCCAGGAAAAAAACGTGACGAGGAGCTAAGCTAAAAGCCCGGCTCAGGTTTTGTCAAAGAGAAAGACGAAGGATACAGCCTAGGATTCCACTTTCCACGTTAATAAAAAATGGATTTTAATGAGAGTCTTTTAAAAATGACATTACACAAAAAGCGAAACAAAACCAGGCTTAAAACCACATCTGACATGTCACCAAACAGCACAAAATTCCTCTATTATTTTCTATATGACTCATGTTACATATATAAAAGGTGAAAAGGAGATGAACCCAATTCCCCCAGTGGCCGATTGTGGAATTGCACCAAAAAGATTAAATGTGGCCGAAACAGGATTTTTAATGTCGGCAAAGATGTCAACACACACCATTCGTCAAGCTGGAGTATTATAGTAATTATTGAGAAGGAGACTCAAAGGCCCAAACATTATCTATTAAAATAATTTGACATATGGGGCCGAAGTCCAAAAAAGGGTGTCCCCATAGACACTACGTAAAAAGCATGTATGTCAATCAGCTAACAAGACACCTAGAACTTCCAAAATGGCTGACAGGAAGACTAGATCATGCACTATTTCTCTGCAAAAACTATGTCTACTAAAAACTAACTTTTAAGCATTATAATGTGCACTGTGTTGCCTGTAAGCCCATTGGTTGAGACAGCTCAGGTAGAGAGATAACAGCAGGAGAAACAAAGCGTCCATATGTAAAGGCCATGGTACATCAGACAGTTAAATAGGCCGTGTAGCTCGGAACTGCAACAACAAGCAACTTTCAACGTTGGCCATGATTTGTTCAGCATCAAGGTCATACAGTACATGTATGAATCAGACTGTACCACTCGACTCAACACTGTGTCGTTTTACATCACTGTCCTATTCTGGAGTGTCACTGCAACTGAACAATGCCCCGCTGTCTTCCTTTTACAGAAAATGATCCTCTGCTTTGTACAAAAGAACCCAAATGTCATGGGCTACAACTGAATATGAATATCTGACACGTGTGCATAAAGTTAAATGCCTTGTACTTAGATATTATCAAAGTTATTTGCAGACAAAATGCTAGACTATGTCCCACACTCTTCATAAATGTGGATTTCTAGATAAAAAACCAAAAAGATAGATAAAAAGGTAAAAAAAGTATGCTAAAAAGAAAATGAATCCAAACTACATTAACTTCAGCCGCGCAGAATAGAGCCCTTTCACAATACAATGATACTAGTTGTGTAAAATAATAATTCAAAATTTGCCATTGATGTTTCTAACTGGTTAAATAGCCCAACTTCCAGGTTTCAAGGACATGCATGAACTCTGAAAGCCCTATATTCTCCATAAGAGGGGTGTTGAGTGTGTTTCAGGGTCGTCCAGTGGGACTCCGGGCCTGGTGTGTGCTGCCAAAGCCCACAGCCCCAGACAAGCTGCTTGGCACACCGTAATTTGACTAATTACAGAGGATTAGAGCATATTAATGCAAGCTGTTTACCCCAGTGTCACTGACCCGCCCAGTGAGTCCCCTGCTAGTATCACCTCTATTCTGTCAACAAAAGATATATAACAAAGAGAAGACAATGTTTGGTTATTCACAATCACAGTAATGACATGTACATCACACTATTTCAATCAATGGATAAACAAAATGATAAATGATAAACTGTGGGGCTGTGGTCCAAATGTCGGTGCCGTAATGGTATATTTGAAGCCCTCGGATTAGTTTTGGTTAAGTTTTGTAAAAGAAAGTTGATATATTATAAAAATAACACTATGGGTAAGTTTAGGAAAAAAGAGTTTTGCATTTTATTCATCATATCATTGTGATGTTGTGCTATATTACACCCAACACGTTTCCTTTCTATCCAAAATGTACTTTCAATTAGATCTTGTTGAGTTGTTGAATTAAATATGCTGATTTGTAGTGTTAAATATGCATCTGTCTAGAATCTGTCTTCATTGTAGTGTTCTATTTCCTAAATATATGAAATCTGACATAAAGTGATTTTAACTTGCATGCTCACATAAAAAAATGGGGAAAAAAACTCCTATTGCTGTGTGTATGTATGCTTGTATGTGATGGTACACAGAACATAAGCAGAGTTTTAATCCTAAAACCTGGACTTCTATAACGCCGGCCAGAGGGTAGCAGCTCTAGTTCTAGTGCTATGGCACTAGCCTTACTCTGCACTTGCCTTTTATAAATCTTCCTAACCTGAAACTGGTATCTAACTGAGATTTTGATAGCAACTTTAACCGGACTACCTAGTCTGTTTTTTTCAGTCAGGTTGAGGCTACAAAACCAGCCAGCAAAACTAAAAATAAAAAACGATTCAATCATTCAGTAAAAGTACAACAAAAATTTCACCAGAAACTTTAAAAGTATTAATTTTTCTCATGAAGTACAATTAATGTTGGACTTTTAATGATATGACAATCAACCATGGCTCAAAATACAATTGTCAAAAATAGTTCCCAGGTATTAGTAACTGTCAACCACTTTCATTTATAATGTTTGTTTAATGATCTGTGGAAGTCAATCACAACGTCTTTAATGTCAACTGTGAAGAAGAACTATCCCACCACTGGACAACATGATATGTGTTAGTCTATATTAGATATTTTGAGGAAACAAAATACTATTAATATGAGAAAAAGGTTGCAAGTAAGTAAAATGCACTGACAAATAAGTGTATAATTATTATAACAGTTTTTCTTACATAAAGACTGTATATGCTCAGTCTGTACCTGGCTTAAAGATCTGCCTTTTCTTTTCAAAGCATTGATATGTGGATGTCCATTCCTTATGAAATAACACATTTAGAGTGAGAGTATTCAAAATCCAGTTGCAAGGAATCACAGAATCATCCCAGTATCACAACTAATCTACATTTTATAGTTTGTATGTGCATTAATGCCATTGCATGTTTCCAAAGTGCTTCTTATTGTAAACACTAGAACTGCAAATTGGCCTTGGCTCTGGATGCTTAAGGACCCATGAGATCCTATTGCAAGTTCAAATTCAATATACTTAGAAGATCTTTTATGTGATCTTTTATATACTTTTTTTGTCCATGGATCAATATAATCTGGCTACATTTGAGGTTGAGATTGATGTTTATGTTCCTTGTTAATATTAGTATGACATGATTTCACCTGTTCTTAAAGGATATAAGGCTGAAACCCCAGACCCAGTGTGCATTTATAAAAAGAGGAGGGAAACCTAGCCTTATTAGCATTTGCAAAACTCCTGCATAAGAGAGGAAATGAGCCATAGAATATGTGTGTTTTAATACAAGTGCTCTCCCAATTGGACCAAATCAATCCTCGGTGCACACAATGGCGGCGCAGCTCCACTGTTTGTATGTGCTGCTCGGCCTTCAACACGCTGTAATAATAGTCTTAAGGCAGGCCTTATAAAGACAGAATACCAAAGAGGCTTACAGCTTTGGATTCATGAAACATTTAGGCAAAAGTTCCAAGGGCTGAGGATGATGAAAGAAGGTAAGCTTGAAAATGGGCTTCGGGGATCCACAGGCCTTATTGTACAGAAGTCACATCAAATTAATACTGAGGGCCATTTGCAGCCTTTCTTCTCCCAGGCTTTTCAGAACGGATTAAGCTATGAAAACTCTGAAATTACTAAAGCACCTATTAGGCATTATGCACAGCCTTTATTCTCCAAGCCTTTTAAAGTTGTGAATGTGCCTTCACTTATACTTAAACTCATAGGTTCTTTTGCCGACTTGAAAGATGGTAATTTTATTAAATGTGTCATCTAAATGTATATTATTTCTTAGGCTATTGGAAGCCATTCTTCACACAGACTATTACACACTATTGATTCTGTAACATGGGTGTGTATTGTGTATCATTCTGTGCCTGTTGGATGGCAGCCTTTTGAAACAGCACCCGTCTTTTAGCTCTTTTTCCTGTATCTTACCTCCGAGACATTCTTGGGCTGTGCAGACCTTTTTGGATGTACATTTTTCTACAGTTGTGGCTGATTTTACTGACACATTCAAAATAACAAGGTCTTGACAATGGGCTCACTTTGCTCAACTGGGTCAACAATGGATATTCCCAAGGAGCTAAGGTGGAGAAGGAGATGGGATACTACGAGTGGGGAAGGAGGTTCAAAGTTTGGTCCTCAGCCTGTTGTTACACATGGGTGGGGGGGCAAGCAAATATTTAAATAAAGCACTAAAATGCAATTTATTCAACTGTAATAGGAAGTATAATGACATTGTGTGTAGTATTTATGTGTGGGCAGTGCAATAGAGCACCAAACTCCAAATGTCTTGTGCACCATTTTCCACATAGACAGGAAAAAGCAAGCAAAAATTTTTTAACAGTTTCAGCTCTTAAATTGTACCATTGTTCTTTATGTCACAAAACGTATTAGAATATTAGAATACATCTCCCACCCTGTCTCTTATCACACACCACACAAATATTTATTGAGATGATCACATAAGCCTTAAAACAACAAGGTGTGTAAGGCTCTTTTAGGCTTGTAGGTCAAAAAATATTATACTAAGAGATAATAACAACAGGGACTGTATTCTGTGACAGCTACCTTGTGAGTTTTTCACTTTTCTGCACCAGAAGGCAAAGACATTAGTCCCTTTAACCTTAATGTTTAGCACAAATATTGTGTAATATGGTGCGTTTGGTTTATTGTTTTATGCTAATTAGATGTGCTTTTTTAATGTGATTTTACAAACTGTAGAAATTAGTCTCTATTAGTAGGTCTTTAGTCTAACACATATCTACTGGAAACTGTTTGGAAACTGGCTCAGTTGTGTGTATCATGTCAGTTGTGTGTATCAGGCTTTGGTTTCCATTTTATAGTGTCACATATAATTATTTTTTTCTTACATTTTTTTAGACAATTTACAATTAATTTTTTCCCCCTTTGCTACAGACCATTATGTATATGGCACACAAAGTCTTGTTAAAAGAGCTAAAAAGCCTGTGACGCACATAAATGCTAAATTGCGTGAATCAACAAAGACGCTACACTGTTCCCTGTTATCAACCTACTGCCACTTCGCTAAACCAAGAATTAATATGATTTCACTCACTGGTGATTATTAGTCGTCTTTAGTGTTAACAGTGTCATTATAGCCATTATTTGAGCTGACGCTACCCTCAGCATTTACCACAAAACAATATTTTGCGCAGCTGTGTTTTTTTTTTAATTTTTTTGGTTAACATTTGATTTTGAAAAGTGGCTTACATTAATACTTTTGAATGAATGTAAAATATTTGATGCTGTAGAATGAATCAAGTATCTCTTCCCGAGTCTAAGTTAGTTTTAGCTTTGTGCAGTGTTCACACATAAGCCTTTAAGTGTTTCCAGGGGCCAGTGTTCTTAGGCTCTCTCAGGCTCTCTGTGCGCCCCCCTTTCCTCTCTCAATACCTCTTCAAAGAAACGCAGGGAGAGCATGAATTGTAATTATGGCTCCTAACAGGATTCGAGAGCGGCCAAATGATGGCACTTGAGAACCAGGTCGTGTGGAGTTAAACGGCTGTCAGACGCTCAAAGCTCCCCAGCATGTGAACCGGGATACAAAAGACCCTCCTACCACGTTCTGCTCTAACGGGGGATTAAACATCCAACAGGGTTCCCACTCTTTGCTGAAGATCAATTTCAAGGACCTTCCAGGACATTATAGGTGATGGATGCAACATAGGAGTAAACTGGTCAAAATGAGGATAAATTCTATTTCTACTGCCAAAGCAATGAATGATATCTTCAACTTATTGTTGCTCTGTATTTACAAGTTTGTGTGTTCATTGTTTACAAAGAGGTCTGTGTGTTGTAACTTGAATTGCACAAGTTAATATATCCTCAAGGGGCTTGTTAGTTTTGCCCAGTGTCTATGCAATTCCTCAATGTAAACTGATAGCATTTATCTAAGCTAATTTTGTTATGTAGCCTATAGTTGTTTTTTTGTTTTTTTCCTATAATTTTGATTGTCCACTAAAGTAGCTGATTAAAGCGGCCACCCACTGTCCAGTCTAAAGGTCTTGTGTTAAAAATGTATTGGCCCAAAATGTTTTTCCAGATGTGGATCCCTGATCATCTCCGGTCCATTTAAAGACCCAAATCAACTTGAGAAGCAAAAGCTGCAAATCTAAATGGCAAAAAAAAGTCACAGCTGCAAAAACCTTGATTTGAAAATAAATCCTTTGCGACAGAAGTCAAATGAGAGATCAGGTAATTGGTAGCACCTGAGAAACCAAGCTAACCACAGTGTCAGATTATCTCCCTCTTGCTCCCCAGACACTCTGAATGGCTCACAGGGGCACAACACTCTCACTGTGCATTAAAGCAAACCAGCCCTCAGTCTTTTCCAGGCCAGTCCTGGGATCCGCCTTCCCAGAGCAGCCAAAAGAGCCCGACCTGCAGCGTGAAGTCCCTATGCGTGACCCTTATTAAACTCCTAATTGGATTGTGCGCCACTATGAAGAAAAAGAAAATCATTCATTCAGATGAGGTTTGAGCATTCTTTTGACTGGTTTGCTTTTTCGACAATAACATTCAAAATCAAAAACGTCTCTTCCCTTTTCAAAACAAAAGTGGGAAACGTAAGCAAAACCTTTTTCACCTTTTATTTCGAGACAAAGCTTGGGTTTGATTTGCAGAAGGTGCGAGTGACTGGCTGAAACAAAGGCCAGCGCTGACCATTGTGTAGCCTTTCACTGTTGTAATGGTCTTAAAGAGGCAACAAGCAGAGCTCTTTTGAGGTCTGTTCGGCTTCGTTCTCCACATCCAAGACAAAAGTTTTGTTTACACCAAGTGATATGGTATGGTTTAGCTCAGTACGTTAACAATTTTGAAGTGTTTCTATTGTAAAAGAAAAAAAAAAAAGTGGACAATAGCCGTGGTAGAGTGGGCCTAAACATAAAACAACAGTGCCTCAAACAAAGCTTGTCTTGTTCTTGTTGTAAACCACTATATACCACAAAGAGGAATCAATACCAAATGTTGCACAGCTGGGCATACACTGTGTGAGAGTTTCAAATAAAACCCCAAATCACACAAGTAAATCACAAACAGGAAATCACACTGTAAGACCTGAGGGTTAGCTGCGACCAAAATTTTCGGATGCCACAATTTCATCCAACCATCGGGAGCATGTCAGGAGGAATAAACCGCCTTACCTTCCGACAAACCTGAAATTCGGCCAAATTCTGCAAAAATTGTCATACAACCAGAAATCGGGTCAAATTCGGGCTGAAAATCACACAGTAAATGCTAAAGTAAATGCTTAAGAGGTTTTTCTGTATTCACGACGGCAGTTTTTTGTCATTCACACTAACATCACAACTCTAAAACTTGTGGAAGACCAAATGAACATCCTTGGACTCTTTTTGGAAACTTTAGTTTAAAATAGCAAATGGGAAACAGGTCTAAAACTGGATAGAACTGCAGGATCAGGTGAAATGAGACAGTTACTGATTAATGTAAGTAGATATGTTTCCACTGTATTAATGAACTGGAATAATGACTATGGAGCCACATCTTAAAATTCAGTATTGCCCAATAGTGAGCACATATATGTGTGCCTAATATGTGAGTAAGGCCTATATATGGCAGCATCTGGGAGGTCAAATAGTACTAGCACTAGAGGATCCGATTCCAGCAATGTTCTGGTATCTGTACAACCCTTTTATTAACCCCTCTACCCAGCTTTACCCCTGCAGTGAAAACACAGGCCACACCAATGCTTGTTGCCCCAAACTGTGCTGATCTAAAGTGAAGAATACTCTAGCCCCTGCAAGAAATAAGTCTAAACTGTGCACAAAGAACTCAAAGGCCTGCGCTGAATGAACCAAAATAAGCACAGCCTGCAGAATTCCACAACATTTACACTAATTATAGAGTATAAATAGTGCCTTAACAACTACATCAATCAAGTTCATTGCGGAAAATAGCATAATGACAATAATTACAATAATATCTCATTAAGAAAGAGAATGAGAGACAGGGGAGAATTAATAGCAGACAGGTGTACAACACACCGCAATTACGGAACCCGAAATTAGTTCATCGCCTCAAGGCAAACAGGAGAAACGGAGGCTGCAAGTGGCAGAGTGAGAGATGGTGGGGGGTTGGTTTGAAAACTGGGAGGATAGGACTGATAGAGAGAGCAAGAGAGGCTCACTGACAAAAAAAGGAATTGCAAATAAGCAAACAAAAATGTCTTAAATGTGTAAATTAGGGAGAAAAATAAGAGGGAAAGCAGCTTTTCCCTGCAGACTGGTGCCGGAGATGAGAAGGGCGCAGCCAGACGTGATCAAGGGGAGCCGTGGAGCGCTACGGCAGGCGTCAAGACGAGCACTCAGCCGGCGAGTGGCAGCTTCTCCTTTTCCAGTCAATCATTCATTATAGAGCCAAGTGCTGCCGAGGAGTGCCTCTTCTCTTTGACCTATCATATTACTGCCTCGGTAAACTCCTAATCCCCCCTTCGTTAGATGGTGTCAACAGTCGACATGCTCTCGACCTGCCGCTGGAGTGCCTGCACGTCACCTCCCAGCCCTGCCACAACCGGCGCTAATAAAACCGTTTCAATTTACAAGTGAAGACACACAGCTTTATCTACCTCTGCCTGCTTTCATCCTGCGGCGTTTTTCTCCAGGAAAGGCCTTTTTAAAGGGTGGTAATGAGTAGTTAAAGGGGCATAATGTACTCTAAACAATGGACAGCAGGGGGAGTTAAAAAAAAACACTGGCAACATATCAATCAACAAAGCCAGTGATCGTAATTGAAGTGATTTTGTCTTATGATTTTCAATGTCCTCCAAAAACTCTTTTCACAAACAAAGGTTTAATTTACCTTATATTAGCATTAGCCTGCAAAACAGCAAATAAAACTGTGCGACTATCGGCAAACATCTACCAGGGAAGAGAACAGTATAGACAGATTAATGGTTGTAGTTTACTTAATGGACAGCAGGGGGAGTAGTGTTCAGAAAAAATGTTCAAAAGTATCAAAAGAAGAAAAGGTACTCCATGCCGCTAATGTCACATTTGTATTTTTAAGTGGAGGCACCTAACCTTATATCATTTAAAGACGGGGACAATTATTCTTAGACAACTGTATTTATTTTTTTAGCGATTGTATGTTATTATTGTGCCTCCAACACTTCTGCTCTGTTAAACGGGAAATGTGCAATTTTTATGAACATGAAAAAAGAACCAAATAGCATATTGTAAAAGGAATCGTCTGTGAAAAAACAAGACCTTAAGTTGACCTTAAGAAGATCTAGGATTTATTATCAAGGATTTTAATTGAATTAAAACTCATGAACAGAAGCTTTGGCCAATCACATGCTCACTTTTGTGAGTTGGGGACGCTCCTATTGATCTACACATCCTGTTGACCTAATGCCGTTCTGACGCTAAAGTTTACGGTAAGCTCTAAACTTCAGTTTGGTGTGATGTATTAATATTTTGCAGAGGAAAAAATGCTTTGGTTTTACTTTCTGAATGTAATTTATCAAGGGAGGTTATTCGTCAACAACCAGTACATAAACTATATAGGGTTTATACAATCTATATGTAGGTTGCCATTCAAATTTAAATTACCTCAGTGGACAGCAGGGCTGTGCTAATGTATTACTTAAATAAAAGACCACTACTTAATGCAGAAAAAGTCAGTTTCTTTGTTATAGAATTGTTCTTTTTAAAACTCTGACTCTCAGACTAATGAGAAAATTGCTTTGTTTTATTCACCAAGAGCCAAACTGTTGTTTGAATGTTCTTCACCAGCCAATGAGATTAGCTCTTTCTATAATTAACATTTAATGATTTCCTGCAAAAAAGGAGCAACAGTAAAACTATAATTCAGTTTCAGTTCCTTTTATTTGCTTTGTATTGGCAAAGGAGCTCAGGCCTCTACCTACATGTGTCAGTCCAGATTGAGTTTATTGTACATTTAAAGTAAAAATTCACATATTCCTAACTTTTCTTTGTCTCTGCAGTAGCATCAGGAAAAAAGCCTGACTTAAGCTCTTCAATGTTTTATTGGCCAGTGTGAGCAGCCTGCCTTTTTTTCGCCTTGGGGCTGTTCAGAGCAGGTGAAAGCCTGGAGGCAGGAACCTGCACATCAGCACTTCTTGGCTCATCATGACTCTTTCATGCGAGGCCTGCCTCCACGGCTCCTCTAATAGAGCCCAGTGAGATGGCTGCCATAATGAGTCCACCAGATGAAGGCCCAGCAGGACAAAACAACACTGGGATCCATCTCCAGCACTCACACCAGGACTACCAGCAGTCAGGAAGCACTGTGTCAATGTTGTTATTTACATCAGCTAAATCATCTGATACAGGCTGCACACAACGGACATAGCATCTGTGCTGTGGCAGGTCTCCAGGAGAGGGCTTTGACTGACTCTACCAGCAAACAATTCAGTTAGGGCTATCAATAATTAAGTACTAGTTAATTGCTGCTATATTTACTATAGACATAATATGATTGAGAGAATGACTCAGTAAGCCATGACACAAAAGAGTAGCTTGAAATCTACATAAAAAGACATAAACACTATAGTTTATGAAAAATAAAATGGTCCAATGGTCACATATTGCTCTATGGCAGAAGTGGGCCACCATCTCCACAGAGTCTGGGCCTGTCATCATTTCAAAACATCTTTCCCATGTAGCCTTTTAGCCTACTGTTGGTTAAGGTCTTTAACTATTGGTTAAGAAAATACACAAAGATGCATCCCAGATCAAGTTTAGGAGCAGCTACACAAACCCAGAGCCACAGAGCGGAGGTGGTGTCAGGTCCAGATCCAAGTTGACAGATACCAGATCGGATATTCAGGAAAATGACAGCAGTGGTTTGGGACCGGTTTGGATTTAGCTGAAAGTGACACTGTCACAACAGAAGCACTACACTTGAGTGACGGCCAGCACAGTTAATAAACTTCATTTTGAGGACATACATCACATAAGCCTGTGCAGTGTGAAAGGATCTTAAAATATATGCTTATATTGGAAAATATATGTAAATTTGTGTGATAAACTTTGTCACAGTGAGACACACCTTCCACATAACACGCTTTGAGGGACATTAATTACCGTATAAAATAAGCAATTGGCATCCTGCCCCATATGTCCCACTTTTTAAGTGAGGGAGATGGAAATGAGGTGGGCTAGATTTGATTGTGACATGCGCGCCGTCTGTGCTGCACATTGTGTGGCTTTGCCAGAAACAGCCTCATATTCAGCGCCGCTCACCACCAGCAGAACTAATGAAAGTAGACAAAATGTCTGTGCTGCCATCTTTGTCTTGCATCCGCTCTGGGTGAACCACCCTCTTCCCTCCTCTGCTGTTCGCCCCCCTCCTTCCACCTCGCTCTGAAGGGAGGGTGACAGCGGCAGAAAATGGTGGAGAGCAAATGTGGCTTCCATGTGGCAGCAGTGGAGGTGGAGGGGGTGGGGGTGACAGGCCAGGCTGAGGCCAGCGTTTCCTCACTGTGTGGCTGTTCCTTTGAACAAGCAGTGTGCTCCAGGAGGATCAGGGCCAAGCTGATGACACACCAGTACGCAGAAACAAAGGCCACTCACGAGCCAATCAACACAGCGCCAACCCACTCACAAACACTCCTCTTCTTCTTCTGATAAGAACTTTTCAAACCTTTACAGAGTTCCCACTGTTTCCTGGAGATCATCTTCTGGGACTATTTCAGGATTGTCTCTGGTGATTTATTTACCATGGCAGTGGAAATGACGAAAACAAGGCTAAAAAGAGCAAACCGTTTTGTCTGAGCAGAACTTTCCCTTTCAAAGTAAAATGTCAACAATTTGTCAGAATCATTTTTTCAGGATAACAGACTTTTGTCCTGGGCATTTTACTCCTTTCTTATTTTCTGTACATTTACGTTAAAGCAAGACAAAAATAATTTCATTTTGGCAATAATTACAGATAAAAAGACTGAAAACTTTAGTGTCAACAAGTTGATGTGAATAACTCAATTTTGTCAACTAATGTCAGAGAGAACTTCATAATTTTCAGGAGACGATTTATGCATGTTCCGATGGCATATATGTAATAAGATATTTGTAATTACACAGTTTTAGTTGTTTCTAAATCTAAAAACAAGATTTTTGCAAAAGCTTCAAAGAATTTGGTAGGACTTGACTAAGTATTCTATTCAGTCATGCATGCAACTCTATAAAAAAAGCCCTGACCCAACAATTCGGGGGGTTATTACTTAACCCTGTGCTCCGAGGATGATGAAGCCGGGGCATAAATCACCGAGCGAAACAAGGCAGACTCCTCCGATTCATTAATGGAAATGATCTGTCAATATGCCGGAGTCAATTCACACGTGTCAGCTGGGCCCTCCGAACAATGGGCCGGCCAACTTATGAACTCCCGGCACCACTCCGGCGAGTCCATAAAACAACTGGCAACGCGGCTGGGGAGCGCCCCCTCCCCTCGCAGACACCGCCCTCCTCCACAGACCACCAGATGACACAGATGGGGCGAGCGCAAACAAAGACGGGACCCCCTTTGTACACACACACAGCCCCTTTCAAAAGCCATTCAGGCAACAAATTGGGGAAATCTGGCCACGCAACACTCTGCTCTTTTATGGGCGCGCACCTTACGTCACAGTAAGTGAAATCAGATTTATGGTCCGGGCCTCTGGAGGGGGGTAGAAGTAAAAGCACGAAAATATTTTTATAGACTAGTTAACTCAAAGCAGCTGAGTAAAAAATCTGTTGTTTTGGCGACTAAACACAAAGTAACAGCTCATTTCACTCGTTACTCCAGTGTTGACTTGAACAGTTATATCCCAAAGACAAAAAGGAAAACAAGCGAAGACTGCAAGTGAGCTGTAAAGTTAATTATTGCTTTTTGTTGAAGGCCTCCAGTCTCTGACATATATGATTGATGATGAAGATTAAAAATAACTGAAATATCAACAGAGGTGCAAAGGTTTTTTTGCAGAACATTTCATGTGCAATAACTTAACGTTAAGCAGCATTGTTGGTTTTCCACTAAATTACATAGCATAATGGCCGCTGAACTGAACTCTAGTCAATTTTGAGTCACAAGAAAAAAGTTGTCAAGAACCTACAATATACTCTTTCCCTTCTTGGATCTCCACCAATCATGCCGGGATTGTCCACTGGAAATTCACCTGCAAATATCCCAAAGTAAGTTTTAGTGTAGAATTATAATGAAATATAATGTCTGGCCAGGCTGTACCACAAACAATCTGCCACAAAAACACCCCAAAAGCAGGATTATTTTGAGTATTAATTGTGAGACTATTCTCCATTGAAATAAAATGTTTCATTGAAGCATCAGGACTTCAGATTTGTCTTCACATCCAGTCTTTTTTTCACTTGACCAAAAATGCAATTAATCCTTGAACCATGAAGCGAAAGTGAGTCAAAGCCATTACCCCTCCACCACCCGAACTTACCAACTGGCTAGAGAAAGCTTGGGAATCATCAGGAGAAGTCATATTTCACTTGTTCAAACTGTACCTGTAACTTTATTGCTAGAAACGTTTTTCCACATCAAGCTAAAGTATCTATGTTACAATAAAACCAATAGACATCCATATTTTGTTGCAGAATACACTTCTTTACACTGCCTTGTTCCTCACTCCACTTAATTCTAGCTCTAGCAGCACCAACCCTGCTCCTTTCCACAGCAGCCATCAGTTGAGTCACTTTGTTTCCAAGTAGGTCATTAAAAATGTGGACACATGCGCTCTCTTATTAGGCCCAGTGCATTTTTCTTCTTTTCTTGTTCTTGCTCAGCTGCACACCGGTGCTGCTGCAGCAATCTGCATACAGAGACATTTGTCATCATTAGCCCTGCTCTGACAGTTGGCACCCGGCACCTCAGATCTCTCGGACTGGCAATTATGAACCCTTCATCCCTTATTTAGGCAACAGCGGCTAATTTCGTCACAGGCCACACCGGCAGCGTTTGATTACCAACAGCCCCAGACCTATAGAATATGCCCCTGATTCTTACACGTGAATTGTTTTGTGTTTCAGGCTGGTTCTACATCATGCGGCAAAGAGAGAAGTGCAGATGGGAGGGAGCTGGAGTTTCTTAGAAAAGGCTGGGAAATCATAGGGTCAGTGGGCAGATGATTACAACGCCCACTTGACTTTGGCTGGTGGACACCCCACACACATTAAGATTAATCACAGCGCTGCTTTTTTTGGCTTTAAGGAGACAGTGGGGTATCTCCAAAAATGTAGCTTTTTCTGTGCACTTTGGGTTGTTGTACAAATGCAAAAGTTGTTTTTTTTTGGTCACAGCAACCTTGTGGACTGGAAACTCCTGACAGGATAAAGACTTTCAGCAATTTCAGCAATTTTACATGTAGACAGATCAATTTGCACAAGCGTGTTAAAGAGCATGCACCTGTCCTTATACAACGCAAACAAGAATGGTGGCTGCAGTGGCTGGGATTTGGAACATAAGGTTTACTTATAGCCAACACTTTTTGTTATTTTTTGTTGTATGAATTTTTTTTAAAAAACAATTCAATCTCATTATCTGTCTGTACAAAATAATAATAATAATAATAAAAAATCTTGCTCACTGGTATTGACAGTGTTCATAGTCACCTACTGGCCTGGAGGAAAAAGCAGATTTTAAAAATGCTTGTGAAAGAACATTTAATAATTTAGTCCATCATTACAATTAACCAATTTTTTATTTTTTTTTGGCCTATGGTTCACTGACAATGTTTGTACTTTACATACACTACCTATTGAAACAGAGATATATTAATTATATATCTAAAGAGTGCATAACCCATCTTAATATAATATAATACTACAATGATCCATGGTTATCATTACAGACATAAACTTACTATAGAAATAGTTTTGGATTAGGGGTCAAGTTCTTTTATCAGCAGCAGTAAACCATTACAAACATTAGTAAACAAGGCTGAGGTGACTCATTCCTTGCCAATACAGAACCATCACAAAACTTCCATTTAACAACCATTTCTATAACAATTGTAAAGCTTAAAGGTATAATAACCTGAGCAGTTAGGAACAACAGAAGTTTGGACCAATGCCCACTTTTATTGAAATATTTCCATTTAACCACTTTAAGCCTAATTCTATGCCATATTGGACTAAAACACTTCAATTAGTCCAGCAACCAGATTGGTGTAGATAGCATTGTTTTCACGTTCCTCTTTTTGTTATGAAGTCTAATGGATATAGTTCTGTATCCAAATGTCATCAAATCCTGAAAGCCAACTCTACATACACAATTCTGAAATAGTTTTTATTTATATCGGATTTTTATATATATCGGATACATCCTGACTTCATTCTACCAGTTAGTATGCCAAAACAAGCTCTCTTATTAACTCTTGTTCCAGATTTTAAAATTTCATTCAAAACCAAGTTATAACCCTGTATAAACAGTTGTAGGAAGTAACAAGAACAACAGTAGAATCTGCTGAATAAAGTCAGAAAATACGAGTAACAACTCTAGTAGTGTTGTTATTGTCATGTGGAACAAACTGCAAAGCCTAACTGTTTGCTAATAAACGCCGCAGAAAGCCTTACCCCAGCACTTTCCCTCTAACTGTTATCTCCGAGCCTGTAATAAAGAGGACACAGTGTATTCCTGTGTTTTCACTTTTGTAGAGCAAACCAGACATTTACTGGATTGTTATTTTGGCAAACAGAAGCCAATAGTATTAATGCTAAATTCATGCAAATACATGCATGTCATTTATCAAAGAGGCTGACAAGCGTACCATATTGCAGAGGGGAGGGGTGAGGGGCCAAATGATGCCGAAACAATCAATTAACTTTGATAATTTACACTTCTCAGTTTCAAAAACCTTTCCATCAACTTGATATGTTTGAGACTGTCCATATCTTTAATATAGACACTTGATCCTAGCGTTCTGTGAGCCTCTGGCAAATGGAACTGGCTTCGTGACTTCTGGCTACTAATAAACAGCTGAGAATAAAACAAATGAATGGACTGAAACCAAAGGGGGTCCTCAATGAGACTCGGGGATGAAAAAAATTAGCCGGCCCCCAGCAGAGACACCATATTGCCTGGAATAATAATGCCCCGTTATTAAAAATCCCAATGACAATTTCATTTTGTGGCAAATAAAATTATAGAAAATGTGTCAAAGTGAGTGACGATCCCAGGAGATTAGAGATATAATGTCTCTCAGTTTGAGCTGCTGTGTTGTTGTCACATCTCTCAAGTGTCACTGACTTAATCTCATTTGGACCCAAATATGTCATCCTATTAAGTTCAGTTTGACTAATCTGCACATTAGCCCAGGAGCTAGCTGCTAAACTCTCTTTGTATGGGCTTCTACATCGATTCAAACTAAATGACCCTAAAAACTCACTCAAAGCACATTGCAGACTTGTATTTGTTCTTGTGTAATAGGATTATCCAAATAATTTAAGTCTTATGAGTGCCACCACAGTTATGGATGGAGGTTAGATTTTTGCTTTAAAGGGCATAATTAATATTTGAACTCACACAGGATTACTGATAATTGGTCCAACTGTCATGTGATGAAGTAAAAAAAAATAAAAAATACTCATGTGTGACTGGAACAAGAAAAAAAGAAGAATTTGGAAAAACACTGAATTTAAGATAACCCTATAGATAGATACACTTACATTGAATTTCATCATTAAGTAAAGAAACACTTCTGAATGGTTATAATAGCCTCAAATATGTCAGAGTAGTTAGATCCTTCATCTCCCGTGTGTTTTAATTGGAGATGTTGTGGAAAATCTGCAGAAAATCATAGACAGCACTAACATAACTAAATGCAGACAATGCACTATGAGAGTATTTTTTTCTAGGCGATTAAAACAAATCAAAAGACCTGATGCACTGTCTAAATGCAGAAAATCTAAGAAGCTGAATGTGTTGATACTTGAATGGTTTATAGAACAGCAATTAGAATGTAGGTGTTTTCCATTCATTTTAATGTGACAGAAATGCTGAAAAGTTGAACTAGCTGATAAATGTTTACACAACAAAAGCTACAAAAACTAGAAATGTAATATAAAGGTATGCCAGAGTAGAGATATACTGCTTCTGATTGACAAAATTGCTGAATAGTTATTATCTGAATGCAAGTAAAGGCACATATACCTTCATAATAATTATTAGACCAATTATTACATTATTACAAAAAACTGAAAATACATGAAAGTTTGTAATAACTTGAAAAGTTAGATGTTGGGTTTTCCATTCCTGAATATTTTCATTCACTTTAAACATAAAGTATGCCAGGATAGATGCAGCTTTTCTATTCATTTTAATGGGGATGAAAAGCTGAATTGTTGAAAATTCTGAAAATGGCTGAAAGAATACAAAAGGAAGCAATAAATGTAAAGGCAAGCAATGTCTTAAGATATTTTTTGATACCTAAAGTGTTAATAGACCAAATCATGATGTACTTTTTATATGTTGCACTTCACTTTCATTTTAATGGGAAAATAGCTGAATGGCTGAAAATACATGAATTGTTGAAACGTTGTGAGAAGATCAAAATTCTGAAATCAGGCATCATGTCTTCAGAAGAGACCAACTAAGTAAGCCAGTCAAAGTAAGCCAGAATAGTTTCCCAAACATTTTAATAGGACAAAATGCAAAATAAATGGAAACTGGTAGAAAATTGCTGAAAACTGTTATAAGAAAAGATAAAACAAAATAAGAATGCAAGGTCAAAGGATGCTGAAGAAGATGGATTCAGTATTTATCACTCATTAAATACTATATTTTGATAGCCAGATGTTCTAATAATGAAAGGTATGCCAATTATAATGTAAATCCTTGTTTCCGATAAGAGAATTTACGAAGCCAAACTATTTACTTCACATTGACTTTTTATTGCATTCTTAAAGCTACTGTTATGCCTGTGTGAAGTTTTTACACATGTATTTTGAATTCACACAAGCATACCTCAAACTCAGTGAGCACATTATGTTTTGCGCCATAAAAAACGCATAAAGTGTAACCCACAAAAACGAGCCGCGCGTTTAACGACTGCACTACAATCCGTACATTATCTGTGAGTCATTCCGAGCTGGAGTGGTGTCACGGAAGGCCAGCTCCAGCGTGAGATAAGTAGCGCTGACCCTATGGCCGGCCACGTTAACAGCACGGCCAGTCTGAGGAGAAGAAAGGAACAAGAAAAATGAAGAAGTGTAGTGGCATGCTGTGGAAACAAAGAGGCCTTCAAAACAGGCTCACATGCTCGTGCAAAATTAGGGGAAGTCGAAGTCGTTGTATTGATTTACACAATCATGCATGCATTTTGCCGGCTCAGAAACAGGCCTGTGCTCGACTCACAGCCCCATACATCACGATGAGAGGAGGGCGTCCGATAGCCAACAGTAAGTTTTTATGTAATGGTACAGTAATCCTGTCTGTAGTTCTCACTGCTTTATGTTCCAATCGCACATTAGACAGACATTTTTAGCTCAAAACAACAAGCTCTAATTATGCTTTTAATATTATGACACATACGTTTTTGTACTAGTAACTTTTGAGTGATTTCAAGTCAAACACAAGTCTCACAATGGAGACCTGAGTTACATTGAGGTTTGCTTAAAAAAGTGTATTTTGTTTTGAAAAAAGTAGATTTTTACGTATTTCGCTGATTGTCTATTGTAATGAGACATGACATGTGTGTGATATACTAAACTTATTTTTGCACATTTGGTTGCACAGGGAGAAAATCAGAAAACAAACAGACCTGAAATGGCCTGATACACCATGTTTTCCACTGCTTTCCCATTGCTCCACGTGTTCCCTTGATTGGCAGGAAGCAGAATGACTTTTTGATTGGAGCCCAAAGTTTGTATTATGACACATGATGATAATTACGTGGACTTTCCTAGTATTACACAAAACCTGACCGAACCTTAATTGCCGTGAGTCTTGCCAAAACAAACCATTAAATTGATGATATAATGTTCAAACACAGTTATATAATATGCACCTGAATTATGTGATATACTATTTGGATGTGGAGAGCCCAGTTTGTGTTCCAACAAAAGTAAAAGTGTATCTTTAAGTGCTGATGTGGTCATCTTTTTTTCATTATGTGATGAGAAACTGTTAATCTGTAACTCTATTATTACATTACTTATAGGCTATCTTTGATTATCTTCAATCAGCTGTGGTTCTTTAAACATAAACAAAGTAAGATGTTTGCTCTCATTAAGCACCATGCAAAAACAAGGATCTTATGCATGTATCTGTAATGTAATGTATCTTAACATTACATCTATACATTACATTTGGACAAAGGGTTGCGGTTAAGACATGGCTAAGAGGATTGGACTGTCTTTGGCCAGAGTCTGGGGACTGGAGCAGGTTGAGTTACTGTGAGATCCGTGCAGCCACATGCTTTAGATTAGGAGGTGATAATCTCAATGAAAATCCCCCCTCTATCACGCATGCAGACGGTCAAAGGCTGGGGCACAAACCGAGAGGTGCAACTGGATTCAGAGCTATCTTAACTTGGAGCGAGATATGGGAAAGGAAGGCCAGTCTGGTTTCAATAAAACACCAGTACCTGCTGGGCCACAGACTGTCGGAGAGCGCCGGGAAAGACTATCAAAGGATTTCAGATAGCTTTCACCGCAGTACACCGCTATAGAGAAATATGTGGCTATGAATGTCAGCTATGGCAATGGAATGTAATCACAACAAAATACAGACTGCTACATATACGACATATGAGTAGTTTGGTGGAGAATATCATTTAGTATACCAGTACATTGGTTTAACAGTTGGTTTGTACAGTTAGTCTTATAATGGCCATAATGTACATACTGGATTTTTTTATATGGAGACCCAGATAAAACGTAATTATGACCCACTCTGGGGTTCTGATCCCACATTAACACTAATATATAATAACAGTGTAGATACGTTTTTACATATGATTTCACATTCAGCAGTAATTACAATAGGCCCCGAGTGCAAACTATACAGTGCAACAGTGTGATACTATATGTGCACAGCCATATATCATTGATGTCCCTGAGGTGTGGGCCACGGTATATTTTCAAATGTGTTTATTCATAAAAGTAGGGCATTTTCATTGGAGCTGTGTCTGAAAAGAGGCTGAGCAGACAATGTATTATACATTTGTGGTAGTGGTCCACAGCATGTGTACAGAAGAAAGTATGTGACATATTGGCTGGTGGTATAATGGCTCATAGTGGACACAATACATTTAAATATTTATGTGGGTATGGTTGCATAGAGTTGGGTTGTTTAGAAGATAGTGTAAAAGCCATTTCATTTGAGAAAAAAAAAAAAAAAGTTTGCTTGTTGCATTGAATTTTTTGATATCTTGCAGTTTTAACCAGAATTAATTTCTAAACCTGCTTGAACATAACCATTTAAGTAATTTTATTTTGTGAAAAAACTCAATGACATCATATGCCTGCATCTCATTATAATTTTTTATCTTATGCATATATTTATTTCTACAAACCCAAATCTTCTTAAACCTAGTATTTTAAAACCCTCACGTATATGTATAGAGACACATTAAATAACATGTGTGTATTAACATGTACTAAAAAGTATATATTACTATGTAGATTTGGTAGATTTGTACTTTTTTATACTTTCACGTGTTTAATGGTGTAAACATAATATATGAGATGCTGTATCATAAAGCAATACTTACATATGGACGCGGATCAAAATTAATTTCAGGATGTCATTTGGAAAAACTAAATAATTTTCCTGTTTCATTATCTTCATCAGGTCATACTTTCCCTGGTAATGCCTCTGTGTCACAGTTTACAGTTCCCATTGCCTCTGTGTAACTTCTGCCTAGTAACAGAGTGGAATTAATGGGGCCTTGCCAAGAAGCTCCTGGCAGTGGGTGCTGACAGGCTGCGATGATAATGGGAGTCACCTATCTATCAGGACCCTCCCCGCTCCCCCCTCGCCGTCAGACTCTGTTGTGGAGCTGTGGAGCTGCAGAAGGGCCCTAATGTCCGGTCAGACGCTCCCCGACTGCAGCTCTCAGGGGTAAACGCTGCGTGTTCTTATCAGATGCATGTGTTTTTGAAGTGCTCTTCAAAGCTGTACCTGGTCAGACCTGTGCCAGAGCGGGGATCAGCTCCAGAGAGGGAAGTGTACTGAGAGAAGACTGTCTGGAGCAGAACATGGCTGTTCCACAGAGCAACACAGTGAGGAGTCATGGACATGGACAGAAATGACCAACAATGAAACAACCAATGGAAGAAAATATTTAGCATTTATATGTGTTTATTTTTTATATTGCAAGCATTACAAGCGATACATTAAATATACAAACATGTGTGTACAAAGTGTGTATTTTAACCCATTTAACCAATAACAAGAATAACATATTTTTAGAAAAAACTCCATTGTCAATAAAAATATCCATTATTCACTTGTGCTTAATTACTGAAAGTTATTTTATTAAAAATAAATCGTTTTGCAATTAAATAGTAATAAAAGAGGAAAAGGGATAATGGTTAACCAGAAACACTGTGTAAAAAGGAAGTGTTTAATGTAACGTAGTAGAAATGGAGTGAAATAATTCGTTATTAAAATATAGAATTTGATCAAACTGCCTAAATGTAAAAAAACAATAGCCTTTTTAATTATTGTAAAATAATTAATATTGTTAAGGCTGATGCAATAAATATGAATTTATCATAAAAAAAATCCAGGCAAAAATAGGTTCTTGCAGCTCACAATAAAACTGCACATGCGTAATAATCACACACGAGAAAACTCGCACCCAAGATATTAACGCGTTGCATAAAATTACAATAGTAAAATGGTGGCATGAGAATGATATTTGCAAGAAAAGCTCTTTACAAAAATAATGGGTGTATAAAATTATAAACATGTATCGTTGATCTTTTGTATTAAATATGTAAAATAAATGACCAAACAGTATTTTGCGTCGTATTCATAAAACAGGCCTAAACGAACACAGGCTGTGCGTAAAAATGTAACGCCTTTAGTTTACATTTAAAAAAAATTAGACTAGTGGATACAAGTTACACTTTTCATATTTTTGATTATGAGAAATGTAAACATGAACTGAAATATTATTTATCAAAATAATATATTTGATTTCCAATGAGTCCTGCGCGTCCTGCTCCAAACCCACCGTATCTCAGCTCTGTGCGCGGAGAGAGACGCACTGCAGACGGGTCCATTAGCGGTGAGGTGCCGGTGTTGTCCCGGTCCAGTCACGGAGGTGGTGCACTTCCGCGGCTCCGCACTCTGCTCGTACCTGGACCTCAGACCTGTTTATAACGCGGCCCGGGATGGATTTGTTTTGGACAAAGTGGAGAGCGGTGACGCAGCGGAGCGCCATTGGCCGCGCGGCACCAACCCCTCCCTTAAATAAAGACTGTGTGAGTCTGTGTAGTGACACACAGCAGCGCCGGCCCTGCGTCAGGAGCCACACTTGTCTCTGCGCACCTCACTGGCACAGAACGAGAGGAAAAAGTAACGCGTTTAGGACTGAAATGGACTTGTAACCAGGCCGTCCTCACCAGAAAAGGACTTCTCGGGACCGGATGCAGTCCACAGCACGACGCCTGTGAATGTTGTGATCTGAGCGTGACGCATGTGCTCAGAGCACAACTTGTAGCCCACTTTTGGAGCGTATATTTTTCTTTGTAAATCGTCTTCTTTCTTCTCTAAAATTGGCTCCCGTACAAACAGCCGCGTTGGATCCCACGGCGTACTGCGAGACTCCGGTCTACAACCCGGATCTCTGCCCGAACATGATCGCCGCGCAGGCCAAGCTCGTGTACCACCTCAATAAGTACTACAACGAGAAATGCCAGTCGCGAAAAGCGGCCATCTCCAAAACCATCCGGGAGGTGTGCAAGGTGGTGTCGGACGTCCTGAAGGAGGTGGAGGTGCAGGAGCCGCGCTTCATCAGCTCCCTGAGTGAGATGGACAACCGCTTCGAGGGGCTCGAGGTCATCTCTCCCACGGAGTTTGAGGTGGTGCTGTACCTGAACCAGATGGGGGTGTTTAACTTCGTGGATGACGGCTCGCTCCCGGGCTGCGCGGTGCTGAAGCTGAGCGACGGCCGCAAGAGGAGCATGTCTCTGTGGGTGGAGTTCATCACAGCGTCCGGCTACCTCTCCGCGCGCAAGATCCGCTCCCGCTTCCAGACACTGGTGGCGCAGGCCGTGGATAAGTGCAGCTACAGAGACGTGGTGAAGATGGTGGCGGACACGAGCGAGGTCAAGCTGCGCATCAGAGACCGCTACGTGGTGCAGATCACCCCCGCCTTCAAATGCACGGGGATCTGGCCCCGCAGCGCGGCTCACTGGCCGCTGCCGCACATCCCGTGGCCCGGGCCCAACCGCGTTGCCGAGGTCAAGGCGGAGGGCTTCAACCTTCTGTCCAAAGAGTGCTACTCGCTCAACGGTAAACAGAGCTCCGCGGAGAGCGACGCCTGGGTGCTGCAGTTCGCCGAGGCCGAGAACAGGCTGCTGCTGGGCGGCTGCAGGAAGAAGTGTCTGTCGGTGCTGAAAGCTCTGCGGGACCGCCACCTAGAGCTGCCCGGACAGCCGCTCAACAACTACCACATGAAGACTCTGGTGTCGTACGAGTGCGAGAAGCACCCGCGGGAGTCGGACTGGGACGAGAACTGCCTCGGGGACCGCCTCAACGGGATTCTATTGCAGCTTATTTCGTGTTTGCAGTGCAGGCGCTGCCCGCACTATTTCCTGCCAAACTTAGACCTGTTCCAGGGGAAGCCGCACTCGGCTCTGGAGAACGCTGCCAAACAGACGTGGCGCCTGGCGAGAGAGATACTGACCAACCCCAAAAGCCTGGAGAAACTCTGAGGTAAACTCTAGTCCACACTGCGGGCAGAGGCCTAGAGAGCGGACATGTCAGGCCCAGCCTTTACACTTGTGAACTGTCCATAATGTTTAATATATTTTGGCCTGGTTCGGATGCTTTTCTAGCCTTCAGTTTGACCCGAGCACCTTTGGCCCTGTCCACATTAGGAGACGTTAAATTATTGGCCTATACTTTACTAAACCCGGTTCCATTTCTCGACGCTTTAAAGCAGAGCCCACGCGTGTACATTAGTCCTGTAAATACATCCTCGACGTGATTCCAGTGGTCTGAACTTGTGACTGTTGTTCTGTGACACACCTGTTTAATTTATCTCACAGTGCTAGTCTGTTCAAGTTTACATTGTGAAGGTACAACATGAGACATTCCATCGATTTTTTACTTGAATTCTTTTTTTTTATTTAAGTCCTCAGAGTTTGGTCG
Organism: Rhyacichthys aspro; assembly: GCA_036850595.1. Classification (NCBI taxonomy): domain Eukaryota; kingdom Metazoa; phylum Chordata; class Actinopteri; order Gobiiformes; family Rhyacichthyidae; genus Rhyacichthys; species Rhyacichthys aspro. The sequence continues at coordinate 20,130,561 of CM072160.1, forward strand.
TTTTGTTCTCCATAGGCCTAAAATAAAATGAGACATATATATAGTATATATCTATTACAGTCTAATTGAGAAAAAATGCACTTGAAATACACTGGATTTAACATCTGTGATCTGATTTTTTATTCTGTCTTTGACCTAATTTAAAGAGCTAATAAAGCAGCTGTTTTATATTTGTGTCCGACCATGGCTTTATTCGTGTTTTTCATTTCAATAATTCACAATGAGCCGAAGGGTATTTTCAGTGGCTTTTCTCTGAGCTTCAAAACAAGGGAGGACACATAAAGAGCTTACGCGTTATTATCAGGCTGCTGTTCATTTTGTACAGCATCTTACGCGTAAAATACGCGTGGCATTGTGTGTGCAATTATATGGAAATATACACAGAAGTCAATGGATTTTATTGTTCACCGTGTTTGTGTATGATTTAGAGAGGATTAGTCAGTCTTAATAGTATCGAATTGCACAAAAAGACGACAAATATCTATAATTTTTTTTTTTTTTTTTTGAGCGTCAGACGTCAAATCGATGCGTATCTGACAACATTTCAGATTTATTTCAAAGATGATCATATTTTATGTTAGATAATTTTGTGCAATTCTCATTTTGTGAAATTATGTAATAAAAATTGTAAGAAGAAAAAAACCCCTGTGTAATAAGCCCATATTAACAGGTTGAGCCTTACCTTGGCGTCTGTCGCCCTGAACGCGGGGTCGTCCTCGTCCACCTCGAAGTAGATCTCGGTGGCGGTGATGGACACGGTGCCTTTGGCCACGAGGACGGGGGCCACGAGCTGTGCTGAGCTGCTCAGCACCACGGGGCCTGCGGATAGGGACCAGGAACATGGCTTTAGGGCCAGCTTAATGAGGTGAATTACGAGTAAAACCTTTGTGCGTAAATGTGCGCAGCTTGGAACCATATCTTGAGATTTTCTGTAAATACAGTGGATTTTGTTAAACTCGTTGGGGGTAAAAGAGACGAAAATTATGTTTTGAAAAATTTTATGTGCTTTTTTTAATAACTGCTCCCTTTTAACACCGGGGCTCGCGTAAGGCCTTAACAGAAAAGAAAACGCAATTTTACCTTAAGCGTAAAATACAAACGTTTTACTAGACACCTAGACCTACGTAATAATACATTTCCATTCAATCAGATCAATCTATGCATTTACGCTTATAATTTGTTTTGTAAAATGGGATATTACCATTAAAATAGAAACACTGCAGGTTTGTTTGCATGTCAAACCACACGCGTTTATTGTTACTGCTCCGTGGACATGGTCAGCTGACATATCTCTATTCCAGCCTCCTCCATCCTCCATGTTCTCCCTCCACTCCCTCTGCAGCCTCATTTGTCTCCTCTCAAGGAAAAAAAACCTCTCCAAATCGGGATATTTATCGATCGTCGAATCTCCAAAGAGCCACTTTAATGTCTCATCAATCTTAATCTGGGGGCTGCTCTGCCGCTTACAGCCGATAGTGTAACAGGAGCCCCGCGGATCGGGATCAGGCACGAGTCCCAACGCGCCCCTCCATCGCTCTCTCCCTCTCTCTCGGACGCAGCCCCCGGTCTCCATTGACGGTGCTCTGTATCTGGGACGCCATCAACACAGGGTTACAAGCCTCACAGAGAGACACAGATGCTGTTTTCGATAACCTTTTACGCATTTAAACCAAAAGTATCATGCTTTGTATGAACAGCAGTCAAATCAAAAAAGGGATTAAAGCTGGAGTAGGCATCTTTTGTTGCTCAAATGTATAATATATAATCTTATCGCACTGACTATGCTCTGTAGGATGAAAAAACTGGCCGAATCACTTTATTGATCCTTTATTTTTTATTTTATAGGCTACAGCATGCATCGCAGAAAAAGCATCGAAGCATAATAATTTTGCATGAGGTGGCATATGTTAATACTGATGTAGTTTTTTTATATGTAAATGTTATGACCCGGATTATTAGGAAATTAATGCTGCGTTAAAGGTGCAGTATGGTTCCATTCACAAACCCACTGCATCTGTTTATCAATCTGACACAGAGCCGTTTTCTGTTTTAATATCTTACTGTGGCCCATGTCTCTTTTGCAGTATTTTTAGAAACAGCCAAACGTCAGTCTATTTTATCTGAAACTAAATTACACTGATCCATAACACAACATGCAAAATGTTACCATCTGTGATATTTTTGCATAAATTTGTAATAAATTATCATTCTTACTACTTCTGCATAATAGTATAATAGCAATATAACATAAAACATACATATGCAACAAAGTATGCATGGATTATATTTTTGTCACAATATGTTTGGTACATGTTTTAGATTTTTCATAAATTCTACACATTTAAAGTTGCAGTATAAACATTCTGCTGCTTCAATATCTTGCTGTTTACCATGTTTCTGTTGCGATATATTTTCAAGAGTCATAAGTCATATAAATAGTGCCCCATTATAATCTTTCTTTGGATCCAGCAGAGTGGCTTTTTGCATTCTCGCTGACTATTAAATTAAATTATATTGCTCCAGAATGCACAATAAATGTAGCTAAGCATTATATTTCAGTAGCATTATGTCCGTGAGTTATTTTGATCCATAATGAATAGGATTATTGATAGATTTTTAGCTAATTCAGCCTCATGCGGCTATGAGTGAATCTGAGAACTGTCAGTCATGAACTCACTGTAGATATAAAGATGGCTGACATAATCCCACTTCCTGCTTGGACCATGTGCAATATAATGAGGTCTACTGAAACCACTATATTTATAATTCCATGTGAAATGTTTTACAATATGCAGACGTCTATTATATTAATACAAAGTAAATTATGGTGAAAAATATTCACTGCAACTTTTAAAAGTGGCCTACCCCAACATTAATATATTTTTATTTCCATGTGACTTAAACACATGTACAGCACTGATTATAAAAACTCAGTACTGTTGTTATTACTATTATAAATGTAGTATCAGTATTATTATTGGAGGTCTAGGGTTGGGGGAGGGGTGTTGTAGGATTAGGTTGTAATCCCCTCAGGGATCTGCTGTCATTAGGTCTGTATGGCTTTACACTGTTTACATGGGAATAATCAAATTAATGATAACTTACCCAGTGTGCATATTGGCTTAGGATATGGCTAATTTGAATAAAAATGTAAATATTTGATCAAAGATTGACTGGTTTAATGAGGAGATGAGAGAACTGCAGAGATTTGACTGGTCTGGTGCTTTTACTGGTTCGAGACTAGACACATTAGCCCAATATTAGTGAGTTACTTTTTTTTTTCTTTACAATTGGCATAGATAACAAAATTACAAAAAACATAATACACCGAGTAGAAAACAAAACATGCTTATTGCAGGTTGTAAACTGTTATAATGCAAGGTTTAAGTTGGTTGGAAATTTATGTAACAAACTAGAATTTTAAATGTGTTAAAAGTAGGAAGTTTTGAGTTTGATTTATAGCTTTACAGTGTTTTTTGGCATCTTTGGGTTTGTTTTAAAACCATGTCACTTGGTAGGTTCACACCTCAGTTTCTTAACATGTTAGTTGACAATACAATGTCATTAAACCCTCCTATTTTATTTCCAGGCACTGAAACATACATAAGATATATGAAAAAACTATGTCGTGATGAAAAGATAGAGTTTGGAGTTATTAGCCTTTATTTGAAAGAGAAAAAGATGGCAGATAGACAGGAAACAGGGATCAGAGAGTAGCATGGACTCAAGCCGTGAGTTGAACCCAAGTCGCTCCAGTTCAAATATGGAGTATGGGCTCTATCAGATGAGCCACTGAGGCATCCAGTACTGATTTTTAAGGAAACGTTTACATGTATCCAAGGCAGTCATTTTAACATTTTTATTAAATTTTTTTTGTAAGACATCCTATAATGTATATTGTTGTTAGTAGACCAATTATTAACACTATGATTAACTTATTATTATTACAAGGTTGGCAGCCTATAGGTTATTGTTTTATTAGCTTCTGCAGCAGAAACAACCACTGTAGGAGTAGGCTACAAATGAGATCACATCAGAACTGCACTCTACATTCCACTAGCCTGAACGCTAACTGCCACAACCACTGCTTCGGGCCGTCTAGTAGTTTTAGAGTTCTGTGAGTTCTAGTGTTCTGATTGTACGATTTGCAAATAATATTTTCATGAAGCTATTCAAACAATGATAGATCTATAAACAGAGGCCATGTGTGTACTTGCATTGTTTTCCAACTTAATAAACTAAAAAAATGTTACTGCTATTTCATGGGCACTTTTGAGACCAAAGGGATAGAATGGGTTGAACAAAAGGTTCAAGGAAAAATGAATGAAAAGGTGAACACACTTCTCTCCCAATGGATTTCTACATTATGTAACCACAAAATTGAAAAATGGTTGCATGACTCAAGTTACTGTGAAAATACTACTATTGAGTGAAATTGTAAATGTAAGCTTACAAACAGTACAATGGAATAACAAAAGGTATGCATGTTTTTATACTAACAATTTGCTGTTAATTATTGGTTATTCAGAATTGGACAAGTAAAAAGTGTGATCAAGACACTGGGCATAAATGGAAATGAAGTTACACTGAAAGTCATGATCTTTTCCTGACTTTACATTATAAAATGCAGTGTTGCTGTATCTGTCAGCACTCATGAGACGGCTGTTGTGACCAAAATGAACATAGAATGTGCTCAGCTAACCGCACTTGGGGGAGCGCTAACACAGCTCCGTTCCACGCCTGCATATCTGCACACTGAGAAATGGCTCTTGAGGTTCACGCTACATGCTAATCTGGCGTTTCTTTGTCACCCAGTGCGTGCAAACTCAATCGGAACAGAATGTTTCCAGTGTTGGTGCGAGGAAAAACAAATGCTAGTTTTGGGAGCGTTAGCAGCAGGGGGCACTGACCCAGGGACGGGCAGGAAGAGCTCCGCTGTTGACAAGCATCGAAGTCCCAGATCTTTCATTACGGCCGCTCACGCCTGAGATTACGCCCCATACACACACACTGCACCCTGCGGAAATAATTACCCAGACTGCACCATGTCGAGGACTTCCCCGATCGGCTCAGACATCATTCATTTTGCAAAAATATAGGTCTCAGTGTTAAACGCTTGTATTTTGAAAAAGCCGAATTGTGTTGTTGCTGTATTTCTGGAGCAGTGAGCGGGATAAAGTCGGTGAAAGGCGGCCCGAGACGAAGAGGAGGGGCTGGTCGGTTCTTGAAGAGTCATGTGGGGTTTCTCACAGGGGATTTTTCAGCTCAGCAGTGGCCTGGTTTAGCCCCTGCCCCAGAAGCCACACACGCATGGCTAACAGACTGTAGGATCAAGGCTATTCTAACGTCTTCCAGTGTCAATATGTCAGATTCAAACGAACATTTCATTTCAGCTAATAAACAATTCAAATAAATAACGGTGAACTACTATCTCTGCTGTGTGGACGTATAAAAACAGATACAATCTAAAATAACTTTCTTTTCATGTGGCTTAATGGGCATTGAGTTAAATGTAGTTAACAACGCTAATCTAAATAACATGTCTAGCTTGGATAAATAGACCAACTTTGAAGCAACATTACATACACATTTGGATGAAACAGGATAGTAGTAGTACTCTCTATGAAGTGGTGGGAGTAACTGCACTATGTAAGTCAAGGGGAACCACTTGAAAACACAACAGCCTATCCTGACACGTTTCTTTCTTCTCTTTTTTTTTTCCTTTTTTCTTTGTGGCGAGTATCTGCCCCCAAAAAATCATATTACTGCACCCCTACACTTGCTTTTTATCTTTATGCTTTGTAGGTATAACTATTTACACTAAAATATTGATGTAGCATGAAACATTTTGGAATAAAAAGGGTAAATAGCCCCTTTCTCAGAGTCAGGATTGGCTGTTGAGGAACTGTATTATGTAAGATGAGGTGAGCAAAGACACACAGCCTGTGAGCTACCTGGAAACATGACGTTTTACTGTGATAAATATCTCTTAATGTCAGTTATTAGACTATAACGCTACAAACCATGTAAGAAATGCTCTCTCCAGGGTAAATTTAGCCTCTCTTTTTGAATGCAAATAACATTTTTGTGGTAAGTATCTGCTCTGAAAACTTATATCACTGTACTGTGTCAGTCCACATGCTGTGCGAGCAGTCGCTATGGCCTAATAGTGTGTGTAGTTGCAGCAGTGGCCTTTAGTTGGTGCACAGAAAGGTATGTTTTAAACCACTATAGAACCCAATGGAAGTGCTTTCACCCTCCTCCAGCTGGACACAGACATTATCCTTCATGAACGTCTATGACAACTATGTTAATCTCATAAATAAATCCATTCTGTTTTGGAATTTCTTGAGAAAACACATTATCAGACCTATTTGTTCATAGACAACAGTATGTCCCTTCTAAAATACCGTGAGCAATCTACAATTCCCACCAGCAGATGCCTCCAAAAACTATACACTTGAACTTTAAAGAAACCAGCCTAACTACTTGATGTTTTATGAATGGTTCATATCAGTGTGAACTGGTCAAACAACATGGAATCAGATGTAGTTTCAATCAGTGTGACTTCTCTATGTGGAAACATTAGACATGAGGTTCACAAAATTTTGGGGTGTTTTTTTTTTTTTTCTGTTACAGCATGTGAACAGCTATGGTAGCCTTGCAGTGACATCCTGGTGTTTTTCAACAAACCCTGTGGGAATAGGTCTGATGGTAATTTCACTTCAAACTAATTTGGCCCAAAGTCAATTCAGTTCATAAATATCTTAAACCTTCTACGGTGTTAAAATTAGACTTTATTATAAACAATGTATCTTTAAAATATACATTCTCAGAATTGAAATAAGCTCACACCGCAAATGAGATTAAGTCATGTAAAAACACAAATAAACCAATGAATGAAAACATGATTGTGGTCTCTTTTTGTTGTAGTGTGAATGTAGCCTCATACAAGTTTGTAAATGTTTGCCCCAGCTCTTAAGTAATAAACACTGACTGTTCCTTGTACAGACTGTTTATTATTGTTATCCACCAGAGATCCGGTCTCAGCAGCAGTAACAGTCTCACAGAACAGGGTTAGACCTTCTTGATTGGACAAAATAAATGATCTCTGACTCTCTGACCACAAGTGCACGTCAGGATTATGTCACAATATTTGGGATAATGATTTGGTTATGACAGGGTTTGAGTGGAAGTGGTAAAAACTCTAGTGTGTGGGACGGCTGGATAGAGGACAAGGTTTAGTCTAATCATAGAGAAACCTCTGAAGAATAAGGTCTGATCCAAAAACTAAACTTAAATATGGTGTTGTTTCCTCTTTTGGAGTTAAAGCTTGAACAGTTTGCCTTCTGTGTTATGCCATATAACACACACAATGGCCCTGGTTTCTAGTTGTTTTAGATTTTTATTTGTAAATTTTCTTTTTAAATGCATTTTCGACCGGTAAGCATACCAATAGTATTTGCCATTGCCTACTTTTCACACATATAAATATGAGTTAAATATGGAATTTCCCATAGGGGATTAATAAAGTGTTTTGTTTTGGGGTTTTTTGATTGATTGATTTGAAGCATTATGAAGTCCAGATAATAATCAATAATGTGTATCATTAATGTGCTTGATTGTGAATAACGTAATTGGAAGGTCCAAAGGAGATATTTAGGTATTATGATACTGTATTAGGTAACGTGAACTAAGCTGGTAAACATGTCTGAAAGATTTTCAGTGTTAAATGGCCACAATAAATACCTGTTAAACCCTAAACAGTATAAGAATATTTTAAAATACACTGAATTCAACTGCTACCACAACTATCAGAATGCATATCTATCTGCATTTGAATGTGCAGTAAAAAAAAAAAACACTACAGTGATCAAAGCAAAAATAATGGTTACATAAAATAGAACGCTTTAGATTAAGGATTGTGCTGCAAAAATGTATTTACTTCAAAACTTCCAATATTCCCTATTGATTATGTCCCCATAATTTAAACAGCAAAAACCTGTAAACTTTCACTTTGATTTTTTCACAGTCTTTATAAATAATAATTGTATTTTATAGTATTGTCAAACCTATCAAAGTGTCCTGTAGACCTTGTAATAAAACATTTGTATATCTTTTCTTACATCCACATTCTGCACTGCTTCAGAGTACAATGAACACCAAAGCTGTAAGACATTATAATAAAACTGATGATGCTAATGTTTGGTCTGATGTAATGTTGGTTTAGAGACTAATCCGGTGTTAGGGGTTTATAAACATACCGGCCACGTTGTCCATCTCCTTCTCCTGCAGCAGGCTGGAGTTGTCATCGTCTCCCTCCAGAGTCAGCTCCATCTCGGTGCTCGGGCTGGACACGGTCTGGCTGCGGACGATCTTGTTCAACTTGACCACCTCATCCTTCTCTGGACCTAGCAACCACACGAAGAGACAAATCACCATGACAACATGCACTAACAGCTCTATTCAACTTGTTACCTACTTAGCACTGTACTTAACAGTTACCTTTTAGGTTTGTTTTGATTGGTTCCATTAAAAGCACTCATCTTAATTCAAACTATACAGTACAACTTGGTTACTACAGAAAAGGGCAGGATTAGCCATGTTCAGAGCAGAGCACAATAATGTTCACGTATCGTCCATGTCACTCTCAGGACAACTCACTTTAATTCTAAAAGAGTCTAATTAAACATCCTTCTATTTCACTCCATGGCAATAATCAATATCTTGCCAAGAATTTATGTGCATTTTTCAAGTGGGAAAACTTTTCCACCCTTTTTTCCAATGGCTGCTCAATAGCTATTCAATAGAAAGCACTTCTTTTACCACAAAGTAATGTTAAATTAAGAAATTAGCAGAGTACAAATGAATCCACTTCATCTTCCACTAGAGGAATATAACATTTAACCTAAACACTTATTGGCATAATAATCTGAATATAATATTAAATAATTGTATTTTATTTTTTTTTATGAAAAGATGCAGACCTACAAATGTTACCTTATCCTGATTCTGAATAAAATAAACTGACTCAAGTATTACCAATATTCCCTAAATATTCAGACAGTGCACTGGTCTCTGTCTTAGTCCTTTTAAATCACAGTGCAGCCTTTGACACATAGACCACAGTCTCCTGTTACAGAGGTTAGAGTCTGACATTGGGTTTAAATCTTATCTAACACACAGACATCAGTGTGCACAGTAGTTAGCTATGGAGTACCACAGGGCTCAGTACTAGGTCCCATACTCTTTACAATACACATGCTCCCCTAGGCAATATAATCAGAAAGCATGGCATTCATTTCCACTGTTACATGGAGGTCACTCAGTTGTATCTATCAATTAAACCCAATAACAATAATCCAATAAAACTTGACCCCTGTCTGAAAGCCATAAGGACTTGGATGATGGTAAATTATCTTCTCCTAAACCCCCAAAACTGACACCATATTGTATCATTATATGTGGCTTTATTTAAGAGACTAAACAAAGTAAGCTTATTTTTTAACAACAGATCACTGCTCCATGCCTTTGGATTTACATGGATTCTGTTACTGTGAATGTGTGTGACTACTGATTTTCTTTTATGACAAAATTGAACATGAAACTTTTTCATTCATGAGAGGTTGTAACCTACTTCATAATTTGGGAAATAGCTCAGTATATTTGATTTTACAAACCTTAAAAATAAAGGTGATAGGTTTCCATTTTGGGAGAGCACGGGTCAAATCAGTGGTGATTGCTTTAATCAGTTAAAATGTCCTTTCAGCAAGGTATTACTTGAATAAAGTACTTTTTTCCCCCCCTGAAAGATACTGCATTAGAGCAGTAGGGCTTCAGGTATAATCAGCACAGAAAATAACTCACTAATCATTCCCCATATTACCTATCTGTGCATAAAAAATATGAATATTTTACCAGCATTGTTAGCTAAGTATTTCAGAGTCATTTCCAGTTCTTTCAGGCTTAATGCAAACGTGCAAGGTCAAAATTAATGGAATGGTAATATGTGCATAAATGCCCCCAATTATTAAATAATCATATACAGAAACCACAAATAAACATTGCATATGCCTTTAGTCGCCACAACATCTGAAGAAAGTCACAAGAATGAAACACAACAACTGCCTGAATATATTTCCCGTGGCTGAACATCAGAGGAGTGTCAGCTTTTATTTTTAGACAAGGTCAAAGATGCAACAATGCGTATCATAAAAGACCGTTTACAGCGCGGGAGGATGCATTTGCAGCTCGTAGACGATTAGAGATTTGATTTGGAGATTTGACAAGAGTGAGACTGAACAGACGGAACAATTAGGAAGCCGTCTGCAGCAGGACTACAGCAGAGAAAAAGAGAAGAATAAAAGATCCTATAATTATGATCCTATGAGTGCCTATGTAATGTTCCTAATGTGAGAAATTAAATTAGACTGTTTTAGAAACAATTGGTAAATATGTGTTTTCTGTTTTACCATTACATAAAAATAACAAAACAAAAATTCAGCTTGTGGACATAGACACATTGGGGCTATATTATTAACATGGTTCTATAAAGACTGGTTTGGACCCCCAGATAGACTAACACCAGTCAGACTTGATAAGCTGCAATAACACAATGCTTCTGGAGGAAATACAAGTCAAGGTCTGATTCAATTGAGCCACAATGAGAAACTACAGCAAAGAAACGCCCACCTCCATAAACATCTTCTTAATAAATGAAGTCACGCCAAGAATAATACAGATTTACTCCACCTTTCGCCTCAGTTTGACAGAGTATTAGGGCAGTTAAATAAATGAATGAAGGAGCAAATGTTACAAAGTGGACTGAGCCTCATCTAAGACCAACCTACACAGACAGATTTACAGCAAATATACAAATTATGTATAGGAAAAGCTAAAACTAAACAAAACTAAAAAAAAATTAAAAATACAGATAAGAAAGGACTATTTAAATATTTTAAGAAGCATGTCCATTTTGTGGAGGACATTATTAATTCTGGTAATGTTTTTAGTTATTTAATTACTAACATCAGAGGGATAGGTGTAAAATTTTCCACTTAATCTGTGATAAATCCAAAGATTAGGTAAAGCCTGACCTTAAACCTGCTCCAGACCAGAACCAAACTACACTTTTCATTAGTTTCCTGGTGGTTTAGTCTGACTCACGATGGATCTGATGATGGAACAGAAATCATGACCAAATGAGTCAGACTTATCAAAATAAGACTAGCATTTTACTGCTTTATGCTCTCTGGTTCAAGTTAAAAAGACAGTAGTGTATTGTGTAATCTAGAAAGGTCGACAAAACATATATTAAACCAGAACAAACAGTCTAAATGAAATAGGACCAACAAAATTTCCTCAAAGACCGTCTTCATCATGCATCTGCCATACAGCTGCTCTAAACATCCAGGAATTTGTCTTCTCTAAACGGTGCATGTACAGCAGTAAGAGCGTCGAGTAAGAGTTTGGTTGACACTGGTCTGACGTGTTTCCTTTCAGCACCGTTCTTAATTCCCCGCTCTCTCCCCTGAGCAACATGTACCTCGTCTTGAAGAGGTCACATTCGACTGTTGTCAACGCTGCTACTGAGAAAAAAAGAAGACTGCTTCCTCCTCGTCTGTCTCATATCTGCAGAGCTTTCATCAAGACACGGGAAGAGGTTACACAAATGAATTCTGGGTAATGTTAAAGCAGAAGCCATCAGCAGTCACATGTCAAAGTTCAACAGGAGAAATGTAAAACTGTAAAACTGTTATTATGGTTGTAAATTAGGGAATACTTTGCACTGGGTAAGTGATTGGTGCAACAGAATAAAATAAAAAGACAAGAGTACATTTTAAGGGGATGAGACCAAATCTGGACTGAGATCTTTCTAAGACCTCTCGGTGACCTGTTTACTGATTTGAATAACTACTCTTCCCTGGGGATAATATCAAAATATGAATGGAGCTGGAAAAACATACTATTATGCATTCCCAGAAAACATAAAATATATTAATGCACAATGCCTGACTGATATTACAATATTCATATGCACAATGGGCAGATCTAAAAGACATCTAGAACTGCAATCCAATTACATTCACCATTGTATCACTATTAAATCTCTAAGAATTGTTATTCTATTCACAATTTTGAAGATATTAAGAAGTGAGCTAGTTTTACAAATAGAAATGAACTTCAGAAAATGGAACATTTTGTTGAAGTTTGTCTGTAGTGCCATGTTTTTTTTTTTAAAGCTACATGTATTAGACTTAGTAAGTGAGCATTCAGTGATGGACAGAACACAAAAGTTTCCAAGAATTTTCTGGTGTTTAGGTTTGCAATACAGCAGCATACACATTAAAACATTATTAAAGAGTTGGACCATTATGGGCAGCATTAAAGCACTTAGTTTTGATCCAATCACACACATCACGGCAAAAAAGTGGTCATGATTAAAAACCCAGAATGTCCAAGACAAAAACCCAGAAAAAATGTGATTTCACAGAATGAATACTCCAACACTATCAATAAACCAGGCTGATATCTCCACACAAATGACTGGGAGAGTATCAGCTCTACCCTTACTGCAGCTGGGCTCTACTGAACAGACTAATATGGTTATAAATAATGGGATTTGTAAGAGCTGTGACACACAGGAGAAAACATGCTGACACGTAGGGCTTTTGTCTCGTGAGTGATAGCCCATTGACTCAGGCTTCCTGGTATTAAATGTGCGACGGTGAAAATGGCCGTCATTTGTCACGATTAAAGAGACTGCGGTGTGGTAGTGTTCAAGCAAAGTCAACACAACGCCTTCATGTGTTCACCATGAAATACTGACTGACTAAAAACTCTCTGGGATATAAATTACATAAAATAGTGGTACGAACGGCGTAGCATGTGACAGTGTAGTTCTATTACTAGTTTGTCTTGTTTTAAGGTATGTGAAAATTCTGCATTTCCATTTACCATTTTACAAGTATATTTCAAAGGAGCAAACAAAGTTTAATTGACCAACCAACTCATCTTCAGTTTAGTTTTCCAATTAAACTTAAATTCATCAAAAATCAAGTTGCACCAAAATTCTAAACCACATTTTAATCTGCAATGTGGGTTATCTCTGGAGGTTTAACTTTGTCAAAAAAGACAAACTTTTGGCCATTAATTCAACCATGTAGTTTATTATTATACCAATTTTATTCTTCTGCTGGGTGTCTCTTTTTGACAAGGAAGACTTTAACTTGTGTTATTGAGGAGATAAGAAAATACAGTCGCAGCTCAACTGCAGTTGACAGTGACTGTGAGGGATCTGCCCCCTAACAGTATTATTAACTATGCTACAGGCTACTCCTGGTTTTAGTAGGGCAATATGTCTGATTCTAGCTGATCCTAGCATGTTCTCACTGCTGCCACCAGGAAAGGTGGGCTTCATTCTGCCCAGATGCAGAACCAATAGGTTAAAAAAGGTCCTTATTCCAACTGTAATCATCTTTTTAATGCTACTTTTCAACTCTTTTTTCTTCTGCTTTTAGGTTATATGCTTGTATGTTCACTGCTGGCTATAAAGCAAATTACCCCCTGGGGGTAATAAAGATACCATGAACCAATATAAATCTAAATTATCTTTGTAAAGCTCATGTACTCACAGTTAGTACATCGAGCAATAAGCTAACGAGTTACAAACTGCAAGCTCCACAGTAAACAATGCAAGATAGCTGTTAGTTTTGTTTATAGTTATTATAGTGTTGCCATATAACAAGTGGAATAGCAGCAGAATTTTATGGTTCCACAATGCTCACAAAACATGTGTTTCACTCATTTTTATTGTATGCAATGTGAATATTACATACCCCAACCAATTTAACTGAGTTTAATTTAGCTTAACTCCATTTTACTAAACCAAGTTAAATTTGAATGGTGCACCACAAACCAGCTTCACTTTTAAACTGAGTTTTACTAAACTCTTTCTTGTCCAAGGAGGGAGATATTCACCAAAGAATGCCTCAATCCATAATTCTTTATGATAAGTGGATCTTTTCTCAGTTATCATCCTTACATCACAGACCAAACAACCAGTAAACAAATTAGTGAGCAGCATAGTTAGGGTCTTTGTTTTGCAGTGGCCATCTTTGTCTGCCTCAAGCACTGGCTCTTCACTGTACATGTACAGATATGAACATAAACTGCTGTAAATGTCCTGTAAGAATAATGCTGCTGTATCGAATCAACTCCAACTCCATCCAAGCCCACTGTAACTGACCTGTCAGCAGCTCTGAAACAGCCACAGCAGTTTCATTTCAGCTCTGAGGCCTTTACAAACTGTTACAGAAGAATCCCAAATCACCAGGTCTCGGGGGTCCCTTTTGTTCAGTCATTAAGTCCAAACGGCCCGGGACAGAGTGCACTAATGACCCTCAGTAAAGTGCACTGCAGAGATTTCCTGAGCACTGACCAACATCAGGGACACACAGAGGCTCACACTGCACATGGTTCAAACGTGGTTGTTTTTGAGGACAAATTCACTTCACAAATAAAAAGACATCAAAAAATAAGATATTAGGACCTATGCACATATTGTGTAAATTTATATGTAAATCGTAACATCGATCATTCACACATTTAAATCAGGATTTTAAATCAGGATTGACAGTCTTTTACTCTCAAAGCAATGTCCACAAGCACTCTTCCCAACTGTTTTTTGGATATATTCTTTCATATTCTTCAACTTAAAGCTCACTTGGACATGGAAGGTGTCCCTGTTGCGTGAGGTAGAAACACCCTGGGCAATCACAGGGTTAACACTTAAGCCCCTTTCACACATCCACCATCTTCCAAACTACATCTTGACTCTTTCTGCAGTGGTCACAGACTCAGTTTCTCACCCAGAGGATATTTTACAGTACAACCTCCCGAGACGTCTCGAGAGTTTCTCCCCAGTAGGCGGGCCAAGGATGCTGCAAGCCGATGACATGTATGCCATGCAGCTGGTGTTATAAGCGGAGTGCAAAAAGAGCAGAAGCCTCATAATTTCCTGAAATTACCGTAATGCTGTGGGGTTAAGTTGAGTAAAAGCTCCAATAAATCGAGAAATTTTAACACAGTGTCGACTCTTTTGCCCCCTACTTTGTGTTGTAAACCATCACACTAATTAAGCTCCATAACCGACTCCTACATGCTCTGTCAAACTACCCGGAATATTTCCTGAACTATATTATTAGAAATCTGACAGACATTGTTCAGACTTTTGGTGCATATGTGAAAACACTGGTCAGGAAAAAGTGGATGCAACTCTCCTGACGTCCTCCAGAAGAGAGGTGTAAAAAGGTATTTAAAAAACACAGAAAGGCTTTTATAGGCCACTTCAGGCATGAGACTTCTTGCTGTGAGTCAGGAGTGCTAACCTATAGAGTCATTTTGCTGTGTACCAGGTCAATATGTTAGTATTTCCAAGAAATTAGTTCAGTTCAGGCTGCAATTCCACATTTTTAGAGTATGTAAACACACTACAGAAGCCCTACAGAGACATGCTGTTGTACATGAAGAAACCCAGTGTAAAAATGTCTGACGGAGATTTAATTATATATACATACATTTAAAAAAAAAAGAAAAAAAAGTGCTCTTCTCCTCCAGCAAGAAGGAATGGAAATAGAATAGCCTCACTCTATTAAGTAGAGCTTTACCGGTCTATTTCCAGACAGTTGCAGTGTTGTATCTTCAATATTTTTAACTGATTGTTGTGATATTGATATATTTTACAACCATAGTAAGGTATGACTCCTGCTGACTTTACAGTTTTATAAAAAGGAGCAGGCTGGTGTTCACACTCTACGAGTTTAGCGCAAATTATTTCCTGTGAACTTTTCCAAGAAATGACACTTTCATTGTCTACGCTGAAATCTATAAGTAAAAACATATACGAGCAGCAGTATTTTATGTCAAATAAACTTTATATATCTGTGTAAGAGAGGGCTCTGTGCAGCGCTTGGTGATATTACCATTCAATATGGAAAAGATAAGAGTTGAAAGGCCTATAAAAGACAGTTATTCGGCCGCAGACGGTTCATGTTTCATATTCGGCTCTGCTGGCAAGACTATTCCCTTTACAACCTCAGCAGAGCCAACATGTGGGTTTCTCCTGGGTCTTATATGGCCTGACTTAACGAAAACAACATTGTGCCTTTCTGAGATTTTACAAAACGAAACAGTGAAAGACAATAATATGCACTATGACTCCAATGTGTGTGTACAGGGGCAACTTTAAATCGTACAGGCCTGTTGCCTTTTATAATATATTCAGATTTATTTGACACCTTCTGAAGATTTGACGTGTGTCGTTTTAGTTTAACCTACAACACTGAGCATTTGTCCTTAAATAAACCACACTTTTATTTTGAATTTTTAACAAGTGATTCTATGTCCCATCTCTTTTTTTTTATTAGAGAGTAACAAATTTCAAAGGATGTCTGTGTGAATACAGTACTTTTTCATTTTTTACTTTTTGTACTCCCCAGCCTACCAGTCTCAAATGATCCATCCAGTCTCTTTACATATTTGAGATGTTGTTCATTGTGTTTTTTTGTGTGTTTGTCACTGACACAGTACCTTCAGCTGGACAGAAACCTCAAATATAACTTTCCTGTCCCTGGATGAGGACTTGTGCCAAGAGATTAAGTGAGTGTCAAATAAAATACTCTAAAGTGACTATACCATTTCAGAAGAAAACATGTTTTTTCTTCCAAACTTTCTGCTTGGATAGTCTCCATTTGTAAACAAGAGTCTGGGATCTTGCTAAAAGTTACTTAGATTCCCATTAAACAACCACAGTATATCCTTTCTTAGTGGTTAGCTTGTTGGCTATTTAAATAAACATCTTACCTAAAGTTCTCTTTGCAACAAAAATTTGACCTATTCTCTTTTACTTCACTGTGACAGACTTTAGACGCTGTTTTCATTCGTTTAGTGACGTGTTCTAATCTTAAACAGTAGCAAAATCTGGCGTGTGACTGTTTTAATGAGTTTTAATAACCTGTAGATGCCTCAAAAACGGCAATCAATATTTACAAAGCCCCATTGTAAAGTGATACCAAACCCAATCATTAATTTCAAATAACTGAATGCTTTGTTCTAGTAAACAGGACTCTTTTTGCACCTCTAAATGCTTGTCAATTGAAATGACTGACAATATTTCAATGCTCTTTCAAATTCTCAAACCTTCCAGGTCTGAAACACACCAGAGATTTTGCAGAAACTGCCCTGTTCTTTGTCTCATTCTTCCGGATTGTCTCTCCTAGCCTTTTAGCTTTTTCCTTCACTATCTCAAATCGACTGCTTCGTGCAATCATTTTGACATCCATCTAACGTGAGCTCTACAAATGTTTGAAATCTATCTGCTATGTTTCCCAGACCGTGCGTTTGAAACCCTGCCTCCTACGCACCTCTCCACAGGCTGCACATTCCACACGCACAGAAACAGCCCAGTCCAGGGGATTGCGTTACCTCTAGACCCATGCCCTCTTTCTATTATCCTTCCATTTACCCAGAACTGAGAGACGAAATGAGGGGAAGAAAATGATGTTTCGTAGTTGGCGTGATAATAGCCATCTGTTGCAAAGTATGTGTTTTAAGACCATGGAAGTAAACAGTGGAACTTTGATGTAGAGAGTTTATACAGAGCAGACACTTCCTCTCAGGACGGTATTAATCTGATATTTGGAGGATCTGCAGTGCGTGTCTACGATGGTGCCAGAGGTTACAAAAATGTTCTGGCATTAAGAGCCACAGCTAATGATCTTGAACGTTTTTTAACACACAGATCTGGTTCGAGTGAATTTCTGAACTGTTAGCTCAATGTTTGCAAAGTTTTAATGACAAAAGTTGGGCTCTTTTTAATAAGACTGGGTTTAAATCCATTGGGAATCACTTGATTAGGTGCCAGTTCAAACTCCCCAATCTAGTAATCAGCTGTCCCTAATGGATGCCCAATGACACTGTGAAAAATGAACTCAGCATATTACATTAAATGTCATATATTTAATTCGCTTCAGTTCAATTTTACTTTGTTAATCCCCAAGGGGAAATATGACTCTTGAAATAAATCAAAAATCAAATTCATTGACTCAGACTTCATCTTCCATAGACTGATTGATTGTTGGGTCTCAGCTCACTAATCTCAGACGTCCACTGGCTGCTCTCGGTTGTTCAGAAGCCTAATGCAATGGATGTTCTATGCACCACAACAAAATGTGAGCAGTCTCTTGGGAGATAGTATGGTCCTAGTCCCACTGCACATAGCTCCACATCCAGACATCATACCCACTTGCGCTCAATAGCACCATCAGTTGCTAAAATACAATATTTACTCGTCTCAGTTGGGGCATCTCAGTCTGTTCTCTAATTAATGTGAATCCATTTACGTAAATAAGATGAGTATGTAACGTTGTTGTTTAACCAGGACTCAGTGAAAAAGGCTGCAATCATGACAGGATTTGTTGTTTTTCAGAAGAGCCTCTAGTTCAATCTTATTTGCCAAGAAATGTACATTGAAATCCTTGGCCAAAACATCTTTTAGCTCTACTTCCAGTTCCTCCTTTTCTTCCCAGTTCTGCAGTATCTCCACCTGATGTCCTCTGGAACCAGATGACCGCCTTCCTCATAGATCTACTCATTTATTTAATTCAGCATCTTCTTAGCAATAGCTGAACAGATCTGTGTGAATGCAAATTCTTTTCGAAACAAATTGGGCTGATTTTTGCATTTTTATCATCCCAATAACGTCTATGTGACTCCTTCAATTAATGCAGGACAAAAGTGGCCTGTGACTCCATGTTATAATATGCCTTGGGACTTAACATGTTAGCAGTAGGGCCGAGGAACATGGAGGAAATGGTGGAATTTAACGTTTCTTCATGAACACAGCCCTTACCAAAATAAGTGAGCACTGTTGTTGAAAACGCTGATAGGTGATGCTAAAGGGGTTTTATTTGTTTACTTTGTTTGAATATTTTACCAGACAGTTAAACTGACTATAGACTCATCATATAAAGGTTTATTCCATCTAATTTATTTCCAGTACCTTCTTAACATATTCAAAATAATGTTTGGAGCCCAAGCAATAGTGAAAGCCCTGTTGTATCTGTGTTGATTATTATTCAAATCAGATCAAAATAAGTCTACGTTTTGCACACAGATATGAACATCTAAATGAGTGCAAAAAAAACCTTCAAGATTTGATCTAGATGTAGCAACTTTGGCAGTGGGTTGTATCAAGGATGCAATTTGCCAATGTTGTTTTTTGGGTTTTTTTTTTAAGTTTTAGTTGTGGGACCGATAAAGTACTGCGTTTGCTGAATGGTCACTTTTAAACGTCCGCCTGATCCCAGTTTGATGCTGTGTTTAACGTGACACGATGAGGGCAGCTGCAGTAAAGACCTATAAAGGCCAGCGCCCGGGGCAATCAGCTCGAAGAGAGGCGTCTCACCTGAAATGAGACAGCGAGGACACCCGGAGGTAAAACAGCCCGTTAAACACTTGGATCAATATTAACCTGACTTCCATTTCATGCTTGCCCAATTCCAATCACCTCACAATATAGTCTGATACTGGGCAGCGCCGGCTGTAACAGGGCAGGTTATTACAGCAGGAGAGGCCCGACGAGCAAAGTGCTGGCTAAGCTGTCAATGCTGCTAATGGACAGGGAACAGGGTTTAACGCAGAGTTTAACCTCCATCAGACGTGTCTACTGCTGTACAGTCAAACACACACACTGCAGAAAGAAGGACACAAAGTTTACATGGATTATGGACATTTAAAAGTTAAAGAATGTTGAATGAATGAATCAAGTTCCACTTAATACAGTTTGTAGCATTAATCAATGTTCTTAAAAGGTATAAAAGAGGAAAATGTAGTCAGTTCAGCTTTGAATTTAACACTGATTCACATTATTACTGGACTGACGGAGTGTCTTGATGGTTCACTCGGTAGAATGCATGCCACAAAAAGGGAGGGACCCGGGAATCAACCTGGATCGGGTCTATTTCCTCCAGGCATTACCCTTCTCTCTCGGATCACAGCTTCAACTATCTGTCTAATAAAGGCAATACAATAAACAATACAAGAATATAAAGATTCCTACCCCAGCATTGGTTTCCCAACTTATATGTTAATAAACTTTAAATTCTCTGAGGAGTAAAATCTAATAAGAAAATATTATTTTAAATAGACCTATTTTTCATCTAAAGCAGTGGTGTCAAACTCAAAAGTGGTGAGGGGCCGCGACAGTTAATAAGAATCCTTTCAGAGGCTGAATCAGATTAAATTTTCAATGTAAGATTTCATCTTCATTTCTGAACAGGTTTGACTCATATTTAAACAGGTTTTAGTTGGATTTAAACAGATTTTTAATTGGATTGGAACAGATTTTAGATGATTTGAACAGGTTTTAGTCAGATCTGAACAGCTTTTGGTTGGATTTGAACAGGTTTTAGATGGATTTAAACAGGTTTTAGATCTTAGTAGTAGTAGGTTAATCTTTGTAGCAAAAATCAAAACCATCTAAAAACCTGTTCAAATCCAGCTAAAACCTGTTCAAACCTAATGCCAAAAAGATAAACTACTAAATGTATAGAAGACCCACATAAAACATTGCAAAGGGCCGCATTTGGCCCCCGGGCCTTGAGTTTGACATGTGTGATCTAAAGCCAAACCCTACTCTATCAGAGGGGTATGTTAATCTTTAAAGGTTACATAAACCAAACTGGGCCATACCAACCCAACCAGTACCAATACTCAGCTGGAAAAAAGGCTTTAGGTCAAGGGTTTAAAGGTGA
Organism: Rhyacichthys aspro; assembly: GCA_036850595.1. Lineage (NCBI taxonomy): Eukaryota > Metazoa > Chordata > Actinopteri > Gobiiformes > Rhyacichthyidae > Rhyacichthys > Rhyacichthys aspro. The sequence continues at coordinate 20,151,374 of CM072160.1, forward strand.
ATGAAAATGTTGTGTATTTAGCTTAGCTTCAGTTCAACTCCATGGTCCTCTTTGTTCAAAATTATACTGAGACTAGATCAAGAACATTATGCAGTAGTGTTATTAGTCTAGTCTTAGTCTCATGAGTCATTTCCACCAAAGTGGGTCTGAATAACAAAGCAATGACTCACTTAGGTTTAACTGTACCACTACTGTGTTTTAAGTGGATCATGTTCGATACACAGTGTTTTTGTCAAGACGGGTCTCGGGATATTCCACCTTGAATTACTCCCAAATGTTTTCAGATTTGAAGTCGTTAATTGCCTCTGTCCTAAATCCAAAGGTTTATCTTTTAATGCTTGGTTTCTATGTGAAGCAGTTTTTATGGCTTCATAGTCTCCTTAAATAGCAGCTATATATATATTACAGAGAGCTATGATTGTTTTTTGTTCATTTTAGATGAGTTCAGTGTGGCACATGGAAAAACTGAGTGAGTGAAATGGAGACAAGTGGGAAAGAGGCTCCGGCAGAGGTTTTCAAAATAAAACACTTGGAATATTGAGATCTGTAAAATGAAAATCACATACAGTACTGTTAAATGTTTGTTTTTATTTTTTTTGTTTTTTTCTGTGCGGCCCAGTACTTCCCTGGACCAGACCAGAGGTTAGGGACACAGTAGAGTACATGTTTTCAAATTGGCACATAGTAATACTGTGGATTGCTTTAAATGCAGTTTCTGACTTTAAGGGAAGAGCAAAAATATTTCATCTGGCAACTTTAGTCAAAGGAGTATAAATATCAGCTGTCACCGAGCAGTAATTTGTCAGAATCTAACTCACTGCCTTCAAAATGATTCTTAATATGTATGAGCGCCTTGCAAACGATTGCACAACTCTCGGATGCTGTCAAAAATGAAGCGGGCCTCTCACAACATTCAACAACAAACAACACTCTCCCGCTCACTTTTATTTCCCCGGAGTGCGCTCATGAGACTGACGTTTACTGGGAACACAGCTGTTTAAGTCTGCCCTCTCCCCGACTCGACACTGTGTTGTCATTATCAGCCGTCAAACCCATCGCTGCATATTCCGTTTGTGCAGCCTACTGTTTCTGCACAATAATGACTCTTTAAGGCCAACTTAAAAAAAAAAATGCCTTTGTTTTTTTCACTTTGGTGCTTCTGCAGGCAGTAACCCACTAAAAAGTCTCTGTGAAATTCAATAATAAATTCCTGATGCTGTGACGGACATATCCCCAACCTTTAATCCTCCCCAAAAATCCAAAGACGAGCTTTAACCGTCCTAATTAAAACTGAATATTCATTAAAACCGAGTCTGTCAAGGTACATTTCAAACCCAAACTGCGGACTGTCACCGACAACAAAGAGCTACTAAAAAAAGAACAAACGCTCGTTCTCATTTGGGCTCATAACAGCGCCGGGCTCCGCGGTGCAGCCACATCAAAGCACGCTGGAACCAGTCTGAAGTGCAGCTCACCTCTCCAGCAGAGCTACAGGCCCATGTGACTGCAGGCCGTCCCCTTCATCGGACCAGTTTATACATTATTCCTACTCATTAAAAGCACCACATGCCAGCAGCGCTTCAACAAGTCTTCAGATCAGCCACTAATGTTAAATTAAACCACAGCACTGATCTACGGACAGGCTTTAACTTAGTAACTTAGAGGTGTTTACACTTCAGTAAAGTCATTAAAGTGAAAATGTCCTATGTGCATTTTGACTTTATAATGTATCCTATGACAGATACGTTTTCTGTCAACTCTATCATGTTTACAGTTCAGTTTCACACCAAACTTGGGATCTATAAAAGTCAAACTAGACCTAAAACTGTGCATCTACATTTCATAATGTTGCTCAGTATTTAAGAACATAAAGCAGTTCACAGTCGTGCAGTGTAGTGTAAACTGAAGCAGGCCTGATCTTCTAGTAACATGGATGGTGGAAGGTCAAATCTGTTGTTAGACTGGATCGGGACAGTTATCTTGTTAGGAACAATTCAATTTACTGATGTAATTTTGACATTGGTGGGTATTTCTATGGTGCACAAATATATTTATGTATTTAAAAAGGTAGTTTATAGCATGTTAGCATTCAATTAAAATTAATTTATTATTAATTTACATATTCCATTTTATTATACTCTATTTGGGATTACTGAGGTTGTTGTTAGAGTCTGGTTATGCATCTTTGTAGCTGTCTAACTTTATCACTAAAACACCCTTACACATATTGTTAGAAAAAACATGTTATTAGTCTTATAACATTTAATTGTTTGCGTGTATTTGGTCTAAGAAACTCATGATGGTAATGGGTTAGCATTGTATTCTCCGTTATTGTTGAATAAAATGTATTCATTACATCATTTACAGCAAAGAAAAGAAAGAAAAAAGGATTACTGTCAGGCCACTCATGTGAACCTATAGCATCTTGTACAAACCACACTGCGTCAAAGTTAAAAACTGATGCAAACCTGATTGGCCCTATACTTATATACTATATACTACCACTGCAGCATTAACAATCAGGAGAAACAGAGCCAGTTCGCACCAAGCCCACAAAATTAGCTCATGGCACAAAATAATAGAGCGATACATAATGTAAAGCAGAAGGTGCAATCATTGCTGGAGTTTTCATTTGTAGACCACCTGCAGTCGGTGGGCAGCTGGCACGTGTCTGGAGCGGATCATAACACAGTGAAGGCAGAGGTAATGTCGAGAGCAGTCTACAGACAATGTCCTGCAACCAACACTACAGTGGGTTTACTGTTGTTATAATGACGAGTGAAGTCCGAAACATAATGCTTTCATTACTGGCATTATGACATTATGACTTCTATGTGATTATTATAAGAATATGATGGCTATATTGTTAGATTGTATGGATTTTTTAATTAAATTGCCCAGGTTTGTCAAACTGAAAGTGTCTATTCCAGCTCTGGGTACATCTGAACGCTAGAAGTTTAAGGTAAGTTCAAAATGGTGCACAATATATAAGCAGGAAAGGTTTCTATGTTATTGTTGTTGTTTTGGGGTTAAGGGTCAAGTTCTACCGACCTATTTATAAATGTTAATATTGACTAAATATTTTCCTTGACTAAAAATGGGCCCCAAGTTTCCCATGAGAAGTCAGAACAGTGTGTTTTCTATAAAGTTATTCAATATATTAATTTCACAATCAATACATTCCCACACATTTTAATAAATCCCCCTTGTGCCTTTATTACATTTGCGCTGCATTTCAACCCCAGGCAGCATGGGGAAGGGGCCAGGGGGTGTTTAATAGCACCGCACTGGTTTTCTTTAAAAGTTGGTGTTGCATGACACAAGGCAAAATTGACACAAGCTGCTGGGCTGTACACAAGAACGTCTGGGTCAGTGAGGAAAAGTTTGAGGCTCTGAGAGGAATACAATAAAGGAGAAATGTAATTTGCTGGCGAATATGTGTGGCGATGGAAATAAAAAGTGCAATAAAGTGGACGTGTCATGTTCAATTCACAGCAGCCGTAAATAACTTTAGCCATAAATGTGTCAATTAACGTCTCCCGAGCTACATGTTGAACTATACAGACAGACTGGGCTCACTGCGCTGCGTTTATAGAATGTTCAACTGGCAATATTCAGAGTGTGGTAATCATATACTGCAGATTCCAGCTCCCACTTTTCAGCTCCCATTTTTACAGTTACTACAACATGATCTCACAAGTCAAATGTATCTCTGGCTATGTCCATACTAATGTGCTTTCCACTGAAACCAACAACAACAAAAAATAACCCTCCAATCTATCTTCATCCAAGTTTTTATATTAAAAATGATCGAGAAAAGACCGACTTTTCTATGAAATATGGTAGGCTCTGATTGATTAACTTTCTAGACCCACTTAACCAGACTATAGTGGTACTTCACTGGACTATAGCGGTACTTCATTAGACTATAGGGACTTCACTAGACTATAGAGGGACTTCATTGGACTATAGGGACTTCACTGGACTATAGAGGGACTTCATTGGACTATAGAGGGACTTCACTGAACTATAGATGGACTTCACTAGACTATAGAGGGACTATATTGAAAGACTACTATAGATGAACAGCTCCACTGCCCCAGTAAACAGTATAAGACATCATTTATACTGTTCTCCATTCAACTTTACAATAACACACCTTCATGCAACACATAGTTCCTACTCAACATACCATCTCCTGTTTAACAAATGTAATTATACACTGGATATAATAAATAAGTATAAATATATATAATAATATAAACAATATAATAAATAATAAATACATGTTCTGCTTTTTATTATATTATTTATTCTTATTTCATTTTATTGTTTGTAGCCCATGTATCTGTTTGCGGGATGACTGTTTTCGAAGTTGGACCTGACCTGTTTTGTTGTGTCACTGTCTGTTGATATACAAAAAAGACAATAAACTATTGTTAAAACAGAATGCTCAACACAGGATTAGCAGTAGAAAATGAATGTAATAATATGTGCACAAATGAAATTCATTTAAAATGCTGTGTTTTAGAAGTTTGTGGTGTTTTGAGAAAGGAAATCCAGATAAGACATTTTGTAGTTTTGCGGTTCAGTTCAGGCAAAAACCTGACAGCAGGGGCAAAAATTCAGACTCAGGAAATGAACAAACGAATGCAAAGAATACAAGCCACTCTTTAACCATAAACTAAATTACCCTTCTGGATAGTTAAAAGTGAATACATGGTACATAATCCTGGGATTTAGACTGTGTGTCGTGAGAAAACATGACATACATTTAAATGAAAGACATTTTTAGTATACACCCTGAGGACTATGGGTAAAATTTTGATTACAGATGTCCCAAAAACACTTTTCCCAGAATTACCCAGGGGTACTTAAAGTTAAATACTTTCTGATACAAGGTACTGATCTGAGTGCTTATATATGAGCCATTCACCATCCATATATTTTCTCTTGACTTTAACATCGCATAATTTGCAGTTACCTCTATTTCCAAAGTAGTAAATGGACTCACAAGGCACTACTGGATGTACTCACTGAGTACAAGAGGGTTCAGTAGCAGTGAGTACACCTTTAATATGAGAGATATGAGATATGAGATATGAGAGAGAGAGTTTCTACACTTACCGTAGTCCTGCAGAGTCTTGCATGTGACATCTAAATGGGTGGAGCCATATGGGTTTCTGATGAATCTTCTTCTCCGACGCAGGTCATCCTCCCAGTAGTCCAGCCGCCAGAAGTCCTGCATCTGACTGAGAGAGAAAGAAGTAGAATGTCAACAAAAAGGGAACACAAATTAAATGTTACACTGCTAAGCAACTGCTAAAGGGCGATTCATTGAGCATTTTAAAGGTGCAGAGTATAGTTTTGTGCGACATTTCCACACCTCACACCCCTCTTTTCTACAGGCTGTGAGCATCTACAGTAGCCCTGGAGGGACATTTCCTGTCAGTAAAAAAAACCCAGTGCAAATACAGAAGATCAGATGATGAGTGTTTTCAATATCCAATGATTGTTTCTGTTTTTTTTATTTATTTATTTTTTATGTACTTTAAGGGCCTTTCTGAAACAACTGCACAACCAGCTTCAAGTGCACTTTGATCACTGCCTTGATCACAGTGTAGTGTGTAAATACAGCACCTGTCACTCTCCCTTCACGCTGATGGGATCCTTTGGATAATGTTTTTGCAAAATATGCTAGAAAATGAATACGTTTAATACCCAGAGTTAATGGTGTGATGCATCTGAGAAGTTTCCCATTAAATGCGCATGCGGCAAATTTCATCTTGTATGTCAGGATTTTTCACAGACGAGTTGAAATATAAGTAATCTTAAAAATATCTACTCTTTACTCAATATCACCTGTGAAGTTTTAGAATTTTATGCTTCCACAACAAATGTGGAACTTCATTTATCATCATAGCATCTTCCATAACGAGTAAAATCTGGTGCAAACTCACTGTGGTGGGTACTAATAAGCTACATACCATTAACACTAATCACTATCAGACGACCCTCAATATAACAGACCCTTCATGTGAATGAAGTGGAAGTGTGTAGAGAGGGTGTAGGGAGCTGGTTTGTAAAGGCCTTTTTAAAGGAGTTTACAGATCAGATCTGTAAAGTATAGGCCTAAAAGCTTTGATTACAGTAGCAACTTCTCATCAGGGTTATCATGACGAAGAGAAAACCAGGCCACGTACAGCACATTTATTAGTCTTGTGGAATACTCTGCCGAGGCCCAGTGTGCGTTCGACTAAAGCCTATAGCAGCGCAGCAGCAGCCTCTCAGAACATAAATCACAGGCACTCCCATTAACAAATCCAGCATCAAATTACAAGTATAAATGGCACAGCTTGCCTTCTTTTTTTACAATGTTTTTTAACAAGTCTTGTAAATCAAAGGTAGGAACCTCGACGCAGACAGCGTGGGGTTTAATGATCGGGGTCTAGGGGCGTTTGAGGCATGAGCCCATAAAACAAGCCCCCTCTGTGCATATGTGGAGCCATGATTAAAATAATGTGCTGAAATATTCATTGAAATGATTCCCAGAACCCTGGAGCAGGCCGACAGAAAATTGCATTTTTATTCATTATTAATAATGGCGAATTAGGGTCATAAAAAAAAGAGAAAAGGAGAAAACAGTTTCAGCATGTGGTAACCATCTTTGTAAATGATTATTCCAACATTAGTGAGGACCTGAGATAATTTTATGGCTTGCAGCTAATGCAAAGCATTAAGCAGAAGGACCAGCATTAGGTTACTCAACTAAGTGCTGCTTGGTCCAGCTCCGAGCTCAACGCTGTTTCAAAGTCTTTACACAACAGAAAAAGCTTGTTTTAATTTACTCCTAAGTGCATTTAAATCAGTGGTGATGATTCCACCCTTCTGTTGAAACATGTTTATTATACTTTGGATGCATTCAAAATAAAATATTTGGCACAAAGAAAACTAGGTAGGCTGAATGTCCCAAAGTAAACCAATGATATGAATGTTACTAGTTTTATATAGGCAACTTTTAATTTTAAGGCCAGCTGTAAACAATGCAGAAACAGGACCAACAAACCAACTTTGCTTGATACATTATTATATTTTGCTTTTCATCAAATATTCCATTTACATTTTGAGTACAGGCAGTGAACATGAAGACCATTTCTTTTTAACAGCGCATTATTTCAGCACAAGGTGAATAGAATTTTGTGAATTATAATAGGACTGTCTTGATATCATTCCTAGTGCATTGGTATCATTGAGTTATTGCTTTAACACTGAGATACTAAACTCCCTGTACAATGAGGAACATTTCAGACTGAATGTCACATATATGATGTCAGGAGTCATTACACGCTTATTATAACTAATCATAATTTCCCAGAAACTGTCTCCAATAAAAGGTGTCTATCCTGGTCGAACATATGTTCACTGGGTTTGTAGTATTTGAGACTGGTCATTGTCTTACATGGGTCATAAGATCTATTCTTTTTATTTATGTCTCAGACATAACACTCGGCCTTGTCCTGGACATTGAGGTCTCAGGACCTCACAACAAAACCGGGCAATACCACAACTGGTTTAATTTGTGATTAAATGTAAAATTTATTTAAAATGTTACAAATTAAAACATCTTTAAGTTCACCAAACAGTAACTCTTCATGGGTTTGGACTTGATCTAAGGCTGTATGGATTTTCTAACAGTTTCGTGGGATCTCTTCCAAGTTCCCCTACAATGGGGCGGGTTTTATGTGACGACTCTTTCACTGATTGGCTGTATATCTAAGCATTTGCATCCAGAAGCAGTTTCTTCTGTGTCCACTGCTACTGCCACCTAGAAATCCAAAACAAATCTACGGAGACCTGACTAATTCTTTGTATAGAATAAAGAACAGATGGCTGGCTACATGAAACCACATCAGCAAACTATTCATACCTTTTTATTGTGCTCACACTAATGGGTGCCTATTAAACCCAACCAGTCAAACAAACTTTGGATCAAGCGGCCTGCGTAAATCCATGTAAATATTCCTCAGTTGTTGCAGGATACAGTTGGCAGGCAGCCGTCTGGGTCTTTGAACGTTTTCTGGCCCCTTCCCCGCCACAGCGCTGAGGCAGTCTAAACAGATTAAAGTGTTACAGCGGATCACATCACCAAATACAGCAGAGTGAATATCATATCTACAAATGTCAGAAATCAAACGGCTCGAGAGACTTAGCCCCGGCTTTGACAGCAACAAGAGCTCACTTTCAGCTAAGTATCAATCAAAAGCCGGGACTGAAGCTGTACACACAAAGTCTCCAGATGCCAAATGAGTCTGAGCGTCTCCGGCTTGTCCCGTGTCAATCTCTCTCAGGGCTTAACGGGAGGAAAAGAGAGACGTCAGTGGGTGGAAGAGGAGGAACCCACGTAAATGATATTGTAAACGGCAGATTACACAGTGTGAAAATGGAAATCCACTGCAGGCGAGCGAGCGATTACCGCCGCAGATTAAGCCCCGTAATTCCCCCTAATTCGCAGCAAATACAGATGCAGCGGGGGAGAGATCTGCCACTTTGAGGTTACTCCTGTCTGTTTGATTTGATCTCCTCAATGAGAGCTATTTTGACTTTAAAATAAAATATCAATAATACAATGGTTCTGGCTAATTCATGACGAGGATGGCAGAATTGTTGCGCTTGCTGTTGTAGATTTTTAAATGTGGATTCACTGTGAGATTCTCAGCCTGAATTTGAGACCATTTTTGAATATTTTTGAGTCGGGCGAATTTCAGGTTTGTCATGCGTCGTTGTTGTTCTGCGTAAAGCAATCTAATGGTCGGATGAAATTCTGACATGTCCAAAATTTTGGTTGCAGCAAACCATTGTGCGTTTTGGCTTTCCTTGTATGAGATTTACTCGTACAGTGTGAGTTAGAGCTCTATTTCTATTCTAAAATCACACTGTGTATGCCAGGCCTAATGAGTATGTGGTCACTACTGGATTTACTCAGAGCTCTCAAAGGGTAGAAGAAAAAGAAAAAAGTAAAAGATGGTGCTCTTCTCATCAAGGATTTTTGCAGAACATTTGTCCATAGACTATTGTTCTGTATCTGATACTGTCTACATCTAAAACTGTATGTTTCAAATCTGGAACATGAAGCACCTTTATCTGGACTGCCACCCACTGAATAGATGCAGTGAATGCCATGTTAGCAGCCTGCCAGGTTGATATTGTTTTTTTATTCTAGCATTAGTAAAAACTGACAATATAGATTGACATAACAGTCCTCTATGCATCTGACATGACAGTTGGAGCACGTTGTATATCCATGTTTGAGACACACACTACTATTTTTGGAATGGCATCACATATGGAAAATCCAAAGAAAATTTGCCAGTTATGGTGGTAGCTACAAAGTTTTTACCTATAGATTCATGTCATTTATACAATTCATATATTTGCTCCATATTCCCACTTGGCTTCCACACAAATGCACCACAATATAAGATAAAAAGATTAATTTATTCCAAAAACTGAGGCTTTATGTCATTTTTTTCTCAATGGGCAGTAACTTTAGAATACATAAACATAACCATTTATTGACCAAGGTGTACTCTATTAGGCATAACATTTTTTGTGTTATCAAAACTGGAAGGTGCTGTGATTTGTGAAGTAGCACGACCTGTAGTTACATTAGCTATAGATGATTACCTATGGACAACATAATGCATCTGTGAGTGCTAACAGGGCAATGATACTAACTGTACAATTGTAAGTAAAAGTATGTAAAAGTCTTTAACAAAAATTATACATATTTTGTATGTGATCAGTAACTTTTCTGACACCTCCAGCTTAAAACCCTAAAGTCAGAAGGATTGTGAGGCCCCACTTTGATATTTTTGTTTGCAGTGGAACTTCCATGACATCTGGGCTCTTGCAGACATCAGCAATTTACTTGGAATTCACATTTTAATAAAACCATCCCAGCAACTGCACCACAGCTTGTTTTAACTGCTGTATTTTTTGTTTGCCCATAAAACTGCCTAATGTTTTTTTTTATTTATTAAAAAGCCACGACTCATTTTTAGCATTGCTGTCGAAATGCTAAACCTGTGTGTGAATTATTAATAGTAATCAGTTGTCTGAATTACCTGCGCACCAACAACCACTTGTCCATCCAATAACAGTCTTTATGAAGCAGAGCTGCCCTGAGACTTCTGTATTCTCTCCATCAAACATGTCTGGCTTCATGACAACCGTAAAGAATGGCTGTGTGCCGGCCTCCTCGAAACTCGCAAAATTTATTAGCCCTGTCACCCATCAATCACCTAAATGGATTTCAAACCGCATTTTAAAAGCTAATTTTCCCGCACTGATAACCTACAGGAAACAGAAGCGCCATTATTTATAGATGCCTTCAGAGCTGCTAAGTGCACGAGGATAAATGTGGAAAAGGACTATTCTCTGCTCTTCAGGTATTTAAAGCACATTTCTCCTCAAGGAACCGGGCTGGAGGTTTTTGTGGTCCCAGATCTAACACCTTAGTCTTCAGGGAATGTGTTCTGTTTGGAAAAGGAAAAGGGAAGCTGTCAGGCAAGTTTCAAATAAGAGGGAAAAGAAGAAAAAAGAAAGGATTGATAACAGTTTTATATGAAAGCATAACATCATTCTGGAAGAGAGGGAGACTTGTGACAGCTGTCAGCGCTGGGACTGGATCAGATGTATTCCTACTTCTCTGCTTCTCTATTAGTCACAAAAGACTTATTTTCTTTTTGTTTCTCTTGTTTTGTTCCAATTGAAAATAGCTGTGACTGGTCAAATTCACTGTAACAATAGATACATATATAACATTTAATACAAGTTTCTAGACATATTTTAAAGTGGTTATATGTACAACAGGGTGAGTACTGCACAGAAAGTATCAAAAGTAGCAATTCATATTAAAAAGTGGGACATTTTTTGTCACTTAAACAGAGAGTATGTGAGAAAAAAAAAGTTACTGGTAAACTTAATGGTATATTGTAAATGAGCCCGTAAGATTTCAACTAGGCTTTAATAATAAGGATTTTAATAGATACGAATTGTCAGTCCTCAGTGGAAGCTTTGGCCAATCATGTTGCACGGTTTCAAGTTGGGGATGCTCCCATTGGTCAACACAGCTCAAGAAAGTAATGACCAGAAAAAGATACACATAGAGAAACAGCAAATCGGATCGCTTCGGCCTGACACTGAAGTAGAAGCTAAAAGTTTCAGGTACGCTCTAAATTTCAGTTCAATATGAGTTTTGCCCTGTACAATTGTTAAATCTTTCCTTTTATTGAGTAATGAGAATGTTCATAGGCTGCTGTTGGGGGTGAGTGGAGGTGTTGAGACCGAGACAGCAAAAACAAAATCAGGCAGTGCCACCTTAATATACCAAATATTACTTTTATATATTTGAGGAAATGTGTGTTATGTAATCCTTTTTCTGTAAACACATCCCTCATCAACTGCTCTGTTTTAGCCACTATTCCTGGAATAAAACAAAAAGTTAAAAAAGCTTGCGTTATAAAATAAGGTATTTTTGTCTTTTATACACTCACTTTCACTATTTCATTCCTTCACACTATAGTGACTGTAAACTAACAGAAATGCCAAGGGTTTAAAATGCTATCACAGCTGTTCTAATACAGAAATGGACCTTTATGATAAACACACTCCAAAAAGTGTACCATTTACAAAGCCTTTAGGCCTTTGTGGAGTGGTCCATTTCCAAAAGGTGAAAAAAAGCTAAATGTTGTACTTTTTCATAAACAAAAGTACTATTTATTTGTCAGCATATGCTCCTGCTTCATGAATTCAAATATTGCATTCATTATTTACATTGCATTAAAGACAACCAGCCATGACATTAAATATTGGGTCCCTAAGAAGCACAAAAATTGGCAAAGCTCTCTGAATTTAAAGTTCAGAAAGCTGTGAATAAACTGGAAACAATCTACTAATGATTATTGCAGCAGCATTTCATATTCTTTCAGGTTCTTGCACTCACACAAGGATTTACACTCTTCTTTGTGTTATACATATACCATACTGACCCCAGGTTAATATACCTCACTGATCATACAGTCTGTAAGGTCCTTTTTTAACACTGCAGTTATTTTATTATTATTTTTTTTATTTTTTTTACTGGCAACCATAATCCACTCAAAATAACCAATATAAATATTTCAAAAATTCATATTTGTTATGCAATAAACAGTGTTATTATTCTCCCTGTTGTTAAATGTTACAGGGTCATACTTCACAATTAGTTGAGTAATTGCCAGACAAATGAGCATTCCATAAAGAAAAATTTCCTCTTTATTGTACTGGTGCTCAGTAGAAAATAGACTGCAGTGGTCAAGAGGAAGGACAGGGACACACTAATTCAATAAAAGACCATTCTACTCCTTTAAAGGCCTCCACTGGTGACATGTGCAGGGGGTAATTATTATAAATACCAGTAATCAGTGACAATTCTATTCAGGGGCGCTGTGACTGGTTTCTATCACACAGACGGGGACGCTCCAGTTGTTACAGTGAGGACAAATAGAGTATTCTTTCACTTCAGTATGTAAAATAGATTCCGCACACCATCTAATTTACTCAAAGCTTGCTGAAATACTTGGAAAATGCAATTCAACGTCAACAATTTAAGCCTTTGATTGCTTTACAATGAAGACCATAAATGTGGGTTTGTAATGAGAGGGATTCCACGCAACGTTCAAAGATGAGAACCAGTAAACTCCAGTCTGGAACACCCTGCAAAAGCCCTATCTGTCGGGAATCTCTTTGGTTAATGTTCGTATGTTTAGTACCGCTGTGAGACAGGGAGGAAAATCACACAGTGTGCTTTTTCATTGGTAACTGGCGGCCATATGGTGATGAGCTTTTCTCAAGCCACTGCTTTCAAAGTAACCTACAAAAATGCACAGTAATTTCATCGAGTTTGATCGCAAGTGTGTCCGATGCCAACTGTTAACTGACTTTATCCCCAACATCATGATCAGATTATTGCGGACGGCTGGGAACTGTACACACCACTTTCATCTCCCTAATTTGCCCATTTCTTATCATCGCTGCACTCAACACCGTGAAAGAGGCGCAGATCTGAAGCCGCACTCTAAATGCCTCCAGTTATTGGATATGACGGTTGTTTTGTAGACGAGATGGAATGGGAAACTGATGCACCAAGACAAAAGGGGAACAACGCGGCAGCAAAAAGATGAACTCCAGCTCATGTGATGTAATGAAGATCGGACAAGAAGGTCTACTTTGGGGGACAGGCAGGGTTTCCACACTTTTCTGGACATTTTCTGGAAGATAATGATGATCAGCAGCAGCAGTAATAAAAGGGACACTCAGACGGACAAAATAACTCAAGCCTTGCTTAAACTACAAAATAATAAACCCGATTTTGGCACGACGAAGCTCTTTGGGAACGATTATCTGTCTTGACTCTAGAATGTATCGATTTATTTTAAACCTTTTTAAGTCTAGCAGATACACTGACTCAGTCTGTTTTGACTTACTTTTGCTGCTGTGGAAAAAGTGTGGGATGCGCAATGTTTGTTTTGAGCATCACTTGACTGAGTTTGTTTGTGAGCAGTCCACCAGCAGCTGTCAGAAACCAGGACACAGTGTATGACACAGATGTGGCGAGGTTTCTTAAATCCAGGATACTGGTTTATCCTGGATTCGAAAATCAGATGATGATGTTTCAATGCGTAAAGGCAAAAACATGAAACCAGGATACTTATTCCATGTAAACACACTCAGTGGCTGCCAAGATTCTTAGAGTGAACCTTCTCTTTCTGCTCACTCCGCTCATCTGTACACAAGTATGGTTAATGGTTTTGCCTCTTAAGTTTTTGTATTGTTGGAAAAACACATTGGAGAGCTCCAAGACTTGGAGGTCGAGACGAGGTTGGTGAGAAATGCACTACTTTTTGTCATTTATTTGTCAATTTAAGTGATTTTCAGGGGAAAAAGTTAGCCCCAAAAGTACAGCCAGGTTTTATTTTAATTACAAATTGTCTGTTGTCAAAATGGAGCACCAAGCTACAGTAATGTTCAAATTGAAACGTGACACTATTCCATGTCTCCACATCTTCATCTCAGGTTTTAGGACTAGTGGGAGTCTTATCTACTGCACTGGACTGTAGGTGAACTCCCTCCGATCGCCAGCTTTGCCAATCCCCATCTTTCATCGGAAATGGGGCACGGCGAGGCGATGCCCGGCTCGATTTCAACACCGGCTCAAATTGATGGTTGTGTGAATGGGCCTCTTTCCAGAGATAATTAGCACAAGGTTAAGAGCGCCTCGAGGGAACGCGGCCCGCTGTAGGTCAAGAGCGAATGCAGGCGGAGGGACGATCAGTCTGTGAGAACAAAGAGGTGCGGCCGTTTAAACAACATCCAGTTAAATGAAGGATAGAAAACATTATCTCTAGCTGTAAATGGTGTGGTGTAGTGTTTACTTTGCTTGAGGAAGTAAAGTAAGAAGAACCATGGGCAGAATACAGACATGCCTAATGAAAAAAGCACATCCTGGTTATGTGCATATATATCAGGTTAAGTAGAAACATTACAAAACAATGACTATATAACCTCAAGCTTAAAGATTAAGAAGATTAAGTTTAAGAACAAGCTGCGGTAATAAGAAAATGAGTCTCTTGGCCATTAACTTAAACTTTTATAGTTTAGCTATGGCTTTGTTGGTCTTTCTTGCCTTTTTTAGTGTGGATTACAGTAAATAAACACTTTCTATTCTATTCTTTGTATTTTATTCTAAACTATTTTACTATATATACATAGTAAAGTAGGACTACAGTCGGCAATAACTCCTATGAGCTATATTATAATACAGAAGATATTAGTACTTGGAAAACCAAATAGCTAATGACGTGGTACTCATAGTGAAAAGTATGACTGATGATGGCAGACAGGCAGAAGTACTTTTTTTTTTTTATCCAGAACAGAAGACTATCTGACAGTCCCCAGTGTTCCCCACAGAACAAGCCAACTAACAATAAAGACTGTAAATACACACACAAAACAACCTATACAAAAAGAATAATGTGCCACTCCCCCTTGGATATTGATAGGAATACTGTATCTTCCACCAATATTCCATTTAATTCAGCCTAGTGTGACATTTTGCAAATAAGATGATTGGCTTCTAGTGTGAAATTATTAGCACATGGTTAATTTGCATAAGTAAACACAAATGCAGCCTCTTTTTTTCCTGTTTCTGTGCCTTTACCACTGCACGCATCACTGCACGCATCTAATACCTCATTGATTTGTAACGCTGAGCTGTCCTATTTATGATCCAGCCCTCTTGACCCCTCCCACCTCTATAATGCCTCAGTTACTACTTCCTGATGTTGGATAAAGACCGGACCTATTCACACCACTCATGTCGGTAAGGAACTATGTAGGACAAGGTGAAATCCTGCAACAAATGAATAATAAGAGGTTAAGCTTTATTAAAATAGGAACCAAAAACCAAATATCTTTTGTTTTGAGAGTGTTTTTGTTCCAGTACAGACAAAGATGCCCGCTGGAGAAGAAGAAGCTGTTTCCCCAATGATCTGTTACACTGTCAAGGCTGAACCAGAGACCTTGGCCTCCCATTTCTGGCCCCGAGGGGTCACCTGACCTCAAAGCCACTGATGCTGCGGGGCTATCTAAAGGCGCTGTATTAGAATTGATAACCCTCTTAGACTGGACCTAATACCGTCGGCACACAGCGAGTAAAAAGATTCATTCCATCACAGAGTTATTATCCACGGGGAGATTGTTACCATTCATCACGTGTGAGGGATGAAACTCACCGTTAGCCAAGGGAAACGGCTCTTTCACTGCCCAGCACCGGATCAATACATGCCACCCTTTTCCTTTCGCTCCTCGGCTACAAAAAAGTAATTATACAGAAGAAATGTTGACAATCAATAGACCAGTCAGGTAAGGTTAAGGTCTGCTGTGGGGGCCAACGGGGGCCCCTCTGTCAGCCGTCACTGATGCTGTTGATGGGAACGCAGACACACACATGAGAACAAAAGGAGCCTCACTCACACAACGGAGGCTGTGTAAGAGCAATTAGCGCAAAATGAATTAAACCAGATGAGATAACAGTCCAATTATGAATATCTGAGTCAACGTGGCTCTCAAGAGTAGAAGGTTTTTCATTTGTATTAAAGGTACAGATACCACTCAGAGATGACAATTTTACACCTTTAGTACACAGCCTAAAACAAAGTAAGTTTGGGTTGCACATTATCAGGAAAACATAATATTTCAATAACAATATGACTTGTGATGTTTAAATGTGTGGTCCTTGTAACAATTAAATCCAATCTACAACAATGTGTTTCTCATTCAAACACACCTCTGTTTTCTTTACCATCCGCTGTGTTTTTGTGAACCCTGCTATAGCATTATTTACTTGGTGTTTAAGCTCAGTTGGTGCCAAATGCAGACAGCAGTAGCTCATGACTCCCCCTACTGGTACAAAGTGATAAAACAGGCTACCTCAGGGGACAGTTTCTTTTCACTGAAACTAAAAAGATCAATAAAAGATGATCCTGTCACATAAAACAAAGGGTGGGAATCTATCTGTTTTTCAAGCACAAACATTGCTATATTTTATTTGATATTAGCCATGCTGTCATTAGCCATGCTGTTAGCTCTGCAAGCATTTTCCATGCGGCCACTAAAGCATATTATCCCCTCTGCTGAACAGTAAATCCCAATCACTGATGAAGCCAATACACAGATTTATGCTAATATATCAACAATTTAAACATTACATTGATATTTCACACTGGTTTGAACGTAAAAGTTGAACTTTTAATGATGCATGACCATACATCGGGTCTAAATATTATGGGCACAAAATAAACTGGTTTTGCATGGACCAGACATCTGCTAATGATTTCACTAAGGTGGCTTCACTTTGTAAACGAGGGGTACATTATTCTTCGATGAATGCAGCAGCCTCGCCTTGACATCTACTTTCACTTGAGACGAGCCTGAACTTTATAATCCACTGGTAGGGTTCAGGGGTCAACAGCAGAGGAGACCAGGGGGCAGGGAAAATCACTCTGGCCCTGGAAAAAACTCTGACATCCAATTTTCAACTTGATTTA
Organism: Rhyacichthys aspro; assembly: GCA_036850595.1. Taxonomy (NCBI): domain Eukaryota; kingdom Metazoa; phylum Chordata; class Actinopteri; order Gobiiformes; family Rhyacichthyidae; genus Rhyacichthys; species Rhyacichthys aspro. Next base: position 20,168,521 of record CM072160.1, read on the forward strand.
TCAGTGTAAAGCTAAAATTGATAGTGTGTCATTACTGGGCAGGGAGCTGTCTGGGAGAGATGTATCAAAGCCTCCCCGTTTTGATTTAGCGCGGCCGATCAATACAACCCTATACTGTTTCAATTTGAGGCGTATTGATTTTGCTATGCTGACTCTATAGAGGGGGACATTCATCATCAGGCAGGCATATAGTATGATCCAACAGCCTGGCGAGGGTCTGATCTGCCTATTCTTCACACCCATCACACCGCTGCAGAGCATCTGTTTCCAAAGCTTGCACACATTACTTCTACTTTACTGATTCACTACAAAAAGCACAGTGCCATATTCAAAAAAAGACCCACACAGGGTTTACAAAATGAATCTCCCTGGGGTGGGTTTTCTCTGGGTACTCCAATTTCTCCCACCAACATCAAAACATTCTGGGCGCCCCCTGGTGGTGGCCCCGACTACGACTTTCCCCACAGGGATAATAAAGGGATTATAAAAATATATACTGTGTATTATTATCATTGCATTGGATCAACAAGATGAATTTTTGCCCACCTCAATCTACCCGTGTCCCTTTTATATTAAGCCAGTGAGTCACTGTCACCACGTAAAATGTGCTGTGGCACTGAGTAAAAATGCTATCCTGAAGGGTGAAGTGTAATATACCTGCCACACAATGTTTTTATGTGACGGGACAAAACAACTGGTAAAGTGGGTAAATGGAGCGGCTTATTTGCAAAAATCAACATAAATACAGTATAATGTGTTCAACATGGAATACATTTTTGTTCCTGTATTGTGTGCACAGCTAATTTGTTGATTTTCTGTAATGGCTCTTATATAAGCACTGTTAAAGGCGAAAACAGTGTAATGCCTTTACACCTCTTTTTGGAAGTGGAAGGACATAAGAATCACGGAAATATCTTGCAACAACAACAAAAACAACAACAACAACAACAAAAAAACACAAAAAAAAAGGACTCCACAGAAGTGCACCTCAAAGGAAGGAAGAGTAGATTTTTTTTTTAAGTTTTTAATGTACTGTATGTAATAATGTTGTAATGTAATGTAAAGTTATATCCATGTTGTTATCACTAAATCAGGTTTCTGCTCAGCTGTCTGTTGTGTAGAAAGACGGATGCTATATTGAACAACATGGACCATCCTCTATATGCTATTACAGCGGCACAAAGAGTAGTTACACAGAAGGACTGAACGCCCGCCTTGTTATTCAATGGAAAACTTTTTACATTACATTTTTACTAAAGTTTTAATATATATATGGCAGCACAGAAGAAACATGAAAAGAAAATTGTCAGATGAGTGAACTAATAAATATATTGGTTCTATTCTTTCTGCAGTGGCACTTGGTGTGAAATGTTTGAGCAACAGTGTTATGGTGAATAAAAAAACACAAACAACTGGATGTACTGTAGCCGACTGCCTTTGACACTTAAATGACATTGGAAGTTCCAACCTTAACAATAGGGTGCACAAAGCCCAAAAATATAATCTACTGTCTTTTTAAAATAGCCATGTTTGTATTATATTCTGCCCAAATTATAAATATCTTTTGGCTTGTCTCCAGGCAGAACACAGCAGTAAAAAAAGGCAAAGCAATTTGAAGAGGAAAACAAACATGAACAACTCCAGCTCCCCTCCCCCGACCGGCTCATAACAGACAGAACCTCCGAATGCTTGAGGGCTTTATATTTTACAAGAGCCGCATAAATGGGAAAGTTAATGTAGCATTGAATAAGACTAAGCTGCTGAAGTGCAACACCGCCTTGAGCTCGGCAGCATATTGCATCATTTTTCTTCACCAGCAGGTTACCATTAAATTTGAATTTGTTGGAAGTTTTGTGGTATCATTTACAATGCGCCCACGCTCAATAACCTTTTGTTTCAATGCAAATGCTGTGCCTCTCAGAAAGGCTCCATAAATATTTGAACAAGTGCCCAGGATTCAAGCCAGTACATTTTGTCATGGGTGAGTCTGAGTGTGTTATTAAAAACTCTTTTCAGTCAAGGGCATTTGGTTTAAACTATGATTTCCATTACATTGTTTGAATATTGCATGATCCATGTTTGGCTTCGATGGAACATTACTATAATAAATGACTCCGAATTATTGGTAATGTGCTCCTATTACTCTAATTTGTATTGAGTGAATAATATTGATTGATTAAAGCAACAAGAAAAGTAAAAGCCAAGAACTTTTTTAAGATCTCTTGAATACAAACAAATAAAATGACTGATAAATATTTGAACTAGCTCCAGTTCATCCCACGGTCCAAAGACATCCCTGTTTTGGTGAATTGGTGATCTCAATAGTCGAAAAATCGTCTCTAAGGCGATTGTCAAAGATGTACCCCACCTCACAACTGACAGACTCCAGCCCCCAGAGACCAATAAAAGGAAAAGCCAGTGTTTACCACAGTTTTCTTCATGGGCCCATATTTAAAAATGAAATCAATCATGAGACAAAATCTTGGATGTCACAAAGCCCAACTCAACCTTACCTTGGGCAGCAGCTAGATTCTCAAAAGATTTAAGAGTTCACAAACAAACAAATAATTTATCCAAACACCAGACAAGTTTTCATTTACCCTTTACAAATGCTGTGGGAAGTTTAACAAGATGGCGGCGCACATACCGTTAGCATACTGTTTTCATGTTTTTGGAGTTTCTGTGTATTATTTTCTCGATGAACTGCACTAAATAACTTGCACTATTACGGATTAGTTAATCTTGTTATTTATAATGATGATTGGATTGACAGATTTTCCCTTAAAATTGCATGCCTTATTAGAACATCTAGGCAATAGTGTGCCAGAAAAAGTATTCTCTGAGGATTTCTTTATGCAACAATGTAGGATGAGTGATGTGGCTAAAATAAGTTCTTCACTTTTTTTATTTAATCTAAAGAAGGCAATACAAATGTTATGAAGCAGTTTAGGCTGAATACCTTTACGTCTGAGCCCCCTCTAGACCAGGTATACACTGAACATCAAGACTTGTCATCTATGGGACCTCACATTGTCATATTTATATACTTTTTTTTTTTTTTTACAATTTTGCTAAAACTAAGCATTGCAGAAGTAACATGTCGACCTTTCTCTGAGGATTATTAACAACTGCACAATCACCACAGCTATTATTTGAGTTGATCTAGCAGCAGCATTAACCTTCACACAGTTTATAGGCTTAACACTGACTGTTCAAAATGAAAAACAGAAATTAACCAAATTAATAAGAATCATTTTTATTTCTTACCCAGCAATAAGTTTTGGTGTAATTTTAGATGACATTTTGGGTTTATACTGCATGCTTTCTTGCAATACTGCCACCATTCTGCAATATGAGAGGATAAATGGAATAATGTAAAATGTATTTAAAAAAAAAATTGCATTCATGTCATGTGTTTCTAATACTTAACTAACACCCAGCTCTTGGCTCTTACAGTATATAGACGTTGTAACAGCTCTGTTTGTGTGGCTCTTGATCCTGGGGGTGTCGTGGGCGGCAGAGTTAGAGAGCCGGTGGTTATTTTAACGGGGCCCATGGGGAAGTCTGCAACTACCACCAGGTGCTTGGCTGTGTTACTGAAGGGGTCAACGAGTGCCAGGACACCGGCAAAGAAACACTCCAACCCCCCTCTCTCTCCCACCTCCTCCAGCGCAGCCTGTCGGACTACCGGCCAATCACATGTCCCGGGGGGATAAAGCCACTCTGCACTGTAATTACGTTTGCTGACCTGATTGCTGACCCTATCGGATCCTGGGAAAATGACATTAAACGGTGGTCCTATCCCATCACGGCTGACTTTGTGACCAGGTAACTTTTCTCCGAGCGGCAAAGGTGTGGATTTCGAAGCTTTAAAGTGGGCTGTGGTGATGCCGAGAGCAGGCCCTTACCTCTGGGCCAGTGTCCCCCAGGCGCCGTGTTTGTTGGTGAGGATGTTGACGATTTTCTGCTTGAGCTGGTTGGCCGTCACATGGTCTCTGTGTTTGGCGGCGCTGATCAGGTGGTCGCACATCTTTTCCTCCTCTCGTCGGTCGGCCGCATACTGGGCACAGCTGGACTGGTTTGAAATGATAAAACAGGAACGATAGTGTTAATAGTCTATACAAAGGGTTCTCGCTCTTAGACCTGATGCATATGTACAGGAATAAATGCCTTTATGGCACATTTAACCTGTTACTTTTCATTGGAATGGCTGTTAGAAAGTTAACAGAAATCGACACATCTGCCATTATAGAAGTCTAATGGAGTTTTACAAGATATTCCAATTATATTCACATACATACATATTTTTAATCAAGCACTTGAAGCTTGAAGACCATGCTCGGTTTTCCTTATATTCTGAAATATGACCTAAAAATAGCAAAAAAAGATGTGTAATAGAGTGAGACAGAAAGTGTTGCTCCAGTCGAATGTTAACACTTTGTACCACTAGATGCGCTATTGCAGCCGATTAATGGGTGGGCTCCACTGCTATAGATCCCAAGAATTGTAATTCAGAGTTCTGCAGGGTTATTGAATGAAACGTTTGGGGTATATTCACCAATTAAATCATGTAACTGCTGGGTAAAAGTGTGTGTTTTGTATTTTTGTCATGTTTTCCAGATACCAATACTCAATATTTAGCTGTATGGGAGCCTTTTGTACTCGTTTGACCATGATATTGCAATACAAGTACTTCAATCACTATAACCTTTTCGTTTCTATGTTCTCATAGGATTGTTTGCAGATGCTAAACGCAAACTGCCATGTATGCTAAATGCTAAAGTGTCAAGGGGGCACAAAAACTGTGTCCTTCAAAATAAATCCCTTAAAAAATATTACAATATCTGTGAGTACTAAACTGTTAGTACTTATACTGATGAGATTACCGTAAGCAAAATACTCAGAGACTTGACATGGCATCCATTTTGAATCTGTGCTCATTCTTGAAAAAAAAAAGAGGAATTCAACTCTTAAAAAGATCAAAACAATATAAAAGCAGTCAAATTAAAGTAAAGCAAATCAAAACAAGTGAACAACTTCTTGAAACATAACACATAGCTGCACTAAAATGATTCAAAATGACCCTTTTTCTGGAATTTTCAAATTTATGGAATAGTTTTTTCCGAGGATTTTTGTTCTTTTCTCATTTTCTGTTACCTTCCAGAAAAAATCCACACAACACTTCCTCCAGTGTTTTCAGTACACTAAGAAAATCCTTATACATGTTTTCCCCATGTACAGTATCCACTCTCATTGCAGCAGTGTATTGTCTCATAATGAACTACTAGCACTTCAGATGCTTCCCCTTTCCGAAGCCAGACTAATATATATCCTGTAATGGAGCATTTGTCACACTGAGGAATGTCACAGCTTCATTCAACACACTTGAGTGCATAAAGATATTAGTGGACAGCTGAGAGATATATCCCCGCTCCCTCGGAGGAGTGTAGTAAATCATGGGCGAGCGCATGAAGCAGTCCATTCACCGGCTGCAGACGGATGAGGCTCCCTGCTACGAGGCGGCGGATGGGCTATTAGAGCAGAAGAGGAAACGCTGTAATAGGATAGAGCCAATACTGTGTGTCAAGGTTAACAAAGCTACACTGGTGTTAAATCAAGAGGCGGGTTATTGTCCTGTTGTCATAGTTCAGAGGTAAAATGTGAATGTGCAGCTATATTGGTCAAACAATAAAACAAGAAGGCCAAGAGTCTTGAAATAAACCTGTGTATATAAAGAAAAGGATTGTAATGGGGAGTTTAAGGTGAGCTTTATGGATTTGAGTCACTGTGTCATAAAAGAAAGACAACAAAGAAACATTTATATTCAAACTAGTTTTACATGTAGTGTCAAGCTTATTTGAATCCACAATATATTATACAGGAACATGAGCCCATGGCCTATTCTTATCCAAATCTACACCACATGGTCCCCCAACTCTGAAAATTGGGATTAAAAGTGATTTGTGTCATGCTGTTGTTTTCACAGATGTGGTCTGTCAAATTGAAAAAAAAAAAAAAAAATTAAAAAAAATAATCCCAAACACCCATGACTTCAGTGATCAATAATAATGGATTTGTAATAATATGTATATGTATTATTTGAGTTGAAACAATGGCTTTCTTAGGTAAGCTGAAATTGAAAATATGATTAATTTCACAGCCCTAACTGGCAACATTTCATGAATTAATCCACATTGTTGCTTGTTGGTTTATGTTAAGTCGAACATGGGGATAGCTGTGCAACTATGCAACATGCAAATTAGACTTAATCATGAATGATGTTGATTGATATAACATAAAGACCATGCCTATAAGATAATAAATAGAAATATCAGTACAATCCCACAGAAATCATTCACTTTCTTTATGAAGTCAGTTCAGACAGAAAAAGATGCTAACTTTAACCAAGAGCACAGTGCTTGTAATATCTGCTCGAAAATGTTGTGGAACTATTACATATAATACATAATATTGCATAATACACAATTCAGGTGTTGATTGTCTTCTTTGCCTAATCGTGGGAAGCCAAAATTGTACTTAAAAACTTCATTTATTGGCCAGCCCAAAACAGTGCATATAATTCATTAGAATCTGAAAAGTATCATGACTGAAAACAGGTTAAGAAGTGCATTGCTAAATGATTGATTCTATTCTAGGCTAAACTAAATACGCCATTACTCTCCAAGAAATCCAGGTGCTAAGAGTAATCTAAAAGTGCACATATGACTCTTCGCTGCTAACACAAGATAATCTTAGCACACCACCCTGGGGGAACTCTTGCTAATATTCCAAATCTAATTTACTAACAGAAGCTGGGAGTTAATTGAATTTCCTGCTTCAAATTTGAATTCTGTCAGATATTATACTTGGATATATTCTTCATAACGCAGATAACTCAATCTCGACTTGTCACCTCGCATTAACAACGTGACGCTGTGGCAAATATCAAACGTTATTTATCACTTCAAAGCATGTGACGCTTTGGCCTGACACCAACTTAATTGTAAAAATGTCTTATCTGCGTCCTGAATCCTCCATCTCAGAGAGCGGGTAATAAAGTAACGTCAGAGCGCGATGAAAAGTGTAGGCTGTCTGGAGTTGGCAGACCGAACGGATGGGGCCAGGTACACTTCCCCCCTTCCCCTGACACTGCATATCTAGCCGTCTCTTCCAGTTTATCTGGCAGGTCAAGGATGCTCAAGAACTGTATATCAAGCAGCTGTTTGACGATGGCTGCTTCTCCCAGATAAGAAACTCATCACTCCTCTCATGTGGGAGCTGCTAACAGAGCGGGAGATGGATGTGTGGGACCGTGAGTGTTTGGGGGAGTAGGGCGTATTAAACATACAGTATGTCTGGAAGAAACTATCTAGGGACAAGAGTTACAAATTAGCGTTAGTTGTGCAGCCAAGCGGTGTATTGGAACTTTGTCAATCATCTAGATTAAATAATAAAAAAAAAAAGTCCCATCACAAGACTAGAGTTTGGTGTCAGTGTCAATATCGGCTAAAGAACATTAGCAACCTGGCCGTTTTTTAGCTGGAGAAATTAACTTCATCAGCTAGAGGCTACATGCTAGTCACTGAATCATGAGGTACCACAATAGTTTGTCAATGTACACTCAGGATCAAATACGTATTGTGAATCCAACTTAAGTTAACTCAGGCAACTGAAAAACCACCCCAGACCTGTGTGCTGTCTGTGAGTGGGTAGAAGAGATTAGTGGTTCACAAATCAGTGGCTTATTTACTTGTATTTGAATTGTGAAGAGTGCAAAATTCTACATCTGGACAGCTAATTGTTAAAGTGGTTGGATAAGGAGTTACGTATTCACTTACTTAGATAATATCTAGCATGCTAAATCTCTATGCTGATGTAACGTTCCATTTTGCACAGTAGCATCTCACTTGTTTCTCATCAAATACACAATGACCAGTCATTTTTGTCGTCTAAAAACATATTTGACTGGTTTCAGTTTGCTGCCTTGTCAAAATGAATGGAAAAAATGCTCCTAAGGTTATCTGAATACACTTTGGAGGATGTCCTTGTGAAAGTCTTTAAGATAATAAATAATATGAAATAATTCCTAATTATACTTATAATTTAAGTATTTGGAATGTTTGTTTTGCACCAGGCTTTTGATAAACCTTTATTAACAGAGGGTGTGTCTCTCTAGGAAACAAAAATTTGTGCGCTTTGAAATAAATGAATGACAGAAGCAAGGGTTGAGGGCTGGTAAATTAGGATTGGTTTAAGAATCCTCTGTTTGTTTATTATTTAAATATATATCATGTGTCATTAAGTTGTTGTATCTGTGTGAACCAACATGGCATTAATGAGTGAACTAAAACTGCACTGTGATAGAGTGCCTCAGTTGTTCACCAGGATGCCACACATTTAAGGGATCCAGATGTTCCCCGTCTATCAAGAGGAAAGAAAAAACAAAAACACTGTGACACCATTTTGTCATGGTTGTGTCTTTACCTCTGGATAAACCTAATGCACTAGAATGAGTTTAAACAGTAGCAACCAGAGGTCAATTTACTGTTGACTGAGGCCCACTGTACAGAGCCCTCCCTACAGTTTACTGTGATTGGTTTATCTTTCTGTCACACTGACCAACAAACAGGATGAGTGGGCGGCAAACACCCAATAATATACTTATGTGCACCAGTGTGAGCATAGAACCTTTGTCGATCCCCCAAATTGATTTATTTTTAAGTTGTTGGTCTTTAAATGTCACACAACTTCTTTAGGAACAGAACGTGTTGGTAGAAAAAAATGAACCTTTTATTTAAGTTGTTCAGCTAAATTGAATTATCCCCTGAAAATAATATATGAATAAAGTCTCTAATGAATATCACTGTGAATATTGCTTTCATGTCCCTTTGCAAGCAGTAATTAAACTCATTTGAAAGGAATTATCAGGGTGAGCAGTTAATCCTCGACCGGGCCACACAGGGACACAATACAGCAGAATGGAGGTTTTACACTAATAGGATTTGTTAAGAGTTCATTCAGAGCACACTGACATGTTAATCTATTTTTATTAGCAGATGGTAGAAATGCACAATACAGTCGTTTGCCCTTCTGTTGTTCAGGATGTCAGTAGTTATGTTCTGAACACAGTGTTTACCTCGAACTCAGAGTGTTTGTGGACGTCCTCCGCCCGCTGTCTGTTCAGGATGAACTCAGCCTCGTTGGCGACACGGACTATGTGGTCCTTCATGGCGTGGCACAGCAACCTTAAACCAAAACAGTTTATTTTAAATGAACAAGTTCCTGTTTGTTATCTCACACTTGCCTCAATGATACACACCATTTTTATGTATATGTAATCTGTTGGAAGACCTACGCAAAATGAGATAAAACTGAAGGCAAAGAGTCTTGAAATAAAGCTGTGTATATACATAAAGTGAATGTAAAGGGGGTTTAACTTCATTTAACCAGGTCCATGGATGAAGAGAAACATTTCGATCTATTTGTTTTGTTCTATTTGTGTCAAGCTCATTTGATTTCAGAAACATATGGCTATGAATATTTCAAGTATCATCAAAACTGAAACTTTTCAAGGGAATCAGGCAATGTATGTTTGACTTAGAGTGAACTGCAGTGCCACAGCCAAATAGTAGATGATATTTAAACAATTTAGATACAGTTTTATAAGCACATAGTCCTGATGATGTGGGCTGAGTTTAAAGTAGCTGGAGTTAAAGCTCTAGTAGTAATTTATTCAAGTATGATGAACAGAAATCTCACAACAAAACCAGAAAAGAACCTTTTTGATTTCTGATAGGGCATGGTCCTTGTAGACTTTTGTAGACCTTCTGTTTCTCATAAAATAAACAAATAAATCAATATTGTGTATGGGTTGGACATGGGGGTGGCTGTGTAATGGCCATCACTTTCTTTATTCACAGTGATGTAATTGGGGAAAATAATCAATAGAAGTGGACTGAACAGAAGTCATGACAACAAAAGCTATTGTTTGTGTACTGCCAACACGAACACCCCCTCGTGTGAAGATCCACCAGAGCATCACCGGACCCTCACCGGACCCTCACCGGAGCACCAGAGCATGTACGGCACACTCCTAATTGACTCAACCGCATTGTGTTCCCCTCTGACCATCACTTCAACCCTGACGACTCCCCTCCCTGCTCCCCTCCACTGACTCCAGGGGTCTCCGCCCACATTCACATTCTAATTCCACCGTCTTTAATAAACGCAATAAACAGCCGGGATACTGTGTGTAGATTACATGCCATTTTACACACCATTAGCCCGAGCTTTGTTTTAATTAAAGCGCCTGCGTTCCTCGTCGGTGCTGGATACAGATTGTAATTTCCCTCCTGTCCCAGGAAACGGCAGAAATCCCGAGGCTGCATTCATCAACTGCTATTGCTCTTTAAACGCTGACAAGCACTCATTAAGAGACAGACGTTCACTGTTCAAAGATGGAGACTGACACTGCCGCGCTTTGTTTGTTACCAAGAATAGATAAGAAAGCTATTTGATGGATGATATTTAGATGAAAAACAGGTTCAAAACAATGCAGAATATTTAGGGTTTATTGTAATACAAGTTCAATAGGGTTTAGATATACTGGATTCTCTTGTCAAAGTTAGGAGATTTGATGGTTTAATTTCTCTCTAGATGTTTATTTCGTACATTTGAAGCAACAAAAACACATTACAAGTGCGTATTTGGTGAACAATATATCCACAAATAAGTCTCTTTATTACAGTCAGACTAGGCTCAGCTTAATCAGGCCGTCTAACTGGACTTCTGTCAAGAATACATGAATCCCACAGAGCTCAGTACAGGCTAATGCTGCAATCATGTGGTCTTTGTATTTAGCAGCATTAAAAACAGAAAAGGAGCTAATGTCAAACCAGACTTTAGTTAGTGTTAAATGCTTATAAACTCAGCTAAATTTACTCTAAAATTATGGACACTTTTATGAATAGCAATTCCTCGTGTTTTGATGTTTTTATTCGCGTGTCATGCTGTGCAGCTGTTAGCCTCTAGAGCATCCTCAAAGACATTTGTCCAAGTCAAAGTACACCTGCCACAACAGTACCACAGTGAATCACTTTATCCTATTATTTATTATATATATTATTTCTATATTTATCAAGTCAAAGTATTCCTGCCCTAACTAACAGTTCCACAGTGAATCACTTTTATCCTATTATTTATTATATATATTTATATTTAATTTCAAACCAAAAAAAAAAAAAAAAAAAAAAAAACAAAACCACCCCGGGGGCCCTCCCCCCCCCCGGGGGGGGGAATTGGGGCCCCCAGAAAGGGAAAGGAAAATTTTCTGCTAGAAGCTAGAAGTTCTGCATGTCATTATTTGGTCAAAAATAACAGTAAAGGAAGTAGGAAAATGCTTTAATGGGCTGGCTTCATTCAGTACATTGCTATTCTGATGATCATCATAATCCATCTTTTCCTGATCAAGGTGATGTGATTTCTTGAGACCTGCTATATGTTTGGACCAATGGTGAGGCAGAACAGGCAGTTACTAGGTTTGATGATAAAACACCTGCTGTGTCATTACAATATCTGTTACTAATACAAACAGCACAGCCTTGCTCTGATTGGATAAAATGACTTTATGATAGGTGACTGTCCGGTGGTTTCTGTGATAGTCAGGTTACTTTTTTCTGTGTGGGGTTGAATTAATCTCAAGTAAGTACATAAGTCAATCTGTCATTATTAGTACAAATTTTACAATCTCATACAGGCTTCTGTTGGTGCTTGCCTTCATTTGTTCCTTGCCACAGTGGCCTCTTTTACAAATGTGTGCCCATCCATGCAGCTCTTGTCCTCCACTGAGAGGCAGGGGGTGTGTACAGTGGGCGGGTGGGGGGTATGATGCGTAACAGGTAATGGATTGTTTTGTTCTGATGACAAGACACCTGCTTTTGTTTGGGCAAAATAAAAAAACTTAAACATCAAAACTATGGCCTGTTTGCTGTCTCTTTAGTTAACGCTGATTTGAACTTAAAGCAGCACGCACGTTGTTGTCTCTTAAAACAGGTCAGCAGCAAACACCAGAATCCATGTTGCTATTTATTCTTAACACCTTCTTCTTGTTGTTGTTGTGCATGAAGCAGATAAAGCAGATGTCTACACCTTGTAAAGTGCACCTCGTACAGCGGCAGACTCTGAAGCTCTAGATCAGTCTCGAGTTAAAGAGAACAGGTGCGCTCAGACTAAAGAAGACAGGCTGGCGATGATGTATCTGTCAGCAGGACCCTGGACAGCGCCGCGTGGAACGGACCGGTCCACGTCTTTGTTCCAGAGCCAGCGGGGGACCGAGGCTGAGCTATAAGGCCACAGTCTGGGCCAGATGGGTCAGCAGATGGACCAAGAGCTGAGCTGCCTCTGATCTGCTGCACCAAAACACACACTGTGGCCTCAACAGACACAAAGATGGATAAAGGAAAGCAAGCAGAAGAAGAAGAAGTAGGCAGGGGGTCGAACCATTACAGTATGGGTCATCTCCTTTATTAATATCAGCAAGAAAAGTGCAGTTTTACGAATTCTACTGAAAAGGTTTAGCTAAGTACTGACCATGGCGTGTCATCAGCTCACAGACAAATAATCTTATCTCTGTTAAAGAGGCATGTTGTAATAAGTTATTGTCTTGAAGCACTGCTTGTCTTCATGTTTTATTTCTGTGTTTAAATCATATATTCTGTCTGTCTCAGGAAAATTAGTTCACAAACTTATAGCTTGTTTAAAGAGGCCAGGATTTAAAATGATACGGTCTATTAAGGAACACTGACATTTTTAAATTTGCTCAAATATTTGAATATTTGAGTTTGCTGTCATTGTTAACAGATACAGACCACTGAATACGAAATTATCAGTCCGATGTGATCATGCACTTACTGCTGCTATCTCTGCATCACATGAACGCATTTTGAATATTTTTATTTTTAGTTCTGTTTCATGTATCCAGGGTTAGAACAGACACTTAACATCAATGTTCAAGTGTTGTAGACCATGTGAGATTTCATTTGGCCCTTGGCTTTCCTTAAATATATTGTTTATGGCCCGGCAGCACTGTCAGACAGCGTGGCAGAACAACTCTTCAACCTGCTCATTAATGTCAGGAAGTGTAGCGTTAATAATTTCATCCTAGTCAGAATTAATGAAAAATGTACAAAAACTAGTATACGCATAAAATGAAGTCACTACTCAATTAAAAAGATTACTTCTATATGTGACAAGTGCCTGTAGATTACTTTATGGGCAGTCTTGTGTCAAAGGTCGGAGCAAGTGTTTTTATTTAGTGTTTTGTTACATGTTTTTAATTTACATTTTAGATTTTCTTGCCCTGGGTAGAGAACAGTAAAGTTAACCAAGGCTTTACCACAGTCTGCAATTTCTCTATAATCCTTACAATCTTATTTACTTGGACCCCCAACAGTGGGTCCACAGGTCAAACAGTTTACCGTTAATCTGTTACCTTCTAATTTATAACGACAGCTTGTTTAAACCTACCACGGACGGATTCAGAATTAAAACATTAGCTATTTTACCTTCCTTCATTGATCAGTTCGATGAAAGCCAAGCCTGCGTTCTTCTGGATTGAGTTCTGCCACTCCTGAAACAGAAGAAGAAATAAAACGGGTTCACTTTGGCGATGTACATGCATAAATATCACAAAGCCTGTTACGCCTCCCTGTCAAAGATGGAGCATGTTTGTTTACAAGAGTGTTCTCTGAGACTATAAAGCAGTATACAGTATACAGACAGCAGTATTTAAAGCAAAACCTCAGTCAGGAATCACTGGGGTCTAAAAAAGGTTGAATCGATTCATCCCCCACACTTCCACACTGTCTACAGTTTCAAAACGGATCCAGAGTGGTCAACGTGGATAGTGCTCCTGCCTCACAGCAAGACAGTTGTGTGTGTTATATTTTAAGGATTTACTGTTTAATATCAAAGTGTTGCTTGTGTTTAATGTAATGTAATGTGGACAGAGAACACCGACTCTGTTTAAAACCGTTAATAACTGTTGCTAAACGCTAGCTTTGTTCTTAAAGAGACAATTAAAAACATTCTTTCATTAAAAATATGACTGTTTATCACAAGAACAAGACAAGCTTATTAGAGAAAACATTTTTGTTTTATTTTTCTTTCTTGTTTTCACCCAAGTGAGGATACTCTCTCCTCCAATCATCAGGCTGCAATGTTTTTATTTTGGAAAGCGCACCCCGATGATGAACCCAAAGTTGTGGGATATGGTACACTTATGGGACCTGTACTGAGCAGACCCCTACCCCTCCTCTCCAGTGGAAACAACCCTTAGACAGAGCTAACTTTGATGATATTGAGACAGATTATGATAACTATCCAGGAGGCAGCAGTAGAGCTCCTTCACATCTATCCACGACTTTCCACTGAGAGTTAATGGGGTTTGCCATGGCGCCCAAATTTTCCAGATGTGCACTTCCAGTTCATCGTGGTCTTAGCGGCTAATTGATTTGCAACAACCAATCACAGCGGACCGTGCATCCGGCCCATACTTTCTAGCATCAACCACTTGGTAAGGACAGATGGGTTTGGTGCTTCCATGTTACAACCTCCAGAAACAAATAGAGTGTCTGGTCCATGCAGCCAGCCATTTTGTCAACAAAGTGTAGCGAAGGTAAGAAGCAAGTTTCCTTTATGATGTCGCTCCAACTTATCAGTAATATCAGAATTGGAGGAAAGACATGGATACAATTCTATAGTAAACATCTTGGAACACGTAGTACATGCATATCTTAACCATGTCAACATTTTCTATCACGTGGCTAAATGGCTCACTTTGGAGAGTGTTATTTAGAACATGCTAATGTTAGAGTAAGTACCTGAAGGACCTGCACTGTAAGCAAGCTTAAATCAAGCATCCCTTTGAGTATTGCTAAGGCAGCCAACCTCCAGCAAACTATTATGGTACCATGGGAACATTCAGCTGTTGGAAGAAATCCAACAGTGTACTTGTAAATGGACACAGTAGAATATTACGTGTGTGAACCAGTCTGTGTTTATGTAACAGACAAAAAAAAACATGTCATTGTAAGAAGGTGCCACAGTTCCAGAGTGGAGAAATGAGCTGGGTCCTCAGAATGATTTAAATCTATTATTTTAAGGTATAAATATCACATAGTTCTGGTTTAATTACATCCTCCTACATAGTCTTCTATTTGCCCGTTGAGAATTATTCTTCTTTGTGAATAAACAGCGTCTGTAAAGCTAGAATCATCTTTCCACAGCATATGTGCATAAAGAATACGGCTCTTTGATCCACTGGACATGAAGATCTATGAGATACGCATTACCCCGAATTACATTTCACCATCTAAACGACATATTTCAAGTATCATTTAGTTTTCTCTTGATAGTTTGTAATCCTAGAACGCCTTTAGCTCCTCTGTCCTTGAAGAGAAACAGCTATAAAAAGCTGAAATCCGGCCCCACATCTGCGACCGTCCTTTCTTCCTCCGCGAACAGATCCGTAAACACAGGAGAGATGTAATTGTGGGATGAAACCGTATCCTCTCGCTTAAATACAGCCATTTCCTGCGTCCCTTACAGTGACAGATTACGGAGCAGGCCGGGCCGGGCCCTGCAGCGTTGGTCTGGAAGGGATCCGAGCTGCGGGGCCACGGTGCCAGCGCTGGCCGCCTCACAACACACTCTGGAAATGATTAAAAAGCAGTTTGAGAGCGCGCCTTTCACTGTGGGAAATTCAGCTCGGGATGTTAGACTCTGAGAGGTGAAAATGGAAGGGAAAACAGACAGGGGCCCAGCTCAGAGGAAGAAAGAACAGAAGGATTTAAGTAGAAAAGATTTTGTGCTTGACTAGTGTCCATTTGTATCGACACAATCCAAATTAAAAAGGCTACAGATATGTTTCTATAAAATATTCAGAGAAATTAAAGGGAGACTATGACTGTCAGATATATCAAATATCTGAAAGTCCCTGAAAAAAAAAAAAAAAAAGTCAAAATGGCAATGTTTGGGAAGTTGGGAAGATGTTTAACATTAGTAGTAGGGGTAATAGGAGCATTATAACTGTGGTCAACGTTTTAGTTTTTGTATCTGAGGCTTTTGAGAATAACTGTCATTTTGCCAAGTTTTCTCCTATGATCCACACCACAGTTTTATAACCATAATAAATGAGAAACTTTTTACGTTTTGGATGCTGCATTCCAGTATGCACAAACAAAAATAGAGACCATTAAAAAACAGTGACAAAGGTGTTCACTTCCAGCTCGTCCTTTTTGTTTTCATCAGGAACCACAGTTAATTGCAGTCAATTCAAACAAACACAAAACTCAAACATTTTAGAAATAACCATGTTCCAAGAGGTGGTAAAGTTTTCTCATTTAGAAACTGTGAAAAGTGGAATGAAAATCTTCCCTGGTTTCATTAACAAGGTACAATATTTGACTTAGTGTTTCTGGTTCAATCCAAGGAAAAGGAGACATGCTTAGGCTCTGGAATAACAGAACAGAATTAATTTGAAATTGTATAAAATGCATAATAAACTGGAGAGTATCCAATTCTTCATGAGCTGCATAACAATTCTTTTGTTTTTTGTGCAATTCTATTCTTTTTCGGTAAAAACTTTTTTGTGAACTACAAATCAACTATGTTAAATTCCTTAATTGCAAACAGTAATCCTTGCATTGGCTCTAGAACTAGGCTGATTCAATAATATGCAAAAATGTTAGGAGAAGTTGAAAGTAAATCTCATTTTCTCAAATAAAATCTTAGTTCAAAGTCTTGAGATATTTTGAAGTGCTAATGAAGATGAAATGTTTGCTTAAACGTTTAGAGTTTGGCTGCATTTGTTTGTTAAGCCTGTGAGAATGAGAAGAACTGTTCATTTAGATCGATCTGTAGTAGATATACAGGATCTTTTGCTCATTTGGGCGGGACATGTGTTACATCCATGACACAAATATTCATGATTCTGGTTCATAAAACTCTACTTGGCTTAGCTCCTTCTTACTTGAGCATGTTTCTCCAGAGAACAAAAAGCAATTACGACTTACGATCCTGTGATGTTGTCACCTAACTGTGCCTCAAGTAAGAACCAAAATAGTTAAAAAGCATTCAGTTTTGCCGCCCCTTCTGCTTGGAACACTCTACTGTCTGAAACTGTCAGACCTCATCTCATTCAGAAACGTTTGTTTAATCTTAAAAAACAGACAATATGAGACTACTGGGCTGTGCTTGTGTTTTTGAATTGCTATTTTGTCCTCAATTATTTTATATTATTGCACTTTTAGCTTCTTGTTGTGCTCACTTACTCTTTGTAATCAATTGTTGTCTCAGTGGGTTTTTCTTCTTCTTTGAAAATAAAATAAAATAAAAATGATTGGACCTAGATTTCAGTCTTATTAGAATGTTGTGAGATCCTACACAAAACACACATGTTATGTTATCATTAAACACACAGGCCTGGTCAATAGTCATTGTTCTGGATATATAACCATGTGAGAGTTTACTGTCATTATTTGTAAATGCTACTATGGCATTACTTTGATTTGCAATGTTTTTTTGTTTTTTGTTTTCCAACGCCATTTTAGAAGTTCTCAAAAACAGACTAAACTAATACATCCAAAACTGCATGTACTCTCCAAACCAGTCCTCCCTGTTAGTTGTCAGTAGCTTGTACACAGGTATTGCCCCATGTGCTGTGTATACCACAGTGTATCTGACAGTGACATTATTATGTATGGGCACATGTTTTCGTACAGGGTTGTCGTGCCTGACACATACCGGTTCACGCTACAGTACTCCGCCTGACCCTGCGACGCGTTAAGTCAGAGCGACGGCGATGACAAACTGCAGAGCATCTGGTCTCCAAATGTTCCACCCTGAACCCCCCCACACACACCACACCACCCCCTCCCCTCCTCGGTTACTGTATCTGCCCCGGAGTAAGCTGTTCCTCATTTGGACAGGGATCATGTACAGCCGGCCTTCCTAGGTTCCACTGGCGGCGCGCTCACGTGACAAAGATAAATACGGAAACGGCGGCAGACGTGACACCGGGGTGGTGCAAGCGGAGTGGCAGCAGGTCGGCGCAGGCGGAGCGTGAACCAGTCAAATTCACTATCTCGTCTGAGGGAGGCTTGTTGACAGCTGAGAGAGCACTTCAGAGGTTCGTTTCTTCTGGGATGTTTTTACTGGAGAGGTCCCGATAGAGGCAACTTTTTCAGATTCAAAAAGTTTGGCCTTCCATTTGAAGTGAATTAGATCTGACATAAAACTTAAAGGAGATGTGGTTCTATCTGTACACTCAAATGCAATCTCATGAGTCAGTGAAAAATAATTACGGCTAAATAAAGACAACATGCAGTTCAGTAACCATTTTTTAAAGATGACGTAACATTTTACTGTGTAGGAAGCTTTAGTGTCTCATGACTTTTTACTGCTAGATGGACTGACATGATCTTTTGATACATAGCTTATTAGGACATCTTGATGTTGGTGTGAAAGCACGGACAATAAGGAACTGACACTAAACTGAAGCTTACCACTGCTCTCAGACTTCAGAGTCTTTACCACAGCAACAAACTCCACCCAACCTGCACTTTATGGGTGTTTTCACATTTGGAGTCTGCTTCATATAGTTTGCACCAAAAAAGGAAACGATCCATTTAATTCAATCCATAAGCAAAAAGCCCCTGTTCACCAACTGTTCACAGCTGGAATTTTAAAATGCAGACCAAACACAAGAAAGATGCAACTGGATGGTGCTCTGAGCATGTGTTTGTTTTTTTTTTTTTACCATTTACCTTTATGCTTGCCCTCTGGTGAGGTTCATATGGCAGCATTCACATTTATCCAAGTGACCCATGCTAACACACCCAAACTGTCTGTTCCTGCGCAGCATCCGGGAATGGACAAAAAGACTGCTGTTCGTATCATGAGATGAACACTTTACAAGATGAGCTGCTGTTATCAAATGTGTAAAAATGCACTTTGCTAATATTCAAAGCTGCTAAAACCAACATGCAATTTAATTATTATCTCTTTTTTTTTTTTAGTTTTTTATGTGGGTGGAGGTGTGGGGTTATTTATTCTCATTTCACTATTTATTATATTTTGTAAGACAGATTCATTTTTACTGCAACGTGTGTACAATATTTTATTCTTCATGGCTAAATTATAAATAAATAAAGAATCCTTGAATACAGTAGTATGTAGCATAGTATAGTAGAAATCATCCCTTTTTTCCAGGTGTGATATTTTAAGCAGCCAAACCACTCAAATGTCATGTTACGGCTGTCCAATTGGTTGCTGTTTCTGGGTTGGATGAATAAAAATTAAAAAAAATAAATAAATAATTGGTCTTCTTTAACATTAAGACATTTTTCTGACATTTGTATACTTTGTCTTATAAAATGACATGTACAGCAGCCAGGCATTTCAAGAAAACAGTTCTTCATATACATCTACCTAATACATGCCTCTCAATAATACACAGTCTGTGGTGATTACAGCAAGAAATCAACTTGAGCTAGTGAGGGCGTAGCTGGCTCAAAGGAACTTGACACAAAGCTATCATTCTTCATCCATTTGAAGAAAAGCACCACCTTTTAGACTCCCCAAAAAATCCCACAGGTTCCATCTGAGAAAGAGGCTAACAGGCTATGAGAAGCCTGCCTCCACCCACTTTCATCTTCCTGAAAATTCAGCAGGGCATTAAGTATTTGTGGTGTTTCAATCCAACCTGTCAGTGCTCGGGAACGCTGGCTTTCATCTGCGCTGCTCGGACCGTTAGGGTCTGCACATCTGGAGGCCTTCCATCACTAAATCGTCGTGGCTCCTCTCTCTAAGATTCCCCCACCCCACTCCCGTATGTTTAAGCTGTTACAAGAACCAGAGCTGCTTGACCTTTTCATTCAGCTGCCCAGACTTCGACTGTCTGCAGAAGCACAAAAACCCCGCACCATGATGGCCGCCATGAGTATGCATAAATAAGAACGGGCACATCATTAGCACTAATTTATTCACAGAAGTGACAGGTCACAAAACATAGAGGGGCTAAAGGTCGGCGGAGTGCCCTCGCTGCTGTCTTAAAACATTAAAGTGAAATATGGAAGGGGACACATCAAAGTTACGTCAGACATGTCAGCCAAAACTCTGCACTTATCATCTCAGGCATCATTCAAAGTATATTTCATAATTGGAGATGTTATCCGTCTTTTCCTGGAGAAATAATATCATTAATAGATTATAAAACCATCAAATTAAATGGGAAATTAGACAGGATTAACAGAGGTAGAAAAAACGTCTGAGGTTATGATAAATAAGTTATCATTTCGCACTCATTTTGGGTGGACTCCCACTTTTGTTGCATCAAAATTTAAAGATGCTGTGTGGAGATCTAATGTAGTGGCTATACTTCCTCACTTCACACCGTTCCTTTTAACAGCATGTGAACAACTATGGTAACCCAGCAGGGACATGCTGTTGTCTTGAAGAAACTCACTTTAGTTCATATAATAATAGAATTAGCCTCCTTTTCAAACTGCAGGTCTTCACAAGGGTCTGATTAAAAAGACTCCAGATGGTCTTAACAACACATAGAATATACACCACCTGAGCCACTATGGAGGTTATACACCAAATAAAAAGATTTAACACCAGAGAGTTCTGATGATACAGAAAAACACCTGTATAACACCACCATCACCATAACATAGCGTATAGAAGACACTGGTGATGCTTAAATAACACATTGAGGACCAGAAAGCCCCAAGATTCTTAAATGTTACTCAATTATTATGAACAGAACCACAGTTTAGTTCATTCCTCATTAGTTTGGTTTATTCTCTCTGTGAGCAGGACCAGGAACTAATGAAACAAATGTCTCCTTCCACTGGGTTTTATGGAGCTTTAAATGTTTTACACAAATGAAAAGAGTGCTATTCTGAGATTATACACTGTTTAAAACAAATGTTTGACCAGTGTGTTCCATTTTTTTTTAACTCTATACCCCAAAAAGTCAATCAAAGATCTTAAAGAACTTTCCCAGTTAAGGTGTAGCATATCTTTTCTGTTTTTATTGTACATTTTCATACATGGTGCTTGCTCTTTGTACTTAACCACTTTCTCCACTCTGTGATGAATTCTATCTTATCTTAATAGTACACCATCATTACACAACACAGTAGCAGATCTCTGCTTGAGTGGTTGCAGAAGACCTCGGTACACTCTCTCGGTCGAGTTTCCAGGCCTCAGTGTCTGATCGATATCTGAGCCTGGGTTTCATCCCCTGAGCCTCTAATGGCAGGAGCCTTTTGGAGCCGCCGTAATGCTATCTCAGTAAAGGGGGCATGGACTAAGACCCTTAACAGCATGCTGACGCTCTCATCTGCAATAAATCCTTACTCTGGAAAAGCAACTTTCCACAGATCCTCTACAGACAGCGAGGCAGCATAAAAACACGCCCATGAAAACCTTCAAAAGAACTATAACTCACGACCAGCTGCCCCTTTATGCTTATTTTTTTGGAAGGAACCCTGAATAATAGCCTCCATATAACACAGGCCGAGCTCCCGACTGAACTATCACACAGAGGGAACCCAGCTCCTGAAGACTGTGGCCCTGCAGACTGCGTCCACAAAGAGGCACCGGCGTAATGGCTTCCTTATGGGCTCTCGGTGCAAGACTGATGGGCTGACAGAAGGTATGTTAAATATCTCCTCTTCTAACTGCTACATCGGGGCTCTGACCTTCCCTAAAACAAGGGCTTAACGGGGGACTCGGGGGGTCAGCTCTGAAGTGATCAGTCACTGGGGTTTGGTGCACGAGGCGAAGGCTCGAAAAGACGGCTCAGGTTCAACGCTCCGGGGTGAGGTGGAAAAGATTCTGTGAATGCTCCAGGTCTGCATCCTCATTGTTGGAGTTTGATTTCAGAATGTTTGCAATGTTCACGCATAGGTACAAGGAAGTCCCAAACATCTGCAGAGTGTGTTTTGACTTGACACCGTCAGGGTTGTGTAATAGGACAAGATAAATATATGTGTTCACTGTTTGTCATATGACATTGGGCCTCATTAGAATGAACTTCTAATGCACCAGTGTTGACAGGCATTGTTTTCTTTTTTTCAAAGATAAGATTGTACAGTAAAATGGATGTGGATCATCAATTAATGAAATTATAGGCATTGACATATATGCAATTATTAAATAACTCATAATGACTGACTCTACTCCAGGTGACTATAAATGGCACTGATGTACTGAGGTACGAGAGGATGACAGTCTGTGTTGTCACGTTTTCATTCATGTGGATGGATAATGAGGTTTGTTGGTTAGCAAACTTTAACTTTTAATCCTAACAAAGTTTTTATTTTGGGCTAAAACTTTGTGCCATGATGTTATCTTGTGATTATACACTATTGAAAACACTTTTGACCAATGTATTCCATTTTATTTAACTGTATGCAACAACGGTTTAAACAATGCACCTTTAAGTCAATCCATCCCAGCTCCTGTAGATGAAGTGTACCTTATGTTTCTTGTTTTTATGTTCATTGCGTAAATATGTATCAATATTGCATAATTTCTCCCACAGAGTGAGTTTTACTAACAAAACTTTACCTTACATTAGACTGGTTGCAAAGGAATTGTCTGCAATGAGCTATTATTTTAGTTATTATGATTCTACAAAGCAGTTAAAAGGTAATATTTTAGTGTTATTTTAGTGAAACATATTGCAAGTTATTCATTTCCCATTGCAAAAAACAAAGTGTTGTTAGAGAAAATACTCACCTGAGAACACAGCAGCATGACCAGCTCCACCACTGATGTGCTGGACTTCATGCATACTAGACCTATGGACATGAAACATAAGAAAAAAAAAAATTAGATATTGAGGACAAAATGACACCAATATCAAACATTACTAAACAATCCACTGAACACTTGACAAAGAGACAAACTCTATCCCAAGCCCCTAACTCATGTTTCCAATTTGCCCATCACCCCCAAAAAAATCATTTGCATCTGCTGAGAACAGCGCCACATGTGATAACAACCCACACACATGTACGGTCACACGTGCACACGCTCGGAGCAAACACACTCTTTCACAGCTTCCAGCCTCATCTCCATTCTGCCGACGCCGAGCCGCAGAGGCAGACAAGTCTCTAATGAAACAAGGGCAGGTGTGAAAAGCTCATTTGCAGAAACAATGGCTGCGACTGGTCCTCTATTCTGCTCCTCCGGCTCTCCTGGAGCTCTCACTGCAAACCATTAAAGGTGCAGTCATTAGTAAGAAGAAGAAAGCAACACTCCCCGTCTCGTTACAGGCTGCAGCGGGAAAGCCCAGTGCCGTGCACCTGCCAGAGTTTCATGGATGATGGGCTGTCACTCACATAAGGAACACACTAGTCATCGGTGTATATCTGTACCAAGAATTGTGTGCTATAGCCATTCTTTTACATTGGTGGAGCTTTTATTGGACAATGACAAGAGAACAGGAGCTAAAATTTCTAAAGCTTTCCAAGATATTACCTTTATTATGATGTCCAACTTCTGTTGAAGAGAAGAACTCAATAAGCTCAAATTTTATTATGAACAAGCTGACATTTAACTGTTCTGGTGTGAATACAGTGACAGATACTGAGTTATGTCAAATACCAGATGCAATTTGTTGACAGAATTGAAAAAAAACCCTTACATTTTCCATTAAAATTGTGCACCTATTTGTAGAGTACTTTTATTAATAGAGTTTCTTGCCTTGGCTCCTCCTTGATGAAGCGGTTAGCAAACAAACATCTATATGGATACTGTAGAGTCAACTTGAGCTTTGTACCTGCTGATAGTTTCCACCTACAATAACACTGTTACAAACCATATCTCTCACAGCCTTTAAAGAGTCGCCTTTTCTGACTGGATTAAAGCAGAGGGACTAGACAAGCCATATTAATGACTGCACATTCAATGGGCAAAAATTCACCCATACCACACTTCATTTTAGGGCAGGAGCATAGGCTGGACATGGTGCAAAAAGGCTGACCTACTGTAATGATCGACAGGTTGGATCTGTGTTTGTCTGAAGTGAAAGCACACAGTAGATATCTGGTTATTACTGCTTATTACATTTACAGTGACACTATGTAGTAATATCTCTTTGTATCTAGATCTGTTTAAGCCTAATTTTACCAAACATGTATATTACTTACTTGACCTTTGATTAGATTTAACAGATGTATATGTTTCTTGAATTGCAGTTCATTTCAATGCAGAATCTCTCTAGGCCTAGATAGATGGTTGTTTTGGTGAAGCCTGTGAGCAGTGAGGGCCCGTCCTGGGAGCATATTGTAAATACTGCGAGATCACTGACCCCGTGTTGTACACAGAATGCCACAGCTGACCTCTTGTTATAGCAGTGACTCGCCGAGCCATAAGTCAGTCCGGTCTGACACGGGAGTCAGGTGTCCGACTGACCCTGGCCTTGTGCTGGTAGACAAACTAAATGCATTCTATTTAAACACGGCCTGCCAGTCCCTTCCTGTAAACAGGCCGGGGTTAAGGCACGGGTGAATGTGGCATTGTGGGGCGAAGTGTCGGCGGGCCGGGCCACTCAGGGGACAGCGAGAAGCAGGCGGCAGGCATCACAACAGCGCCAGTGTTCGCTCGGAGGCCCGGGCCACCAACTCCAAGTGTAGAGCTCAGGGTGCACTCAACATAATTGCCGCAGTGACCACATGTCTGTTGGGAAGGGGAGGAGGGTTGAAGGAAGAGGGGTGAAGAGAAGGGGCACATGGGGCACAAGGGGGCGCGACCTCAGGCAATCTAAGGAGTGATGGATGGCTGGTAATTACTGGTAAATGGAGCGCCTTTGCACCACAGCACAGTATTTCAACTGTGAGAGCAAGAAGGGCTGCGAAGAAAAGGGGAACGAGTGAGGAACAGCAATATCAGCTGCAAACAGTTAGCACCAGCGGATTAGCAGAAGAGACCAGGTCTGTGCATCATTTCCACCGAGAGGTGCAGTGAAAGATACAGTTATTTTTGCATATGTAGGATAATTGGCCAAGTCTGTCTAAGGTGAAACATTGTTCTGTTACTTCCTGTTCCTGCACAAGTATAGAGAGGACAAAGTGAGAACTGCTGGAGAAGTGCCATCTTTATAACACTTCTTGCTTAGGATATTTATTCTCTCTAATATAATAAATAGGTTTTATATCAGTGAACTTATCATCTGGCCTAATTCCACTAGGTTTGTCAATGGCCTAAAGCAGTGGTGTCAAACTCAAAGTAATGAGGGCCTGTCATTGTAAATAAGAATCCTTTCAGTTGGGGAAGATTGTGACACTTGTCTATCTTTTAATAACTTTTACATTGTTTGAATGTAAGGTTTAATCTCTACTTCAGTCTTTGTCACATCAGTTTGTTTTTAACATGAGTTTTTCTCCTTGAGTGCCTCATTTTCACACATCATTTTGTGAATTGACTCATTTTAAGCCCCATTTTAGAATCTTCAAAATGGCTACCGCGTTAATTGTCAATTTGTAGGGTGGCATTCTTCCCTATTATATATCTTTAGTTTAGGTTAGTGTCTTTTGTTTTGTTTTTTTGGTTTTTTTTGATTGATGTGCAAAGTCCCCCTAAAAATCACCTGCCAAATGTATCAGAGGGCCAAATAAAACATTGCAATTGGCTTTGAGTTTGACATGTGTGGCCTAAAGTATGTCCCTGCAGGGCTATCTTAGATGTACATAGGAAGAGTGATAGGTGGTGAAAAGGCTACACAGTGCTCCTCGAAGCTTCCTTCCTTAACATTTCACCAGGGAGATAACTACAAGCTGTTAGTCTGTGCTAATTGTTCACATTGGACTGGGCCTTTGAGTTTAATACACCCTTGACTTGAATGAATGAACCACAAAGAGGCCTAAAACGTCAACTGGTTTCATAAACACATTTGGAAGTATGTCTTGAGGCAGAGACATCTGGCTGTAGAAGCTTTGCCTGATTATTTAACTATAAACAGAAAATGTGCAATTTATGTGTCACAAATAATGTCTCTGAATATGAATTCAAAGTCTCACTGATGGAACTGTGCGGCTGGCTTTTTCAGGACACAGCTTAAACAAAAAGAGTAAATATAATTTCTTCAGATATCTTTTCAATAGGGTCTTCATCTTCTCACCTTTGCTTCATGGATTTAAGTCATTTGTAGCCTATGTTGTGGGAGACAAAATGAGCAGAATATGAGCAAAAATATGAGAAACAACACCATACTACTATTTCAAACTCTTGCACAGCTGACACCACTAAGCTTATAAACCTTGCAGTTAAGAGTTTGCTGTTCTGAACGGCGCTGAATCTGTGCGGTTTGTTTAGTCCGACCTAGCCCCCGTAATCCCTGTCAGGCGGACTTCTCGCAGGCCTACGCAGGGTTAAGCGTGTCTGCTGGAGTGTGCTGCTGAGGCCAGAGCTGTCTGTCCACGACCTTGTTTGTGGGGTTACACTCTGGGCTCAGCTCTGGTTTGTCAGCTTGGCCGGTCTGCTGACAGACTTTGAGTGAAAGGGTAACAGACATATTCACACTTGTCAGGGCTATGCTACCTGATTTTTCATTCCCTTCTGCAGAGCTGCAGCCAGGAGCCTCAGCCACATGTGTGTCATACACCGCTGTCTGTTTACAGGCTCTGGGTAGACGTGTGGATGCTGTGGCACGGATGGCAGGGAGCTTTCTATTTGTGGAACCTTCACGGATGATAACAAGTGCTTTTTTAATGGAATCGTAAAATTAGATAAAACTTTACACCTTTACGTTTTTACTCCACAGTTTTTGTATTACATCTTTACTATTTTTTTATACCACAGTGTGTTTTGTATGGTCATTCTTAATATACAGTCATTAATGCACTCTCACTTTCACACTTTTTATTATTCTTAAAGTGTAATATATTGACATTTATTTGATGGTGCCCTTTAGTGTCCAGTGATGACATGTGTGTAGGAAATGGAAGAATGTTTCTGAACAGTACAAATTCAGGCAGGAAAAACTTAATGTGTAAGATAAAAAAACCTGTATAATATGTTAAATAAACTGAGTAGCTAAAATGTAATCTATAGCAGCTAGATTATTTCAAGGGGTGAGAAGTAAGTAGGGGTAAGTGACATTTTGGGTGAAAGTGAGTTTGTACTGCCAGAAAGATAACAATAATTTTGATAATAAGTCTAGAGTTAATGAGAATAAACCAAAACCATGTCCCTGAACATAGGACTCAGTCAGTGCTATAAGGAACAAGTGCAGAGAATTGCTATACTGTTTATACCCATCCTTTTGGTAAATGGCATGGATATGTGCCTTTCTACCTTCTTGGGCACTCAAACTGCTTTACATCAATCTTCCATTCACCCATTCACACACACAAGCACTCACACATTCACAGTGTGGTGGTGGTGAGCTACCCCTGTAGGTCTGTCATGGCTAGATCAGTTATTAGTGTGGTTTAAAACAATGCACAGAAGAGACATTATGCAGATTATAAATTCTGAGTTCAGAGGCTGTAGGTGGACCCGTGGCAGCTGGTGTAAGCCCAATGTGTTCTTGTGAACCAAAGCCAACTGCCTCTAGAATAAAATGGCACTGAGTCCCAGAGGTTGTGCTCACATCACGGTGAGGGTTCGCCAACCGGTGCCAGAGCAGTCCCCACAAACAGGCAGCAGGAAGTAGGACCAGAGCCTCAACACGAAACTGACAGGAAGCACCAACATCTGGGAACAACCAGCAACCAATCACAGCACAGGTCTATACTCTCTTTGTATTATTGGACATTTTCGCTGCACTATAATTGTAAAGACTTAATAATGCACTCATACCGTGAATATAAATTACTGAAAGTGTTTATTGATTGATTGACTCATGGATAATACACCCATATTGCTTATTTTGACGTTTGTAAGAAAACTGCCTTTACGTTAACTACTATATTCAAATTAAAAGTGCACTTTAACTTTGTAGTATACAGTCGAATCAAAGTTGAATGCATTGGTCCAAAATGTAGCTTTTGCATTTGCTTATTTTACAAAGAAATGCATAATTAAAGCTTTATAAAACCCAACAGAGACAATAGCTTGTTCCTGTACAGATGTGCAGTGTCCCAAGCCTAGATAAATGGAAAAGGTTGTGTCATATATGACTCACTGTGGCGACTCTTTATTGGATCAGCTGAAGGTAGTTGTAGTACATATGTGCTTTGTGGACAAACTAAGCACTGCAGGAGGAGAACTTTTTTCTTTTTCAAGGGCACTAGACATTTATCTCATCAACTGACCAACAGTATTACAACTACTATTAGTTGTATTGTGGTATTATAACTACAGATTTTCTCATAGACAATGTCATTTCCCTGCAGGGCTACTGTAGGTGTTTACAGGTGGAATGCTTAGTGTGAAATTGCAATCTGCAGATGCCACTAAACACACTGGATTTAAACTTATTGCCGGTATTATGATTCAGTTTAGCGCCTACATAACTATAGTAGTATAATTTTTATAAGACATAACAATTATAAAATTGTTGGCAACCTCAAATGTGTGATATGCTGCCAGGTCTAAGAAGGATTTTAGCAAAGTCAAACAGGTTTAACACATTAGACAGTTTAACACATTATGAAGCAGAAGTATCCATTTTGTTTGAGAGATCTTTTACCCAGTAGAATTGGAACAAAAGCATTAGCAGTATATTTCAGCTAGCATCACTGTTTTGGTATGAGATGATAAGATACAGATGTAATACTATAATTTCTATCAACATTTAAAAAACACATAAAACTAACTGAAAACTGTTCCAGCTCCAAACTGAATATTCTTCTTACTCCAAATGCTGCTATTATGTTATTCCTAACTTTATCACAAAGGGCTACCCAATAAATATCTTTACATGGAGCACTAAGTGAGGTCTGCCATTTTATTTTTACAAGTTTAAGCAGTTGTGTTGTTTTTAAAGTGACAGCAATTGTGACTGAGAACACAAATGTTTGGAAAACTGCAATGAGGAATACTGCCCAATATCTAGGATGACATATAAGATGAATGGAGAGGTAAACAGATAAGCCCCTGCCCCAGCCTTACTACTGTGTGCATGAGACTGTGCAGTACCTTCTATGAGCAGCTCCTGTCCATGGCTGCCCAAAAGAGTACGGGACAGGAATGGGGCAAAGTCCACGAAGATTTCTCGGAGAAGCGGTGCCACCTTCTCCAGAGCCCTCTCCAGTTTTGTAGTGATGCTGTCAACACAAAATTGAAACACTGGGATAATTAAGAATTCAAAATCTCGTTCCAGTAGCTGTCTGTACGACTCGTGGCCTGTGATTTTGTGGTTGAACCAGTGCAGTGGCTCCAGGAGTTTGTATTCTCCGTTTTGACACAGTGTTGCACATCGGATCATAGTGGTTCTCCACCGCTCGGGGAACTTCTTTATCTCTTGTTCAGTCACTACATGCTGCTGCCTGACGTTATCTGAGCAGCTCACAGATACAAGTGTGGGCTGGAGCTGTGCAGCAGCAGACTGTACACAGGCAGAGATATGTCTCAGGAAACAACATATCACTGAGCGGTTTGGGGTAAAGGCTAAAGGCACTGATACTGGGATCAGAACAACAATACACATCAAGATGGGAAGGAGAAGCATAAAGGATAATGAGGACAGCTTAGGAGCTTTTTGATTGTGGAAATGGCATCATTCTTAACCTTAATGTATCTATGTAAGATTGGTGGAGAGAAGTTCCATTCATTCATTTAAAGCAACCCTATATAACATTTAACCAGCTAAGGGTGCAACTGCACTGTCACCATGTTTGTTTGCCAGTTGAAACATTAAAGATGGCAAGTTTGAAATAAAGAACATGTCTTCTGAAACAGTAGGGCCATTTTAGTGTTCTTTTTTACAAATATGACTCTGCTGGGGTCCAGTGTATTGGCCTGTTTTCTTTATTATATGTGTATTGTGGTAGTGTGTGTCACTCGTGTACTCTCTTGCAGTATGTCCCCGTCCTGAGACAGGAAAGTTACATTGGAGGTTTCTGTCCAACTGAGAATAATGTGTCAGTAAGATCGGCATGATTTTACACATCTCATGTCTATGAACCAAAGTGATTTTGAAAATATATTTTCGGGCTAAAAGTTATGTCATGCCACTTCTGTCTGTTTAAATAGTTCTTTGTTTATTAAAATTTTGTAACGACACAGTATTATTTATTGGAGATACTGAACACTGGTGCATTGCTATAAGCAATCATTAATGACATAAGTTCACTTTGTCACCTTGACCTGTGAAGACTTTTTATCAATTCATTGCCCCAGTTTTCTGCTTCACTTGACAATGCATTTTTGCATTTCCTGCAATGGTTTGACCAGCTGAGCATGTGGTAAAAAATCACAATCCTTCAAAGACAACTGCAGTCATGGGACTGGATGCTCTTTTGACAAAATGCAGATAAATCCTAAAGAAACTGGCCAAATCACTTGAAAATGTTAATTTGAATATGTATGAGAATACATGAACCTGCACTAACCCAGTGTTGAATTGCATGTCTACTGAAAGATTAAAGCATGCAAAGCCACAGTGATATCAACAGTATTTTATGACATGTGCAGATATATGTATGGTGGTATGTATGGTCATTGTGTCACACAGAAAATGAGATTGACTCAAATGACAAAAAGCTCTGTAATCATTAACCCAAAAGTGGCTTTTAAAATCAATTCAGTAGATACATGCCCCTTCACCCAGTCACATGCTGGAGTATCTGATGAATCAAGTCTATGAACCATAACAAGGACTATATCTGAGCTTTATAAGCTGTTTATTATAATAATTTAAAGGCTTTGCATTTTCTAGTAAAAAGTTACATAGTGTTGCTTAAACTCAAAACTTAATGGTGCGACTGGGGAGTTGGTTTTGCATTTACAATTCAGCACACTTAGAGCTTAGAGCAAATGAAAAACAAAGGACCAGGGTGGAGGGAATGACTGTCTCCAAAATGTCCTTCCCTACACTGACCTACACCTCTGGATAAAGCTTGTAAGGCTGTCAGGGGCTTAGGGGATCTATTCTCGGGAGGTGTCAGTTCCTGCCATAGTATACAATGGTCTACCTCAAAAGAGCCACTGAAACAGAGAAAAAATGAAAAATGAAACACGGGCGGAATTTGCTTCAAGTTGTTTTCAGTCGACCGTAGAGCGTTAGAGTGTTGCCTGTGGATTGATTTGCTTGCTGTAAAAGGCTTGTAAGTAAAGCATCGGCAGCAGCCTCAGCTGCAACAGTACCATCCTCGACTTCAGTTAGACTAAGTGATGTAGCTGGTGACTGCTGCCATGGCAACAGCATCTCTTCCTCGAGTGAAACAAGGAGAGAGAGAAGGAGCAGGGTTCACAGCAGTCAGTGGAGAACAGGACTGAGGAGGCACTTCAGGGAATAATGATTTACTTAGCAATACACAAATATTAAAGGCTAAACAGTAACATTTTGTTCAAACTATCCAAATCAAGAGGACCTTTGTCTGTATTAAAAAGCACTGTAGCCTATTACAAAAGCAATTAGTTAGTAGTATGTTTTGATATTTTTTAGTTGTAGGAATCACACGATACAATATGATTTCTGATACGATTTTCTGTCAATGATAACGACACAATAAAGCAGACATTTATTAAGAATTACTCATGATATCTGTGAAAAAGGTAGAGTGAAGATAGATAGATTTACAAGATTTAGATTCAGAAACAAATATCATGACATCTATATCGATATCGCGATAATGTATCAAAAATGAATTTGGTTTGGTTGAGGAGTAACACTATCTACAGTATATAGACAGAATATTACATTATTAACTTGAAATTATTATGATTTTCATGAATAGTTGACCATTTTCAAGAACAGAGGATAAAATCATACTTAAAATGACAAAAGAGACACTTTGTGAATGATATGTGAGTGGTATTTGTGATCTGTGCAGCAGTAAACTGACAGTGTTGTACCTCATGTTCTCTACAGTGTCCTCAGGCATTGGCGCCACCGTCTGCACTGCCGGGAGGTTCTTACTGGTGGCTCCATTCACCAGACTGGAGGAGGACGAGGCGGGGGCAGCAGCTTCTGTGGCACCTGCAGGAAACACAGGAAGTTGATTATAACAACCTTACAATGTGGACTTGACCAATCTAATATCAATCTAATAATTATTCAGAATTTTAGTAAATCTGTATTTGTCACTGAAAGGCTAACTGATCAATGAATAAAGCTTTTGAATGACATAAATTGTGACTGTTTATAGAAGCAAGTTGCAAATGGCATAATGTTACAGCAATGGCTCCAAAAAATCTGTGTGATCAAATGACATGTATTTGCTAAAAAAGGATAACAACAAAAAAAAAAATGCATTATTTGAGCTATGTGCATTTGTGATATTGAGCTACACAAACAAAATTACTTGTTGACGTTGTGTTTTAGCATGTGACACTTGGATTTACTGCTGTTTACTAGAACTAATATTTTCCATCTTTTCATTTGGTGGCAAAGTTTCTAGACTCAATTGTGTCCCACTTTAAACACATCTCAGTGTTTAATTTGCAGTAAATACAAAATTAAAAGAATTCAGCAATTGGCAGTTCAGAATGTTCTAATTAATTACTTAGAGCACTGTTGCTGCTGTTTGCATTTTGGCCAAGTTACTGCAAACTTTCTCTGTCAATACACATGCCTTTCAACTTTATGATTTTGACTGTGGGTCTTTATTAATAAATACATGTTTTAAGGACTTCCAAAGTGCATGTAACCACTTTATTAAAGTTGCTTATATACATTTACAGGGGTCAAACCTGTGGGCATGGTTTAAAGTCAAGACAGTAACACATAAATATATCATCACTGATGCAGCTCTGATTTGAAGGACCATGAAGTTATAAAATTTCCACAAAAAAAAAACAAGAACAAAAAACACTACTTGAGTTACTTGTTGCACATATTAAGTGTCCATATTCAGACTCTTGAAGCAGCGGAACCCCAAGTCAATCGGCCAGTCACACTCAAGAACCTCTCTTTCATGTGCATGTGTTTAACTGTGTGAATGCTGAGTACAAAGGAGCAGTTTGATTGGTCAGACTGACAGGGGCTAAAGAACAATACACTAAAGAACACAGCTGTTTGAGCATTAGCGAAGGTTAAGAGGGCCATCTAGTGGTGACACCAAGGCAGAGCAGTGACAATCAGAGGATAACTCAAAAGGAAATGGTTTCTACTTTTGGACTGAAAAGACAAAAAGCCGTTACAATGTACAGCAGTAAATGAAGCACATAATATAACGTAATAATGTTATGGCTCAGATAAGCAATGTCTGTGGTACTGTGTTAGAAATTTTACTGCCAGTGGGCACAAATTTTCTTTTTCCTAAGGACAATACAGAAACTGTGTGTCGACAGTGTCCAACCTGTGGTGTTGATCATGCTTTTCGGAGTGGCAGAGGCCGCTGAGAAGATGTTAGGGGTGCTTCCAGCCGAGAGCCCAGTAGAAGAGCCTGTGCTGCTGCTGCCCACAGTGTTGACTGCCAGGCTTCCACAGGAGGACTTCTTCACAGGGACCACCACACTCCTGCACAGGGCACATGACAACATTAGAGATATGTTAAAGAAGCCCACACTTTTTTTTAATAAATATAAGTGTATATTACTCTAAAATAAAATATATGTTCTGTTAGGTTTAAGTTATTCCAATAATTGACATATGGTTGTCTGGATTATTATTTTTTTTTATTTTTATTTTTTTACAACAAGCAGGAGTTTAATGTCAACACTTACAGCCTTTAGAACAAACTACCACAGAAACTGAAAAAAATATGAACAACCTCAGTTTTGTCAAATGTATAATTGCATGTGTCTCTACAATTTTACCAGAAATACTCTAAATCAGTATTTGCCAAACTTTATTTATCATTTCAAAATATAAAATCAATTATATCACAAAATTTTGTGATATAATTGTGTGACCCAACAACTCTCTCAGTGTTTTTTAGGTTATTTGTCCTTTAGTATATACTTTCTCCTCTTATTTTGTCCCTCTTTACTGTCATTTTGTTGCTTCTGACTATTTCCACTCATTTCCAAAGTTACTATTTTTCATTATTTCACATCTTCTGTCAGAAACATGCTTCTGGAGTTCTGAATTGATGCAAATGGAAATTTTGTGGTGATCAAATAAAATCTACAGCAACCCACCTTTGGGTCCCAAACCCACTGTTTTGGAAACCCTATTCTAAACAGTGTCAAAAGCATGTGTTAGGCATGCTTGTTTACCCTGTATCCTTTGAATTTATGGAGTCTAGCAGGATTTAAGATATACAAACAAATAATTCATTTGATTTATACCATGGCCTGGCTGAATACTCTTTTCTGATTGGCTGACAGGAATGTGACCAAACTGTGTACAGTTGTCCCTCACTATAACAAGGTTCACCTTTCGTGGGCTCACTGTTTCGCTGATTTTTTTAGTGCAATTTTGCATGCTTTTTTTTTTTTTTTTTTTTTACAGCATATGAGCGTGCATTGTGTTCTGCGTCCTGATTGGCTAAGGGACTGTAGACATAAATGTTCGATCGCTAGCAGTGTGACTCTGAAGTGCTGTATGTTTGCAAGTTTTCTCCCCGACAAAACCCACAATGTTGACGAAACATTCTGCACCGACAAAGACACCTGCGGTCGCACCCAAAAGACAGAGGAAGATGCTAAGTGTTTAAACAAGAGAGAAATGTGAGAAAATGTTAATTTCTGTCTGAGAAAAGTGTATAAAGTGTGTGGTGAGGGGTTTTACAGCCTTAAAACATATATAATAATTGTAAAAAATAAAGCTGACTACTTCGCGGATTTTGCCTATTGCGGGTTATTTTTAGAACGTAACCCCCGCGATAAATGAGGGACCACTGTATATCAAATTGTTCCTCACTGTTCCTTTTGACCATACCAACTGTAAAAAGTGCATCTGTTAAAACTTAAAAATAGTAAGCTACATGGCAGGACAATGGACTCACTACAGTTGTGTACAGTCAGGACAATGGGAGGCCAAAGTGGGGTAGAACCAAATGTACTAATGTGACAACAACTCCGAACAATCCAGTCTGACTTGCAGACACTGTACAGCTTTACTTTTTGGCTAAAGAAATAGTGAATATCTCATAAATGAAACATCAGAAAGATCTGATTGGACCAGGATTCAAGTGATGCATTAAACTTGTCCTTGTAGGAGCGTCCTGACAGGAGCGAGAGGGAACAGTCTCCTTATCTGGGCTACAGTCGCATTTTGCTTTGTAAAAGGCGCCAGATAACGTCTCGCCTGATCTCCTGCAGTTGCTCCGGGTGACACAGGCCAGGCCTCGGCTCTGTCACGAGCTGAGGCTGCGGTCATCTGAGGAACAGTCACAACACTGCTTCCTCAACACAAAAACACAGGACTGCACTGTTTAATATTGGTGTTTGATATAATCAGTATCAAAGTATTATAGAACAACCCTCCTCAAAATCAGAAATTTTTCCAAAAATGATAACCACGAACTTTTTGACATACAATTTTTTGTTGTATGAGTAGAAGAGACAAAATGGCAGTGATGTTGTATTATACTAATAAAGCATTTTACCTCCTCATTGTTCCACATTTTGGTCTTTAGTTTTTTGGTTTATTCCAAAAGACATTGCTCTGGTCCCTGTAGCAATAAAATTTCAATTAAACAGTACCATCCTGTGCTTGGCAAAAGTTTTGTAGAATTCATAACTGGTCCTCATCATGAAACATAAGATGTGGTGGTTTAAAAATGAGACGTGGTGTGGAGCATTATTATTTTGGGGGGTATATTTGGAGTGTTTGGAGCCACTGAACTCCAGCCTCTTAAGACTTGCATTTGCACTCACACAATAGAAAAAAAAAGGATTTAGACATCTCAGATATTTAAAGAAAAAGGGCCCTGAGACTCAGTGCACTGTGCTTTGTAAGGCAGCATTCACATTAAGGGTGTGTTCACACTTGCCAAGTGTGGTGCAGTTGCTCTGTTAATGCAGTTCACTTATCTAAGTGTAAATGCCGCCATACAAACCTCAGAGCACACTAAATGTGTTTCAGGTCTCAGTTTTCCTTCCTAATGAGCTCTGGAACGGTTCCATTGAAATGTGAACCCTAAGCAGATCACAGACGTCTAAAGGAGCCCAGACAAGACGAGCTTCAAAAATTTAAGATGAACACATCACTTAACTTTTAGCTTTTCCAAAAGCAGAAAAAACAGACCAAAACAATATTGTCGATCGACAAAAAATGAGCAGAGAACAAATGTAGAGCAGTGTGGAGGTAATCTTGAACTGGACTCTTGTTGCATCAGGGAAAGGCTTGTAAATATTGTTCTATCCAGATGTGTCCAATGGTGTTACTCTATGGTCTATGATCAAATTCTCATTGAACATGCATAATTTATTTTGGTTGAGAATTTATACGACCTGCATCACATAACAGCACGTCACCATCAGATACTAAGAAGTAAATTAAGTTTGTGTTTTCAAAAAGTAAACATTTGTAAAGCCTCACATTTAAGCATAGCATAATCCTCTCTCCACTGATGCCTTAGGATTTTCTTATTTTTAATGAATATTTGAACACACCCAAACTACATATAGTCCCTTTAATGTAGAATATGTTTGGGCAGATACGTCTGTAATCACCAGAATACTGACCCGAATCACTTATCACTTTGTAAAAGCTCTTTGGGAGATATCATTTCATCACACCTGTTTCTCATTGCGGGGACTGTCTCTAGTTTAATCTCACTTTCCAAACACAGCCCTGCTCTTTTACTTCCAGCCTGTTCACATTCAGAACCTCGATGTTCCATTAAATCTGCAGGATGTTGAGAAAACACCAGGCTCTTTGTATGAATTATTCATCGGCTGAGCCCTCATGAATCATTTATAGATTATCTAGTACATATTTTATTAACAGGATTGTCTTAATTGAGTCGCAGAGAATAAAGCAAGGATTAATCTGAGAATGAATATTAATGAGCTCCGGGGCCGAGGGAGATGAGTGTGGAGTAAAGCAGAAGAGAAGAAATGTTTCCTTTACAAATCCAACAGAGAGGAGCTAGTCTAATAGGGCCTTATTCAGAAAAACATACTTAGACTGAGGAGATGTGCTTACATTCTGCTCGCTTATTCAATTAAAACCAATTAGTATAGGTCTGCATCAAATAAGTTCCTACAAATTGTATTTCAGACACTTTTTGGGCTCAGGGAGGAACGGAAGAAAAAAGTAATTACTAAATTATTTGCTCTGAACTAGAATGAG
This sequence comes from Rhyacichthys aspro, assembly GCA_036850595.1. NCBI lineage: Eukaryota > Metazoa > Chordata > Actinopteri > Gobiiformes > Rhyacichthyidae > Rhyacichthys > Rhyacichthys aspro. Next base: position 20,205,893 of record CM072160.1, read on the forward strand.
GACATAAAAATTACAGGAAAAAACTGAATAAACCTGAAACTAGGGACACACTAGTTCTGCGCTGACTTCTCTCTGCTGTTGGGCAATATAAAAACTGGTGCTTTGGCTCATAATTCATGACAATCTAAAAGCGGAAAGAGAAGATTGCGCAGCTTTTGCAATTGGGGCAGTAATTCTGTCACCTATAACATCAAAGAAATCTCATAATGCCATAATAGACAATGACATTCATTAGAAACAACTAAAGCCTGTTCTTATGCTCAGAAGTATTCCTAAGTATTCTAGTACTCCTAGATCCTGGGTACATGTGGCCCTTAGGAGAAGCTCAGAGTAGAGTCGCTGCTCCTCCACATCCAGAGGAGCCATCTGAGGAGGCTTGTGCATCTACCTCATGGACGCCTGTTTCCAGTATGTCCCAGTGAGAGGAGGTTCTGGGGCCGACCCAGGACTCACTGAAGGAACTGTCTCTGAGCTGGCAGGAGACTGCCTTGGTCCTAGTAAAGGGCTGAGGAGAGGGAAGTCTGGGCATCCCTGCTTAGACTGCTATCCCTCCTATTGCCCCGGCCCCAGATAAGAGGAAGAAGACTGGATAAAAAGTAACTGACAGACTATATGTGTGTGCTATTAGTGAGTAGGTAGAGAACACAAACATTTAATGGGGGTGTGCACAAATGCTGACTAGTGTAGCCAAAAGAATGTATTACCATTATATAAAATATTTATTATATATAATATAATTTTGAATTTTGCCGTAGTTGTTCGACTCACTGTGTGAAGCTAGCTAGTTTTCTGGGACGTGGGTGTCATCATTTTCACTGAGCGTGGCATCTTTACACAACAACAGCCTCGACAACAAAATGAAAACACTGCCAAGTCTATATTCAATAGATTGTATTTTTGTGGAGTGAGAACATCATCCTCATGTAAATGGATGCCCAAACTGTGTAAATGCCCTCTTGGGCTACACCAGCTAAAGGTTAGAGGCTACAAGTCACTGGATACTTAAGACTGTGTTCTGTTGGGCTTGTACTGGACACCAAACAACAAAACCTGTAGGACAAAGATTTACACACAAGGCTTAGGATCTAATAAATAATATTATAAATAATAATCCAGGGGCTAATTTAAAAAACTATTTCTCTTTTTTTCCCCTCTGTTCTTTATTGGTGTGTTTTGGTGCTAATTTGTGTCGATTATATATATATACATATGACATAATGGACGACAAAATCATATGCAGCTTGTGTAAATGAGTTAACTTTAGCATCATCACACTGAAGGGAGTTACTAAAAACCCAGCTGCCGTATTTGAGTGGTGTATTTCCATCTGGTCTTTAGGAGTAGTCTGAATATTGATGAGCAGTACTTTCTTCCTGAAGGTAAGCCATTTTGTTCTCCTTTTTTTTGATGTTGTCACTCCCAATCTAAGTCTGTCCTGACAGACAAATGAAAGGCCTGTCGGTGGCTGGCAGCTCATTTCACTGGCAGCTGGCAAACAATTAGACACAGCCAATGGAGGCCGGAGCGGCACTGACACGAAAAGCACGAGAGCACGTCGGATACGCACCGCGGACGGTTTGTGTGAAAGCATTTCAAAAATAATACACTCGGCCCAAGCGACTCATTGGAGCTGCCAGGTCCCATTAGGACGCTGAGGGCTGAGGACGACAGGGCCCGACGCAGTGTGGCTTCTGTTTAATCTGTCATCAACGCCCAGGAGACCCCCACACTCACCCCAGAGACCCCCACACTCTCTACAGACTCAACTCACCAGATCACCTCTGTTTGGTTATTCAGCAGCACTGTGGTTTAATGCTCTATGTGGTACGGCATGGCTTCTGGACGACGTATTAGATTTTTGGAACACTTTACTCAAATTATCCGTACATTCATGTGATATTACTAAGGCTGCTAAGGTAAATTGTAAGTGCAGTTTTAAATTAGCACATGTCATTTGTGGGAGTGTTGTTTGTGGTTTACTAAACTGCAGATAGTTTGGAGAATAGGCAGAAATGGGATGAGTTTACTAACCTCTCAAGATACTGCTGTCTGCTTAAAAGCCACATTCTGATGGTCACTCATTCTCCACTGAGAACACAGCAACACAGTTTGAGACACTAGCTGTAAAAGCTACAGTTTACTGGAAAGTCAGCCAGAAGTGACAAAAAATGGTGTCTGTGTTTTTTTTGTAACCAGCTTCAAATCAGCTTTGTATATTGTATCATTACTAATTTCAAAACATGATTTCATATTTCCTATGCCTGACATTTGCACATCAACAGCAGTCTTTCCTCTGTAAATTTATTTTAAATTAATTGATTTGCAATTCTCCACCTTGGATTTTGGACTTTCAGAAAATGCACATTCATTCAAGCACTAGAGCAGTGTTTGCTTAAGTCAAAAGCTTTGGGAAATCAGTCCCTATACGTTGCAATACTTTTATTGAAAACATACGGACTAAAATAACTAACAGCAGTGTTTAACTTGCCAGAATCTGCAGGATTTCTTGTTTGGGGTCTATTTCAAACATAAAAGCCCCACACCAGCAGTATTCTGACATTCCTCCTTATGTAAAGAGATCTCTTATAGGAGGAGTCATTGTTCATAAAGCTCACTTTGTCCAATGTCTCTCGGGTCCAGATCAGACCCCATGCAATATTATACATTTTAATAACATATTAATATTCATAAAGGTTGTCCTAGATATGTCACAATTAAAACAGATGTAATGAGCTGCTCAATCAGCCACTAATTCTAATGTAAAATGTTCTGCAAAAAGGCCAACAAACTCAAGACAAATATGAAAAGATGTTTTTGAAACAATAAGTGTGTGAGGAATAATAAATAAATGTGCAAGCATTATTTACAGTTTGTGCTAGTTTTATCATTTGGCTGTTTAGACTAAAAGGGGAAACAAAAACTTACACTGCAGTTTCTGAGGAGTACTGTTCTGGGCTCTATCCTCTAAAGCCGGATCAGGAGATTAGTGAGATAACTTCTGGATTAACCCTGGTTTTCAGAAATGAAAAGCAGTTTCGAGCTAGATTTACATTAAACTTAGTCTTAAGACCTGACTGACTCTGGAGCAGGATAAGTTCCAAGAAGACAACAGACCCCAGTCCACTGAGAAACAGCAACAACAATTTAAAGTTTTCAAATGCATTCAGCCACATAGTCCTTTCCTTCCTCTTCTGTCTTATTGCTAACCATGATGTAAACATTCACAGTAGATGTTTGGTTACTTCCATGCTCTGTCCCAGAGGAGAACAGTGATGTGCTATAAATAAAAAATAACTTTAAAAAAAAAAGTTCTTTCATTAAACTAAAAATTAGTGGAGAGAAAAAATAAGGTTAGCCATATTAAATTAGGAGTTGGAGGCTCCTTGTTAAATGAAGTTTGTGGCCTTATTACCATTACCATAAGTTATTTGTGACATTACTTGAACAGGTCATATATATAGAGCAGGCTACAAAGGCTACAGGGCAAATTGAAGTTGTTGAGAGAGTGATAGTTGTAGATCACACACGTCAAACTCAAGGCCCGGGGGCCAGATGCGGCCCTTTGCACTGTTTTATGTGGCCCTTCAATTCATTTAGTAGTTTATATTTTTAGCATTAGGTTAAATTCAAACAGGTTTTAGATGGTTTTGATTTTTGCTACAAAGATTAACCTACCACTACCTATTACAACCTGTTTAAATCCACCTAAACCTGTTAAAAATGGACTAAAACCTGTTCAAATCCACCTAAATCCTGTTCAAATCCAAGTAAAATCAGTTAAAATCCAACAAATACTGCCCAAATCTGACTAAAACTTGTTCAAATCCAACTAAAACTTGTTTGAATCCAATTAAAATCTGTCCAAATCTGACTAAAACCTGTTGTAATCCAACTAAAACTTCTTTGAATCCAATTCAAATCTGTTCAAATCCAACTAAAACCTGTTCAAGATACAATTTCTCAAAATTTAATCTCCATCTTCGGCCCCTGAAAGGATTATTATTGACTATTGCGGCCCCTCACCACTTTGAGTTTGACACCTCTGTTGTAGATGATGTTACAGATGTATCCAGACACAGTATTTATCATCACATGCTTTTACCTATTCATTTTTATATATCTTACCAATCAAATCATTGTGCTATGAAGTCATAAATTACATCTTCATACTGAACACATTTTTTCTCAGAGAGGCTTTAACTGTACACTGACATCCACTGATGATGTCTCTGTGACAATGATGTAACTGTACATTCAAGACTCCACTCTTCTGTCTGGTTGTTGGTTTTAACTGTTGCATCTGTGCTGTTCAATCAGTTTATAGCGCGATTATGACTGTGGAGTAGTTTTGTCTTTTTGTCTGTGTTAACTGTCTCCGATCTGTCCAAGTGATTGGTCATGTAGTGCCAACTCCTCCTGTATTCAAAGAAAGGGCCTTAGTCTTGATTATTCCTAATGAAGGTTTACTTTAGAGCACAGAGAGTACATTTAATTCTATTTCAAAAAGAGGGATTTGCAGCGTGTTTAATAGTTTCCATATCTTCACTCATATACTCCCCAAACCAAAGCTAATCTGTAAAAACAGTCTGTGAAGAGACATTAAGACCCATTTATGTCATTTTCAATAAAGAAGCCTTTTTTCTGAGCCATAGATTAGTTGGAGCTGATGGTAAATCCTTGAGGAAGCCATTAGTAAACTCACAAATCCAGATGGATCACTGTGTGGTTTTATCTAATCCTGGAATGTAAATAAACCGCAGCAGGACTTTTTCAAACAGGAATTCCTGACGGAGGCTGTACATGAATAATGTGGTCCGTTCTCCTCAGACACCATTAGTGATGAAGCAGATACTGGGATAAGACCAGAGGATTAACATACAGTGAGGTTTTATGGACGTTTTACAGAGCACATACACCTTCTAGTCATGCTATTTTAAATTTGTCTAGAATATCGAAGCTGTGGATCCCATTCAGCCTATGTCTTGTAACGTTTATATTTGCTTTGACTTTTAATGAAGAAACACACATTTTCATTGAAACTATTTTTCTTTGCTATTTAAAAGAAAATGAAAACTGTCTTTTTTTCATATGCAGCATTATTCAAAGCAAAAAAATTACAGATAAAGGACACAAAAAGACCACATTAGAAACATACTAAGCTACAGTGTGAGCTTTTTTATTGTTGTGTGTGGACTGTGTGGAATCTCTCCAGCTTCCTGTCACTGTTCTGTTCAAAGACATGCATGTGCAGGTGAATTGGTGACAAACAATAGCAGCAAAAATGGTTTGGACACACCTCCACAAAGTAAACACACAATTTTAGCACTCACAGTGTGGATACATCAGATAACGAGGGCTAAATTAATTAATTGGCATTATCTCTGCTTTGGATTTTAAGAAAAAAGCCACATTTTACATACTCACTGAGGCTCTGATGCAAAATCAGCTTCATTCTGAAACCGAAAGAGATGCTAACCTCTGGTGCTCACCCTTAGTAAATCAATTTTAGCATGTTTTATACGCACAAAGCTTTAGTAAATCAGTCCCATTGGGTATTGAGTTTTTAACTTGTCTCATAAAATTAAATAGTTGTCAAACACTCATTTTTTTGGATCAATGAAAATTCTTTATCTGTAATATTCATGATCCAGATGTGATTATTAATAATACACAGTCTATTTCTACAACCATCACAATATTGTTCCACATGATGTCTGTTCCCTCTGGACATGTTTGGACAGATAAAAATTATTGGTAGGATTGGTCGGTTTTATGTTTGAAAATGAGTTCCTTAATTGGAAACTTGAAATAATTTACCATGGATATATTCTCACCTGTCGAAGGAGTGGAACTGCATGGGTAGCATGGCCTGAGCCTGGGCCTTGAGAGCGTGGTCGGTGTAGGACACAGGCTCCATCCCGGTCTCCACTCCCTCCACAGGGGCCGCCACCAGACTCCTCAGGATCTCCTTCACGCTGATGCCCTTGCTGGTCTGACTGATGCTGCTGATGGAGGAGCCACACTTGATTCCATCGAAGCTCGACAGACTCTCGTTGGACTTCTTCACGTCAGGAGCGAAGGTGGAAAACAGATCGCACACGGGGTCTGGTCCAGTCCCAGTGTGGTCCAGGTCTGAGCCGTTCAGGAGCCTGGCGACCTGCTCCTCTTCGATTCCAGAGTCTGTGTGGTGAAGGGAATGCTCTGTGTGGATGGTCTCCAATGATCCAGGCTGATCCTTTCTGCTCTCAAATGTAAACCGGGTCTCTGTAAAACAACCAAAGTATGTTAAATTTAATTATGTACTATGTATAAGTATGTGTAAATATGTTACATTTCTGTTGCTAAGATTCTCAATTAATTGTATGTATCTGCTTCCTGCTAATGTGCTGTTTATATCCAAATAATCTTTTTTTTTCTTACATTCCATTTATTATTGTTAAGATATTACTGTGGATTGTGCAGTACTGTCTTCAACTTTAATGAATGCTTTCTTATCTTGGTCACACTGTTGCCAGTAACTTTTTATTTGATATAAAGCTGTGACAGGCCAATTATTTTGAAGCTATACACTTAGACAAAGATTTGCGATATACTGTGCAGCACTAATCAATACTACAACCTTAACCTTATTTGCAAAATAAAGCATAAAGCAAAATCGTGTTCCTAGGAGAATGGGGTAGGGTTGAGAATATCTAAAACACTGCACAATATAACATTTAAATGGACAGATCTATTGGAATAAAGTTGACGGATGTTCTTACACTTGGTATTGGCTGAAACCTCATTGAGAAATTAGAGAACAATGGAAATAGTAGGGAGATATAGGTGTTTGTTATTTTACCACATTAAATAACGTTAGTGTTTGGAAACATGAGCAGATACATTAGTAATCCCTATGACCTGGGATAGGCTCCAGCAGTAAAAGATGAATGATTCAAAGGGCATTGGCCACTTAAAATTGCAAGTAAAACAAAAACAGATTTTTTTTTCAAATGTGAACTGACTCTCCATGTGTCTCCAGGTGACTTGATATTTAGATGTTGTATTTACAAATCCTTTTGACCTGCTTTTACATCTGCTAAAGGCTTCAAGCTACAAGTGACTATTATGACTATTTTATCCTGGACTAGAATGTTAAATATTACCACATGGAGGTGCCAGAGTTACTCACGGATGGTTTTAGGACCTGTGCTTCCTCATCAAAGACATGGAAAGCTGCAAAACCCACACTAAAATACACTATATGACTATAATCCAAATATAAAGAAAGAAAGAGCATGTATCTTTAAGTAGAAGGGTCTATAGGTGTAGGGAAAAAATACTTATCATCTTTATATAATGCTCTTTATTCTGATTTCAAACATTCCCTCATAATGTGCCCTAATAAAATGTTTTCTGACTCGTCCACGAACTCACAGGAAGTCCTTTCTTGTCCGTGTTTTGATCCGTTGTGACCCTGTGTTTACCTAGACCCACGGCCATCTACATTCATATTTATCACGCGGCCCCTAACGAGATCAGCGGGGCCGGACTTACCCCGAACGTCTTCTGGCTTCCTGCTCCATCACGGACAATCGCCCGCCACATGCCGTCTGGAAAAAAATCCCCCTTATTTTCTGGTGAAATTTATGAAGGCGGCAGTGTGCCTCTCTCCTCGCAGCAACCTCTATGATCCCATTCTCCTGTGGTGGATTGCTTGCCTAATGGGCACTGACAGATGGGGCCGAAAATAGCAAGGCTGACTCCACTGGCCCCAAAAACCCACAGCGGTTTCGGCAGGATTCTCCAGCTATGCTATCACACAACTTTTCACAGCTCGTCTATTATTTTTCCTTCTCTGTGTGAGCCTCGAATTACACTTTCATATTTCCCCTCGATGCTTGGTTATTTATTCGACACACTTGGATGTTTTTGTGAACACTGGTTGATAAAGGAAGCCCGTATGAAAGTAAGAGTCGGCAGTGTGTGTTTAGAGAACCGCTGATTTACTTCCATGTCTTAATGTATGATGGATGAATATTACCATTCAATGCTATTCAAGTTTATATTTACTATTTTCAATCACAGTCTCTGTTTGCTTCCATTTTTAATAAAAGTATGGCCACACTCCTACTATTTTATGCAGATATGCTTCTGAAATTTTCAAGGACATTATTTTTCGACTTTGAAAGAAGAACAAAGGAAGAACAAGATTAAAAGGACCAAAGCCAGAAATGAAATGAAATTTAGTGAGAAAATAAATAAACAAATAATTCTCAAAATGTGGCACACTAAAAAAAACATTGGCACTATAAACAAAAAATAAATAAATAACAGGTATAGATCAAATAAAAATTAGCAAAATCTAACTATTACGAAGGCATGCAATTTGGATGCTAAATATAGCAATTGATATGAGTTGACATATTTAAAAAATCACTTTGGCAGAATAAAAGTTTGTGAACTGAACTTCCACTGGTCACACTCCACTTTTTCATTTTTTGTCTGGACCATTCTTTTTTATGTGCACGGGGTAAATTCCTGTCAAAATGATTATCATCGTGTTACTGCAGTTTAAGCACATGGATATTGCACATGTTGATATAGCAAAAACAATAATTATACAGTATAGTGAACAAGCCAACAGAGTCTCCCTATTCTAATTTTAAGCTAAGAATTTCAGGCAATTTTCATCTGAATTTTAAAACAAATGGCTAAAAACTGACAACTAAAAATGTGTTCACTAATGGGAAACAAAATGATAATAATAAGGATGCTAAAAAAAAGGACATAGCAATACAAATGGGAAATGAAAACTACGATGGGAAAAAAAAAAGACAAACTGGTATACATTGTGTGAACATAATGTGTATAGAAGAGAAGTGTAGCTATATCCACCTGAGTTGTGTGGAGAGTTCAGTTCTTGTCGTATGCCGGGCCCTGATTGGTTACTGATACTTATTCTGGCCGTCTCACGCTGAGGCTCCAGGATGTCTCTGTACTTAGACACCATCAGGACAGAGATGAAGTAGACTACGGCTAAAGCCAGGAACTGGGCCTGTTTACTGTCGTCCTGTGGAGGAGAATCACCAAACAGTAAGGACATAATGAGAGTGACATTTTCTATGAGGTTATATTTGTGAATATATTGTTTTGGTAGTGGTATAGATATCTCATCTTTATTCTCCGGAGATAGTAAACAGACATACCACATCTCTGAACACCACGGCACGTAGTCGATTGATATCCACATCCTGCAGAAGACGGTCCGGGTCGTTGATGGGAGACATGTTACTGGGGACAGCGTCTAGGGATGCCTGAAGCAGAAAGACAAAAGTATTAAAAGCTTATTCAATGCACATGCAAAAAAAAAAAAAAAATCATCTATAAATATATCTTGTCATTTATCATTAAACTTTATTTTTAAACTGTACTTAAGCCTTAATAAATGTGTAATAAAGAAAGCAATGGACAACTTATCTCACACAAGTTAATACAAGTTAAACATTCAGGAAAAAAAAGAAAAAGAAAATTGCCTGTTTAATAACAACCGCCCAATTAGGAAAGATGTAGGGAATTTTTTATAATAATTTAAAAAAGTATATTTTTACCCTGCGCTACTGACAACCGTAAAATGTTAGCAGTTTAAGGTTTTACTCTTCATAATAAGCTCACTATAGTCTGTTCGATTCAATAAAATAAATGTAAAATCATCATAAAAAATCTAACCCATGTAAATTATATTTTAGAACCCATTTTGCTGGATTTGTTGGATTTCTGCTTACTTGTATTCTATTATTCTATTATATATTATCTGTGCACTCTGTCTTTATTGTCATTGCAATATTAACAGGTTATGTTTATTTGATGTAGACAGAGGAGTAACAACATTTTGATTTTTGTATGAAGGGAAAATCTTAATATGATAGGGTGTCTTATTTGCAGACCAAAGACACAAAACAACATTTTGCGTATGTCCCACATGTGATATCCCATCATACCTTGCTGGAAGTCACAGTGTTTGGTGCCATTTCCTGAGACTTGCTGTTGAGAGACTTATTCCCCCTGTCTCTGTGTCTCTGGCTGCAGTCGAGACAGTTCCTCACGGCCACACAGCACACTGCCGACACACACACACACACACACACAGAAAATACAAAAAGGCTGTCATTCGGAAACGCAGTGGAAATTAATCTCTGATAACATGCGTGACCTAATCAGTTATGAGTGTGATGAGTGCTGGTTCCAGGCCACTGAGAGACCCGGAGTGGAGTGGAATCAGCAGCCAGACTGATTTCACACTGAGGCGCTGATGGGAGGAAGACTGTGGGCAGCAAGGACAATGTGAAGGCTCTCCCCCTCCCCCGAGCGTGTCCTGGAGTCATTAACCAGCTCACAGTACAAAAGACTACACACAGACAAATATAGTTCAAAAACAAGTACATAAACCGATACATGAGAAAACTCAGCTTTTATTTAGAATATAAAATGACTAATTATTCTAACCACTTTTTTAGATTTCAGTGCATAATGACACAGCCAAGTAGCGGTGGACAATACTGTATTATGCTATCCATTAATAGAAAGAAATGAATTAACTTTGAATATTATTTCCAATTTATTGACAGAACAGTAAATAATTATCAACTGTATCCTGTCTAATAGTAAGTGTGTCATTCATTCACATAATGGCAAACTAGAAGATGTGATTTTATAAAACAAAATTTAAATAAATCCTTTTGTTTCTTTAGTCTTCAAGTGCTATCAGGATTCTCCTAAAAGAGGAAGCATGTCATTCCACGCCCTACACATGCCTTCTTTAAAACAAAGAAGAACAATCCAACTTATGAATGAATTATGCCTATTTCCTAATACGTTAGATCCACATTCAAGGTCAATAGAAAGTATTTTTAAATGGTGAAATCATAACATTTGTCTCACTCTATTACATTTAACTAAGAATACAAAAACTGTAGGAGTCAACTTAGGAGGCTTTCATCCAAGCTTCCGGACTTTCCCTTTTTTTTTTGGACCAAATTATTAAGTAAGAAAGCACCAGTGGACCATGGAAACAAATATCAGTCAGATTTAACAACACTTTGATTAGACACAGATTATGTTTTATGTTGTTGTATGGCACTATTTTTATATTAACACTCCAGCCTGCTTTCTGTTCAGTCTATAATTTCATAATGGGCATTACAGTGATTTAAAACAAGTTTCTTAATAAATACATGTCTCTCTAGGCCCTACTCCTCACTGATTATTCCATTTTTCCAGTTCTACTGTAAAATGAGCCTCTAAAAAGACGCATTCATGACCTCTACAGAAAGCACGCCCCTCTACATCATGTCAACAGTAATCACAGCGTCAAGACAAGTCCGATGGTCTGCTTTTAAAATTGTAGTGAACCAAGTTACCAAACCAAATGTACACAGTGAAACAGTTTGTGAATTCTTAGTGCAAACCATGGTGTGGACTCAGGTGTGAAAATTACACTAAGTCGCTTTAATGCTCAAACACAGGATTATTTTTAAGCAGCACATATTGTTTGGACATATTGCCTTTCCAAAACCACACATAAATAAGCTGTATGTAATGAAGACTGAATCTTGTTTGCACTGAAAGCAGCATTAACCCCTCATATCCTCACCAAGTCTGAGGCACTGTCTCATGAGGCCACCGGACGACATGTTCTTTTCCGCCTCGATCTCGCTGAAGTTGAGCGAGCTGGAGAAGACCAGCACGTCCACCAGAACCATGAGGCGGGACAGGAAGGTGATGGCCGTCTCCGAGGACATGCCCTGTGTGGCCTCAATGTTCTCCAGCTCTGTCTGCGGTTGACAAAAACAGAGAGTACTCATAAAGTGTGTAAGGGGAGCAGCCAAAATTGCGTTTTTAAAAGAAACAAGGTCATGTAAAATTGAAGCAAGTCATAACAATGAGACAGTTCAGGAAGAGGACAGCAGTGAGGATGTCAGAATTGGGTTTGGGTTCTGGGACAGATGGAAGACATATCAAAGTTGTTCAAAGTGGAGTGACTTGTCAGTTGAATCAAGGGCACACTGTGTAAAATGTTAAAGAAGACACAAGTCAGAACTGTTTTCATCACTGTATTATCTTCCCAGGCTAAAATGTGGTTTGCTGCTGAAGGCTCCTTCCCATTGCTCGTATTATACTCTGCACTTACCTACTTCAAAAATTACTTTAACAGTAAATTGTTAAAGAAAGACTATACTTGTAAGAAAATAAAGGCTCGGAAGGAATCTTTTAGTTTCGCAGTGTTGCCTGCTGTCATTTACAGCTATTGTGCCTTGAGCAGTGCTTGTTCATGGCATACAGCTGTTAAGTGTTGGTTCCAGTCAAATTACAAGTCTGAAAACAAGTCGGTTACAGCGAGAGAGCACCGAGGTTTCCTGTCTCTGGAACCAAAACGAAGCTGCTTTGAAAGGGCTAGTCTTGTCTAGCGTCTGGTACTTAAAATGACCTCACAGCAACATGTTACGGTAATGAAAAAAAAAAGACAACAGACAAGACCATTACATATTAAATAAAGGGGCACAAAAATGAATGAGAACACACAAAAATATTATTGCAAAAACAGTGTGTCCACTTTATCTGATTTCCTGTATAATCTTCCCAACAGAACACTCTATTTGTCTATCTATCTGATTACAAACATTTCAAAATCCATAAAACCCAGCGGAAGAAGCCTGCACTTGTTGATTCCACAACTTTTATCAGTAGTTTGTGAACAACTATTATGTTACTAAATTTTCACAGTTTTCAATGATAGAGTTCTTCAAAACTGACATGAAGATGAAGTTAGGAGTCAATTGTAGATTAAAATAAACGAAATGGAAAAAAGGGGGTAGGAACAAATAATCACTGCTTCCTCCTACTCCTTTTCAAACACCAAATATGTGTTTTCACTTTGAGTTAACTACTGACTAACTATTAAGTTGGAATGTAATATGTTTCTTTTCTCTCCGTTTGTTTTAATCATATGTTCAAAATAAAGACTTTCATTCAAGGTGCTCAGTTTTAGGATTAGGATTATTTTTTTTTTGGGGGGTGGGGTTGGCGGGGCAATAGTAGAGTGGAACAAATGACTAAGAAAAACATTTATAGATGGACATGTAACAGAAGATGTTATGGCGGATGTGCAGATGAAAAAAGAAAAGTGAGAAAGAACATCGAGCTTTCTCAGGTTGTTTCCATAGAAAAACTAGTTTTTATCTGCTACTAATTATGTCCATTATATCCAGTGTACAAATAATAACACTGATTTGTATTTGTTAATCCCAATACATTTTAAAGTAAAAAATGAATGGGGTTAAGAATGCAAAGAGGTGAGTTTTTTCAAAATGACACTTACCTTAGCGCTCTAGAAATGTTCCAGCAAAATGATGCACAAAATAAACAACAACACATTATAGTTAATTACAAAAGGAACAATGAATCAATACAGCAATGCTTTATTTTCAAAAGCGTCATTCAATCATGTTACAAATCTAGTAGTGAAGGCAAATGTCCACTAGATGTCAGCATTCCTCCACGTTGCAGACTGAGGGGTGCACTCACAGAGGGAGAGGTGGCTGCTGACAGAAGAGGCAGGATCCCTCCACAGGCGATGATGATGTTGTCCACCATTTGGGAAATTAAGTGGATGGTGTTGTGGACGAAAATGATGTTCTCATTACTGTTCACGAAGTCCATGACCGATTTAGAGGAGTGGCTTCGGAAAGAAATTAGAAAACAGGTTAATACAGAAACTTTTTTAGCACAGTGAGTATAAAAAAATGACTAAGTTCAACTGGATGAGTTTTATGTATTACAGATTCCAGTGCAGCGTACCTCCTCCAGACGTGGACGTCACTCTCCAGGGCGTACAGCAGGTCGGTGAGCAGTCTCTGGTGCATGGCCGACCATTTGAACTCTGGGATACGGAACATGGCGGTGCGAGGACCGGGGCTGAACTGACGCCGCTGCTCCTCGGTCATAGGGGTCCCGCGGAAACCCAGGTCCACGTGGATGTCCCGCTCTGTTTGGTTGGGCTGACGGCCATGTAGACTCTAAGCAAACAGGAATCATACAGTAATTGTGTATATAGTATTATGGTAAAATTTAAGTCAATATGATATGCATTGGACTCGATATGCCTCTTCATGACTTTGACAGTGATATTGTGCAATACATATATTTTTAAGAACAGCCAAAGGTGAAATTAAGGGTCAAAGGTCAAATCAGCGATACTGGTTTGCATGTTTACATTTTGAATTTTGTACTTGTACTAAACATATCAGAGCATTTAAGATCCTTTTCCCCCCTTGTCTTAATTGTATCTTTAAAACATTTTATTAATTAATATAGTTTAATAAGTCATCTACTATATGAAGAAATATACAATGATCAGGCATAAGATTTTGACACTGAAAGGTGAATAACACCGATTATCTCTTCATCATGGCACATTTTAGTGAGTGGGATATATTGGGCAGCAGGTGAACGTTTGTCCTCAAAGTTTATGTATCAGAAGCAAGAAAAATGGGTGAGTGTAATGATCTGAGTGAGTTTGACAAGGGCCAGATTGTGATGTTTAGGCGTCTGGGTCAGAGCATCTCCAAAACTTAAGCTCTTGTGGTGTGTTCCCAGTCTGCAGTGGTCAGTATCTATCAAAAGTGGAAGAGGAAGGAACAGTGGCGACAAGGTCATGGGCAGCCAAGGCTCACTGATGCATGTGGGAAAAGAGGAAAGAAAAACCTGTGTGGTCTGATCCAACAGATACTACTAGTACTACTACCATAGCTACTGTTGCTCAAACTGATTAAGAAGTTAATGCTGGTTCTGATAGAAAGGAGTCAGAATACACAGTGCTCTACTATGCTCATCTTTAAAAGCTAGAGCATGATGCCCAAATCTTTTCCATAAGAAGGACCAAAAGTGAAGGTTAATGTTTGATGTTGGTTCCAAAGCCTCGAGCTTTTGTGTGCAGTGACATTTTAAGTGACACCAAGTTCCTGTGATTGAATTTTATTTACATTTTTGAATATTTATATGCTTTACTATGCAAAGTGTAAAAAGGTTAAATGGCGCTTTTAGCAGGTCATATTCAAGCCAAATAGGCAATCTGTAAGTAGGATACTTTTTTATTTTCTCATTATACTCTGAGCAGGCTGTCCAGCATAGCAACCTCCATCCCAAATCATCGTTCCCATCCATCACACAAAGCAGACGTCTATGCAGCCTCAAAGTTAGAACAAGGCTATAATGCAGCTTCCATCCAGAAGCTGTAAGTCTGAAGAACTCTTTTCCATTGCCTTTATTACATGCTGCTGGTCAGGAGTAACAAATTTAATTCACTTATGTCTTGACACACAAATACATTTTAGAGAAAAGGCTAACAAATCAGAACAAACAAAATGTTACTGCAGCAACAGCATCTCCACTTGCATCGACGAAAACACATGATTGACACTATAATAAAAAACAAGGAAATGATACTTTTTCATGAGGAATTATGCATCAGCAGGGACAAGTATGAAAACAGAGCTCCCCAGTGGCCCTCCATCAGTGACCCGCCTGGACAGAAGTGGCTGACCTCTGTAAAAAGGGCACACCTCACAAGAGACTGGCAGTGAAATAAGCAGGGCCCGAGTGACTGCTGCAGAATAATGCTTTCCAACTATATTCCGGCAGCCCAGTTTCCTGAGTCTCAGAGGGACGTGGCGCGATGCTGTCCCCATTATAAACTGTGCTGGAAGCAGACTAATCTCAGTGGGGCTGGTAATATGGAGCTGTTCAGGAAAGGCCACATTCTGACAAAAGCAAATGGCTTTCTATTCAGGCCTGGACTGATGTGTTTCACTGTGCATTAGGATGTTTTCTCTCTGAATAGAAGGTCTGAGATTATTTTGAAGATGTCAATGTCAGTTACCCTGGTATGTCACACTGGATAATAATAATAGATAACAAAAATGATGCATCTTGATTGCACTAAAAACATACCATTTCCAGGCTTTGACTATTCAAAGAATGTTTATGACATTCCTACAGTGCTTCATTAGGGCAAGATGATATGTGTTATATTTAATAAACTTAGCCAAAGCTATGGTAAAAGTTGAATTGGATTTTATAAAGAAAAACAAGGCTCAACACTTACACTTCAACTGTGAGGCCACTGTGTGAATTAAAGCTTCAAAGCTGCAGCTGACCCTTTAGTATTTCAAAACAATTGTTTTGACAGAACAGGAACAGGAAGTAATGGGACTAAAAATGCACTAAGCACTGGGTTCTGTTGGGTTTACATATTTCCAAGATGACAAATGTAGAGTGTAGTAACAGTATTGGAAACTAGGACAACACAATGTAGCACAAATTTATTGATACTTTACTATGTCAAAACAATTGTTTTGATATTTTTAATCTTGGAAAAAATGAACTCAGTGCTATGTGCTATTTTGTTCCCATTTCTGCCTGTTTCTGTTCTAGTACTTCCTGTACTACTACAGCTACCTGTTCTAGTACAGGTGCCTAGAGAGGACAAACTGAGCACTGCTGGAGAAGGAGGACATTCATGTTTCTTTTGTGGGACACGTTGGATATTTTTCTTCTTTTTTTAATGCAGCAGTTGTTATGTTAAGCTGACTGTCAAGAGTCACAACTAGAATATATATTGTCACCAGATACAGAATGCCTTCTGGAGTCAGCTCTTTGTGTTTAGGTGCTAATAAAAGGTATAGCCAGAGGACAACTATCAGATCAACAATCATAACATTAAAAACACAAATTCAATTCATATTGTTCTTGTAAAATAAGCCGCTGTCTCCGTCAAAATCCTATCACTCAAAAAACAGTAACACATCATGTGGTTAAGTTATTTTAAAGCCCTGGACTTCATTCATCTATTTGGAAGATGGAAGCTTACTTATATTGCTATTTACTTCATATTCTTATATAACCCCCATACTGTGATAACATTATACTGTAATATATTTTTATTAAGGTTATTATATTAAATCCCCCCCCCCCATTTTTAAAAAGCAATTATATTTGCAACAAGAAGGAAAACTACTTCACATCACTAAGCGATATGGATCTGGGATTCTTAGTGCTTTTTACATCTTACACAAATGTAAAGAGAAGTAGAGTAAATGCGAATACAGATTAGAGAAAAAAAATCCAGGCCACGAGAGAAAAACTCATATATCTTTAAACTCAAGTACCTTTTTTTTTTTTACCTCTAGTCTCTTGGTTTTATGCAGATTTATGAGTGTACACCTTGAACAATGGCCAGGTAATTACAGGGCTGAGACTAAGAGATTAATAACCATTTATTTAAACCTAAATACACGTTAGATCAGAGGAGGAGAATCAAGAGAACTAACCTTTCTTTCATTGAGCAGCTAAAACAATATAGTGACAATAGTGTGGAGTGTAGCTTCATATATATATATATATATATATATATATATATATACTCTTTACTTTTCCTGACAACACTTTCCATTCAAAGTAATGCTATAAAAAGTTTAAACATCACTCACCTGTGTTGTGGCTGTCGTCTGAATCTTCATCTCCTTCTCTTTGCCGTCCTCCATCTGTTCTGCATCACAGGTGCTGCTCATAACCTCCGCTGCACCATCACTTTTACCATCCGCCGTGCTCCCTTCAGACGCCGCCATTTCCCACAGGCCCTGCGGACTTTTGGACGAGGTCTCCCTCTCATTACTGGGTACACAACCGATCCCCTCTAACGTCGTCTGTAGGTCAAACTCATCCTTCTCCAGAATACTCGGTAAAGGTCCCAGTTGAGAAGTGACCGCCATCGGAGCCAGAAGGCCGAGCGGCTCGCCGTTGTGATCAGGATTGGGCAGGACCAGAGGCTCAGACGGACTCAGGAGCTTGTCGTCTAAGCTTCCGAACAGGAAGTTGTTTGGGATGCTGTCCTTGTCGTCATCTAGAGTAATAAGAGGTGGCATGTTGTTTTCCTCGATGCTGCTTTTCGATAATAACGCACTGGTGACTTTTGAGTTGAGCTTTTCCACTGCCGCACTATAAACATTATCCAACAAAGAGTCCACTTCAACCAGCGCTCTGTTTTCAGATTCTGCAGACAAGTCTAAATCGTCCAGCTTTACCTCAGTAGCCTCCACTTTTTCAGCTTTGATATCCACCAAAAGCTCATGAACTTCAACTTTCCCTGCTTCCTGGAGAGCTACCACACTTTGTTTTCCATCCGCTAAAAGGTTAGGGCCCTCATAGTCCGTCTCGCTGTCGGGCGTCTGGGAGTTCTCATCCATCTCACGGATCTCAATGGTGCCGTTGATGCCGGAGGACTGAGCGGAAAGGCCCGAGATGGTGCTAACCAAACCCTTCTTGCCTTTTTTGATGTTCTCCTCTTCCTGACGCTGGTATTCTTCATACATCTTGGCCAGGTACTCTTTATGTGCCTCATAGGTCACCTGTTTCAAGACAAAATTGCCAGATGTGACTTCATTGGAAAATATTAAAGGAGAAGTGAGTGATAGATTTGTTTTGATAATATGACAGTTAAATAGCTTTATATTCAAACAGACATCATAATTTTTATGCTACAGTTATGTTAAATATATTGGTCATTAATGAGAAGTGATTTCAGTCGATTGAGAAAAGACAGCCGGATAGTAAACACAGACTTTAACATTTACAAGACACTGTTTTTATCTTTCACACAACAATCCAGACCCAGACTTTTCAAACTTAAATGCAGCCATTTTCAAGATCTCTGTTGGGTTTGAATGCTAAAATGCAAAAGAAGTAGTTACACTAGTACATGTAGTAAAGGAAACATTAAATTATATGGCACAAATAAAAATGAATTATGGCTCTATATTTTATTTTTGTTTTGGACACATTTATTTTATTTTTTTATTTATGTAAGTATTCAAATACTTAGGTTTATTAAGTAAAAAAAAGTATTCCCACTTTCCATGACCTAATATGTAAAGCTATTCTGCCTATATCCATAGAGATATTAACAGTCCTCTCACAGACCTTTCGTTATCTTTGTGCAAGAGTGATTTAGAAGATTTTGCAGCAAAGAGAGACTAACCCTTTGATCCCAGGACTGTGTTGCGAGCAGTGACTCAACATTTTTCAGGCTGTGACCGGCTAATACATAACTCAGACAGGAGAAACAAAATGGGTTACACCATGTCTCTTTACTTACTCCCATATGACACTAGATGTGAGTGGTAATCACATGATTAATAATAATTAGAAAATGGTGTAGTGATATTCATCAGAGATTTTGTCCATCTCTGTCTGTACTGTGTTTCATCTCCAATAAAAGCAACTTCAAAATACCTTCGACCACTCTGAAGTTTTTGGAGCTTAGGAACACTTTTGGCTGAGAGATTGCTATATGTAAGTTTATCATATATTTAAGGAGTAACTAAAAGGTTTTAAGAGTGTTCGTCAAAGATTTACATCACTACTTTTAGCAATAACAACCTTTATGAATACAGGCAAACACAAATGTCTAGTTCTCCAGAAGAGGTCAGTGTTTTTTTGTAGTTGTCCAGCTGAGTCCTCACCTTGGAGTGGGCTATGGAGAGAGTGTCCACCCACACACGCCACCCGCCCCACTCGTACTTGATGGCGTGGTAGAGCAGGATCCTGAAAATGTTGTACACCATCTCAGTCATCTTCTGCTCCTCGGAGTTCTTGGGGTTGATGTAGCCCAAAGAGAACATCCAGTCCTGCCACACGGAGCACTGGAGCAGGCACCTGCAACAGACACAGCATATACACGATGAACAGTAAGGCACATAGAGGCATTTATTATTACATTTCTTGTATTTTTGCTTACAGTTTTACCCTTATTGAAGTATTATTAAGTTTTACATCAGTGTCTAAATGTGTTTTTCTTGAAGGTTGTCTTCCTTCTTGTCATTTGGTTCTCTTAGTTCAGCTCAAATTAGATAATTATCCATTTATTTTGGTTTGTTGGTAAAACGCCCAGCCTGCTTTCCCTCACAATGGCACTTTTAACACGGGACCAAATTCTACTGACAGATTATCAAGAGACACATTAGATGGCGCTGTCAACAGAGAGTGTGTGGATGAGGGCCTGAACATGACATGTGCTGGTCTGATCTGGATTTTATTTAGTTTAGTTTTATTTAGAATGAATTATATAAATGATTTGAAGCATTTGTCTGGATATTTGAGTAGGAGTGAGGGGAGGCAGTGAGGTGTCAGTGTGAAGTGTTTCTGATCAAAACAAAACTCTAGCCTTATTGGCTGTTAGTCCACATGCTGCAGGACAACATTTACCATCATGCATTCACTGATTGTAGTCCATGCAGTTGCTCTCCACTGACGGCACCTGACTGGGCCCTCCTGGCTGCCTCTGCCTTGATCTCACCAGATTACTGTTACCAGCGCACAAGTTACATCAGAGCAGGTCCAGTCGAAGGCCAAAGTAACCAGCAGCGCTCGCTTAAATCGCTTTAATCAAATCAGCACTGGTCTGGCTCATTCTGAACTCACTGGTTGATTTCTTACCAAAACAAACTCAACATGAGCCTGCACCAAACAAGAAGACATTTTTATCTCCAATGTCTCTAAGTTTGGCATTTTTAATACGTAGATGAGCAGAGGTGGACCAAGACATTGTAGAGACAATTCCTGCTTCCTGGTTTTCCTGCAGGTTTTTTGTTTGGACCACACAGTGTTGGTATTTCATCAGACTATTAGAATCTACTCAGACTCAGGATGTCAGTACCGTATTCACATAGTCTGTTCTTGAAAAGCTTAAAACATAATGACCAACCCATAACACATCCTTCAGAGTTCCCCGCTGTTTTAAAACATATTTGTTGCTAGATTTGTGAACGATGGTGATTTTAATGGAGGCATGTAAAGGCTGTGTGCCATCTTTATATAATACATGATGAGGCGCAATCTGCTTTATGTGCATTTTATTGTTATTGTTACATATTGATGCAGCTGGTGTGTGCTCAGATGTACTGTGTTTTGACAATAAGGCATTATGTGCATAGCTTATGAAATTCAAGAAAAGCTCCCTATAGAGCCAATGCACTCTTTTATTGTATTGTATTGCATTATAAACACTTAAAAGATATTCACTTGTCAACTGATATAATGTCAGCTTTGTGGAAGTCTGTTTTATTAGAAATGGAATATAGCCATAATGTGGGGTTGGACACTGAGAAACGATCCAAAGATGCTGACAACCATTCCAGCTCTAAGAAGAAACAAGCCAGATGTGCATTATACAAATGGGTATGTACTCTTATTGCAATTATTGATGGGTTAAGTACATAGCTGAACAATATGGCAAAAATCAATTAATAGGCCCTTTTTTTTCAACATATATTGCAATTGAGGTTCATTACCCTCTGTGTTGCTATGAATAATTTTATTATTTGCCAACACAAGATTTGATTGATTAAAAACACTGTCTTTAAAAAACAGTTAAAACAGTGCATAAAATGATTTGAATGTATATCAGAATTCCTTTATTTATCCCCAAGGTATTATTCTTTTTGTTACAGACATGGCCAAATGAAAAATAAGTAAAAAATAAATAAATAAATAAACAGAAATATAATAAATAAATATCAAAATACAGTACCCCAGTCTCTACCTCAGTTATAAAAAAACAAAAACAAGAATTTTAAAAATATAACAAACAAAAACAATCTCTTTTAAAATAATAATAATAATAATAAAGAAATGTGACTCTCATTAATTTCACACAAGTACACATTATATACACAAATGTATATATAATAGTATAGTCAGTGTTGTGTGGTTGTTTTCAAACATGAAGCTCACTGAGGCCTGTTGGTGGGATTTGGTTGATGGCACACACACTGGTTGTTGGCATTTTAGTTGGCAACTACTGCACAGCTTTGGCTTTGGCTCTGTGCTGAACATAATGTAGTGTGTACTGTGCAACGTGCAGAAAGAGGAACATTACTGGAGTGGATCATGCACCAACGTTTAACCATGCTGATCTACATTTTTATCAACATTTAGTAAGACTTTCTTATTCTGCCACCACCTCTTAACAATATATAAGGTGTATTTCACGTTTGTCTGCATTTTTTTCATTTTTATCCTCTCTTTGTGTCATTCTTGCTAATTAAAA
This sequence comes from Rhyacichthys aspro, assembly GCA_036850595.1. Classification (NCBI taxonomy): domain Eukaryota; kingdom Metazoa; phylum Chordata; class Actinopteri; order Gobiiformes; family Rhyacichthyidae; genus Rhyacichthys; species Rhyacichthys aspro. Next base: position 20,228,034 of record CM072160.1, read on the forward strand.
TGTCTAAACTTTAAACAGCAATATCTTAAACTGCTCAGAACACTTTTCATTCTAAGGAGATGATTAACCAAAATGAATAAGTGAGTAAATTTCCTTGTGTAGCAGTGCAAATGGCAAATGGAGTTACAGATGTTTACAGCTTAATAAACAGTAGAAGATTGTTTCTGTCCAAAGATGTTCATTTGGTTCCCCACAAAAGTGAAAATTTCCTAAACCAGCTGACCAAAAAAAAAAAAAAAAAAAAAAAGACAATTTGGGCCAAAAAGGCGAGGAAGGGGGGAGGGGGGAGGGAATTCATAAGCACCGGTTTGTTACAAGGACTGGTTTAAATCTTTAGACCTACCCCTTTAGCTGTTGCTTATCTTTAATCCACTGTACATTCATAGCAATTGCTAGTAAGCTTTAGCTATGCTTGTAAGTTTTATTTTGTACCAAAGCATTCTTTCTTGTTGGAAAATGTATTATAAGAAGAGAAGCTTCATTTGAGGTAACATTGCCTTTTTTACTTCAGATTCTCTAGCTCCTAATCCCCAGACTTCCTTGTATGACTCCATCTGTTAGTATCTGTACCTCACTGTTAGATCCACAGCAGAGGAGTTACCAAAGTGCTTTGGTACGCTTGTTTGGGACGCTTTAAATACCTTTTGACAACGACAATGCTTGTAAATCATGCAGTACAGACCCACCAATACATTACTGCTCCGGTGGAAGCCTACCTTTTGAGACCCCTATCCCCTTAAGGTCACTAAAGTAACCCTAGTACTCTTAAAACACAGCAAGCTGTTTTGCGTCTTTAAAATATCACTAGACCATTTTATTTTACAATATGTACCTGTTGCTATAAATTCTTTGTATTGTTCAGCCTTAATTAACTCGATGTGGTTCCACTTGTACTCACCGCCTGTTTTCTCGACTGTTGCTAAACAGTTTGATCATGTCGGACAGGAAGAGTCGCCGGACCTCCATCAGCTCTGAGCATGGGGCTGCGTTCTTCAATAATGTGGCTACCACCTTGAGAATCACTGATAAAAAAAAACAAAAAACACACCACAATTAACTTAAAAAAACAGCAAACGAGACGGTGGACTTTTAACATTTAAAGGACTCACTTGGGTTTTGGATTTTGACAGTGGAGTCGGGATCCGGGTGAGGTTTATGTACGACCTGAGTGCACAACTGCTCTGTCATAATCTGCAGCAGAAAGAAGCCCAGACGTGTTTTTTTTAAAGTGACAGACAGCGTACAAATAGACGAATGGTGCAATAACGCTGAGACGTCGGGTTACCTCATATAAAGTGTTGTAGGTTGTCATAGACACAGTGTTGGTGTGTGCCATCAGCCTCTCTCCGAGCAGCGTGAAGAGACTGTGTGTGTGCATGATCTCCACCTTCCTCCTGTTAACACACAAATACACATGAAGAACATTTTTAAAGTTGGCAAAAAGGAAATATGCTAATATGTTGTGTTGCCATTATCGGCTAATAAGTGAATAACCTGAAGATACAGAAGACACTGAATGTGCTGATGAAACAAAGTACATAAATTACTATAAGAAACTTACTTTTTTATATTTCAAGTTTTGTTAGTGTTTAATTTAGGAGGGTGGCCCTTTAATGGTTTGAATCTTATTTGACTGACAGAAGTTTCTCTGTTCACTAGGGCCAGTATTCAACTGTGGGGTGCCGCAGGGCTCCATTCCAGGTCCAATTCTTTTCTCCCTCTACATGCCTCCTTTGGGGTCAGTTTTGAGCAAGAAAAACATCTAATTTCAACATTTCACTGATGATGTACAGCTGTATGTTCCAGTGAAATCTAGTAGTGCTGCACTGATTCATTCTGTGTTGGACTGATGCTGAAAGAATGTTGAATCCTGAATGGAGTCAAATTTTCTGAGTTTGAACAACAATAAAACTAAAATTATTTTATCTGGCCAACTTAGCCTCTAAGACAACTACAACAGTACTCTTGGTTCTTCTTAATCCGGGGACCCACTACCTAACATTGACACTCTTTACAGATTTTGAAAAGAAGATTTTTGTGCTAACTAGCCATGTTGACTGTCCCCAACTAGAGCAGACCGGTGCAGACTTTGCCTGATTTGTGGGTAAAATCTGCCAAAAATCTTATAGTGTATCCTGTCGCCTTTTTGCCAGGAACCTGGATGTGATTTTTGATTGTGCTCTTAAATTTAATAAACAGATCAGTTTTGTTGTTAAGACCATTTTCTTCCAGCTCAGGCTCCTGGGGAAGGTCAGGATCTACTGTATATTCCTCAACAAGAGTTTAAGAAAGTAATTTACACTTTCATCCCATCTAGAACATTGCAACTCTTTATACATAGGCCTTGATTATCATTTAAACACCTTCAGAAGTTGCAAAATGCAGCCACCCGCTTTCAAAAAGGAACGAAACAGCACGATCACATTACATCAGTCTTTTGCTCATTGCACTGGCTTCAAGTTTATTTTAGAATTCATTTTAAAATATGAATGCTTGTTTTGTGTTTGTGGGATGAGCCGTATATCTATCAGAGCTTTTAAATGGGCACAGTCCATCCATAGCACTCAGATCTGCAAGTAGGTAGTTTTTTGTTGTTTTTTTTTACACAAACTTTTAAGCTTTTTTTGCTACAGGGACAGTCGTAGAATTAATGATACTAAATTTCAATGTACATTTATGAGAAAAAAGGATATACATATTGTGGTAAATAAGTATGTAGCAGCTTGTTCTCAGCCACAGGGAGCAGGGCCCTGGAGACGACTGTCAAAAAGCGCCTGCTGTCACAAAACCAGGGAGCTGTTGTCAGAGGAGTGTTAACGATAACAAAGTTAACCTGATGCAACAGAGGCACACCACAGGTGAACGGTCCGACAGTAACTGACTTTTGCTGCAGACAACAGAAGGACTGTACTCTCACCTTTCACAGAGGAAAGTCAACGCGGCTGCCACTGTGTCAAGATAAGACTTTTCTGGCTCTTTGTACTTTGACAGAGCTGACAAATGTGACACTAAGTAAAAGAGTGTGTCTCACAAAACCACAGATATGGAAATTCAAGAGAGAAGAGTATTATGCAGAGAGTTCAGGTGGGATTTGTACAGGTTTGCTCAACTTTTTTTTTTGTTGTTCAATTTTTTTGTTTTATGCACCTCAACTGTGTTTACTCCATTAGGCGTAATATTTATTCATCTGCAATAAAATTAAATATGATACTGGGATAGGCTGATTAAGTTATGAACAATGTTACTGAGCTCCAGCTAGGAACAATCATGCCCTCAGTTAAAAATCACAGTACATTAAATGGAGACTATATTGTATATTGAAAAGACTGTTAAAAAAAATATTTACACTGAAATACTTTCAACAGCACCAGTACATTAATGTAAAACAAGCCAAAACAGTATATACTTCCATTAAATATCCTGAATTACCTTTAACCAAAAACATTTTATGCATCATTCTGAAACCTAATAAGAGTTACAAAATGAATAGGAAAGTTATTGCCATATTATTATTTAAAATTAACATCGATTAGCAAATATACATATCTACAACATTACTTAAGTTGTACTGTTCTGTTCCTGTATCTTATGGTAAAAAACTCACTGGTAGTAAAACTAATTTTTCTACATTGATGTATAACAAGTATTGTGAGAAAAAAAACACATATTCTTCAAATACAGAATAACATAAAATGTGCCGTGACAAACAAACATAAGCAGGTTCTAAATGGAGGTGCATCTTACTTCAAAAGAATACATGAAAGCTGTTTAAGTAAAAGGTGCTTTCACAAACCCAGCTCCCCTGGGTGTACAGACCTTTTCAAGAGCCTGGGGGCAGCCTGCCATGTGCCCACTTCTGCTCTTTCCATTCACTGAGCAGACATCAGTTACAGCACAACACCTGGTACCCACCTTTATGATCACAACACCCCAGTGCCACACGCCTCCTATTTTCTGAAGCACAGCCTTTGTCTCTCTGGAGTTCTATTTTAGTACTTATTATGTACAGAATGCAGAACTTATTTCTTTAAATCTCTGGGACAGTAACGTTGTCTTATAAATATATTCGATCAATAACAATAAGCTATGGACATTTTCATAGGTATAAAAATTATTTTAAGATAGCAGAGGTACTGGTTTACAGTATTTACATTTTACATTGACTTGAAGTGATGATTTTAGCTTGCATTAGTTTAACAAGTTACATGTCTTTGGGTGCTATTCTCCTCAAACTAACAGCCTTGCAAACTTATATATTATTATAAAGATCTTGTGCATATTGCAGTTTCACACCTCATACTCTTTTTTAAAGCATGTGAACAGCTATGGAAGCCCTGGAGGGACATTCTGTTATCTATGAACAAACCCAATGAAAAAAACAACAAACATGACAGTGCTTCTCTTTCAATCATGCTCAGTTTGTCCTCTGGGGGCAGTAGTAACCTGTTGTAGTAACAGGAAAAGGAAGCAATGGAACTAAATTTGCACCTTCCATTGAGGTGTGTGAGTGATTTTTTTATTTATTTTTTTTGATTTTATAAATAGATACATGTAATGTTTATGTTATTAAATACAAATGAAAACATTGACTGACGAGTTAAATTTTATTCAGTTTTATACTACAACATTATACAAAATCTACCGTTATCAACTCAGTAGTTTTTGTTTGTGTAATACTCATTTTAAGTTGATTGAAACAAATGAACTAACATAGCATTTAAATGTATGTATTTAAACATTTATTATTCATTGTGTCACTGTGTAAAATAGTACATATACTTACAATTACATTACTGTAATATATTTTGGGTTCTGACACACATTCTCTTGATATTATGGTGATTGATGGTTTACTTTTTGTGGCTCCAAACCTACTTTTGCAACATTACAGCTGTCTGATTACTAGATGCCCTTTTTTATGGGTGGAGTGTGTTAAACATTGTGTCACAAACTGGGCTCATTTCTCTGCCTGCCAGTCTAGTTACCTTGTACTTGTACTGTTGGCAGATTAAAACTGATCATTTGGCATCTCCTCCTGAGTTTCATTCCCTGCTATTGTTTTCAGCTTGGCTGCTCCCTGTCATGGTTATAAGTTTGACCCGCTCTCAGTCCTGAAAAGCCTTTATTTCTCTGCACATTTTGTCCAGATTCTCCCTCCTGCACCTTTACCCACCTTTAATGCCTGTGTAATTACATGCCCAAGTACACACCTCTTAGAACGGCTTACTTACTTGTGGCCTAAATGCTTGAGGAAGTATCCGAGGACTTTGAGGGATTGCACTCGAATGCTCTCACTCTTGGAGGCCAGGAGCTTATAGATTACCCTGGAACAGACACACACAAAAAAAAAAAAAAAAACAGAGCTGGCACCGCCGCACGGTCCTGACAGCATAATGTACGGCCGTGTTGATGAAAAGGCCCCGCGCTGCTTAGCTGACAACCACTTTCCCTCGGAGTGAATTTACATTAGCATTAAATGAATGTCCTAATGAAAGCAGCAGCCTTTGCCCAGTGAATTCCTGAGGACTCCCAAGCAGCGCTACACCGTGTGCATTTATATCTGTCGGGATCACATGGGGTAAGGCCAATCGCCCGTGTCAGATTATAAAATCATGTTAATACTGCTGCTTTGGACACTCTTGGCAGAGAACATGTAATCTATTCATGAAGTGCATAGGTTTATTATTACTACACAAGCATTAGGTGCCTGGGTTTATTTGCTGAAATCACCTCTTCATTAGGGCCAGTGCCGATCCCTCGAGGCGTTTACTTACCGTATTCCGTTTCTCTGGTCAAAAGCGGGGATCATAGAGGCTGGATGTTCAGACATAAGGGCCACCACCAACTGTAACACGTCCAGCAAATTCTCATCCTGCATAAAAAGAAATACTAGATAAGGAAACATGTAGAGATATAATACTTCTTTTGTAGTCCAGGGTGATGTTATAACTCTGGCTTGGTCTTTAGTATCAGTAATTTCATTAGAATTATTGCCTTTCCTTTTATAATAAGCCCAAACCTCTGTCTTTTAAAGTGAAACTCTGAAATTCTCGTAGTTTTTGTTTATTGAATTATTATTTATTGAAACATATAGAGAGAATTCAGTTTTTTGTTGCAAACAAGACATGCAGTTGTCTTTTTGATTTCAAATCATGTCCAGATTTCAGCCTGAAAAGACCAGACCAAATAATCGCTAATCCATTTATCTACTGTATATCAAACGAATTCTGCCTTCACACCTTCCAGTTGATATGAATTGTGTGTTTTACTAAGAAAAAACTTGGCCAATCACATTCTCACAAAATCCCATGCTCGAAAAAGGAGCGCTACCATTGGTCGACAAGCTGGTTAGGAAGTTAAACAGCTGCCAATAAAGTGTATTTTCAGTGCTGAATATGTCTCAAAACAACTCAAAAAATAAAAGCATCAACAACGAAAAGGGAGGCAACATGAAACGCTGATAAATAATGTCAATTCAATCACGTAGTGTTTAACAAAGCAGAGATAATTACTGTTCTGATGTTGAAGTTGCAGCTAAGCTCTAATCCTCTGTTTGGTGCAATTTATCAGTATTCTGTGGAGGAAAAATTGGTCCGGTTTTACTTTTTTTAATAAAAGAGAAGCAGGAGAGGTCCCTAGGCTGTTTTTGGGGATGAGCAGAATCTGAGACATGAAAGGACGACAAAAAGAAAATCAGGTAGTGGAGCTATAAGCCCCTTTAAACCACACACTATCCTTCAGACTTTATCCTGACTTTATCAGGAGGACCTGTATGTGGGAACACATCGACTCGAATTTCTTGACAGTCATCTTGGCTTAGTACAGTCTCCAGAGGCTGTGACGAGTGAAAATGTCAGTAGCTCCTCCTGAGGTCGGCTGGTGCTGCAAGCAAAGCGCACGAAACCTAGAAGCCTCATACTTTCCTGCAGCTGTTTGTAAGTTCCACAGTTTGTTATGTTGCTCACACGTTCAATTAATCATATAAATATTAGCGCATTTGTCCACCAGGTTCGCGTTGTTAACAGCTTTGCTAATGAAGCGTTATACCCTACTCTACTCTAATCCCCGCTGTAGTGACAGTTCAAAAATCCAGTGTGTTGTGACTAAAGGAGTCAGGATTTTAGCTTTAGCTTGACTCAGACTAGCTTCCACCGATTCCACACCTGGCTCACTTGGTTATCCACCCATAACACCTGAGACCAGTAATACATTTTCATAATAAAGCATAAAGATCTAATAAACAATTTAAAATGCTCTCACTGCAAAACAACCCATTAATTTATTTCTATAATTATACTACATCATATTACTTTTAAATAAATAACAAAAATGGCCTCTACATCTGCCACAAAATAAAAGGGCTTGAGTCGGCTGGAGTGGTGGATGGAATATAAACCCAAGACTGTGCCTTGTGACTTGAAACTGCAGTTATCTTTGACTCTTGGTGTGAAGAAGGTCAGGGATAGTGGTTATATTGAGGAATAAAAGGATACAAAAATAAAATAAAACCAGTTTATAGAAGGGTTGGGTTCAAATAGACACCTCAATCCAGAAATTAAACAGTTTTTATTTACAGCTATATCTTAGAAACCCCATATGTCAGTATATCATAAATGCCTCAGACATGTCCTTGTAGAAATAACATTAACACTGGGTTTAGCCAATATCAGAGCATCAAGATAAGATGCCAGGGGTCGCCTTCGTGTCACTAGATGTTGACAACAATTTCATGTAGTGAACGTCTGAGATAAGAATGTGCCGTTGGAAAGTACTTGGGTGACCAAAAAAATGAATCCATTCAATTTTAACTACCTGATAAAAAAAAAGTATTTTTCAGTTTATAGGCTTTGAAGATTAAAAATGACCTGCCGGGTTATCACAACAAAGTGGCACCAATCTCATGTACTGAATGCAATCGCAGCAGACATGCACCCTGACATACCTCATGCATTGTTAACAGATAGTTCAGGATGCTCTGCAGCTCGTCCTCCTTCACACCTCGGTCCTAGAAGAATCAGAGGAGAAGCACAGATAAGCACCGAACGGAGCAAAGAATCAACTGTTAAAAGGTAGTCGAACACTGTTTGAATAAAACATAATACGCAGAAAGACCTTTTAAGAGCGGAAGATAAATGTATTCGTGATTTCGGCAAAACAGGAGTTAGCTGCTTTTACTGTGAAGCAAACTGTCTGTATTTTAACATCACAAATGTTAGCTTTAACCACTAACCCTGGGGTCTCAAAAGCCATTCACAGTTATACAAGGATTTTTTTCTCACTATATCAAGCAATTGTGTTAATGTAAAAATTTGAGTTCATTCGTATATTTTTTAAGTTTAAGAACAGGACTGAACAGAAACTAAGACTAAAAACAGGACTAAAAGCTAAAATGAGTACCAAACCTGGGCTAAATTCAGAACTGGACTTTGGGAGGAGTGAGTGGACCTCATGCATTTTATATTGACAATCCCTGCACAAACAGTTTATGGTACTTTAATACAGCAGGAGGCTAACACTTCTGCAAATCTAATCTAATACCAGCAATCAAATTCACAAAGAATCATTCATTCATTTATCTTTTATGACTTATTCCTGTGAGGGATCGCAAAAATAGATCTTGTACAGCTTTGAGCGATGTGATTTCAATTGACTGGCTGCATTTCACAACCAAGGCTGTGGCCGTAGTGACAGTTATGGATAGGTTTTAGGTACGAGAGGAAGTGACCATTTTACTGTTACTAATGTAAACAACATGACAGTGCTGTGATTGGGCAAAAGACCTGGTGATAGGCAGTGACTGACAGGTGCTTCATCCAATCATCTCCAGGTATAGGCTTCAGTATCACATGAAACAAGGAGAGTATTCTGCTACCATCTCTCGAGAACACATATCTTGTCAGAACCCATCAAATCAACACTAAATAACATCACAAATTAAATATACAGCACATTATTTGAAAGGTAACAGCCCAGTCAGAGACACATTTGTCTCTCTTATTTCTTGTCTTGTGTTTGCACCGAATGGCAAAAACAAATTCCTCGAATGGTAATGCTCTTTTTCATTCAGCCTGGCAATAAACCAGATTCTGATCAGTCCTTTAGTGAGTATACATCCTGAAAAGTCACATAGTGCTACTTTAACAATGAGGATGTATCAAATAAAGTTAGTGTCATTTAACATTGTCATTTTTTCAATTGTCATCTCACAAAATAACATACACAAGACAAAACATAATTTATTAAGCTTTATAGTGTCGTGTCTTCATAATAAGGGCCCACAGTAACCATGACAGTTGCTGGAACATACCTTGAGGATAAGTTGCTTGAGGAAGAGGAGCATGAACGCACGAAGAGATATGATCTCCTTCTGTGTCGGTCTTGGACCATCTGCAGAGAAGAAGAGGAGAAAGTTTAGAGTCAAAATCTGTCATAATTCTGTTACCTGTGTCTCTGATGTGATTATATTCTTTGCTATATTTCTCTGATGTTTTTGACTGATAATGATATTATTTCATTTGATGTTGAAGCCTTTCTTTCAGTTCAGTTCATTGCTATTCATGAAACGTCTCAGAGGGGAAATTTAAGAGGATTAAACCCTCTCCAATAAAATCAATCATTTGCCTCAGGCTGAGTTATGGAACAGCTCCTGCAGTTTATAGACCTTACACATCCACTGGCCACATGCTGTTCCTCTAACCATAGTTTTCAGTCATGTGACCTTCAAGGCGTCCTGGAGGTCAAAGACTGCACCTATAACAGCATCCAGTTGTCTTCCCACAAAAAAAAAAACAAAAAAAAAACAGCAACAGGTAATTTCCCTTCAGTTTAAAACCACACATATTAGTTCAGATTAGTTTTCACTGCAGTAACACACAGATTTTCTCAGTACCTCTGTATCTCAGTCTTTATAAAGTTACACAAGATTGTTATTAACCATACTAGGTCACTTTGGAAAACTGGATGGTCCATGTTGTTTTACACAGCATTCGTACAGTCAAACATTCTCTGTTCAACTGTACCACGACATTCTTCGGTGGTTTATCAATTGATCTTTCTCTGTCTGATAAATATTCAATGCATGTACTAACCTTTTTAAAAAATTGAGTAACTGCATTATTGAAAATACTCTGCAGATTACATTAAAAAATCCAAGTCTTCGGAGAAAAGAGAGCCAGCTCTGGCCCTTCTTGTGAAGTGAATCTGAATTTATGAACCAGTTCAGTATGTTCTGTTGTAAGTTAATGGCATTTTGGAAATGGACTTCACAACAACAGTCGATTACTGTCTTTTTGTTCTGAAGGTTCACAGTCACCTAGGCTTCCTCTTACTGTTGCATTATTTAGATCTTGTACAAGGGAAACTTGAAGTATTGTGCATGATTTAATTCAGATGGGCATTTGCAAAGATCCTACGTGTGTAAATTTATCATAAATTCATAATTTCAAGTCAGTGTGTGATAACAAACAGCACTGAGAAATTCTCAAGGTTAGCTCTGCCCTGCCAATCAAAGTCCCCACCATCTTTTTAAAAACTACTAGAAATGTTTGTATGAGCTTAAGGCCACTTCAGACACTGACACGTCGTCTTTACAACAAAATCTGCTACATACTGATTAGGTTAAAAGTTTGTTAACAAAGAAATCTCTATAATCATGAAGATTTTGACAATATTATTACCATTAAGTCATCTTTGAAAAAGGATTGCCATCAGATTGAAAATGAATAATCTCAATGTCGGTGTTTAATTATTTTCTTCATAAATGATTACCCAACGTCTCTGATTTGTGCATTATGGAAAGAAAATGGTGTAAAAAAGAAAACTACAGAGCACAGCATGACATTATATATCTCCCAGCACCTTACAGGTAAAGCAGCCACCATAGTAACATAAAAATATATTGACATGCAATATATTAATATTGCCCAGCCCTACATCCAACCTTCATTGTTCTGACTGGTGTACTATAAAAGATGCAAGTGTAAATACCTACAATATGGAAGATAATATTATTACTCATGTTAGATTCATACTGATATGGATTAAATGTTATAATATTGAGGCACTGTGTCATGTTTAGCCAGTAGAGGGCGCAGATCCTTCTCCAGACTCTGTGTTGTTATTGCTCTTTTTCTGCACCCTGCACGTGCAGTGTTACAGCCCCTGGCCTCAAGCCCCTTCCATGTTGTTTGTTGTAACTGGTGCCTGACCCTTCTGTCACTGCTGTCCTGTGTGAACCTGCTGTGCGAGCTCTGATCTCCAGTTGGTGGCCTGCTCTACCGCGGTCCTTTGATTGGCTCCTGCGTGACTCAGCTCACTCTGCTGTGGTTGGCATGGCCCTCCTGCTCTCAGTGACGCTCTTCCACCTGCCACCGAACAAGCTACAAAAACCCTGTCTACCTGCCAGCCGGGCGGTGAATCCCTATGTGCAGCTCACCCTCTCCTGCTGTGTCTCCCATCTGCAATCACTAGAACATTTTAAAAGGACTTACTGTAGTTTGCTGTCAAGACACTTGTTTGCAAATGGATTTAAAAACTCTGTAAGAGCCTGTTTTTGCAGCATGGTCAATCAGGACAGGTCTAATTTGTTTATAATGTTCAACTGATTGCTCTCATTATCAGAGGGATGGCCCTGCACAGAGTTAAATCACACATTTGAAACAGCATCACCTTTATTGTTCTAGGAGGCTCCTTTGTTGATACATACAATATACAGCAGACACACAATGAGCCAGATCATTAAACACAGAGCAAATCATTGTGCAATATTGGGAAACACAAGAAATGCTGAGCATAACAAGGCAAACAGGCCTCCCATAAGATTAGCTGTGCTTCCAATGCAGCTCCAAGCTTCCAATTTGGCTCCAGAAGCCGGCAGCTGTTGTCATCGAGGAGTACATTCATCCAATTCACTTCAGTCAGACAAAACGAACTGACAAAACCATTTGGAGAAGCATGAGAGGAAGAAGAAAACTAGTCACTTTACTGTCAGCTTAGTAGTGATAAACCCCGACCTCAGACTCGACCAGACACATGTTCGCTCAAAACGGGGGCAGCGCCTTGACGACAGATACAAGAGCGGTGGTAAACACGGGACGGTCCCGCTGTCAGCCGCTCAATACAATCAGGGCCTCCGAAGGTTTGGAGGAGGACAGCGCACGCCGATACGTCCCGACACTGATTAATGAGGAGGGAAGGCTCGTTCGGGGACAGAGTCTGACGTGGAAGGGACGATAAGAACACTATTATATACTGCAGCAAATGGATCCAAGTTATTCACTAACAAATTATGTTGCACCGCTGCAGGTTTTCATTCACAAACTGCTTTGCCTCTTGCTTCCCCTGGGCAAAAAGCAAAAGAGTTTACTTAGGACTGTGTGGTTGCTGGAGAAATCTTGTTGTGGCTCGTTAGTGATGAGAATGAAATCGAAGTTCCCATGTAAACTTTGTAATGTATTAGTGAGGTCAAGTTGCGGGATGCATTGTCCTTTGTCCTGTTGTTCTCTCCGTAAAATGAAGCTCAAACATGGTCAAACAAGGTGGAATCTTCTCTTAAGGAGCCACTATTTATTCTAACAGTGCATATATTGTACATATTGTGGGAACAAATTAGTCTGTGAGCTGCGGCACAAGGTGGTGTCTAAGAGCCAGCATGAGGTAAAAGGTGTGTTAGGTCATGACATGTCACGTATTTAGCTTAATCCTGATTTTTGAAAAGCTAGAAAACTAAAAAAAACTTTTTTTTTTCTGTAACATTAAAGCTACACCCTTCACAGTTGGAAATAAAGACTAGAAAAAGTCTCGAGCCCTTGTTTTTTTGTTTTTCTACCATGCAGCCCCTATAGAGACATTTGAATTGGAAGACTGAGGTGCTTAATTTAAAAATAAAGCAGGTATAACAAAAAAATGGGTGTACTCACACTCTGTAATTCCACACTTTATGGAGTTTGGCACATGTAGAGAAGTTGGGCCAAGGCACGACACAATTTCATCAAGTACATAGTTGATGTGGCCACTTATTTACCAATTGTTTTACTGACAGGAACAATTCAATTTTATTTATATAGGACAATACAAATGCCTCAAAGGGCTTCACAAAGACAGATGCTAAGGTCAGGTCCAATAATCTATAAGGTCAATGCACCAACTACATATGAGCTAGTTAGAGGTTTGTGACTGCGTTGAGTTTAGTTTCTCTCTCGACGTGGAAAAAAAAGTGTAAAAAGAACCAAAAAAAGATGACGAAAGCTTGTATCTTTCATACAATTCCTGTAATATTCAGCTGATGAGGTTGATATCATATATTCATCTTCTTCTCCTTAGTCCCATTAGAGGCTAAGTCCCGACTGGAGCCTGTCTTAGCAGCTTCGAGCCTGGACAATGGCAGGACTCACACTTTTTTTCACAATTCACTCCCACATTCATCACGATGGGCAATTTAGATTCACCAGTTCACCCGTACATGCATGTCTTTGGACGATGGGAGGAAGCTGCAGAGAACCTACAGTAACAATGGTAGAAGATGCAGACTCACTGAAAAAACACCTACTCTCTGGGAGGCAGGTGTGCTAACCACTTAGCCAACTGTGCCCTCCATAGTCAAATCAAACATGACTTAATTACATGTCACAACATCTTCGCAGAATATCGAATCAAACTCACCGATAAGACAAAGGAAAGCAGTGAAAAGTGCCTTAAAATGTTGCTGCCTAAGGGACTGCATTCATTTATCTTGAAAAATTACTTTTATTGATCTAAACATTTGCTCATCTTTATGAAGCGTTTAAACTTAAGAGTATTCTATCATCAGGACGTTCAGTGTCTTTTTCTTACTTTAATAACTCAAGGCCCACATGGAGCATAAGTGGTAGAAAATGAATCACTACATTCCCAACTACTGATGACCATATTCTTACATTTGAACTGTAAAACTGAGTAACAGCATGCACTTGACCCTCTGTAACCTCTATCCGTCATTACATTAAATCTTCAGAATGATCACATAAGTAATAATCGCCTGCTTCGTGTGATTACTTCTGCACATCATCCCCTTGTGGCCACTTACGTCTCTGCCCATTCGTCCTGTAGGACAATCCGGTCGAAGACAAGTCAGATGCAGTGGGAATCGAGCAGGCCTTCTTTTTCCTCATTATTTAGCCAGACAGATGTGGGACAGTGACCGAGACCGAGCGAGAGCGATCCAGACAGAGACGGATAACGCCACGGCTCGTGGATACATCGCCGAGGGAGCGAGGCTGAGTTACGGCCATCGAACTGTGAGTGCCTGCAGTGATTCTGAGAAACAGCCCAATGATACATGACTTTAATTCGATAGTGCTCTCTATTAAGACGCGCAGAAAAAAACAGAGGAGACAGTTCCGTATAAAAGAACGGTGCGGCTCTGTTTTAGGTGTCCTCTGTGTCCTATAATTGAACACTTCATTATGGGTTTGGCGGCGTCTCTCTTTGTGAGCGTCTGCGATTGGTCGTTGCTCGGTTGTGGAGGACGGAGAGAAAAAGCCACCTGCCAAATCAGGCGCGGATGAATGGAAGCAGAGCCACTCGCAAAATTACCTACAGCAGGAGAACCATCCATTTCAGAGAGAAGTATTTCCCAGCATCTCGGCTTCCTCCCAAGTCTGCATCTGGATTTCACCATAATCAGCAGAATAGTGTCATAAGAGGCTCCTTAAGTGTTATTATGAATATAACTGTTTTCAGAAGGCTCTACCCCATAACATGTTCATCATAAAGGTACTTGTGCGATAAAAAAAAATGAATAGTCAGTGACATCTTTTACATTAATCTAAATACTTGTCTCAAATAAGTACTATTTAGCAAACAAATGCTGATGGTATTCTGCTTATTCCCGTTGGGGGCTGTGGGTGACTGGAGCCTATCCCAGCAGCTTTGTGCCTGAGGCGGGGTACACCCTGGACAATGACCAGTTAGTAACAGGGCTGACATTTAGACACAGACATAGACAGACAACCATTCACTCTCACATTCATTCCCTAGGGATATTTTAGATTCTCCAAGTGACCTATTCCTGCTTGTCTTTAGACGGTAGGAGTAAGCAGAGAACTGAAGGTAACACAGGGAAGAAAGGCCTGAGCTGGGCAGCCAAGGATGGATAAGTTGGCCTTCCTGGAATCAAACTCACAACCCTCTTGCTGTGAGGCAGGAGTGCTAACCATTTTTTTTTGTCTTGTAAGATTTGTGCAAGCTGTACAATGTGAAATAGGTAGATTGTATTCTGCTCCATGTTCACACTGAGCGATGGAACAAACGTTGATTCGTGGAAATGACAGAAATCAGCCAAAGTGCATTTCAGACTCTAATGATTGAGTCATATGTTCTGCGTCCACCGCAAGTTGTCATGGCTCTAGTGTTTTGTAAAATAGAAATAAACAAAGTCTCTGTTGCCATAACTCCACAAAAGGGTCCTCTGTATTTGAGTCCCAAATAGAACTTCTACTCTTTTTCTTCTCCATCTTTGTTTTGTTTGGTGTTGTTTTTCCTATGTGTATGTGGACGCGCTAATGAGTCCTGGATTCCTATTGGTTAGTTGGCTGACAAAGATTGTAGGGCAGACACACTATGTGAGAATACTTCTACATATCTGACACTGCTTGAGATCTGTCGCAGCTCGTCTTCGGTTGTAAGATGTTTCTATCTTTCATCATTGTCCCTGCCTCACTGTACGACCACCGTTTTTGAGCTAGGACGGCCAATTTTTACCACGATTGCACGTCTTTTGTCTGAGACGGACAAAATCATACAGCGTGGACCCAGCTTTACTCGTGTCTCACAAGGTCTTAAGTCCTTATTATATTGAATTGGCTGCAGGATACACTGATCTTCCACCATCTTTTATCTGGTTTCTGCTCCAAGCCTTCACACAGCTATCCCAACCATCACCGATACTTTCATAACACAGCAGGACACAGGTCAAATAATCCATTGGCCTGCTGCTTATCTTGACAGGTTATGCCCTGTTCTGAATGATTATTTGTCTTTACTCTTCTACACATTTATATTTGATTTAAGGCGCATTTACATTAGTCATTTGCAAGGCACTCTGCACATCTTTGACATGGTAAACCCATTTGCTACATACAGAACATCACAGTTAATACAACTGCATGTCTATTATTTTGTCCGCTGACTTTACATACATACATACATTTACATTAATGTATGCATGTAAATGGTAAAACCTATATTTTGATAAGCTGAACTCCAATCCAAATGTTTGTGCGAGAGTTGATGTAATTGTGACGTAATGTTGTCAGTATATAGAGGAAGTTTGATAACTGCAGTTGAAGGACATTTACTGCTAAAGGCAAAGCCATTTACTGTTGATTTACCACTGTCCCTTGTTTCCGAGTCCCAACACACAGGGCTCGGACAAAATGGCAGCACTAATGTGATGCCTCATTGTCATCTCCACCGATGGCCGTGCTGCTCACAGTTGACAGACAGATGAGTCATTCGAAACCATCTGGGAGCCGCTGCCTTTTTAGAAAAACTGTGTGTTTATGCCTGGTAATTGGTTCTCTCCAAGTCATTTCCTTTCAAAACACTGAATTTTGGTTAAATGAGAGGCTTAAACCAAATCAAACTGCAAAAAGTAAACAAGTGTCTAAGCTATAATTTTCTCATCCAAAGTTTGAAGAGCACTCACCGAGACCCTTTGGCATGATGCCGCTGGTGTCTGCGGGGGTGACGGCCCAGTAGTAAAACTTGAGCGTGTGCATGAGCTGGAGCACTGTGCCCACTCGACGGATGGTGCTGTAGATGGTGGCCGCGCCGATGAACTCCGCAGAAAGGTAGGTGTAGAGAGACAGCTGCACCTGGAGCAGGAAATGCAAATGATATCAGGTGATGAGCTGCACAGGCTAAGCATACACCTCCAAAATAAATGACACACTTTTTAAAGATTTTGAAGACTACTAAGTAAGTTCAAAAGATAAAGATCTATGTTTATGTTTGAAGAAATGAAACAGTAAAGCTGGCCCTAACAAAAAACGCACATTTTTGTTTTTTGGTCACAGTATTCCATTTGTTTTTATATCCATTTTTTGCATATATGTCATAAAATATTCAGCTCTTAAAAACCATGTTGATTTATCTAGATGGTGTAATCTATGATGTAAAATAATACATATGCCTCATATATAATAGAATGGTGACTCATGGGGGTGCTCCTGGGTAGAAACAAAGCTCATAACTCATCAGAATCTTTGTCACAATGTATTTGATTTTAAGAATGTTGCTTCAAATATACAAAAACACATATACACAAAACAACATCCCCAAACAAATTAATCTATATGTGTCTACCACCTTTTAAGATCCTTAAGAAGAACTTTTTTTTTTGCATTGTTGTTTTTTTCTTCTTCCACTAATTTAAACTAGACCAATTAAAACAACTGAATAAAACTTATGTTCCAAAGGCTGATAGAAACATCAAGAAAATGTCTGTGTGTTACTTTCCTTTGGCCACTATCTTTATCTTGTACATTTTAAAAGGGATGCTGCATGTTAAAAGTTAACAAATGAACACAGATTAAAGTACTTCTTAATCCAATTGGACAGACATACAACCAATGTGAATTCAGGGGGTAGTGCCAACACAACATATGCAGAATAAACTGACTCTGGTGCAAATTTAAAAACATACAGCCAATCAGAGAAAACAAACCACCGCATAAAGCCAGGCTAGCATTGTAATTTGTTTGGCTGTGAAAATACTGTGGGTCTGGAATCCCTTCCCGTTACATCTATTTCCACTTGAAATCACAATGAGCCACTATCTATCAAATGTTATCCAAAATAGGGATGGCTCTTTGCGATGCTTTGTTTCTGTCTTTCATTGAGAGGCAGTTTATTCTGTGTATGTTGTTGCTGGCCCCTGTCTCCTCATTGCTTAGAAAAGAAAAAGCATTAGAATGGTTGTCCAGGCTAGCAGATTAGATATTTAAAGTAGGATTTATGAGAAAGAAATCTACATTTTTCTCAGTGAGCCTTTTTTTAATGTGTGGCTTCATAAGAGACAATTAGAACAATATGATAGTATCAATCAAAACCACCAGCCTTTCTGCTAAGACCTTTTAAATGTTAATGAATAAATGTTAAGATGTTGGTAACCTTCTGTTAATACCATGCTGATAAATAATTGTGTGTAGACCATTACAATGAAGTGTTGCTCATTCAAATCATCGTACATTTCCACACCTGGAAATGACACACAATCAAATTCTTTACTTCTCATATGGCCTCAGAAGTTGTCTTCATTTCCTGAACATTACACTTCTGTGGAACAACTCATTTCAGTTCTGCGGGAGACTGCAGTAATGGAGTCTGTTCTCATCGCCCGAGGCAGGAGTGGCCACTGACCCAGTATTACTCACTTTCATAACTGCTCCCTCTGTTCGGCGATGATTAGCATTTCCTCTGTAATTAGGACCAGACCTGACGAGAATTCCTAATCCTGAGTCTTTCCAGAGTTAATACTGAGGGCATTTACCACATTGTGTCAGGAGCCGGATATTAACAGTCAAAATGAGTCAAAATGAGCCGTGATGAAAGCCAGCAATTTGGGAAGTATGATGTGATATGGACTGAGGTCACTGCAATTAGGCACTCAAAAGTAAGGTTCTGTCTACACACATTAGTCACATCAGTTTGTCAAGGTCAGGACTCAGGTTATAACCGTAATCAATCAACGTCTGCTGCGTAGAATCCTAATAGGATCTAAAAAACACTCAAACTCAAGTGTGTGTGTGAAAAATAGATAAACTTACACAAAGAGTTGTCTAGTCGTCTTTCAATCCAGAAACAACTGCACTTTTCAAATTAATTTATTTTACTTTTCATATAAAATGTATTAGTGTTGACATATTTATATAGTTTTTCTCATTTCATCATTTTGGCTCATTTTTTGGAAACAGTTCAACGATTTGCCACAACAGTTCCAAACTCTCCAGGATGTCTGCAAAAGGTGGTATTTCAACCTAAACGTTTAGCTCATGCAAAAGCTAGTCTTTGTGTAAGTAACTCTGTAAAGAAAGAAGCGTTTCTCCAAACATTGTGTATGACTCAATAATCAAATGGTTTCCAGTCTAATGTATCACCTGATTTGAAACGCTACATATTTATTTAGCTTTAGTACATTTTATGTGTTTTTTTTTCCAAATGGATGTGACTGGGTTATAATTATAACCATAATTTTGGACAATAACAGTGAAAATGTGCTTTTACAAGTCGAATGTGGTTTCAAAAGTGTCAAAACAACTTTTTTTGATGGATCTGACAAACTTTTGAAATATTAAAAGTGAAAATGAGAAGAATTAAATGTGAGAATAACTTCAAACAGGCTTAAGAGTTTAGATAAACCATTAAATTGTTGTGATAAATTTAGAGACTGTTTACAAAATTAGATCCAAAGCCATAAAGAAGAACTGTAACGGAACAATAAAAGAACAAATCATCAGTTTTGTTCAGTGAGACTTTCTACAGATCTGTACAAAAATCACTTGTGCATGATACTCATTCTTCAGCAATTGTGCTTACTCTTATGCACATGTCACAAAAAATGACATGTGACTAATACAATGAGAAACACTAAACTCATGTGAAGGTCAGACTGACTTTTCAAAAATTTAGGAAGAATGTTTTGAAGCACGCTATTGTCATTCAAGAACAGAGTAAAGGCAAATGACAAAAGCCGAAATTCTTCGTTATAAATAAATAAAATAAATTGTTTGCTTCAACAGCTTTGAACCATAAAGTTGAACAGTGCAGTAAACACAAGTCTTAGTTCATGTTTGTCACCACAATATCCAAGAATTCAGAAACTAAAGGAAATCTGAAGTATTTTCAGAAGTTTGTAGATCCTGAAATGCCAGGGTGATGTAGACACTTAAGTTATGCCTACATTTTTGGTTTGGGTAAAACAAACTAATTACTTTGTACTTAAATAAGGAGCACTGAACTAATTTCTGGCTGATGATGAAACCTGTTACGTGTTCGGCATGTGGCAGCTCCTAAATCACTCAGAAGCCATTATGACTCATTTCTTCATTTGTAGAAGACCACAAATGGGGTATATTAGTAGCCTGGTCAGTCCGACGCATTCACTTTCATGGAGAAGTGGGTCCATTTAAAAGATGAGCTCACTTTATCACTGTGTGAAAGTGTGCTTTCTTTGAAACCTCTCATGGGGCACTAGAATATTTCAAACGGGTCAGATTTTCCCACAGGCTCAATAGTGTGTCTCTGTAGAAGACTCTGTGTTTTGTTGTTTGGTCCATAGTTGTTTTCACCAACAAACCTTGTCTTTAAGAGAAAACAAAACATCAACCCAGTAGGCTCTGTTAAACCTGAAGAGTAAAAATAGGATTGTTTTTAGATCAATGGAGATAAAAATCATCCAAACCCACTTCATTCCCCCTGCTTCTCTCCTTACTCCTCCTCTTGGTCTTGGAGTTGGTGAACTGTCACAGACATGTCTCCAGACACTCTTGTATTTATTTACTTGTTATTTATTCATGGCCAGGCCACCACCAGCAGCAGCAGCAGAAGTAACACTCCAGAGGCGAACTTATTTGCCTCAGAACTCACAGCTCCTTTGATATACCTCATCCCCTTTCTTCACGGGTCATTATTTAAAGCAGAGGGGAATTCTGAATTTTGAAAAAAATAATAAAAATAAAAAATTGTTGGCTCCAAAGCGAAATGAGAGCAAGTAATGAACTCTGCAATCATTTAATGCGTTGCAAATGGGAGAATATTTTTGGAGAGTGTGCTGCAGTCCATTAGAACACTGACAGGAGTTGGCAGGGTTTTTAGGCCCATACAGTGAAGTCAGTGAAACTAGAGGTAATTTAAACAGTTAATGAAATACTAAATGAATCTGGCCTCCAGATAGTTAAAAAAAAGTTAAAAAAAAAAGTATGAATTGTGCTTGTGATAAACAGAAAAAAATCACAAAAATACCAATTGTAGTTCAAAACAATCAAAAGCAGGATTACATTTTTATTAGCTGTTTTCAGTTTTAAACAGAGTGGGTGTCGTACAGCTCTTGATCCCTGAATTAAAACTTTGCATTCATTGTCTACATTGAATAAAACACAAGCAGAACTTGCGATGTTAAAAAGTGAGTCCTTAAAATGTAGGAAATTTAGGGCTGCACATGCATTATGCTATAATATTTTTAATATTGTACTAACAATAAGAGCTGTGATATCTGAATGCTCTTTGACAGAGTAACATAGATTTAACTGGTTTAGAAAATATAAAGAAATACAAGGTTTGGGATTAACTTCCACTCGTCAAAGCAGGAGCTAAATCAATATTAAAGACTGAACAAGGACTAAATCAAGACTGAACAGGTCTAAAGTAGGACTAAATGTAGAAATGGACCAGAGATAAACCAGGACATGAATACTGTTGTAATATAATACCCAAACAAATGGTATATATTGTCCCTACAAGATTTAGCAGACTCTACATGTGCTTTGTTGTTACCCTCTCACCTTAGCAGGAGTGTGGATCCAGATGGCAGCATTAAACAGGATGTGGTCACAGAGCTGCTTCAGCAGAGGAGCTCCGTGTGAGAGACCGTCCAGATATTTGGCAAACGACAGGAACTGCTCCAGCACGGCCCTGGTGATGTGTGCCCGAGAAGACTGCAAGGAGATTAATGGAGATCTTGGTGAAATGGCACCTATATAACTACTTTTAGGGCTAAGCAATGCAGAGATTGATTCAGGTGGTGCCTTAATTGTGTTTTTGTTAGAATATTGACCCAAAACTATAAGTTATCATCACTTTGTCAGAGAATTTAACTTAATTTAATTTTGGTATCTCTTTTCTGTCTGAGGAGGACAGGCTTAGTTAGGAGAGGATAAATATGAAGGCACAGGAAAGGTGTGGCATAAACAGATGACAAACAGATGGCGCGATACGAGGAAGTATGGATCCCGGCAGTGGGACGAGAGCCAGGAAAACGCTGCCGCTCTCAGGTGCACGCTGTGGCCGGCCGTTAGCGTAACAGCAGCTGAAGACAGAAGGCAGGCCGGCTACTGAGTGACAGAGTGGAGTCGTTCCTCGGCGTGGCACTCTGGGGGAGGCAGCACACCGCCAGATCTGCTTCACAAAATGGATGAATAAAAAGCGATGCGGAAGGAAAGAAGGAAGGAGAGGAAAACCACAGGGACAAATTGGGAAAAAGTCGGACGTTCTTTCCCCTCCTTTGAGCTGTTCAAAGACACAGTTGGGATTCAGCTGCAAGTAACGGAAGATTAGAGCGGAAACCAAACTCTGTAACAGACACTACACACTGAAGAGATTAAAAAAATATATTATTTCATTAGAATGTTGTGGTTGATTTAGAAACATGCAGCCGTTTTTAAATCACTGTTAAAAGTAAAAGCAAACAGTAAGCTTTGGGAAATGTGACCTTTTTGAAAAGAGAAGAGAAGACGGCCATTTTGTGCATTTGTCTGTTTATAAAAGATAAAATGATCTCTCAATATAGAGCTGAGTGAGCCTTGGACCTGTTATGGGCTTTTGGGAGTCTGGGTGGAGAAAATGCAAATGCGTGAGTGTAATTTTTTTAGTGTACAGCAGAACAAAATGGAAGACATTCACCAAAATATGTTTTAAATAGAGGATAATTGTGCCAAAAATAACTTTGTAATGTAATACTTGATCCATTGATGAATACAACTGATCCAAGCGGACAAACTGAAAATGTATCCTCTGTTTACATGGGAGGGACGTGTATAGTGTATAATGTGTAATACGAGGTGGCTTAAGCCTATCCCAGCTCATACAGTAAAACTATAGGACAGATGGTTAGTTTTTTCCAGAACCCAATAAAAAATAAATAGATTTTCTCTGAAACATTCAATGATTTCTCCATATGTTGCTTTAACTTCAATTGTGCAATAGTTTGTTGTATCTTATCTTTGTATTGCTAATCACCCAACAACTTTTCATTTGCTGTTGTCATCTAAAGTTCCTTCCTTTTAACATTTATTGCAAGAGAGATTGATTATTATAGTTACAGTTGTGAAACCTTGATCATTATCTGACCGTACCTTCTCCAGCAGGTATCCTATCACCAAGAAGCCCTTTCCTCCCAGCATCTGCTCCTGCATGGCCACAGAGCTCTTGAGGAGTTCGACCAGGAAGGCCAGGAGAGTGGCACTGAAAAACACAACACAGTACCATGTTTTGGATGGTTGGGTAAACTGTTTACCTGGTGCAGCAGCTGACAGACACAGACTATCAAGCAGAGTCAGGATAGTAAGCTGGAGCACTGGGAGGAAACTTACACAAGGAAAACACAAAGCCTCTACAAATAAAAGGTTCACATTAAAGCTGACTCCAAGGTGCTTCTTCACATATGTTAAACATGTGATACTCACTGTCACCCTGTTCTTTTATGTGACCTCATTAATATGTACACTCTGGTCTTCTGTGGCGTCCAAACCTTAGGAAAAAGTTTGCCAGTTATAAAGCTTTTCCTTTTATAACACCTTTTCTTTGGAACAGGCTCCGGGCAAATGTGCAGTGGACTGAAGCTCTCCTTCTGAGGTTTCTTTTTTGTTTTTGTTTTGCCATGGCAGAGGGGTTGATGTTGTCTGTAAATCCCTTTGAGGCAACTGCAGATGTGGTATTGCGCTATATATAAAAAAAAATGTCCCTGAGGCTTACTGTGTCCCACCTTATGTACATCATTCTCAAAGACAGCACTAATTAGGAATGGGCACTACAGCTCATAATTATGTAGGTATCAAGAAATTATATAAATGATGACATGAAAATACTCAACACTGTATTTTCTGGTTTTACAGCATTGTGGTTGTTGCACTACCATATATTTTTGCATTTATTACAAACAACACTAAAGCTATCTAATTTAAAGAGCAGATCTCATGAGGGCAGCACCAACAACATTATAGCATCCGATACAGTGACAGTCTGAATCAAATAAGCACTTTTGTTGTCATTTATTTGCTAACTTTCTTTCTGGCCAACACCAGATAACACGTTTGTTCTAGTCATACCTGTTGTGACATTATAATGCCTCACTCAGACAGAGATGCACAGAGTTTATCTGCTGCTGAAACAACCTGCTGCTGACTGCCTCTGTCTCTGCTGCAGCAGGTTTGTATTAAACAAAGCCTTTACAGTTGGTTTAAATCAGTTCCTGAGACACTACAGTTCAGAGGGAACACACGTTTCTTTTGAATCCGCTGATGCAGTTATGACAAGAGAGTAAAATAATTAGTCCCATCCTCGTTCATGACTTTTTTATGACTTGTTGCTGTATGCCTCTTTGATGTATTGTAGATATTGTGAGATGTTTTTATTTACATTTTAAGCGGCATTATCTTGGGTGATACAGTATGGCACAGCTCTAGTGCTAATCTATTATGACAGTAATCAGAGGTGAACTGAAACCAATGCTTAATATTTACAAAACTTAACTGCTTAACTAAAAATGTTGTTGTCTTTAAGGAATCGTCTTGACCACCATTTTTATTTGGTCTTGTCTCAGTCTTGGACAGATGAGTTTTAAGTAAAGAATGACAAAGATCACAAAGTTTTTCATTTTCCAACAACTGCTCATTATGCATATGATATAAAATATAAAAACAGTATGATAATCTCATTAAAAAATATCACTGTATCACAGTATTGTGGTTACCACTTTAATTTCTTTTGAACTCCAGGTAAATGGGACCAATGCAAATTTTGCATTTTATAATAGTTAAAACAAAAATAAAAAAAAGGCTTTTATTAAATAAAAGTAGAAAAGCCTTTCACTAAGACTTATAATATACTTTTAACTCATATAAGTCATTACAGCAATTAATATGCATTTTGATTAAAAAAATTGACGGTGAAAACTAAAAATAACTATGAATTGCTGAAAATGTCTAATTGGGTCGTTTCTGTTTTGTCAGCTTTTATCACAATAGTGTGTGGTTCTCACACCTTAATGTTAAATGCTTAAAGCAAATATACCTTGAAAGCATTTGGTGTCTCATAACTACTGCTCAGTTATATTTCAGATTTTTCAGGCCATGTGGGAACCCTGTGAAAAAGACATCCTTTCAATTCCTTTTGTAGAGTAAAGTCATCAGGTGGTGGAGGCGTAACCCTGTAAACCCCAACAGCGTGAAAAGACCGCTGCAGAGAAACCGAACAAGGTCATTTTAAAAGCATTACAGCAATCAGTTGGGAACCCCGGCCAACCACTTTCATCCCTCCTGAGTGCAAAGAAAAGGCCGGGTGTGCTTCTTTATGAGGTTCAAGGGGCAAAGTCAGAGCACCGAAGGCCATTCAAGCCTCTCTCTCTTTATTGCTGTGTTTTCCGATGCAGCAGAAGCCTCCGTCGGGGTGACAGCACTACTCCATGACACTTCTTAATCGGCTTTGCCTCCTGTCCCTCCAGTGGCGTCCGCTGGAGCGCAACAATCACAAGGACGCAATCAGTCCAGCGCAGGCTCGGCCGTAGATAATGAAGCCACTCTCTGTGCATACAAACACACTTATTCACATCTTCTCCGCTGTCTGTCTTGTCAAATTCATTTTTCATTTCAACTGCAGCTGAAATAAAACAAAAGCTGCTGACATTTAACTCTCTCGGATCTCAGGCTCCGAAGTTCAGTGCGGTCCCGTGGCGGCAGAGTGATGACACCATGAGAGAGAAAACTCATCAACATGCTAATGAGGAAAAAGGGGAGGCCAGACGAGGGAGAAGCACAAGGCAGACAGCTCAGAGCGTCAGGGGTTTGGGCCGATCCAGTCAAGGCTGCGGTCGCTGGACAAACACTGGATTAGACAAAAGCCCTGGCTCGGTGCAGGACACAGTGGGACAGGTCTGATCTGACCATAGGAAACAGGACAAGATGAGTCTGGAGCACTGAGAGAGAGCACTCAATAATTGATGTCTAGCTGAGGGGCTGATGGTATAACAGCGAGAACTTTAACATTGATCTGTCACAATATTTTATACAGTTCTTTCAACACTAGCTTACACATTAAATTATTACCTTTTACATCGTCGTATGGTATGATAAAAGGGTGCAACAACATATATATAATACACCAATATATATGTATATACAGTGTATATATGTATATATATTGTGACTGTTGGTTCAGGAAGTTTTAGTTTCACACTACACCTAAATTTGGAGCATCAGACTTTACCTGTCGCTGTGTTTACTGTCATAATGACAAGAGGCCGTAATGTGATAAATGCGTTGTCTCTTCGGTGTGTCATCTCACATTTTAACCAGACTATTGGCAAATCCCTCTCATCACAAATGAACCACACATTGGTTCAGTTCAAGATCACATCTTTTTGCCAGATCAAAGAACAGCTGTTTGGTCCAAACCACGTTCCGCTGGAGTTTTCACGCCAGAGATTTTATTCTGACCAAACGAGAAAGTCTGAACGTCTGGTCCAAACAGCCCTGGCGCTCCCTTAGGCTCAACACACCACAGGGAATGCATGCCTCTGCCTTCCACTGACTTTGATCAACCCATTTGACTTTTTTTTTGATCCAGCAGCTTGTGCTTGGTTTGGTGACACGCCAAAGAAGATAAAGCCTTAAATACAACAAGTTAAGAACAACCAGAGTAGGATGCCACGTATGACACATCAGAATCAGATCCTATAGTTGTTCACGGTACGTTGCTGTCCTCTTGATAGTCTGCAGCCACTTTTTTCTCTTTTGATAGAAGGAAGGCATCATTCATCATTTATTATGCATCTTAGTACATTAATTATCTTACTCACAGTTCACCATGCAAACGTTTTGAGACATTTTCTAATTTTTTAGAGGACTGAAATAGCAAACAGACCCAACTCCAGAGCAATGGATCATGGGAGAGCAACTGTAAACTATAAAGCTGAACAACAGACTTGAAAGTAGAGTAAGCTAACTATGACGTGATGCATAGAATTATTCACTAAGAGGAAAACAGAAGACTAACAATTGTCTATGCAAAAAACAAATGTATTGGCATTCATAATACACTGGTTCAATAACTAAAATGACCAACCTCCCGCTTTCATTAAAAAACCTGCTGCGACCACTCTGAGGACAAGCACTCAGGCATTCTTCTGATTGCTTATTAATAGTATCTGCATGAGTCCAGTCACCAGCAGGGACAGTGGAAATCTCTCAACAGGGCCATTATAATATATGTTATTGTAAGTCTTTAGAGAGAAAAAAGAAAGTAGCCACAGCCTGATTGTAAGGGACTTTGTGTAAAGGTGTTATAAATTATGTATGCAACCAATTAATCTTTTTCCACTTAGTTCTGTTAGGAGTTGCTGGTGAATGGAGCCTATCCCATCAGCTTTGGGCCCGAGGCGGGGTGCACCCTGCATAATGGCCAGTTAGTCACAAGGCTGACACTTGGAGACATATACTGACAGATCATTCCCTGTCACATTTATTCACTAGGGGCAATTTTCATTCACCAATTCACCACATTCTATTTTGGATGGTGGGAGAAACCCAGAGAGAACCCACAGTAACACAGGGAGGACATGCAGACTCCTAACAGAAAGGCCTGGGAATTAAACCTGCCTTTCTTGCTGTGAGGCAGGAGTGCTAACCACCCTGCCACTGTGTATACGGATACATTTTAGAAAACACCTATGAAATTAAAAGACAAACGATGAGCCTCTTTGAGCTTTATCAATTGAACTGATCTTATCTTTCTTTCTTTTCATGATTTGTTTTATCATGTACAACTGTTATATCAATGGCTGTTATTTTATTGTGAGAGCATTTGGCCATAATTTGCACAATTTAGTTTTCAGTTCGAATTAGTGAGGTTGTAGCACTTATAAACGTCTACTTAATATGGATAGGAATTAACAATGAACACATCCTAAAAAAACAAACAAACAAACAAAAAGAAAAAGACCAAATGATTAAAATAACTTTCGTCTCTGCTCTTAGCCTCACTCACCATACAGTGTTTTCCTGGCTGTCGTTCTGCTGAAGGTAGTCCAGCTGAGCAAATAGAGGGAACAGCACCTGGATCCCACCGATGGAGTGGATGGCACTGTGGATGGAGTGGGTCACTGTGGCTTTCACGTCCTGTGCATCAAAGATATCAAAACAAACACACACACAAAAACATTTAGAAGCCAATCAGAGGAAGCCATGAAATGTGGACACGGTTCTAAAAAATAGACAACTACGGACCTGGAGCATGAGCGCGTGTGGAGAGTGCACAAAGATGGAGGCGTTCTCTTTGGGCGAGGACTCCAGGCAGAGCTGGGCATCGGTAGATTTGGCGTTGTACGTGAAGGCGATGGAGCTGGCCAGTTTGCCGTCGTACAGCACCTGCTTATGGTGCTCCGCTAAGTGGATATCACTCTCTGACTTGAACTTAAATGTGCTCTGAAATGTGACAAAGAACAAGAGAGGGATAGAAAGAGAATTAATGGGTCAGAATGAATGGTTCTTATTGTCAGTACACCCACTAAATGTGCTTTAAGTGTTATCATTTAATTACAACTTGATTAAATGTATTGTAGAATGAAAGCTCTTTTGGAACTGTTGAGTTAAATGGATTTTACTGAGTGCAATAGAAACTTTTTCATCAAACATTGGGTCAGGACCCGAGAGTGGATTTTTTTTTTTACTTTTATAAACAATTCATGGCAGCACTGTCTCATAGAACAGACCCAATGACTTCTGTGCATCAGCTGGATTTCTGTAGACTAATCTGTACTGACATTTATTGTATTTGCCACCTTTACTTCTGTTGGAACCTTCTCTTATGTCTTCATCCCAAATATCACCACTTCCAAGTCAGTACAAACAAGCAAAAAAAAATGGCAATGCAAAAATATAACAGTTAAAATGTGAAATATCATCTTTAATATTAATTTACTGTACAATATATTTCAGGGTCTGGTACCACGGCTCCTTGAAGTTAGCGAAACCTGTTTTGAAGCTGCTATGTCAGTTTTAGATGTACTATGTTTGGACCAAACTGCTGTTAACTTCAGAGTGTAGCAATGTTTTACAACTTTAAATTCAATCTAAAAATAGCTTGAGTATATACAGGGGTGTAGTCATGAGTACAGTCATGGTGAAAAAGACTTGGTACGACTAGAGACTTTCTTTGGTAGATGTTTCTTCTCTCACTTCTCAGTAAAAACACCTATGTGGACTGCCAGAAAAGAAAATGCAAACACTGCATTAAAGTGTACCCATACATACTGCAAATGTATTTTCCATTGTATGTCTTCCTGTGTAAACTGAGCGTCTCCTTTGAGGACATTGTTTGAAAAGGTCTAAGTCGTACCGCTGAGTGCACTGATTACAACACACCACTGATCAAAGCAGGATCAAAGAAGCTTTGAAATCACACACGATTGTTTGCCTGCATTGATTTAAAGCCATTTACAGCAGTCATTGTAAGTCGCACACAGTCACAGCTGAATTCTTATGAAAATGCACTGAAATGGAACAAGCTGGAGAAATGAGCTTTTGTGAATACACTCCAACGTTTTCGACTAATACACAGGTTTCTTTACTGGGAGATTATACGTCAGTCCAAATAGACTTGGATCTCATAGATGATGAGCAAATATGAGCAGAGATTATAAATCATGCCTCAGAGCACATTCAATTTGAAATGTGCAGTGGGAAATTAAGCTTTGGGTTACTGTGTGACTTCATATCATGAGTCAACAGACAGAGCCCAAATGTAGTGCAAATACAGTTCTGAATCACACTTCAGACCAGACCTGAACATCACATGCTCAAAGTGGTCAAATTTAATCCCTTGCTATGACCTGGTCAATGGTAAAAGGGGAATTCAGAGTAAAAAGGTGTTTCTACTAATTGAACTCGAATTAGAGCCGTGTCATATCGTTTGGTTTATGATCAGTGGTACTAACAGGTTTCAGAGAAGGCATCTGGACGTAAGCTTAAAAGCTGAAGACATTTCATCCTTCATGCAAAGGATGTTGTCTGAATTCAACAAGTATGAAAGTTGAGTTTTAAATCCCTCAGAGGGAGGGGTTTAGCTTGAGTCAACTGTGATTGGTCAAGAGTTAATGAAAAGGTAGAGTCTGTTTCACGGCCGTTAACAGTTGGATGGGTAGTGTAAATGCTCATGACAGAGTCATTACTGTGGACAATAAGCATAACCATCCCCTTTCGATGTTAATGGCCTTTTAGAGTAAAGGTGTTTTGGTTTGGGTTCAAACACACTGCTGAAAATGGAGATAAGATTGTGTCTCAGTCCACCTCCTCTGGTCAAATAGGGTCGTTCTAATTTCACACAATGGCGTTCTTTACTTTTTTGGGCATTGCAATCCTCAAAGGAGTGTTTTTTCTCTTGAGATGGAGGTGTACCACAGACTCAGGTCCAACAGGATTAGCTGTTCGGTTCATATAGGGCTGCTTTGTTTCTTCAATATACAGATCACTGCAATCTTCAATGCACTGGACAGAATAGAGCACACTGCTCTGTGGATGAAGGTTTTGTCCTTATCTGCACATACACAATAACACTTGTATCATTTTTCTAATGACAAAAAGCATTTCCTGATTTCAACAATATAGAACACAGACAGTACACAGACAGCAACAACACACAACAACACATCCATCTCTTTCACAGCATTGAGACACAGTGTCTTCTTTAGCAGATTCAAAAAGAAACATGCTGTGATAGATTTATTAAAAAGTGGTCAAACGGGTTTAACTCTGTTTGACACCAGTGTATCTCAGGGCTTAAGAACACACTGTGCTGTGCTCCAAAATGCTACAAACCTTGGTGCACCAAACACACATGTGACATGATATGTGCCACAGTTGTCTATACAGACTGCGGAAAAGCGTTAGAAGATGCAATACTTTAATCACAAGAGCAGACAAAAGAAACCAAAACAAAAGTGGAGCAATGAGGATGTAGAATCACCAAGTTCCATCACAAAGCTAACGTCAGTCCAATCAGACAATGCTCTTATCCACACACATTCCTCTAACAGTGCCATTGAGTGTGCCTGCACTTTGAAAATGTCATTGAGGAAGTAGGTAGTTCTCAAAGCTCTCAAAGAGTTCTCAAAGAGTGACTATCATAAGAAGTAAGAATTTATACTCACTAAAGCTGGCATAACAAATATCCAAATCAATGGTGGACTGGTTTTCATTTGCTAAATCAATTTGCTGTTGACAGATGGGTGTAATGAATCGGCGTGAAGTGAGTGCGCTTAATAAGGAAATGATTCACTCTAATCAGGAAAGCTGAATGCTTAATTACAGAATGTTTCTCCCTTCATAAAGAGGGAGTGGGTGAAGAGAGTGAAAACAAAGAAAGCACGAGGAACAACAAACTCATGCAACAACATCAGATAAAGTGTGTGCTATGCAAACATGTGGCCTCTAACAGTGGGCTCATAGTTAATGTGATTAAGGCTGGAGAGATATTTTTGAATTTTGCTGTATAACAGTAGATTGGACGATGTTTGCCTGAAGTCCTTTGCAAAGGTGTGGTTACAGCTCTATGAAGCCCGACTAATTCCACTAATGCTTCATTAAACATATGTGGTACTCTCTCACTTGTGTCAATTCAGCATAGCATGAGTTTCTGAGGCATTACTGAAAGTAATTTTGTGTCTTTATGACCAAAGCACGACAATGAATTTATTTAACAGTTTGTACGTTGTTTTTTTAACAGAAAATGAACAGCAGCAAAATCATCCAAATTGGGGGTGTCTTTGAACTAATGATGATTTGCACTGTCCCTAATACATTTTCTACATTGAATTCTGAAATGCTAATATGTTTAGGTAATGTATTTTTAGATTTTGACAGTATATTTTCTACATTGAATTTTATGACACTGTTTGATAAACAAAAAACAAAATGCCCAGGTCTGCACTAAATGGTTGAGACTATTACTTTTGCACCGATATATCCGTGGTTTTAGATCTTATGGTTGGTTGTTCAACTGTAGCTACGTTTTTGCAATCCAAACTTCTCCATGCTTCAGAAGCTGAGAGGGTGAGCCACTTGTAATGGCCCGTCTCCTCCTCTAGACAGACGATATCGAGCGTAAGAGCCTTTACTGCTCATGTATGATCAAGTCCATGCAGCAGCAGCATGAGTCTCATCATGTAGTCTCTAACATCCTTCAAAAGGTCCTGCTCAGGGAAGTGGCACCAAAAATAACAAGCTCCAGTGGCCGGGACTTAAGTGAGAGTAGAAGTACAGCGTGAATATAATGATCTGGAGGATGTGTCGTTTAATGAACTCTGTGGTCTGACAGCGCCAAAGCTTTACTGTAGGAGGTTTTCTTTTCTGACTGCTAAAGTGTATGCACAAATATTCCAAAATCTATAAGATAAATACAGAGAATTGCAAAAGTTTCAATGTACATACCTTCAAGAACTTTCAAGCTTTTTCAACTGTCGCAACTGACTCCAATCAGAGTCATATTAAAGGATCTTCAATGATTTTCAGCACCTCAGAACACCCTGTATTATTCAGTAACATGTAAAAAGGATTTTCCATGCTTTAATCATAAAAGCATGTTTCCAAGATGTTGGTTATTAGTTGTGTATGAATATGCTGTTTGTAGTTTCAATACTATGCTGATTTGGTTTCAAGGCCAATGAGAAAAAGAGTTGGTGTAAAGCAAAAGTAAAAGCAGTGAACACAACCATTTCTCCATTAACCCTCTCAGTCTGGATTTTCTTGTATAATCTGGAGAAAAGAGTTTTTGGCCTACCCTGCATCTTTGGCCAGAAAGGTGGAGCGTGGGTTACCTACGTAGAACATTGTGAGACCTAAACCAAGTTCACGTTCCCTATTAGTGGGTGAACAATCCAACATTTGGTGAATTCTGCTTCACAATGATAGGAAGAGCCCACATCGAAGGATCAAATAGCAGCTTCTTTTTGAACGCTTGGCCGCCACAAGCAGTTATCCCTGTGGTAACTTTTCTTAAACCCCCAAAAGTCAAAAGGATGGTGAGGTCCAGATTTCATGGCCTGTGTTCATACAGAAAATCAAAATCAAGCGAGCTTTTGCCTTTCTAGACCGGGAATGGCATTCAGAGAATGGGCTGTTGATGTTTCTTTCTTTGCTTTTAAACTTTTAATTTGACGTCTTGAGAGCCCTGCACAAGAATTCCCAAGTGCCTGGACAGTTTATGCACAAATGGCAAACAAAATCTTGAACACTGAATCTTGTTTTGGAAGGTCTGGGTATGGAGCCTGTTGGTGCAGAAAAGATTGCATTGTGGAGAACAGACAGATAGAGGGTGGACTAATTATAGAGATGTAGTCTCGAGTGGACTGGTACCAGCCAAGCACTACAACAGCCAATGGGATAATGCTTGCATCTGACATTTTGTACGAAATGAATACAAAGGACAACAATTACTGCCTTGCAAAGTCACATTAACATTTCACACAGTCAGTGGAATTAGCCTCTTTGATTTCAAAATTGTTGAAATGTTCATTCAGGCTAAAAAGGAAGGAAGAAAGAAAAAAAAGATACGAGGCATTCTGGCACAAACCAACCCAGGTCTTCATCAGGACACATATAAAAGTCAACCATGTGTTTCAAATAAATAGAGGGGTCTATCACTATACTATATGAACACCCTTTACATTACATTTACAAAACAAGAAATCCCTGAGAGCATTGATGACACCAAAGGCATCCTACTAGCAGCAAAAATGATGTAACAGTGAAATCATTGTAAATATTAAAAGGGATAAAAAGGTTGTTATAATTGGAACCCCAACAATAACTAAGGAGTCAAATACATAGTCTAAGAGATACAGTATTTTAACTACTCTTTACTAGCATTTAAGAATTATTATCTTTGAGATGTTACCACAACCAGTCAGCCATAAAACAAGACATGCACATCAGAACTGGTTTGGCGCTTAATAAAACTGTAAGTCCTTCTGGGTCTGAAGTGTAATTTCACATTCAGCAGTATGTAAGGAGCCCCGGGACCAGGCTCTGCTAACAGGCCCTTCATATTCCAGCCATAAATCCCATCATGCAGCAGAAACAGTAACCCAAGGCTCCGCTGATCTCTGCATCCCAACTAACCACATGAGTTAGTTACATCCAACATGCTGCATGAGCCAGGGAAATGGGGTCAAACATTAAATATGGAAGAGAGGTTCGGGATCAGAGAATACATCATGGATCAGTTTAGACGTTGGACTGGACTTCAGATGTGAACCACTGCACCCAGACGACTTTTAACAGATAAAATCAGACAGTTCTTACATAAAGGTATTACAACAGGCCAATCATTGGGCCTGACAGCTCCCTGACCTCCACCTCTAACACCGTCCACAGCTCCATCAGTTGTGGGTAATTGTCTCCCCGGGACACACTCTTCATTATTTGGAGAATTGTGTAGGTTTGCTCCACTGTGTGTTACCTCTGTAATGGTAGGTCTAGAGGCACAATTAAAGGAGGGGAAACAGCAATTCACAAGCCATTAGTGAAGGAGCAAACGATGGCTCCTCCTGAGAATCTGCAGGCATTCATACACCTAATTGAAATCACAAACAACAAATCGGAGAGTCCTAAACGCTGT
Source organism: Rhyacichthys aspro (assembly GCA_036850595.1). Classification (NCBI taxonomy): domain Eukaryota; kingdom Metazoa; phylum Chordata; class Actinopteri; order Gobiiformes; family Rhyacichthyidae; genus Rhyacichthys; species Rhyacichthys aspro. Next base: position 20,262,675 of record CM072160.1, read on the forward strand.
GGGTTTTTACCAAGCTGCTTTTAAAGGCTCATATGAGGAAGAAACGTTGAGCAACTACAGCCTAAAAGATATCATTTTCATTTAAAGCTGGAGTAAAGAATGCATTTTGAAGAGAGTCTAAGGTAAAGGTACATTCACACCAGCCCTGTTTGCCTCCCATTGATTTAAACTCTAGTTTGTTTGGGAGAGGGTCAAATGTGCAATTGAATCCTGGTGCAGACCAATCAAGCAAAGCCAGGTCTGCCGTCAGGTATACAGTGGGTCTCAGACAGCTTCCAGGTCAATCCTGCTTGATCGAGGTGCATGCAGAAAATGGACCAAACAACAAACCAAAAGAAGGAAGTAAACGTAGGTGCTGTTTTGTTAATGAGAAAAAACACAAATCAAATGTTCATCTCATGTGAAAATGTGAAAAAATGACAAACGTGGGGTTGAGCTACAGTAGAATATGTTCAGAATATTTTTAAACTAATCTGTGGAGAATGGCCATAATTGATGTAGCACCCCCAGCGGGGAGGAAGGGGAGTCACTGCATTATTCCGTAGGTTTAAAACAGAATTTAAACAACAGAACAGAATCAGACTAGGGCTGGTTCATATGGATATAGAAAATAGTGCAAATGTATTTTGTAATTTCCTTTTCTGCTTGAAACCAAAAAAAAAAACAAAACAACAGTGTGGAATATCCTCCATGTCATAAAAAGCTGTGTTAAAAGTACTCAAATTAAAACACTAAAACTAATTAAAAAAAACTAAATAAATAATTTAACCAAGCAGTCTGCACAAACACAGCACTGTTCCTGTTTATTTATTATTTCCTGCCACTTCAATAAATCAAAGGTTCACATAGATAATATCATTCTATATATATCTTTGGTGATTATTAGAGTCATTACAGACATTATTTGAGCTTCTCTGGTGCTAGCAGCAGCATTAGCCACAACAGAGTGTACAGCTCATGAAACAATTCCTAATATCGCTATATTTTACGTTGTTAAAAAAATGAAAATGCACTTTTGTGCTGATCTGAAAAAAGTTTGTGGACTAAATCTTTGACTTAACAGCCAATCTTTGACTGAGCTGTTGACAGTCTTAACCAAGACTGAACTAAAGACCGATTCATTTGTTGTGTGAGATGAGAATGTGTTTGGGCTTTTGGGACCAAAAAAATCACAGAGAATGAAATAAACAAAGAAAAACAATCAAAGGAGGGAAAGGTGCAAAACAGATAATCTTTAAGACATACAGATTGTCATTCAGCTTTTCCCACCTAAGCCATTCACATACTTTCAGTGAAAAAGTGTTCAATAATAAGTATTACAGCAATGGTAAAAACTAAAGTTAAACAGCACAGTTGGAGATGAGGATTTAGGTGGTACATGTAATTAGTAGGTCTCAAGTGACTTCACATTCATCTGAACATAGCTAATTCACTCTTTACCATTCCTACCACTGTCTAGTCAAGTCCAAAAACAGTGTATGACACACTGGAATAGATACCAGGAAACTATTATAATATAACAGCCCAGTCAACCAAATCCAATCTCATACATGGGTCAGTGTTTGGTGAAGGAGGCAGAATTAGAGCCATTTTTAATTGAATATAAAATGACAGAGGTTCTCGTTCAATGAGAAAAAATGAGTTTGAGACCATGACAAGACTAGGACCTTGACAAAATGGTCTTAAGTCCCACCTCAAATCTACATCACCAGTGACTGGCTTTGTGAAAGACTTTCAGTGCATGTCCCTGTGCAAGATTTGTGTATGCAAAAGCAGCAACAAGCAGGACAGGCTCCGTAACAGGATAAGCGGTCAAAAAAGAAGAATGGTGTGTGAGTGAAACACCCTAAAAGATCAAATTCAGGGCAAATTTGAAGAGGTCCTAACATTTGCAATCTGTCTGGAAAGCACATCATTAGACTGTACTGTTGTCAATTGTAATATACTCATGTACACAGAAATTATTTTAACCCTAACCCTATTTTCCACTCTGCCTGTATCTGTAATCACTCACTCCTATGGTGGGCTTCATCATTTTACAGTGAGAATTATTTTGCCTCAATAACACTTCACTCTGAAAAGTAGTGAAAATAGAAGGAAAAGTAGTGAATAATTACAGCATCTGCAAGTTTTCACTTCTAAAGGGTTTAAGTCCAGTACAATGTCAGGATATGATAAACACACTCTGCATTTCCTTCTGGGGCGGTCAGCATATTTATAAATCCATAATCTCACGGTCTTTGTTGGTGAAGTTCACCAGTGCTACACCTGCTTATGCTGATATAAGTCTCTCTGAATGCAGCCTCCCACAGGACTGTCTGCCTGCTGCTTCCCTCGTGTATCGTCCTCAATTCTCCCCAGAACAAGCTAATTTATTCAGCCATTTATCTCCAAAGAAAACCCAGAGAAACACAAGGTACAACAACTTCGCTTGTGCAGCTCTGGGGCTTTGATTTGTCAGGCTGGAGGCAGATGCAGGTGATTTTATTTAGTCACCCCCCGAGTACAAACCTTATAGCTCGGTCCGAGTTGATGGATTGCAAATATCTGAGCGGGATTGAGGGCTTCGCTGAACACATAGACGGCCCCAATCTGTCCGCAGAATACTCGGTTAGCGTCTGCCGTCTCCGAGGAGCCCAGGAAGCACTTATCGTAGCTCTGCAAAGACAAAGAGAGCTGTTTTAAACCTATGAGCAAAATACATAATGTTCAATAGAAGTCTCCAAAGTTTGCTGTAGAATTGAATGTCTTGTCATCTACTCAATGCATTTCTGGAGAAAAATGGACCCAGTGTTTTTGAATAAAGGCACCGCGAAAAGAAATATAACCATAGCTGTCAAACAAAAGGCAATATCATTTCATATGATATGCTGCGAGGAAAATATGCTACTGCAGAGGGTTAGTGACAAAGCCCCTTCTGTCAGCGGCTGGCGACAAATCATGTTTGAGTTCATCCCCTTTGGAGTATCTGGCAAATATTATTCACAGCAATGGAGATTAGTTTTGCAAATATCTGTGCAACCTTATGTGAACTATTTCTAAGAGATTTTTCATCCATTTATCTTTTAAAAACAGGTCTTCTAGTGATGTTGTGCTAAGACTACTTGTTAAAAATGTTGGGTGAAGTCTTGATCTTAAGGACCTACATCTACAGGACCCTCTCTCGTCTTTCTTCATGGTGTCCATTGGTCCTCTTTCCCACTACAAAACCTTGGTTCAGTTTTGTCTGGACCAAGATGACCTCTTTTTTTCAGTGGTTAGGACCAAACAGCAGCTGCTTTTTGGTCCAAACCACAGGCCCCTGGAGTTTTCACACTTGACAATTTGATTTGGACCAAATGACTCAAAAAGTCTGGAGTAAACCCCACAAAGTTTTACTGAGCAACATCTAGAGCAACTGTGGTACGAGGACCACTGGTGGTATTTACGGTTCAGTGAGTGGTACTTAGGGAGTCTCAGAAGTCTTATTTTTCAGTTCAAACATTAAAAAACATCTGGAAATGAAGTTTAATGCTGGCTTCTGTCGTCTAGTCTCGTTTAGCCTTTGTTTAAGCCACTGAAATGCAAAACCATCAGTAACACTCTCACCTGACTCCGATGTAGATAGAAATGAATAATAAACCGTTTTCACATAGGAATAAAATGGCCCTGTCTCATACACTACATTTCTCTTTTATGTAAAGATACCTAAGAGTAAGAGAAGGAGGTACTTGGGGAGTTTAATATTTAATGAGACAGTGCTCATTGTGAAAAGTTTGGGAATAACTGATCGAGAGGTTTGCTGCATTGAGCTTTTACTGAAAAGGTTTAAGAAGAGAAAGGTAAGCTAAAATCTTGGTTTTGCTATGTAAAAAAACTCTCATTGAATATATATAGTTTCCTGAAATGTGTGCTAAACCCCATCAAGTTTCATACAGCAGCATCTATACTAACTTAGCTTCTGTAAACCCTGAAAACTGGTTAATGAATGAGTGATTTCCACTGTCCAGTTTACGTAACTCTCAAAGGAATGGATGCTTGCTCATACATTATTATACTGTTGTCTCTTTTGGCCTCAGAGACAATTTTACTATTATTACGCCAGTTATATTCATCATTATTGTGAATTTGGGATACAAATACATTAAATTAGTACTAAAGCGTGAATATGGATTGGATGTAAAACTCATTTTCACTGATCTCACTGGTCCTGGTGCACTAAAGTCTTGGCTTTGTCTTAAATTCCCTGCGCAATCATGACTTGGTATTGATTACTTAAGCTTTTGAGAGCCTAGAGCCTTTTCAGGATTTAATTGCATGTACTACAACAATACAGAATACCCATTGTACTGTGTATGTGTCTATATGTAAAGTATTACGTGCAGAATCTCAAGTGCTTTTTTTGAATCATGTAACAACTGTAAAAACACAGACCATTACACGTAAGAAATCCATGCAGAGAAGTTATTTTTGGCCTGTTACACACTGGAGCTGTGGCACGAGATGTAGCTCATGTCAGTCCGGCACTAGACGTCAAAACTGAGTCAGATAATGACAGGAGGGAGCGGGAGTAAGAATGAGAATAAGAAGCGCTCACGTCATTGGTGTTGACGTGCCACGCCATGTCTCCATAAGACACCAGCTGTCCGTTAACGTAACACCGGATTTCACTGTTCCTCCAGCGGCTGTAGAGGTGGACGATGCTGATCATGTACCACTGTGGACGAGAGAAGAGATGGCTTTAAGTTGTGTTAAGCATGTTACAGAATACTTATGACACTTATGACCTTATGCACTGTAAGGAAAAAAGGTTTTCAATCAAACATCAAAAAGCATTATTAGATTTTTTTTTTTTGTATTAATATAAAAGAGACGTAATCAATCACTTGTTGCATTGTGCAGCGAAGTATGATGCAAAAACAAAACAAGAATTTATGAAAAGGTACAGGTTTTACCTCTGAACTCTTGCTAAGAGTTTTCGGTCATAATATCAATATACACAAAATATGTAGCCTGCCAATGTATAATGCTTATTATTTTTACACTTTATAGGTTCATATTAATGATTAATGAGGTGGATGGTTACTGCGTTTGATGCCTGCCCTTGTTGTGTTCTGTGTTGCCATTAAATATACAGCAAATTGAAAGCAAAAGTTTGAAATCTAGCAAAAAATGAGATTTCAGAAGTATCTTGTAGGTGCTAACAGAAAACTACAGTGATTTTCCTGCAGGCTGTGAGGGTCTTACTACAGCAGCATGATATTCCACAACTGTTTTATGTCAAATATGGGTAAAATGCATATTTTATATTTCCACATGAGGTCAATTAATAAAAAAGCAGGATATTGCGTTGTTAGTGGCTGACACATTAAATTTACTCTGTCATTGTCATTGCAATATTCAACAACATTAGTGCACATCACGTTTTCCTAATAATATACCATATTATTAATATAATATACTATAATTATACCACACTATAAATACACTATACAGAGCATACACATTTTCAAAACCCTTGCTTCTTTTAAAAACAGTAAAGTCAGACAAACAGCCAAGTAACAAGATGAAGCTGCCGTAAAGTTTGCCACCTCATGCTGAGACTTCTCCAAGGCTGTATAGTGAATAATAGATCAGAAAAAAAGGCTAAAAGGCTGCAAGACACACATTTTTCCCTCTTCACAAAGCCACGTCAGAAGCCAGCTGTAATTATTCGAGGATGAAACTGTCACGAATACTGCAGAGGCGCCTGTAGAAAGTGTCGTGTCAGGTGCAAAGTCAGACATGAAATGATTGATCTGTTTACGTTTGAAGGGCTGACATTCATTAAATTACTCAAAATTGCATCCTCTACCTAAGAACACTTTTACTGACAGCTAAAAAGCATGCAGTAATATCTGAGCCTGATTTGTGTCTTGTTAAATTGTGGCAGAAGAGCCCTGAATTGAATATAAGACAGTATTTTCATAAAGATCAATAGGCAGATATTGACTTGTTTTGTCAAAGTTTGAAGATTTTAAATAATAAGATGTATTTAAAATCAAATAATGTTCACTGGAACAAAGTCTCTATCAATCAAGTGCTCACTTTATTGGAGACATTTGGGTTTTCTAAAAATGTTGCTCCAACAGAAAAGTCCATTTGATTCTAGAGGTGGAACAAATTTTTGGATATATCATTTTTATAAAGTTCAAAATCAGATCAATATCATATAATTATTGGATCATTATCAGATCGTTACCATATCTCGACCCTTTTGTGAGATATTATTGTGGATTATATGTGGATATAAGCATCTGGGAAATATGTGCAAAAAAAGGATTAAGCAAAAATTAAAGCATAAAATTAAAGGAGGAAGAAAGTATGAGTGATATTGGCTTGCTTCAGCCAAATTACATTAAAATGACAGTACAATGCATAAAATGAATGCACTTTTTTGATTTCCAGCCCTAATTCATTCTTATGTAAGGATGTTTGTGTTCAGTAAAAGATAAATTATTTGACTGAATTAAATTTGATCATTTATTGTGGGGGACTGTGACGGAGCACGCCCGTCAATGATTAGTGAGCGCATTCATTCACAAAGGTACCCACCAACTCGCGCTGGCCCCGCGCACATACACACGCACACCTTCTCATTCACACTCACTGATTCCCCGTTTACCCCGCCGTATAATTAATACACACCATACACACGACCAACACCTTTTAACCGTTTTCCTGCCGCTTTTATTTCTCAAGGGTGCACACTTGAGAGCGTTAGCTTGGCTCATTCATACATGCTAGCACTTCCCTGTTTCTCTGCGTTGCCTGATGCTGCGCGTCTCAGCCAAACAGAGCCATAACTTCCGGGTGGTTTAAAAGGACGCGCGCTGGAGCTGATCACGTGATGCGCATTAGGAAACTTACACATAAAACCCTATAACTGCCTTTCAGTCTTTCTTTCTTAATTATTATTTATGTTTTGTTGAATATGAGAACAGCCACGTGTTTATGTTGCAACATATTGTTTGTTTATTGATTTATATTTTGTGTAATAGTGAAGTCCAATGGGAGGGGCCAGAGGGGTATTTTGGAGTAGTCAGTCTAGTCTTGAGTCAGTTCCAGTGCAGGTAACGGCGGCTGGGAGCACTCTGACCTCTGTGTTTGAGTTTTTGCAGAACTCTTTACTAGACTTGTCTTTCGTTTTTGTACATTTGTAAATACAATTTGAAGACCTCTATTCACTGTATATATTTTTGCACTTTTTGGCTGTTTTTGCACTTTGGACACTGGCACAATAAATACCACCTGAACACTAGTGTTGGTGAGATGAAGCTTCTTGAAGCCTTGCAGCCAAATGGTTCACAAAAAGGTTCATTTCTCGAGGCTTCATGTGCACACAAACCCCCTGCTGGTCAAAGACTGTTAGACAGTCAGATATATTATCAATATGTAATGCACTCAATAGGCTGCTGTCCTGTAACAGTGCAGTCATGGGAATGGCTGCCAAGTAAAAGAAATCAGTTAATCTTGATAAATGCACCTTACATGTTTCATGTAATACTGTGTAATAATGTAAAACCGCTCCACCACAGATGAGATAACAGAATTTGTACCCATAATGTATGCTCAAGGTCTAAACAAATACCTTCAGACCTTAGTGACTTGTTTAGTTAATGTTTTGTCCATGTGTGAGTTTGTGAATGAGTAACTCTGAGCTCTTGTTAATTCCTGATGATTTTTAAGATATTAATGCTTTAAAACACCACTAATAACCCCCTAGTAACAGCATAGTGAATGTATTAATTCAATTCAAATCAATTTTATTTGTATAGCCCAGTATCACAACAACAATTGCCTCAAAGGGCTTCACAAAACAGACAGTAAATATGCCAACAGGTCCTTAGACCCTCCATCAGGGTAAGAAAAAACACAAAAAACCCAGCTGGAGATAAAGAGAAACCTCAAGGAGAACCACAGAAGAAGGGATCCACTCTCAGGACGGACAGGCCGTGCAATAAATGTTTCCAGTAAAAACAGTAAAACAGTAACACTAGACCAACTTACTGTTTGTACCTTTACTCCAAAGTTTTAACATTTACATATAACGTACTTAATCTGTGTGAAATGATATAGATATTACAATCAATAATATTGCGATAAATGTACATTTGCGATATTGCTATGGTCATCTATGTGATGGACGTTTTGCCTTAAAATCATGGTCCAAACAGGGCATTAAATCAAACTGTATTGTGTCCAAAATTTTAAAAAATGTCATAGTTTAGAACTGTTTAGTGCTTGTTTAGTCTTCAATATTGATTTAGCTCCTGCTTCGACAAGTGGAAGTTAGTCAAGAGCCTTGTATTTGCTTATATTTTCAAAACCTATAACATGTGCAAGAGTATTCAAATATCGTTTATGTTTAAAATACTAGAGACAGAATTTCATAACGGTTTATAATTTCTACTGCTTCCTTCATCTATTGGTTTGACTCAACAGGGGCAAGGAAAATCAGCAAATGGATCAATGACTACACACATAACCACACTTTAAAGAGGATTCATGGCTCATGCCAAAGTGTAGCGGCTCAGGACTACTTCAGCCAAGCACTTTTCCACACATGGCTGAATCTAAAATCAAATGAAAAATGTAATTCAGCATCTTCTAATAGCCTTTATTACAGATATCCGGTATGACCAGATGAGTATAGTTGTTTCTAGGTGCCGTATGAAGGCTTTAATTGTCTGACATATGCTTTGAAACTGTTTTCTTCTTTCTCTGCAGGGACACGTACACCGCACTCACATTCCACGCTAAATTAACTCTCATTTTATCATCGGCGTTTACATCCAATTACACCTGTAAGCCTCATCTGGGGGTTTTAAAACTCTCCAGGACTAAGTGTAGCCGTGCTCATTTACAAAGCCAATAAAAGTACAGGCTGTAGGCCACTCAATATGTATGTCTCTGTATCAGCTGCTTTCAATTGAAATGGTCTGACGAACATTTGAATTGCTGATAGAAATTGCTATTGCGTTAAAATGGGGCTTGTAACATATGTCGGTACTTCTCTTATGTGTGATTAGTAGGGGCTCTTACCTTCCTGGGCTGAAAGTCGTATTTCACGCAGTGCTGGAAGCCTTTCCCTTTCGACTTGAGCGACGTCACAATCAAGCAGTTCCCCACAAAATGTGCAGAGTAGCCAATGCCTTTGCTGGTGCGAAAGCTGCAAACACATAGACGTAATGTATAATCAATCAGCTGATGAGGCATTAAAGCTCCTTTATGCTCACTATTTGTTCAGGGATATTTCTTTCTTCCAAATGTCAAAGTGTTTTGTCCTGAAAAGTGCAATAGAGGAATGAGGCCTTTCCCTTGAATGAGAGTAGGAAAGTCTGTCTTTTTTCTGCAAGAGGAGAGCACCAGCATAAATGGGACAGCTCAGAGATACAGGTAGGTACATGTATGACATATTGGGTGTGCACAATCCAGTGTGTTTGTTTATGCAAATGATCCGTTAGCAATTTTGTTTTAATTACAAACACCATTTTTTGTGGAGTTTATTCCTCTTGTCCCGTTCAAAAAAAAACTGAACAAATATTGTGTGGCATGTACTGTATGCACCAGTCAGCGAAAAGAAGACAGGGGCTCGTCTTTTTGGTGTGTCAAACCTGGAAGATGTTCTATATTTCACGTAATTTTTACATAAAAAAAAAAAAGATCAACCGCAAATAGAAGAAGTGTATGGGAACTCTGAAGTCATTTAATGCATGATTTGTCGTGGAATCAAAAAGGATGTATGACTAAGATGCCTCACTAACATCTGTAAACAATATTATTGAAATCTGTGTATAAGAATGAACTAATCTACTGATCTTTGCTAGTTTCACATTCACCACTTTCAAACTTTCACAGTCATAGTAGTCTTTGCATCACTTGTTAACCGTAGCTTGGTTTAAATGGGCTTTGTAATATAGAGTGCATAATAATGGTTTTGTCCATCAGTTATGTGTCCAACCATCAATCAGACACACACATCAACACTGATTAATCCAGAAAAAAGTATGTTGTTTAGAAGATTATAACAATCTTGTTCATTCTGTAGTAATCCTGCCCTGAAGATATTAACATATTAATTAAAGTTTGTGGTTTATGTACAGTGTCTTGACAATATAAATGAAATATCCAACAATAGGCCACCTTACTGATAAATCTGGGTTAAAAGTATACACTGCTTTTACTATTGGCCATAGCAGCACAATGAGGCACAGTTTGAGATGAGAAAAAAGCATTTTTTATAAATTATTAACCATTATTTTAGAAGAAAAAGAGCCCTTCATAAAAGTCAATTCTGAGACCATTTTTCCTTCTGAGTAAAAACAATGAAGCATTTATTTATTTTTTTTTATCCCATCACACGTACTCATTTGATCTAAGACTAAAACAGTACTCACTCCAGACAGTCTAATCCTCGCCTCTGATCCTCATGGCTCAACAGATAAAAGACAAATATGATTATAGATATAATGTCAGCAGAGAAAAAGAGAAAATGCCTCTCATCTACAGCACATGCAGCTCCTATACAGTCCACAATAGTGCATTTTCCCCATCCTTCAAATGGATGTCATCATTCTCACCGCTGACACACACTCCACTACACTCCTACAGTCTCAGGTCTGAAGCGCTCCATCATCTTCACAGCCCTCCCACTTGGATGATCTAAAACAAACGCTGTTCTTTGTCAGGGCAGATAAAGACTGCAGTGGAGTGTGTGTATGGGCCTGGGTAGAGAGATACAGAGAGATAGAAGAGGTCATGGAACACAATACTGTTGATGATTTGAACTGACATATGTTGGAGATATGAGAGCTAATTCTTTTACATTAACGAACAGAAGACACACACAAGACAATGGGACATGACCACAAGGCCTTTTATTTATAGGACTTCACAGAAACAAAGAGTGACAATGGAACCAAAGTTTGACAGCACACAAGCAGTATCTTGCGTCTACTGTATGTAACTGCATTCATCTGCAGTGAGCAAATTTAAAGCAGTGCTATACAGAGTTCCCCATATGAAGGGAGACAACATACAACAGTATTCCCTGTGTATCTCATTTGCAGAATGACTGCAACAGAACTTCAATCTCCTGCTAATAAGTAGAGCCAATGTTTGAGTAAACTTGCCAAAACTTGGATATCTTGCTTGCTTATTATTGTAAGAAAACTATTTTGTATTTTGTACCACGATTTGTATAAAACGTGTTAAGGCTTGTGTGTACAAAGTCATGTGTGAAAGAAAATGAACAATCTGTAAATGCACATAAGGCTAAGGGTGTGTTCACACTTATAGTCAGCTTTAATTAGTTCACACAAAAACAGAAAACATAAAAAATTTAGTTTGGTCCTGGTCCAGTTAGCATTTAAAACTGGCAAATTTTTTTTTTTTTTTTGGGGGACCTTTTTGGCCTTTATTGATAGAGTAGTAGTAGCTGGACAGGAAGTGGGGTGATAGAGAGTAAGGAATGACATTGGGCAAATGAACCGACCGAGACTCGAGCCCGGGACTCACGCGTGCTAGGTGTATACTACCCCTGAGCTGCCAGGGGTGCCCCCCACAACTGGCAATTTAATCAAAAAACAAGGCCTTTCTCTAGAAACACACTAGGTGGTGCTGTTAGCCCTAATGCAAAATATGACATTTGTCCTCCTCAGTGATCCACGTTTTTTGTTTTTTTTTTGTTTGTTTTTAAAATAAAAGGAAAAAATGTATCTGAAAACATTTTTATCAAACAAAAAATTTTAGTACTGGTGCCTCTTTTATGGATTTGTATTCATAACACAATTCAGGTTTTGAAATTATAGCATAACATTTTGGTAAGGGCTGAACTATTAATAATTACCAGAGAAAGGTCGTGATATATTAGTAATATCTTTGTTTGGTGAAGAGGCAGGAAATTCACATAAACACAATTAGAATTATTATGTCATGTACTCTTGCTGATTTATACTAACTAGCCATGTGCTTTGATTTAACAGAACATCTTTTAACCAGACATTATGTGGTTTGCAAATTATATTAAGGATGGTCTGGACAGAGAGGGCTAAAACTAAAAGGTATCCAACCTTAAAATAGCAAGACAAAACAATCACATAAAATAAAATAACATAATATCCAAAAAATAAAATATCACCAGAGCTAATATGCATGTATAATACTTTCCTGCAATTAGTCTATATTTGTGTGTTCTCCATGCACAGAAAAACTGAATACTTATAGTTGCTGTATTGTTGCATAGACTCTTGAGGAACTATTGCTTAAAAAACAGCTCACTACAGGCATTGAGTCTAAACCTGTGTGTTGCCTCCTCACGCTGAGCTCAAGTAAACACACTGTGATGAGATATCAGTCGGGATCTACGGTGCTCTCCAGAAGATACCATTCTTCCCCTGATGCCCCTGTGCCTTGTCACTGAGCTGTGAGACCCCAGCAGCGGTGCATAAACAGGATTAACTCCTCTTTTTGCTTAGCCTTTTGGTAACTGTCAGAAAAAAAAGTGTCTTTCACCTGAATACCAACTACTTCCCTGAGTCAATATTCATGTGACACATCAGAGAAACACAGAACAATTGCTACTAATGTGAGCCTTTATCACACAGCGTCCAGGAGCGCAATGGCACTACGTCGATTAATAATGAGAACGGTCATCTTCACCAACCCTGGTTTTTCATCTTCATTATACAAGCATGCTTTTTCCTCCACATTACTTGTCCCATTGCATGTATTATTCCTCTCTTAAGCTTCTCTCATCGACGTGACTAACAGAAGCTGAGCATTAAATCATTTTGTTTGTTATTGATTTCCGCAGTAATTACCCACAAGCCACTACAAGAGCTGCTGTGAGAGTGTTGTTTAGCAAGTTTAAATGAATACCTCCAGTGTTTCCACAAGCACAATCCAGCTCTGAAACTTCCAGGGCTAGACATTGTTGACCATGTCTTTATTATTAGCAAAATAGCATTAAAGCCATATTGTGAGGATGAGTTTGTGAAAACACGTCCGGTCCACTTGAGATGAAATTGGACTGTTTGTGGCCCCTGAACTAAAATGAGTTTGACACCCCAGCACAACAGACTGATGGATGAATAAAAGTCTGAAAACAGGAAAACACAACAATCTGTCTATTCTCAATCATTTCTTCTTTGCCCTCTTCATTCTATTTCATAAATTGTAGACCAACAAAACCCCATGTGATTTCCATTTCCCAGCAATCTGACTGGTTATCCAATTTACAAACAATCATTTGTAAATATAAATCACAAATAAGTACACCTTAAGAGTAATACAACAAATTGTAACTGAAGTGAAAGCTATTCACCAAGCGATATTAATACATATAAAGGCATATTACGTCAAAATGATGTTTCTTTAAATTTATTTTGGACTTTGCTAATATAGCCTCAAATAGAGACATTTACCAGCCGGGTTGCAGCTAGACCACATGATAAACACTTTTATCAGTAATAACACCTATAACTTTTTTGTCCAAATATACAAAAACACAGTTTAGTAAAATGTATAATTATATAAAGTTGTAAAAAAGTGGTGATGACAATTTCATTTTTTAAATGTTTGTAAAATTGAGACAAAAAGTTCAGAATAAAACCCTGACACACTAACTGTAATACAATTAGTTACAACTAAATATAGATACGTAAGACTAAAATGCAACACCTTAAACTAGTCTTTATGCTATATCCTGCTTACCAATCTAAGTAAACTTAATTCAATGTTATAATATTAAGGTTGACAGCCTAAGGTCACATCTGACTAAAATTTAATTTGTCTAATAGTTGCACATGTTACTTTTAGTGTTGGGTTAGTTATTACAGTTGGCTCTACTGTCATAAAAGCACCACAGCTACAGCTCTGAACAGGTTCATACTGTATGTGTTTACCTGGGCTGTTTACTCTTCATTATCTGGCGTGACGTACTTGAAACGTCAATGCACTACAGGCTGTGGATGAATATAAGTCAGATGTCTCAGTAAAAACAGGAAAGAGCGAGGTTACAAGGGTATTTGGCAGCACTGAACACTCCACCATTACAAATATTGAGATTCCTTTCCAACACAATGTTGCAAATATTGGATGCATTTCTTCATATGTAGAAGAACAAAGACAGAAGACAAAATTCATCTAAAATAAAGTCTTTTTTAAGTACAGCTACTGTGACAGAGTGACATTACCTTATATTATGTGACTCGGCTAGTGGACTACTTTTTTTCTTAGGGTTGCATGCACTCTGATAAATTTCAAAATCCCACAGACTGCACTTGCACAGAGGGCAATGAAAGTAAAAATCCGTTACACAGATTTGAATTTTCTCTTCTCACCAAGTCTGTCATTCATTTTCCTGTCTCATTCAGTGTGGCTGATTAGCTCACACTGAGTGCTTCTTTCATTTTTGTTTTGATGTTGGCTCATTAGAGATGACAACTGCACAGAACCATTTGACACAACAGCGGGAGCCCTTTTTGCAAATACTTTAGCACAAATAAGAGGCAGTATTTTGGGGATCTCTTATAGTCTTATAAGTGATGCTTCGGAGCCTTTAGCAAAGCACCTTATATTTTATTATGAGCAGTGTCCAGGGAGGTGTACGTGCTAACTATGTCTATTTAAGGCCATAGCTCATTTCTCAAAGCTTCACAGATACAGTTGTGGTATCGAGGTAAGAGATTGACTGCACAGCTAACAAGATCCAGTCCTGATACCTCTTGATGGAAAATGACTGTAGGTTACACTTTCTAACACAGCATATTGCTTTGTCAATAGGCGTCTGCAGAGCGGGAATGATTTCTGATACAAAGCTTAAGCCGTTATAGAGAGTGAAGAGAGTCATTTTCTTCTCTATGCTGTAACTTGGAGCAGTTTGATGTGATGGCTTTGGTAATAACACTCACCAGTACAGATATGGTTTGTCCTTGTCGACGTTAATGTTGTTCAGGGGGTCCATTCTGAACCAGGAGTTGAAGGTGAAGCCGTTCTGGTAAGGCCACTTGGCGATGGGAGGTAAAGCAATGGCCTGGGGATAAGGCATATTTTAAAGTAAGTAAAATCATCTCAGAGTAAAAGGAGATTACAAATGCAGAAAGACAGTTGAGCTACATCAGAGTAGAGGAATATTATACTTGGATTTTATGATGACAAAAGTGGCATATTATTTGTATTGTCTAGAACTTACATGTCAGTGTGTGATTATAACGGTTGGTAAGTTAATAAGTAAAGTATATCCCCAAAATGATTAACAAATATGCATTAAAGTTTGCATTTGCAAAAATGTAAGATATTTAATTTTAAAGTACGGTAACACAAATGTATGCTTTATAAAGTGTCACCATGTCACTATCATGAGACACTTTTATCATATTTAGATGATGCCAAAATATATTAACATTAGACTTGTACCACTAACTGATTAAAAAAAAAAAGAAAGAATTATTTTATACCATGGCATCAGAAGATTTTAGATATGATACTTAAAGCATAAACTTTTGTGGAAAAAAAGATTCACTGAACTGTAGACAAATGATTTGTGTTAGACAATATTTTTTAATATTAATATTCATCCTTGGGCTTTTTTTTTTTTTTTTTTGTTACATGCAAGACTAATGAAAAGATAAAATTATAGCATAAATATAACAAATAAATAAATAAATAAATATCAAATACACACCCAAAGAATTTGAAAACACCTCAGTAAATACTCCCTGACTGTGTGTATGTTGCAGTACAGAGTTCGGTTCAGAGTGGCAACAGGCAGGAATAATTTCCTGTGTCTCTCTGTGGTGCAGTGTGGCAGAAAGAGTCTGTTACTGATTGAGCTTCTGTAGCTGATCAGCACATTGTGGAGAGGGTGGGAGGTAAAGTCCAATATAGTCCTTATGTTGGACAATATCCTCCTCTCAGACACCACTCTAAGAGAGTCCAGTTACTTTTCCACAACATGGCTGGCCTTCTTGAGGATTCTGTTGAGTCTGTTAGTGTCCCTCACCTTCAGGGGAAGGGATGCTTCAAATGCTCAGGTGAATGGGCAGCTCTAAAGTGAAGAGGTACCTTGTTCCATAATTTAGATGCAGCCATTCTGGATCGTGGGATGGAGAGAAGCAGTCAGTCTACTCAGAGCCCTGGTTGGGATGTGATGCTGTAGGAGCTCTGACAGATATGGCGGGGTCACACCAGTTGTCCCCAACTACTATGTCCACAATAATACAAGATACTATTTGGGCTGCGAGCCATGTTTTTTAAAGCAACTTTCATGACAAACTCCCAGTGTCTCATTGTTCACAGTTGTATTCATTAAACAGAGATGCTGATGGCCACAAATAAAGATAGTTTTCACTTACACTCGATAATGTGTATTAGTTTTGCTATATTGCATGTCGCTTTGTAAACTGAAAAAAATCTTTTTTCAACAGTATGTAATTTGTGCTGCAGACGTATTATTTTTTTCACTTGGCTGTTTACTTATGAATACATTCATGCTTCGAGTAGGCCTCAATTTTCCCTAAAGTCAGTCTTTTATTTAAGGTTTTTATTCTAATGATGATTGTGTCTTTTGGGCTTGAATTCCTCAATGTGGCAATGTGAATACTTACTGCTGCACTGCGACCGGGGAAGTTGAAGAAGGCATCAGGGCCGTGTCTTTGGGGCATCTGATTCAGCACTGACAACATCTTGACCGCGTGCCGGGGCTACACATGTGGCACAGATAAGAGCAGAAAAAACACCAGTCGATACACATACTCTGGTATTCTGCAGATGGGCCTCAAACAGATCAGTGTAATGGTTCTCTGGGGGCGACTCGATCGTCAGTGCAATACTGTTGGACAAACCACACTGGATACGTACCCACAGGCCTCCTTCTCCTTGCAGCATGCTGAAAAGCAGCTTCAGCTCCTTCACCGTGATGCTGTAGCTGGCGAGCACTCCCAGCATGTCCACCAGCAAATCTGAGAAAACAGTTGAAAACACATGAATATTTAGAGACACGACTAATCCTAAATCTTAAAAACATCTGGTTAGTCATTAAATCTACCTACAACGGTAAAGGAATGACATTCTGTGCAACTGTTTGAGATTATTATGCATCGCACTGTGCAACTTGAACCAGCAATGATCAACAGTCAACAGATGGACGTCACACTAAATAATTACAGAGTGTCTCGTAATCTACAATTCAACTTGAGTGGCGTTTGTGTGCGTGAGAAAAAAAGAACGCAACTGCAGTAGCTATTGAGTCTCCAGTTTGAGCTCAAAGTAGTTTGTTAGCATGTGTTTGTTTATTGCTATCATGCTAACCCCTATTAAAGAATATCATTCTATGGTTATTTCATAAAGGTTGAAGCAGGATTCTCTACATTTGTCCTACATTTCTGACATTGTCGCAGGAATTCTTTGGGATTGCTTGGCCTTGGTCCTGCTCCATTGTCTGGTATCATATACTACTAATAATAATAATAATAATAAAACACAATAAAAATCTTACATTTTGTGCTGCACCAATTGGAATGGAAGTCGTTAAGGTTAAGGCGAGCGGGCCGCAAACGTTAACCTCTACTCGTTTTTTCTTTTTATTCCCTTTTATACAGTTCCTGCAGTGATAAAGTCTCTTTTTCCACCAAAATACCAGACTAGTCCAAAATTACTTATATACAAATGTTGCAAAAGTTTGCCACTTGCAACTGAGAACATAAAAGTGAACGTAACCTGAGAATAACTGCTGCCAGATGACGAACACCGCCAAACAACAATAACCAGGATATTTGACATTTTTACCTGACTAGAAATTTAGACAACTATTTTCCATTTTTTTTCCAGGACATAAGGCAACCTTGAAGTTTACAATTCATTTAATACAGTAATCGTCACGAGAGGAAATACAGCTCCAGAGATAATGAAACATGTTCTGCTTTATTCTCACTGAGCTCGTCGTCTGTGAAATCCTATTACAGTTATCGCACAAACACTTCCACCGCAATTACGCGCAAGCTGACTTGTAAATCAAAGTGAAGTCCAAATGGAAAATTGTTTAACTTAGAGGGCAGCTATATTGTCGAGAAACACATTTGGAGCCCATCACAGGACTCATAATGTAGACGTTACACGAGGTTTAAATGTAATTTGCACCCATCGGAATAACAGCAGCGCGTCATCGGAGTGACCTGAATACTGATATCAGAGACCGTGAACACTCTTTCTTCACTTTATTAAATGACACCACACTCCTGTTAAAGTCTAAACAAGCCTTGTCTTGTTTAAAGGCCAGAGGAGCATGGGGACTATGAATATGTGCATGACTCCAATAAAATGACAGCCATATTCATGTTTGACTGCACTAATAAAACATTTTATGATGAAAAATATCAGGGGAGCAGTGTAGTTGCCTTTACTATGTATTGTAATGGCAGCAAGTGAAAGAGATAAGTCATAACGTGGTGATTTTTGGTTTAAGTCAGAAGTCTACCTAAACTACATTAATCCATTGTGAAACAGAAATTAGAGGCAAACACGACTTGGATAAGAGCCGCAGTGTTTACGAGGTGTGTCAAAGAAGATTTGGATAAATGGCAAATGGCAAAGTGTGATAACCGCGCACGTTTGAATCTTCTGACAGTTAATCACTGTATTAATAATGTTTATATATTTTATTTTGAAGAATTAAAGGCCCCGCACAAACCTGATTCTGCTTCCTGTTCTTCTGTATAGAAATGACAATATCATAAACACCTTTGTATTCACCTGAATGAGACGTACTACTAGTAGCTCTACAAGTTTAGTGAAGGCTAACAGTAGTTGTGAACAGCGGCACGGTGCAACTTTTAGCCAGTAGAGGGCGCAGATCCCTCTACAGACTCTCTGTGTTGTTATGACAGCTGCACCACATTCACAAACATCAGTCATTTACAAGACTAAAAAAGAAAAAAACATGTCTTCTGAAAAGGTAGGATCATTTTTTTAATATTTTGTACAACTATGACTCTGCTAGGGTCCAGTGTATTGGCCAATTTCTGCAGCCTCGATTTAAACCGTAAAGCGCTTGACTCACGTAATGTCTTGTGTCCAGGTTCCGGGGAAGGAAAAGTTATATTGAAGATTTCTGTCCACCTGAGGGTACTGTGTCAGTGAGATAGGCATGATTCTATTGATCTCATGTCTAAGAACCTTCAAAATAATTTTGAGAATATATATTTTTGGACCAAAAGATATGCGATGAGACTTTAAGTGGGATGGGAGGATTCTTGTTTTACCCACTCTTCTTCTACAGTCAGTACATGAAGCACCCACCTTAAAAACCTCTGCATTAACTTACATTAAAAGGAACCGTGTCAATATCATGGTTTAAATGTTTAAATGAAGGCATTAATAGGGTATTTAATTGTGTTGTCTCATGCATTAGGTGTAAATCTGGGGTAAGGTAACTGTAGATTAATGACAGTGAACTGTTTAACACATGCTTAGATATATAGGCAATTTAGAATCTCTTTTTCACCTAATAACGCATGTCTTTGGATGGTGAATGGAAAAGATGGCATAGCTATGTAGAAAAAAATAAATAAATCAACAATTCAAAGTGGTGACGCCAAGCCAAAAAAAAAAAAAATCACAATTATTATAAAAATCGGATAAATAAATCACACTTGGATGAGAAGGAGAGGTTAAAAAAAAAAAATTAAAAAAATCCTAAAATAATGCTTTTATATTGGGTCTTGGGAGTATATAACCAAGACAAATGTACTATTACAGACTGTAAGCTAAAACTACTCTCGTACCTGCGATTATTTCATCCACTGAGCTCATCTTCAGCAGCACCTGTTGGATGAGGCCCACGTCGGTGCAGGTCTGGAGGTTGCGGACGCTCTTGCGCAGCACAGCCGTGAACATGCTCCAGATCTCGGCCTGACAGGTGACGTTACAGTGCTCCAGCAGCTCCACCATACAGCCCACGCTCTCCACGTCATGGATGATGAAGTTGGTCTCCAGGTCAAACTCACCACCCACCAACTGCAGACAAAGAAGACATTTCAACTTGAATTAGACTTGACTTTTACAGAACTGCAGTTTGTCCTAGGTCTAGAGGTTAAGGTAAGACATAGTTTAACAGAAATTGACTTTTACTTTATCATATTATCAGTACAGTTGTCCCTCGCTATAACGTGGTTCACCTTTCGCGGCCTCGCTGTTTCACAGATTTTTTTTACTGCAATTTTGCGTTGTTTTTTTTTTACAGCGTATGAACGCGATGGGAGCGTGGAGGGGAACTCGCGCATTGTGTTCTACGTCCTGATTGGCTAAGGGAGAACTCGCGCATTGTGTTCTGCGCCCTGATTGGCTAAGGGACTGTAGACCATTGTCAATCAATCTCCTCCTTCTGCCGTGTCAGAATGCGTTCGGCTTGTCAAATTTACATAAATGTTTGATCGCTAACAGTGTGACTCTGAAGTGCTGTATGTTTGCAAGTTTTCTCCCCGACAAAACCCACAATGTCAACGAAACGTTCTGCACCGACAAAGGCACCCAAAAGACAGAGGAAGATGCTAAGGTTTGAACTTTGAGAGTGTTTAAACAAGAGAGAAATGTGAGAAAATGTTAATGCCAGTCTGAGAAAAGTGTATAAAGTGTGTGGTGAGGGGTTTTACAGCCTTAAAACATATATAATAATTGTTAAAAAAAAAGCTGACTACTTCACGGATTTTGCCTATTGCGGGTTATTTTTAGAACGTAACCCCCGCGATAAACGAGGGACCACTGTATTACAATAAATCATCACTACATGCTAAGTTGACTTGATGTTGTGTTGAACCAGGTAATAAAAACACATGAATACATTTCAGGTCATCACTTTGCTGATAAAGGCATAATCAGTAGTTGAAGTGGCAAATGATTATTCCTTTATCATTTTTATTCATGCAATTGAAATTAATCACTGATTACACACTAACCCACAATGGAGATGGCAGGTCTACAGAACAAATCAATATGGCTTAAAGAGCACTTCATTTCAGTGGAATAAATGCTACATTCAACAATACAGAGTAGATAATCATCTGTCTGGATACAGGGGGATAATAGCGGCTTATTAGTAATTGTCAGCTCAATGCCTCCCACACACACTGCATGAGTTTTGGCTGTCCAAACCAACAGCTGTGGAGCTTCAATACACAGAGAGGACAATAAGATCTTTTTTATCAGAACTACGACTACTTCTCCTTTGCAACTACTAACACAACTTCTACCACACTCAATTCTTCTCAATTCTTGGTCTGGGAGTTGTGGAAGCATGATGTAAAGTGCTCTGGGCGCCCAAGAAGGGTACAAAACAGCTCTATATAAATGCATGCCATTTGATGAATTTTAGATGGTAATGCACCTTCTGTTTGTTACACAAGTTCTGAATCTAAGGGGCTGATCAAGTAATATTTTAGTTATTATTCACCAAAACTTTTCTTCTGCTTCTCTGTACACTCCCTGTGGGAAATGACACTGATAGAAAGTGAGAGCTTCGCCTTTCTTGTCTATTTTGCCAGCTTCATTAGCGCTGTATCTCTCTCGCTCTCTTCTTTCGAGATGCTCAGCTTAAATATTCAAAACAACTCTCAAAACAATCGCCAATTTTACCAGCTCCAGATGATCCGAGCACTATTTAATGATACAAGTCTTGTTTATGAAGTGACGGCGGCGGCTTATTTGTGAGTAATTTGCATATGTGTAATTAACATATAAACAGGTGAACTCCCAACACTACACACACTACAGACCTGCTGCAAGTCTGTAGGAAAAACTATACTCTTTTATAATACTCATACATATTTTGAAATGAGCCTCTAAAATGTACCATATTCCAGTTTATGTAAACATATTCAGTTACTGTAACTAGGGCTGCACAATATCACAAATGCATCGTTATCGCAATATTATCGTTATCGCAATATTATCGTTCACAATATCTATATCCCAAATGATTACTAACATTAGGGTCTTCTATGTGATGGACAAACAAAGCAATAATTCAAACTGTGGTAGGTCTAAATAAAAAAGTTCTGGATAAGACCTGGTTCATTTCTACATTTAGTCCTAGTTTAGACCTGTTTACTCTTGTTTAAGTCCTTAATATTGATTTAGCTCCTGCTTTGATGAATGGAAGTTAGTCCAGAGCCTTGTACAGTATTTCTTCATATTTTCTACTTTAATATATTACTATATTTTTACGCTGTTCGAGAGAATTCAAATAGTTTTTTTAATAGCATGTTTTTCTAATATTGTGCAGCCCTGGTCATACCTAATTTGTGTCACTCAGTGTGGCCTGGAAAAGACCTTAGCACATGAGTCCATTAAGAGTTCATGGAACCAAAACATCTAAGCATTTAAGTTGGACTGGGAGAGTTCACTACAGCCGTCAGGAGTCACTTGAGATCGTCGATGAAAGTAGAATAAACTCTCAGTTAATAATGCAGCCATTGAAGTTTAATAACCTTGACGTACAGGGCTTTTAAGATGTGGTAGAGTATATGGAAAACAAGCACAACAACTGCTGGTGGGTGCCAGTGCAGGCAAGTGGAAAATGAGCCCAGGAAGCCACTGCGCATTCAAGTGACTGACAGGTAATAGTGGAGCCAGATCAAAAACAGGAAAGGCTCATGTCCACCGAGGTATAGACCAGACCTCAATCATCATTAGATCTAACTGCAAATGTATCAGGAGAAGTGCTGACTACACGACACTGAGTGAAGTTGAAGCAGGACTCTATTTAAAACTAGTTGGAGGTATATCAAAGCTATAAGCGTTTGAAAAGCATGGTGGAAATTGGAATCTTTATGTGTGAGACCTGCACCAGGAGAATTCAGCTGTGAAAAATGGAGAGGTGAGGAAAGTTCACATTTGTTGGAGTGAGGAAAAAGAGTGTAAGCAAATTCATACAATTTAAATAAGCTTAAACAAAGGACCTTTTCAAAAATAGCATCTTATGACTTTATGTTTAGTACAAAATCCATTAAGAAGAGAGTACAACATTTGTCACAACTGTAGACTTAATGTTTGTACTTTCAATCTAAATTAAAAATGCACCGAAGTTAACGTAAAAAAACACCCAGGAAATGCTTAAGAATTTTAAACAGAGCAGTGTGGGTCTTGCCGTCCTGCTGCGAGGGCTGCTTGCTTAAATTACAATCAGTGCATTTAATGAAAATGTCACTGTTTACCAGCAGGAGGTGTCATGAGTGACTGCAAAATGGAAATGGCTTTACTGTGGTCAGATCTAATTCACATTTTGAAGTAGCACAGGAGAGGATGACATAGGTGTAACATTTTTTTTTTTTAATGAGGTAAAACAGCAGTGAATTACCACGCTAGATATTTTAAAGTCTACTTCAAATTCACTTGGTATTTTATGGAAACACAACATTCACTCATTTCCCGCTGAAAACTTGCATACATTGAATATAAGTAGATGAAATATTATCGCTTGGCAAAGACTGGCTGCCTCATTTTGACAAAAATTTTGAAGGATGTTGCACAGACTCAATGACAGTCACAAGACACTGAAGAGTTACACTTGCCCATTTCCATTTTCCAAATCATTTTCATCCAAGAGGTGAAACATTACAAATTAGTGATTGCACACTTAATAAATTACGTGGTCCAGGTTTTAGCCATTTCAAACACTACCAATTACATCAGTGCATTTTGAATAGCGCATAATTTTCCATCATACAAACCCTGTAATTATTGTTACAGAGTATAATGATCCAGTTTGTTGAATACAATGGGAGAACACTGCAGTTGTTTTGTGCCACTGTGAAACTACATTACACCAAAGTTTGAGCTTGTTGTTAAGACCAAATACGATCGTTCACTCGGGGCCCACTAACACTGCAGAGACATGGAACCTGCCAGCAACGACAGCAACTGCTGCAACAGCCCATTAATTAGAGCCTTCTTGGTAGAACGGTTGTATAGACTTCAGAAAAAAAAGTGGCAGCCTGCCTAGAGTTTACTTAATAACCCTAAACCTGAGAGCATAAAAAGATGGTATAGGCAGGACAAATGGGGCCATAAAGGTGATGCATCACCACAAATGTAACTCACAATATGAGGCTCTCACCAGTTAAGCAAAAGTATAAAATAATCAACCGTAAAAAGGAGTGAATTAACAATCTCTCAGGTCATTCACTGCAAGTCTCTGGGAGTTTATAGAGCCAGAAGGTAAGGAAAGTATATACTCTTTACTTATTTTGGATTAACTTTAATGAAACAACAAAAGCCAAGGTTGGTAGAGGTCTAACTTCACTCATTTTTATTGCCAATGTAAAATACTAAAAATATAATGTGACATAAATAACTGATCTGGGTCAATATTTGTCTTGCATCTACAAAATTACTAAACATAAGCATTCATAGAGACAGTCTCTATTGAAAGGAAACAGAGGGAAATGACATTGACCAAATGGACCCAAGTCGGAATGGATCTTGGGTCGTCCAAGTATGTGGTATGCACAGATGAGCAACCGAGGTGCTCCATGTATTATTGCACAGCTTATTTACGAAAAGGCCATTAGCATTGCTTGGTTTTACTCATTAGCTGCTAATAGTCACTTCATTAAACTTAATTTTAGCATAATTTCAGGTGTTACAACATGTTGTTACCCTTGGAGAGTAGCATGTATGACACAAAACAGTAAACGCAGTTCACAGTTACATTACACTTTGTTTCACTTTTTCATTTTATCTCAGCTTCCTCCGCTTATCCGGGGCTGGCATTCAAAGCAGAGCAAAGCAATCTCTCCCCAGACACTTCCTCCAGCTCCTCCAGGAGAATACCAGATATAGTCACTACAGCGTGTCCCAGGTCTTCCCCGGGGCTTCCTCTCGGTGAGACACGTCCGGAACACCACATGTCCGGAGGCGTCCAGGAGGCATCCAAAACAAATCCCCGAGCCACCTCAGCTGGCTCCTGTTGATGTGGAGGAGCAGCAGCTCTACTCTGAGCTCCTCCCAAGTGATTGAGCTCCTCACCCTTTCTCTAAGGGAGCGCCCAGCTCCCCCTCTGCAGAGGAAACTCATTTCAACAATCGGTATCCGAGATCTCCTCCTTTCAGTCACGACCCAGAGCTTATGTCCATAGGTGAGAGTGAGAATGTAGATTGACCAGTAAATTGAGAGCTTCACCTTGCAGCTCAACTCCCTCTTCACCACAACCGATCAGTGCATTGACTGCATCACTGCAGAAGTTTTGACCAATCTGTCAATCTCCTGTTCTATTCTTCCTTCACTCTTGAACAAAATACTTGAACTCCACACTTGACACAAGAACTCTCCTCCAACCTCTTGTTTCACTTTTTGCTGTCCCTCATTCATATATTCCCACTCTTACTTATGCTTGGCAATAATGTTTTTTTCA
This sequence comes from Rhyacichthys aspro, assembly GCA_036850595.1. Lineage (NCBI taxonomy): Eukaryota > Metazoa > Chordata > Actinopteri > Gobiiformes > Rhyacichthyidae > Rhyacichthys > Rhyacichthys aspro. Next base: position 20,288,101 of record CM072160.1, read on the forward strand.
GACAAAAAGGCAATATCTACAACAACAGAAACAGCAACAAGGCAACATCTGCTATTTTGTTAGTTCTGTCATTTGAGCATTTTTTCATTTGTAATCAATGGTAAGAATCTCTATAACGTCACATTAAATGTAGTCATTTTCCAGCTGGTGAAACTGACCACATGAGTAATGGAGGAAGCACTTCTCTCAATGAATATGGTGCCACAGCATGCTTAGATTGTGCAAACTTCTGACCAAGAATTGTTGGGAAACAAAAGAAGAAATGGTGATAACAAACAATATACTATTATTGTAGACTTCTTGCTACAATTGTATTTCTATAAAATGAGTCAGTCTATAGTGATGTATCATAAAGGGTAATATCATTTTTGTTACACACTAACGGTTTAGGATAGTGGTTTGATAAACAACAGATATAAATCACACTAGGCTATTTGTCTCCAAACTGCATCTGTAGAATTAAAGGTTTCTGAGGCCGTGCTTATTGTTCAGGACTTATCCAATGTAAAAAGCTCAGGCGGGGTACATAAGTGAACCAATGGGCCTGAACTCATTCATTTTGCAGCTATCTCTGACTTATACCACTGATGGGCTGTAGCGATAAAGCCCTAGCCTTTGCCTTAGTGTGTTTACAGCTCACAGCGGATCAGTGCTATCAGTGATCTGCACAATAGACCAGCTCTGGAGAGACAACAATGTCAGAGTGATAGCAGGGAAATCTAGCAACAAAAGGTTTACTGTGTATAATCAAGTATCTTTGTGCTGGGCAATTGCACTAAAGTTAAACTCAACTGAAACCCACAACAGAAACAACTGATCGGAGTAAAAATTGAAAGTTGTTTTTTCATTGTTTGTTTTATGACAAGAACAATGTACGACTGCAAACTTTCTAATGTGGGGTGTAATATTGACACTTTTCTTTACTGCATGCAAATGACGCGCTGCCTTTAACATACTTTAACCAAGCAGCTAGCCAACGTTGCAGGAGTCTAATGCTAAAAAACAAGATTATTCTAAAGGTAAATAGCACGCAAAGTATATGTATATGTTTAGTTACGTATCAGGGCTGGACAATATATCAGTGTATCGTTATCGCGATATCAACAAATACAATATCTGTACTGCAAAAAACGACTTGAATCACAATAATCTTATGGCCTTTCATCTGACAGAGACTCACACTGTGCCAATGTTGAAATAAATGTCCAATCAGAGTCTTAAATCAAACTGCAGAGTTTCCCATAGACTTGCACTAGGTCTGTGGCAGGGTGTTGATGGGATCATGGGGGTAGAAACAGTTTTTGCCTCATTTCAAGCCCATGGCAGGGCAGATTCATTTTGACAAGTCAAAGTTAGCCCAGAAACTTGAATTTAAATTTAATTTAACTACAGTGCCATGAAAAAGCAGTTCCCCCCTCACTGATTTCTTATTTTTTACCTTTTCACATGGGGATAGGTAGGATTGTTAAGCTTGTTTTCCTTTATAAATAAAATCATTACTTAAAAACTGCATTTTGTTTTCTTGAGTTATCTTTGTCTAATATTTAAATGTATTAGATGATCTAAAACATTAAAGGTTGACAAATATGCAAAATAATGAGAAATTAGGAAGGGCAATGTAAATATTCCATGTTGTATTGTTATTGCAATATTCAAACAGTTATCGCAGTTATCAGTTTTTTAAAATTTTCCGTTTCTTTTCCTTTTTTATCTTCTGGATCCCTTTTTATAAAGATTTTGGGTTTTCTGGGGTTTTTTTTTTTTGGCCTTTTTGCCTTTATTTGATGGGATAGTAGATGGACAGGAAGCAGGGTGAGAGGGGGAGTGACATTAGATAAATGACCTGAGCCGGAATCAAACCCGGGTCTTCCATGTATATGGTATGCGCTCTACCTGGTGAGCCACCGAGGCGCTCCCTGGGTCCCCTGGAAAAAAAGATTTCTTGAAAAAAGACTGAATTACCCTGGAACAGGAATGAACTTAACACCGTGATCATATTTATATTTACTTTTAATCTAACTAAATGATTATTGTTGTTTCCCTTTTCCTGAACTATTCAAGTCATGGCAATGGAGATCTTTTTTTTTTTTTTTTTTTAACAATGTATCTTTGCAGTTCTTATTCAATACTGTTTCTCTATTTAAATAGTGGTTTCCTGTCTTGTCTGCTGTAGTCAAAACGAAGAGTGACAGCTGAGAAGAGACAGGAGTAGGCTGGTATGGAAAGGTAATTTAAAAAACAGAACAGTTGTCAGTCAAAATTCTGCAATACACGTCTTTTTTTTTTTCTCGATTTTTTTCAGCCCATCAACTTGCGGCAAAGTTCCAAGGTGTCAATTCAATGTCTAGGGAAGTTTAGAAGATGTAAGATTCATGAAGTACACATGCAGCAATTAAGCTCAACAATATAACTCTTCATTTGCAAGTGCAGTGTAACTCCATCGTCTAATCAAATGCATGATGCAGAAATATACTTAACAGTTTGAGTAAGACAGAAACCATAACGCAACAGCCTTTTCCCGAGAGAGAAAACAGAAAGCTTCCTAAAGCTAAGGCTAATCAAATCATTTCAATTAGGAATATCAATAGTGGATTATTAAGAGGCTCTTCTTCTTGTTGGAGCTGCAGCAGGAGATTAGCGACCCACAGACTAAGAAGAACACTAGAGCATGAGGGAAGAAAAGCACCAGCGTTTTAATTATGGCCAACTAATGAGTATCTTCAGAGCTCAAGCTGGCAGAGCTGTCAGGATGCTCACACTGGAGCCATGAGTGACAGCTACCTCCCGGCACTGGGATAACGGAGGGAGCCTTAGCGGTGTCAAACAGGTGACGACACACTGAGAAGAAAGCTTAAATGTGGAAACGGAAGCAAAGGTTCACACATTTTAATTAGTGTGCAAATAAATACATGAACATTGGCTTTTTATGGCTTTTTATATAAATGAATTTCCAAATGCAACCAAGCAGCTAAACAGATTTAAAGTGGATAGTCATATTAGAGTTTTGCTATTGAGACATAATCTGAATATCAATGTAGTAGTAGTAGTAAAAGAGCATATACCATACACATACAACATACAAGCGATTAATTGGAGAGCATTCACAACAGTTTAAAAACAAAGGTGGCTTTGTTTGACTGATTTCACTCAGAATATAGTAAAATAGAGTAAAACAAATGTGTAAAACAAAATAAAATAAAAAAGTGAGATAAGACAAACCAAGTATAAAACACTACATAATAGCGAGGTAAGACTGCTACATAAGAGAGTTGCAATCCCCACTGATCTGAGGAGGTGCAGGAGAGGCTGCAGAGCGTAGTGAAGCATTAAACAGCTACAAGCGCTAAACAATGTCCTATCAATCTATTGAGCAGGTGCACGGTTATTTTCAGTTGGGTGCTGGTGAGGCTAACAGACTGAACAAGCTGATCAGGAGACAAAATGGTTGTTTGACTAGAACTGGATAGCCTTAAGTATGTGGCAGAAAATAGCATAGTGGACAAAATAATTGCTATGCATGACAATCCTAACAACGCTTCACGACAAACTGTGGCAAATGGTCATTTTTGAATGTAGCACTTTCGGACGTTTGTTGTGTCAACAGATTCAAGACTGCACAAATCCTTACTCCATCTGTGACATATCAAATTTCCTCATCTTACATAAATTTTACTTGACAGAGTTCTTGGGCAATTACAATACATGTTGTAGCATTTCTTCAACATTTGACGTTTTAATAAAATAATATGCACATAAAACTGAAAATGTATGTTAATTCCATCAGGATAACTGCATTCCCATGGTTAGTGCTAACTCCAGAGCAGAAGCCTGCTAGCAAGACACCTAAAATTCACTGACAATTCACTCACTGATTGCACTGAGCAGATGAGGACTGGGGCATTATGAAAAACAGGGTTGACTGAGGATGCTGACAGACTGAAGAAGGTGGTGAGAAAACCTGGACAGTCTAGATCAGGGGTGGGTGGGGCCCGCAGGCCAAAATTCGCCAGTCAAGGGATTTGGCCCACCAGAGGTCATCATGTTTTGTGACTGAAATTGCACAAAAATTGCACATTTTCACAGTTTGTAAGTCCACAAATAGTCTTTTGACAGATTTTTTAAGGGTCTGAGTCAAACAGCTTAAGTTCGCGGGCTTCCAATCAGATGCTACCTCCCAACAAATACATTTCTGTTTTGGCCCTTGGAGGGAAAAAGTTTTGGCACCCCTGGCCTAAAAGCTGTGGCATAGAGAAACCTGGACAGGATCAGTGCCATCCTTGACAATCCTAACCACCCTCTGTACAATGTGGCAAATGGGAAGATTATTTAGCCTCAAATTCGTTCAAAATTGTTTTTTTACTATTTGATTGTGATTGGAGAGTCTTGATTTGACCAATCAACTAGTATGTAGTAACCTGTACGAAAAAATAGCTCATTGGACAAATCTGAACTATTGTAAAATGTATGGCACTTGTCTAAAGGTCTCATGTAAGAAAGCGTACTTCAAAAACCATCATTTAACATTGATTCTGCCTTGCACAGCATATGTAAGTCTTTAAATTCATTCGGAAAGTTAATTCACTGCACTGACCTTTGCAAATCAGGCAATATCTTTTGATGATCATCAGTGATTTTTTTTAAAAGCTACTGTAGGTAAAACTGGTAATATCCACATTTGATCAAGATTGAACATTTTCCGGAGAAAGCAAATGGAGTGAGTTAGAGATTATTTTTGCCCATTCCCTCTCTCTTTGAGCAGGAAGAGGTTTAAGAGCTTCAATCAAGCTTTTCCATTAAGAGACATTCCTATATGTCCATGAGACGCTGAATTAAGGGATCCATCTGAGCCGCTCTCACTGTTTTCTGATTAGACCCGGGTTGAAAGCTTGCGTCGCCATGGTGACCGGCAGCAGACAGGGAAGCCTACAGTGGGCCGTAAATTGGGTAAAAATAAGCAGAAGTGATGTATTATTTGAAAAGAGTAAGTGCTGAAGTAGACTCATGGGAGCACACATGGCATCTCCCTCTGTCACTGTTTAAAGTTGAGATAGATTTACAAACACCCAGATGGGTTCTCTCATGAAAGTCTTAAATCCAATGGTCTTTAATCCATTTTTTGTATATGGATGTTCCATGTTGAGACAGTCAGAAATTCAATTCAGTTCAAAAGCTTTGTAGAAGTGTGATGGCTATGGATAAAGCTAACAGAGCTATGCAGCATTATGGTTGGTATGCATGGAGTTGGAGTGCATATCAGAAAAAAGTCATATGCAATTATGATGTTAAATATATGAATTACAATATTGGAATGTCACCTATGCTGTGATAGAGACTAAATTGATTGAAATGCATAGTGATAATGTGGGATGGTTATTTTTCTACGACAGTGTAATAAAGACTATGTAGCAAGTTAAATATAGATGAACATAAAACCATCAAGAAATCATGAGGTGCATCAAACAGTGATGCAACGAGATCCATTTTTTGAATAAAGGGCTTAGATGCAGTGATTAGGAAAAGACATCATCTGATGAAAAATAATAATGTGCTTTGATGCCATGATGGTTGGTCATTAAAGCTCCAGCTGATTTTTTTTTCTTTCCTTTTTCTCAGACCACCACTCACCCTGAGAAGCAGCATAAAAACCTTGGATCTGACTCTGCAGCAGCCTCTTCTCTCTCTTTTTTTTTTTTTTTTTTTACAAAGAAGTGGTAGAAGAGTGTGTTTGATTAGGATTAGGGTAATGACATGATTTTCGGTTTAGGGTTAAGGACCAATAAGCCTTGAACACGATACACATTTTTGAAACAGTCCTCATTAGTAAGCATGAGATTTGTTGCACACTAAAAAACACAGTATCTTGAGATTCGGTAATTAGCAGTGAATTTTTAAACCACAAGTAGTCAAAGAGGCACAGAATGATAAAAAATAAAGATGATACAGAGGATAGAAAACATAATTCTGCGGCAAAGTGCCAAGAACACCAGTGGGAGTGTGTACACAAACACTGTACAGACTGCTTGGGTGAAACTAGTCACTTCACAGCCACATGGAAAGAGCGACAGTGAGAGAGGTAATTAAACATGTGATGTGAATTACCCAGCAGACACCTCTGGGAATAAGAGGTAATGGGCGGCTGGAATTATATGCATCAACTTGATGCTCTGATGTGCTCCACTGTTCCAAAACATCTTTTTAAATTTGGCATCAAGACTCAAATGAACCCCAGAAGTTTCCAGGATGAATGGATTTTGCAATGACTCCTACTGCATTCTGCACTCACAACAGTGGCCCCTTGAGGAACTGCAAGGACATAATCCTAAAATGCCCAAAAGCATTTTCCACAAGGGGTAAAACAGTTCAACTGCTTTATTAATTTCTGTAAATCAGCTACATTGACAGGCACTGAATTAGTAACACAGGCACAGTCTTGCAAAACCAATTTAAACAGCCTCTTGTATTTATAATAAGAACAAGTGAATTGTATTTTACCAAACAAAATGTGAATTAAAAAATGGATCATGATACGAATGAGCAGGATATGATTATATAGCTGTAATTGTGATATAAGTAGTATGAAAACACTTTGGATTTCACAAAAAAAAAAAAAAAAAATTAATTATGCTCTGTTTATGTCTGTCACTATTTGTGGACTATGTAAAGCACACGTGTCAAACTCAAGGCCCGGGGCCAAATGCGGCCCTTTGCAGTGTGTCATGTGGCCCTCCAATGCATTTAGAAGGTGATATTTTTGGCACTTTTTGGTTTTAATTGAAAGTTTTTGTTTTTGTTGGATTTGAAACAGATTAATTTGATTTGTTTATGAAATATTAAACCAGTTTTTGCTACAAAGATAAAATATAATCAGCACAAATCTATCTAAAACCTGCTCAAATCCAGCTAAAACCTGCTCAAATACACCTGAAACCACTTCAAATCCATCTAAAACATGTTCAAATCCAAATAAAAACAGTTTCCATAAACGGAGGAAAATAAGATAACTTTTGTAAAACTCAAATAAAGATGAAACCTCACATTCAAAATTAAATAAAAGCTTCCAAAATGCCACTGTCTTCTAGCACTTTCTTTTTACATAAAATCTGGATAGATTAAGTTTAAGCAGACATGAGAATAACCTCCTAGTAACCAATAAGAACAGATTGACGTAAGAAAGCAAACTTATCTATTTCAACAACTATGTAAAAAAATGCTTTACGTAATATTCTTTTTTTTGTCAAAAAATTAGACAGGGTTAATATATTTAGTCTTATTTATCGTTGTAAGCTACAAACTCTATTTTTTCTAAAAAAAATCCGTCCTTACATTAAAAAAAAAATAGATATTTTTAAATATAAATTGTGAGTCTTTTCGGCCCCTGAAACGATTCTTATTAACTATCGTGGCCCCTCACCATTTTGAGTATGGACCAAAGGATGTTAATGAAGACATGAATCTGTAGACAGAAGAAGAGCTTTTGTTTAATCTGGTTAAACTACCTCTTGCTTTCTTGAGAACAATGGTAACAGGTTCAATAGATGTGTCAATAGTAACATTTACATTAGATTAGACTTAGTTTCACTGTCCTGTGTTTTAAATTGAGAATGAGACGTAGTGTATACACAGTGTTCATGAACTGAAGCACTTTATATAAATCAAAAATGTGAATTTTGGTGTTACTTTAATTTATGATAACACATTTAGTTTTTACACTTACTTGTTTACATGTTATGTGGATGGAGAACGTATTTTACACTGCTACTAACCTTTCCCAGCAACAGAGGCTCTTGTCACGTATTTTAAACAAGAAAAATAAATCATGTTGCATCAGTCCATGTCAGAACCCATGACACCAGAGACACTAAAGCAGTCTCACGTGTACATGACGACGGAGGGGACAAAGCTCCTGATTGAGTAACTGTGCCCTGACAGCTCAAACAGACACTGACTGCACAATAACACGTACCAGTGCTTCATACGATCTGCCTTCTGTCAGACACCTGGAGGGTCTTCTGGTGATTCTGTTACCAGACAGTACCCACCTGCTCTGTCTGAATATATACTGCCATGTAAAGAAGGAGAGAAAAAACACTTAATTGTCCAGGCCTCCTTTCTACATCCAATGAACATGCACAATAGCCCACAGTAGAGTACATAGGGCTGAGAGGAAGCAGTGATTGTTTTAGTTTGGAGTAGGAACCAACTTTGTGGTCAAGTTTTTTGGTCAATAAGGTCTGAGAACTAAAACCAACACAGAGTCTGCTTGGTGTGAAATGGATAAATATGATATAAATAATATATTTACTTGACATTGCCCAGGTATATTCAGCTCTTAAGACAGTGTAAAATGTAAAAAAGTACAGTTACATAATAAAACCGAATGATAAAGTGTGAAGAACGCAGCATATTGTATCACCTTGTAACCGTAAGCTGCTGTATACAACTAGATAGGACTCACAGTAGATTTTATTTACCCAACACTGACTGGGACCAGACCGAGAGCAGTGAGAAGCGGAGGAGCTGTGAAAATGTGAGCTGAATGAATGATTAGCTCTCAGCCAGACTCTGATACATGGCAGGGTTTGTATATTGTTTGTGGAAACATTGATGAAAAGATTACAGCGTTCACGGTCGGCTGAGCTGGACGCCTGGAGAATACCGATGTGGGCCGCGGGAAACTGAGAGGCAAGTGTTTCCTCTCCGTCGCTCTGGGGAGTCCATCAGAACGGGTTTAGTTAAAGTTAATGGAGCCGTGTGGTGTTATTTCCCTCCCACTAATTCTTTTCAGATAGCACCGGTACAACATCTGTTAGAGATGTGAGTGTGCTCCGCCTGCATCTAAGTGCTCACAATGGAGATATGTATGAGAGATGTATACTGTCACAGAAATGTGAGTGTGGGTCTGGCTAGGTTAGACTAGGGACACATACTATTTCCGTGAAAAGTTTTATAAAGCAATAAACAAAGGCACCAGTAGAAATAATACAATAAAAAATAATGAATGCCCAGGACCATGTAGGATTTTAAACTTTAATCAGCCTAATCAAAAACTAAATATGGGACAAAAAGTATGTTTGAATGAATGATTTATTCAAGCAGACGTAAAAGCTGTAAGTAAATTGTTATTGTAGCCAGAGAAATGTATTTGAAGAAGATTATTCAAGCACTGATGCATACTGAGAACCTGACCTGACAGGGGCTCTGTGTTTGTTACATGGAACCAGGGCTTTCATAGTAAGTGTTAGCAAAGGTTTTATCCAGTCAAAGCAATGTCTTGTTGTTTATATTAGTAATATTAAAAAAGTTGCTTCATAAACGTTGCGACATCAACTGTAAAATAAAACACTGGCCCATCAAAACAATCAACAGAAGAAGCAAAAAAGTCCCACATCAGGGATCAGGTGAAACAGTCATTATAGTCTATGGTTAACAATGTTAGTTGTCTTTACAGCTGGGCACAACACTTGCTGCACAATTAATGTACAAAAAAACAAAAGAGGAGTGTGGTTTAGAAAAATATTAGACAAAAGTTCCAGTATGAGCTTGTGGTGTTATGTTATTGTTAGCAAACGCTTGTCCACATAGTCATCTAACTACAATAGAAGCATATTTAATATACATATCAATGTTGTAGCAGGTTTGACTATGATTGACCTATAGTTTTGATACTGTCAGATATCTGTCACAGACAATCTTTGGTCGTACGACTGTGAGATCAATCATCTTTGATCTTGTCACACTGTGAGGCTTATAAATTCAAAATTCTAAACTATGTAGCATGATTTGTCAGGACTGATTAATCATTTGTCGGCTGTGCTGTGTCAGGGGCTTAAGATCCAATCTCCTCAACATCCATAGTATATTTATTGTGATATAGTTTTTGGTCAGAATTATTTTTGCCTTTTTTGTTAATTAATAAACAACAAAAAGGAACGACACTCTTTTTTACCTGAACATTGTCATGGACTACTTCAGTAATTGTTCTTATGCACTCTCTGATGTGGAAGCCTGTAGAGATGCACCTGTTTTGTTCCACTTCCACTCAGTGTCTCTTGGTAAAATGTTTCACATTCATTACATCATGTTTTTACATAGATATAATCTTTAAATATATGTAACTTTCTACTGGTGGATGTATGTTTTAGAGTGTGTCGTGCCTTTCCTCACTCTAGGGCCTTGACATTTTATAACTTCTCACACTGTCTACAAACTATGTTATAAAATGTAGTTTGTATTTGATTCATTATATTGTGTACATCTCTTTTTTTAATTTCTGTGCTTTTTGGATGTGTTTTCTTTGTAATGTAGTCATACGTATTCCTTTTGAAGGGCTTAATGGGTGTTTTCTTTTGTGTCACATGTCCTACTATTCAAAAAGCGTCCCACACACCTCTACTGCTTACTGCCCTGAGGAAGATTATTGTGCCTCAAAACGTGTTGGTGTTCAATAAAAAACAACATCAGAGTGACTAGAACATCCCTTCTTTATAACCATCTGATTTTTTTCTAATTTTAGCCAGCCACTGTCTATGGGACAATGAAGAGATGTCCTTCTACCTGAGCAGAACCACCAAACTTATTGTGACATTTTAAAAATAAAACTTTAAGAACATTTTAAATGCCCCTGCTGCGGAAAAAAACCTTTCTCAGGACTGCTGGGGCATTGCTTTGCATAGAAAGTGGGATAGAGGTCACTTTGAGGTATACTGTCACTGAAACAAAACCACAACTATATCACGAGTATTGCCCAAAGATCCGTTACATTATCATTTTAGAGGAGTCATTAGGCAAGGGCTCCCTCCTTCTTGACATTAATCAAACTGTATTTAAAGATGTAAAGCTTATAAATCACCCTATACCCTGCTCAGTGTGTTTTGTGATGGGGTGACAGCTACATTTGCCTCTTTTTTTGTTTCATGTGTTTTGTTAACTACTTTCTTGAAAAATGTGAATGACTTGTGAGTACAACTGGAGGTCAAAGTAGAATACTGTGTGTTTTGTGCCAAGCATGAGGTTAGTTTGTGTTAATTGGAGCCCGACTGTGAGGCCCAAGGACAGCATATGACTCCATATGAAAAAGACCCAATGATATGTTTTCCTGTTTTGTTTAATTGGCCGCAGCGTGTGGGTTTAAGGACTGCGAATGGGGAGCCAGCACTGGTGGAATTATTAAAGCTGTGTCCTGCTGAGAGCTGCCGGGGCTTCCACTGAACGAGGAAATAAAAGAACAAAGCCGGAAATTTTGGATGGAAATTGTTAAGAGAGAAGCCAATAGGTTGACAATTTTGGAGGAAAGCATGGTTTCTAATGAGTTACTGGCAGATAACTAAAGGAGGCCTGCTGGGTTGACGGTGAAGATGGTGTTAATGAAAAACGTGCCGATTCTGACTATGTTCCTTCGATCAAAATGCTAAACAAAGACAATGAGGATGTCTAAAATGGAATTTGACTTTGCACTATAGCACATGAGATGGTCTGTTTACAGAGAGGATGGCTTTTATCATTAAAAGTGTAGCTGAGGGCACACACACAGCAGATGAACAGCAGTTACAGAGCCCTCACTGAAGTCTGTCACATGGTAGGTTAAGCCTCCAGCTGCATTTAAACAAAGGCCAGGCAAAGACACAAACTGTGCAGAGACAATACTAAAGCCTAGTCATCAAAGACTATTGTGTGGCAAAGAGCTCAAAAGGCAGGGGGCTTAAAAAACAAAGGCAAAATATAGAGTCATTTACTCCTACACACATTTTACCATTCCAATAGACTACAGGAAAAGTGGAAGTGGAACTAAATCAAACAAAGCCCTGACACTTAAAAGAATGTGTATTTGAATGGTTGTTTATATCATTACATTATTGGTATCAATGCCCTTTGACCTATGGTGAGTTTAATGCATTTATTGTCCATTTTTGTAGGTTATTAAGAAATTAAAACAAATAAAATGAAGAAACTGTGTGAATTTTCCCTGCATGCTTTTGTCTGCTATTTCAAGTTTGGACAGGAGCTGAAAATTGCTTTTGAAAAAAGTCTATTGAACTTTTCACATCTTGAAGAACAAAATCAAGTCTTTAATAGTGTGGAATAGAGCTGGGTGATAAATTGAATTAATTCTATCAATTTGAGTTTCTGATTCCATGTTGCTAAATTTAACCCAATGGGAAAAAAAAAAAGTTACTATTCCTGCGCTGTACAGTGTATTGTGGCTAATGCTGCTGCTAATGCTAGAGCAGCTCAAATAATGACTCTGCAGATGCTAATAATCCCAGAGAAGGATGTTGTCTAATGAAGTAGCAGAAAACTAATCACTGGGAACAGTGTAGCATCTGTGCAGTGCATGAACTTTGTTGATTTATGCAAATTAGCCATGTGTTTTACAGGCTTTTGCATATTTTCACAGACTTTATGTGGAGTGGAAATCACATTAGACCTGGTCTGGAGACAGAGAGGAATAAAACTAAAAAGTATCCAACTTACACTAGATACAGCTCTTTATGAGTCATCACATAAGCCCGCCTGGTTTTTTAAAACATTTATATTGTTCAAGATCAACATTCAATCATGTTGATCTTGGGTGGAAGACAGGCTCAATGGTTAGGGTTCAGATCCACTTGACTTTACTAAGAAAGTCGGTGGGTCTGGCAGACCAACATGCTAAAGGTGATTAACAATACAATTTTCCAAAAGAAAAAAATCACATATCCTCCTTTCAACTAATAAAAAAGAGAGAACAACAAAATGAATACTGTGAAAAACATTCCTCACATATGATATATCAGCCAGACAGCTTTCTTAGAAAATGTCTGCAGGTCTGCGGTACTAACATCACTGTTCTGGCTAAAAGCATGCTCTGGTCAGACAGCAGAAAACCAGACTAGATTAAAGCTATAAGAAAAGGTGGAACACAAAAGAACCTAATGGAAGTTTGATTGGAAAGCTTCTAGGCCAAGGTCTCTCTACAGCAGCAGAACAAACAGGGCACTCTGCCAAAGCCTCTAATTCAATAAAACCTCTTCTGTCATAATGATAGAAAGAGTAACCAAAGTCCTGCGTATGTGGATCTGCTTCAAATAATAACAACTTCTTTCTTAAATGATGTCCGGCCGAGTTTCATCAAAGTTCTGCTTGTGGACTTTGCAGAATTTCTGAAGCAACAAACAATGCCTATTGTATTAACTCCCTGTGAAATCAAATGCATCAGAGTGAATGAGTCTGAGATGGTATGGATGAGGGGCAGATTTGATCTTGTGTGCACAGCAGAGTGTACGTATCCCACCATGCATCACCCCAACCTGGTATATCTAATCTCATCAGGCTCCTGGCAGAATACATCCAGATGCACTGCACGGCTCTGAGCTGATATAGGATTTTTTATAGGTCTGACCTCTAAACAGTGATTTTGGCTCATCATCAAATCTGAACACTCCATATGAAATTCATATTAAAACAAGGATACAAGGGCCAGGGTACTTGCAAAGAGGTACAGGGGTGGAAAAATCGTATTATTTTCCTTATGAAATGACACGCTATAAACAAATGCCACCATTTTGACTGACCGGAGTTACTTTTTATTGACTTCTCATGGAGGAGCTTGTCTAATCAATGAGGTTTAACTTACAAATGTCAGCTAACTTTAACTGAAGAGGACACTCACAGGAATACACATTCACAGAAGACAGACCAGAGCAAGGGCTGAATCCTGAAGTCAACGTAATGGCAAGTTACCCAAGCATTAGCCACTTAGGATGTATCCTGCAGGTGAGACACAATACCAGCTAACACCAGATGCTAGAGTGATACTGGATACTGGACAGTCCCACCTGTGGAGACTCTGCAGGAACAACCCAAGAGCAGAGCCAGGGCCGAAGCACAAAATCACTGCTGTGTCTTTGTTCAGACTCTCACTCGGCTAATGTTAACTGAACAAGAAATGCGTTTGCCAGCAACAAAGACTCAGCAGTTCGTCACTTGTGATGGTAGTTGGTGGGTCACGTAAACACTCAGACACTGGCTGAAGGTGTTTTTTTTAACTGTGAAACAAGACTTAAATTACAACATAAGATATTGTTTTAACACAGAGTACAGACCTTCCATGCCAGTGACTTTACGCAAGCATTAGCCTTAGCATTATTTTCCTATTGCGTTCCATGATAAATTAGTTGTTAATTAGTAGTTAGGTTTGATTCAGACTGGTGTTCTGTTCATCTCACTGATCCCAGATGTCCACTGGCTGCCCTCTGTTGTTCAAAAGCCCAATGCAGGGGATGGGCCATGTTGTTCAGAACAGCATCCATCCTTCAACATTTTCTATTTTCCAGTTATGTACTTTTTTCAATACTGATGCAGATATAAACCACAATGTGCTCAATTTGCAAGCTGCTAATTCAAATTCAAATGTAGTTTACGCTGTAGGGTTCGAATAATTGTAAATTTGAGAGAGTTGTAACTGTTTAATCTAAAAAAAAATACTGGTCAGACCTAAAACTGCCCCGTACCGATCCCTTTGTGATGAAATTTGTCCGTCTCTTTCTTAATCACCCATTTTTCTGCTCACAACCGAGACATTATGCGTCTTTTCATTTCCAGACCATTCTCTCCAATTCAATCAGACAATTTACCAACTCATTTCTTGTGAGCGGATAAACAAGCACACAACATTAAGAAAGCCTCATCTTAGATTGTGCCCAGGATTCATATGGCCACGACACATACTTCTGATATGCCACCTTCTTCCTTGTAAACACCACTCAACGTTTTCCCGCTAACAACTTAAATGAATGTTTTGGCTCATTTTCAAAGACCTCGCTCTAAAATGTTTCCCTTAAGTGACACAGCTGCTACAATTACTTCTACAATTTTGGAGATAAATATATCAAATCGGCAGTCACTAAGCAATCTCTGAAAGGCTATGTGTGATTTATCTGAGATGGAGAGTGAGCGCACGAAAGCACAGAGGCAAGACCAGAATTTTAAGTATCACTCGCTTTTGAAAAGTAAATTGTAGAGTCTAGCTAATGTGAAAGCAGAAAAAATGGTCAGTTTCCTTGTGCTGCGTTGCATGTGATTTTGTATTAATTCATCTGCATAAAACCCTTAACCACTCGTTTAATAAGGATGTGTTTAATCCAGCTAAGGCAAAATGTTAAAGTGATTTCTGAGAAAGTGGTAAAAGCCAAACAGACTGAGTGCCTTGAAATGTTCAAAGTAAAATTGTAAAATGAAATGTCAACAACTTCTAACCATTTCAGAAATAGCTCTCAAGGAAAAATGAAAATCTGACAAAGAATGTAATGTCAGGATAACAAAGTGAAGCCTGTGTGGTATTAAGTGTATGAAATGTCTGATAACTGTGATGATAGAAGGTAGTTTAACAGCAAACTTTGCTGAGTAAAGCCTCTGCTGGAGCCGGTTTCAGCACCAAGGACAGCTCCCCTCTGGGGCTACTATTTATAGTGACTCCAAAATGCATGGCTCCTTCCATTCACTCTGATCCACTGTCACCAAATCACTCTATGCCAGTGGTGTTGAATAAAAATGTACTGAGGTCCATATTTAAAAAGTAAAAATAACAATAGGCTTTAAGGCTAAAAAGGCAGGAAATTATGAGGAAATGTTCATTGGTGCTTTTTTTGGACATTATATGAACATGTTGTTAACAAATTGTACTTTTTATACCACATTCTTGGTTGGGTCCTTCAAGTTCAGAACTGACTTAGTATTTGTTCATAATTAGCCTTATGTGTTTACTGGCTGAAGTGGTGCTTTTAATGATGGACCACAGTCTCAGTCAAAGCTTTAACACAAAAATAAATACTCTATTTATTACTAAAAACTCTTCTTCTTTTTCTTTTTCTTCTTCTTTCAGCAAGCCTGATGCCTTACACATAACTGACTTCAGAGTTTCCCACACGATGAGTCTCTGGTACGCCACCATAGACTAATTGTTGATGTCGAAGTCTCCAAATGACACCTAAATAGAATATAATGTTCAGGCATTGGATTCTAAATGACATGTATTTAAGAGTCCGCTGCGTGCTCTGTGAAGTGCTCTGTGAAGTGCTCAGTGCAGATTCTATAGGACCTGATCAGCTGACTCGAGTGAGAGTGAGTGAGAGGAGATGGCTTCTCTTTACCAACCGAGTGAAACATAAGTGGTTATTCTCCAGAGAAAGTGGAGATACTGTGATAGTAGAAGTGGCCAATACTGCAACTCTCCAACTCTGCTGATGAAGTCATAAACACTCCACCACAGACCTTCTGCAAGTCTATGGGAAACACTGCTGACTCTTCTATGTTTATGACCCTGCCTTCTCTTCTCTTTTCTGTTTATCTCACTGATCCTCTCCACTTCTCTAAACATACACATTTGATTGGCTATTTCATTGAAGTATGTGATAACACAACACTTACAGTCCATAGAAGTTCACCTGAAAATAATGTACACTATGGTGCTTTATGCTCTATGCTTGTGGCCTGAGAGTTACGATGACCTCAAGTTGTGTGAGATGCAGCAAGAGGATGGCAAGGATAAAGTATGGGCCATCTGTCCTGAGCTTGGAAATACAGCTGACTCGTACAGTGCTCTTATATATATTTTACATCTCACCGTATTTGTTGATCTGTGATTACTAAATGCCAAACCGACTGATTGACAAGTTCTTGTGGCGTTCCCTCCTGCAGCTCACTGATCTCAGACGTCCTCTGCTTCTACCAGAGTCTAAGGTTATGATGAAAGAAGTATCTTGAAAGCTCACTCTTGTTTATAAATTCTAATGTGCCTGGCCCATGTGAGCCAAGTATGCTTATTAAAGAGGCCTCATACACTCTGCTAAGGTTCTTTATTAGATATATCAGAATACGTGTGGCACTGACATCAGCACATAAACTGCTATCAGAGACTCCTCTCCATCTGCCAGCTCTACCTTCTCCCTGTCACACTTTTTCCACTCCTTTTTACTGTCAGTGGCAGAAATCCAATGGAGAATTTACAACTCCGTGTGAAACTGGCAGGTCTTTCATTGAAATGCAGAGTCCTCTCTTTCTAGAGGTGAATGAATGTGTTAAATGCCTTTTTTATTTTTTTTTTTAACAGTGAGGACCCCCCCCTCTATCCTGAGCTCAGCAGGTCCGCTCCAAACCCTGAAGTGTGAGGCAGCCAAATAACACAGCAGCCAAGTCTTTCATCTGTAGCCAGTTTAAAGCCACCAGCTGCTGCTAAGTGACTTAAAACAGGGATCAAAGCACGATAAGGAAGGACAAGAAGTTAAGAATTAAATTCACTGCTGTGCAAGGTAAATGTGCCCTTTCACTCAAGGTTAAACAGTGGAGTGTGTGCCAGATGCATTGTGTCTTTGACTTTTTCTTTTACACTTTTGTGAACCCTTAAAGTTACTTGGAGACTACAGACTCTGATGATTTTAAGTCTTCATATTTTCTGTTAAAACTTTAAATAGATCTTGACTTGACTAATAAATGTATAAAATAAATTAGGTGGGGTACAAGGTCTTTTTAGATTCTCAGGATGCTACAAGAATACAGCTTAAGTAATTTACTGAACCCATTCGGTGCATTATAACTGACACTGCAACCTGAGCAAGGTGAACGAGTGTGTTTGTGTACTGCTTCATTAAGATGCAATTTGTTCAATTAAGATGCTAATCACAATTAGTGTACTAGCGATATTAGCATATGTTTCAAAGTAGCACAGGCTAATGAAGCAATCATAGGAGTGTAGTGGAACACCTAATCACAGCCGAGCAGAGAAGCACTGCTGCAAACTGAAACTAGCACCATTCAATGATCTATTTAACTCCAGCTGGACAGACCCTCGCTAACAGCAAACTGGCAAAGGGTCACTGTAATTCTGACTACAGAGAATATACACACATCATAAGCCAACTGAGAGCATTTTCATGTCAGTTTGAACAAGTCAGACCAAAGAAATCATGATTGCACTTTTTTGGACCAGTTTACCACCACATTTAAAAATAAACAACACACTGTTTTGGACCAGCTCACTAGTCGACATAAAGGCCACATACACAACAATGCTTTCCACTGAGAAGCAATGCCAGCTGTGTTGTGGCTGGCAACACACAGAGGCAAAAATTTTGTGATTCCGAAAGTCAGTGTGATGATAGATTTTAGTATCTGATCAATAGGCTTATACAGAGGAATGTATTTTATTACAGAATTCGATCAGCTAATTTGTGCAGTGTTTTTCAATTTGTCTACAATTATTTTTTGTCATGTATTACCAAAATGACTTGTTTAGCAAGACCAATTATATATTAGATCTCATTTAGTAACAGTAAGCAAACATTACTATATTGAATGAGCCTGTCTGTAAAAGCAGGAAGTGGTCCACAGAGGCGCGGGCCTTATCTTAACTCAGTAAATCATGCTGATCCACAGTAAAGTAAGTGTGGTGTCTGTGTTCCAGATGTTTATGTAATGTCATATGAACACTATTCCTCATTTGACTGACTGCACTTCCTGGGCAGACACCGAGGCCACACTGTTCTCAGCACTTCCTGAAGCACATTACGGTGATAAATGGATGATACATGAAGGTGTATGACACTTTTTGAACTAAACATTGCAGCCGTGATACTGAGCCTCAGAGTATATCACTGCTACAGGTTGTAATAGTTTCAAAAGCAGACCTACGCCATTGCTTACCCTTGTGTGTAATCACTGTAGTGTTAACGACAACAATTCTTTTAAACGTTTATCGTTGTGCCATTGAAAGCCTTCTTACCAGCTGTATAACAGCGTGGTTTGGTAATCTCACTGTTAAAGAAAGGAAAGGACTGGTTCGTTCTGCTCGCAGGACAGTTGGGTGTGAGCTGTCAGTCCTGGAGGACATTTATAAACACAGACTTCTTTCACGGGCATCACTAATCATAAATGACCCGACTAATCATCCTGCTCGCAATATTTTTGAACTTCTCCCCTCGGGGAAACGTTATCGTTCTATGAAATGCACTACCTCTGTAAAAAGTTTTTTCCCACAAGCTGTGATGACTTTGAATAATGCACTTTGAACTGACACACACCTTTCTTTGTCTTTAATCTTTTATTGCTGTATTTATTGGTATTTTTTCATACCTGTGTCTTATGTTTTTAGTATTTGCTTGTTTTATGTGTCTATGTTTTAACCCTGTTTTTATGTTTTGTCTACTAACTTTGACAGTGCACTTGAGCTCATGCAACTGTTTTCCAATGTGGTCTTTTTTTACTGCAAATGGCAAATAAACTGAACTGAACTGATGGTTAACAGTGCCCCAACTTTTCTGCATGACATACTACAGCTGACAGCATATTAACAGGATTGCAGATTCTTTTGAAAATGCTGTTTAGTCCTGTGATTGTTTACAGGACAGTGTTGAGAGCAGCAGTGTTGTATGGTTTAGAGACAGTGGCACTGGTGAAAGAGTTAGAGGTAGCAGAGCTGAAGATGTTGAGGTTCTCTTTGGGAGTGTGAGGATGGATAGGAGTCTATCAGAGGGGCAGCTCAGGTCAGATGTTTTAGAGATAAGGTTAGAGAGGCCGGACTGAGATAGTTTGGACATGTTCAGACGAAGGAGAGTGAACATATCAGTCGAAGGAACTCTTTTATTCCCATAGCTATTGGCATTCTTAATCAGTCGTTTTAATATATTTTTATTTGTTGTCTATTTTTCATGTGTGGATGGGTTTGTACGGCTGCTGTAAGACAAATTGCCCTTCAGGGATAATAAAGACTCTTGAACCTTGAACCTTGAAGGAAGCGTGTTACGACCTGGATCTTACAACAGTAACAAAAATTGAGACACAGTTGAAAGACTTTATGTTTAAGAAAAAATATATACTAAAATATATATGCTATAGAGTGGCAGTGTTAATGTTTTGATGGCACATAAACAGCCCCTTATGTATTTTAAGTAACGGGATATGATTTTCATTTTTAATATTGCTACTATACCTATAGTTTTTTATTCTCATCCTGAATAAATATGATGTGCCTGATCTCTGGTGCCTAAAAGTTACCACTACACTGTGATCATATTGAATGTTTTAATATAAAAACAGCAGAACAATAACGCCTAGAGCGCTTGTGGCACTTTTCTAATTAATCCCACCTTTTAGCTGGCCACTCCGAGTGCTGTCGTTAGTGCCAAAGTGTTCCGACTCCGACGGGGGAAAACTCCCAAAGCCTCTCCCTATCTCCCGCTCCCACTTCACCGTGCAGCAGAGCCTGTTTACTATTCCACAGCTTGTATCATGTGGTCGTCCCTCTAATCCCCTGAAATGCTCGGAATTGTCAAACAGGAGAAGTGCTCACCTCTCCAGAGGGAGGAGAGGAAGAAAATTAAAAGGCAATCTTGCAGGAAATATATCTGGCACGAGGAAGATGCTCTGCTGTGTGAAAGCAATAATCAGGAATGGCACTGAGGAACACCGCGGCGTAGCTTCCATATCCTGCCATCTGACTCTTTAACCTCACAACGGCATCGAGAAACATGAGAGTTTGTAGCAATAGAATAGGACGGGTAAAATAAAAGGAATATATGCTCTGTGTAATAACCCTGCCTTTGTAAAAATGTAGAAAATTGAATGTCAGGAAACTGAACTTCCCATGGATTCAAGCCAAGACAGTCACCTTGGATGTATTCTCCAGGCTTCACCTTTGTTGATACAGTCAGGTCATGGGATACAGTCTAATCCTATAATTCAGAAAACAAAAGGACGCCTCCTTCTCTGACTCTGGGGTGACCCTGTCTAATTCCTCGCTAATTAAGCACCGCTGATATGGAGCAACAGTTGTGAGCTGGTAATAACCTGACCTTGACATAGTACAGTATTTGGATGAAAGCACAGCCATTAGTACACTGTATCTATGGTGTGCATGGGATTACCCTAGAATATTTTGTATAGTAACAGAAACAGACTCTGGACTAACCTCTTTATCATAATAGTGTCTTTTATTTGATCACCTCACCATGGGATCTACCTTTATTTTATTTGTGGAATTACATTTGTTTCCCTGAATATTAAAAGGGGGCAGAGTGATCAGCCTCAGACCTCTTTGTGAGGAGTCATGGATAGGTTAATAAAGGTAAATATAGGTAAAAGTATCCCTAGTGAATGAAGGTGAGAGAGAATAGTTGTCTGTCAGTATATGTCTCTAAATAAATCCCTGCAACTAAAAGTGAGGACTAGCTACAAGATTTTTTGCTAGATTTTTCCCACAATTCCAAGTCCGGCAAAGTCTGCACCAGTCTGCTTTAGTTGGGGACAATCGTCATGACTAATCTGTTAGTGTGTGAGGGGTGAAGATGCGAATCTGCAAGTGTGTCACAGACAATCAAACATTTAATGAATTGATTAGTTTATTTTTTAAAAACGAATCTGGATGCAGTCGGGTGGTGTGAAGTGATTACTGACCCAACTACAAACACGTGTTGCCAACAGCCAATGAAGAAGCGAGGGTGGGACACAGGAAATAGCTTGAGACGACAACAGGAAGTAGCGGGAATATCAAAACAACAATGGCGAACAGCTAGAGAGAGTGGTCCTTGGGAGAGTTTGCGCAAGTTTGATGCCTTTAGTTGGGTTTAGTTGGTTTAATACATCCTGTAGTCTGTGATCATCAACAGTTGTTAAGTGTGTGATCCCCAGTCTTTCAGTGACACAAATGTCTGCAGAAATGGCTATTGTCCTCAGGACCAAAGCTGCTGGGATAGGCTTCACTCACACACAACCCCCAGCTGGAATAAGCAGAAGAAAATGGATGAATGAATGAATAAATATTAAAAGCACTACATAGCACACTACATACTTAAAATGATATTTAAAGTAAACATGAAGTGTTGCGATATACATTTTGTCTCTTGAAGTCTCATACACAGTAAATAGAGAAAGTTCTGAGGACTCGAGCAGTGGACTGTGCAGCCATCAGGGAGAGCAAAGTGGACCGAAGCACACAGAGAAGGTCGAGATAGACTTTTCGAGGGCAAAAGATGAAAAGGCAATGACGGTGGAGAGCTCTCAACTCGGCCCTCTCCACATCATCAAAGTGTCACTTTTCTTGGCCAGCCACGACAGGGACAGGCTGTACTCAGGGTTGAAAACACAGATCAGTATTCAGGCCACACAACAAACGCCTGAGACCTCAGCACTGTTTACTGCAGCGATTCCCCACCTCCTCACTTTGACCACAATGCTCTAATGACACCATTTCCTCTCCCACGATTTATCAACACGGTGACAGCAAGTCTCTGCCTGCCTTCACCGGGGAATTATGTCATTACAAAGCTCTGACATGAATAGAAAGAGAGGCAATGCAGATGCATTACATAAACCACAACCTACTTACAAAGAAAGACATACATTACAATGCTTCTATATGAATCAGAGTTTAAGCAGCAAATGGATAAAGTTGATTTTTATACATACACTACATTAGGGCTGCACAATATATCACAAATTTAATGTTATCGAGACATTCGTACCACAAAGACTTCAAAATAACATTATAGTCTTCAATTCTTGTCAAAATCATTGTCTAAACAAAGCCTTAAATCAGACTGTGGTGCAGTCTATTCTAATCTTAGACATATATGTGTAACAGGTTTGTGTTTTTGATCTGATATCACAAGATTAATTTGTTTCTGTTCTAACTTGATGTCAGTGGCTTTGTGTAGTGTGTGAGTATGCTAACTGAAGACAAAGGCTAGTGCAATTTTCATGCTTGGTTTCTTTTTAATGTAATAAAGGAGAAGAAGAAATTAAACTGACAGTCAAATATGATATAAATGGACAGAATAGCTATATCTGCTGCAAATAATTGCTCAAATTGGGAAGAAACTTACAACGAGTGAAGTAAAACTGTGTTTAATATATTTAGTGGAACACACTGGCAATACTGGCCGTCTAATTGGACTCAAAGCCTTGTTTAAAGACATGAGTATCTTATTTAGCTAAAATGGAGGTTAAAAAACTCTGATAAATAAAACATCTCTTTTCCAACCAATTTTGTAAACCTTTATGTATACACTCTACACAATGAAGCAGAGCAAAAATGACATAATTTGTGATAAACTTGTTATGCGTAGTCACAAAGCAAATGTGTGTTTATGAGGGGCTACTTTAATTCTCTCTGTGGAGTCTGACTTAGACTGAAGAGTTTGTGGCTGTCCATCTCCAGAGCTGGGTTTTAGTATGCTTCAATAGGCTCTACATGCTGCCATCATCTAGCTTCTTCCCCTTAAGGAATTGTGATCTCTTTTAAACTACAGACGATTCCACTCAAACACAAGATATGCGTCATCGGTGTTTTCTTCCTGGCTTTAAGCGCTCATTCAGATATTTTAGTACATGTTCACAAATCTATAAATGAGCAGATCAGGAATATGTCAAATGAATGTCAGAGCAATGTGGCATTTGACTAATTTTACTAAAAAAAATACATTCAACCCCTTGCATCTTTACACCTTTCCCTTTCATGTGTGATGCGAGTCTTCTGAACACCCCAAAAAAAATTCTCATTGGGGTTAAATTCAGCTCAGTCCGTGTTTGACAATCATGTCTCATCCCTGAAGCACTCTTTCACAAATCAATGCTGATGAATGGAGATGGCCTGACCTTTTGGAACGTGCCTTTCCCAGTTCCTGACCCAGTTTTAGTCAGAAACCTGCTACGCCATTTTACATGTATTCCTGATTGTGTCCCATCTTTTCCACAAACACAAGTAATATATTGCATTGAACACCACCATTTTTACATTTTGCTCAGACACTATATCTGACCAGACATATGGGGATCCTACACGACATGATATTTCCTGTGTTCAAGTGTCACTAATCCATCCACATACATCAACCTGCTCTTTTATAGGGCTTTGTGCTGTCCTCTCTGCCTGCTACATGCCCCCGCTGCCCTCTCACTGCAGCGACACCTTCACAAGGACGGCTCCGGCCACTTGAGCCAGTCTCAGCTCCTTGAGACCCAGGTCGTGCAGTGTAATTACTCCAGCGCTGACTGCCTGCCCCAGCTGACTGCCTGTCAGTCCTGGAGAAATCAAGGCCATTTACCAGAAACAAAAAGACAAACTCAAGACCAGGCTGAACCACTATGCTCGAATGACACAGCTGCAGGATAGTTTTATTAAGTCATTCATTTTCTATTACCTTTTTTACTAATTGCAGTAGCTGGGGCAAATCCCAAATGCTGCCTGCTACGCCAATCAATCCCATGACCTTCTTGCTGCGCGGCAGGAGTAGGCCCAGGGTGGTATGAGATTCCGACAGTATGATAGATAACCTTGATAAAAAAAATATCATGGTATTGTGGTTACAACTTTGAATATTTTTAATTCTAGAAAAATGTGATGCAATATCTTAAGGCAGGACTTTAACTCACTTTTTAAATGTATTGCCGTTCGTATTGATGGATGCATTTCAGAAAAACATTCATTATATTTAAGACATAGCTATCCATCCACAGCAAAATGGTTGTTGCCTTTAATCAAGAATGCATTCCTACAGCACAAGGTAAAAAGGCGGCAATTGCTCACAGATTCTGCTCAACGGTCAATTTTTTCTTGGAACAGAATTTCTAGGTGCAGTGAGGGGCAAAGGGTATCAGTTCCACAGGAGCTTATCTTTGTTGTTTGCAGATATTGTGGTCCTGTCGGCTTCACTGAACCAGGACCTTCAGCTGGCACTGGGACGGATCGCAGCCGAGTGTGAAGAGACTGGAATGAGTATCAGCACCTCAAAGTCAGAGGCAAACACCCTGCATTTATAGGTTTTGTTTATCTGCGAGGAAAAGGATCAAACTGTAGGAATGTGGGCCACCTACGAGTCCATCTATGTTCTAATACTTTTCCACCTAGGGGTCATGGGAGAAAGAGTAAGATTTTAAGCAGCTGAAATGTTCTCAGGGGCTAGGACATACACAGGACTATGGCCCACTTTAAGCTCACTTTATTGTTTCCTCATGGGGTATGTAACGTTAGGTTGTGGCAAAGATCAGATGGCTATAAAAAGGTCAGCTTGCTACAGAAATTCTGTGATGTATTAGCTATGTGCACGGTGGTACATACAGAAAAAGAAGAATGATGTGTATTTGATATTCTGCTGTTGTATTTGCACCTTATCCATGTACTAAAAAGACAAGTTTTCACTGAGACCTTTAGGATAACCCTAAAGAGGCTTTTGAAGTATAGTACAATATCATACAAATGCTACACAAGTCTTTCTATATGAGAGTTGAATCATATTTGAAGAGACCTTATAAAGTCTAGATTCCTTGCCATTAAGTAGAAGAAGTAAGTCCTTCTCTAGTGCAATTGAAGAGGATGGAGATATAGCTATATATTCAATGTATTCCTAGCTTTCTGAATATTTTAATTGGAGTGCTGCGTCAGTTTCCTATATTTTAAGGACTTACCGCTTGTGTTAAATGCAGGAAGTATAGAGAGAATTCAGAACTTTAAAGACAAACTCCAGGAAAAAAAAAAGTAATACTAGCTATCATAAGACATGCTTTATTTGAGAAAATGTTGATTTTTGTTTTTCCTTCGTGAGGATTGTTTATTGTCCAATCAACGGGTGACCACAGTAATATGTGTGATGCTTTGTTCTTTGCAAAAAAAGGAAACTGACCCATTCTGATCCGATTCCTACTGCTTGCTTCAGGCTTAAATGTTTGTTTTGTCCACTTAGCCTAAATGTGACACATCTCTGACTAAGACATGTTATTAGTAGGAGCGATTCTCAGTAAAATAACAAATAAAACAAGCTGACGAGTGACTTCTGTCTGTCTCGCCTTAGTATTTTGCAGAATGAGCTGGAGGAGGTGTCTGGGGAGTGGGACGACTGATCCTAGCAAAAAAAAAACTAGGGCAATTAGTACAAATTTCATTCCAGTTCCATATAATATTTTAAAATATCACTCTAACAGTATCCACCTGTCTGATTCAGGCTTTTATAGAGTCATCGTATCATCATCTTCCATTCAGTAACAGTGTGAGTCAGAAATGTCTAGCCTTAAGACACTCAGGCTGAGACAAAGCGCTTTTCTTCTCAGAGTCAGACTGTATCAGAATGAACAACCCGGCCAAGAGGTGAGTGTTTCCCTTTGCAACCTCCGCTTCAACCCTCGCTGTCATGTACACGCTGAGAGAAAGTGAAAAGACAATGAATTATTCAAGCTCTGCCTGCCGCTGTGGAGTCGGTGGGGCAGAGTACACACAACAGGCATTAAGACGAGTAAATAAGAACAACTGACGCACGAACGGAGATATGTAAGTGTATCCAGCTCAAGCCGAGTGTGTGATACGATGCCGTGCTGTACAGCCACCTAAATGCACCGACAGTGAAGGAGAGGGATGGTTTTTACAAGCACCGAATGCTCTCCACTGGATCACACCGCAGTGGCATAAAACACCAAGTGCCACGCTCGGTTAAAATCAGGAGGACAAAGAGCTTCTCACATTTCTCTCACGCTCAGTGTCGAACATGCTATCAACAAAACCACACCAAAACACGACAAGGGCAAAGAAAACAAGCAGGAATGATTTGCATAGAAAGCTGTTATTGACTGTTGCGAGACAAAGAGGTGTAGAACAAATCGTGAAAATCAATCAAAAGCTGTAGCACACGGAGGAGGCAGAGAGCACAGAGATATAGCTGCTGCAATTTGGGAAAAAAAGCTTCAGAGGTTTAAAGCATCTTTGTTTTAAAAGCTTAACTCTACAATGATACATTCACATTTTAGATTTTTGAATGCATTGGGTTAGCTGGCAGCATGTGTTCACACAGCCTCCACAACATTCTGGCATTTTAACATCCAAAGCTAAAAAGTTGTGGGGGCCATTTGTAACACCTACACATGTTTCCTCCAGTTCATTCCTGTTTATTTAAATATACGTGTTCATTAGGTGGAAGATATAGCCTTAACATTATATCACATTATGTATTGCCACACAGCAAGAAGGTTGTGGGTTCAATCCCCGTGCGGGCTGTTACCGTGAGTTCTCTCCTCCCACCGACAAGACATGCATGTATGTGTGAACTGAGCAATCTAAACTGTCCCTAGAGAATGAATGTGAGAGTGTGCCGGAATAGGATAGGCTCCAGTTACCCACAACCCCCAACAGGACTAAGCTGACGAAGATTAATTAATATATATATAATGAATCGGTGTACATGGGTAATTTGCAAATTCACAAGGACTGTTCCTGTTTATCAATTTCCTGCCACTTCACTAAACCAAAGCATCACATGTGACTCCTAGCGTCTGCAGAGTCACAATGACCTTTGAATGAGCTGCTGACGTGCTAGCGGCAGCATTAGCCACATCACAGTGTACAAAGCTGTCTTAGATGGAACTTTTTTTTTTTTTTTAACATTAAATTTGATTTTGTGATATAGTTACACAATTTATTGCCCAATCCCTCTGCACTGGATCCAGCAGTTGTACCATTTATTTATGAATTCATTACAAACCCAACTAAGACCATTGCCCAAAGTTGGATCTACTGCATCTACAGCATTATAGCATCTTATCCAATGACATTAATAGTTTAAAGAACATTACGATGTGCTACTTGCTGTTTTAAGAATGCTAAAACTGACCCTTTTTTGGTTAAAAACTCTCGTACGGTGTCCAAAATCGTTTCATTCTGTATTCTTATTTTAACAGTGCAGTGCAATCACATTGATGAGTACAGCATGATACACTCATAAAAAAAATAAAGAAGGAATGAACGATTCTGAATTCAGGAACAAATTTGCGCTATCATAGGCCACTTTGTAAGTAATCAGCTATGACCAGTCACCCTATGAACAAATACATGATCAGTGATGCTTGCTTATTGACACCAGATATGTACAGGCTTAACATCAGGTCCAGTCACCAATGAGCTACAGCCAGTAAAACATAACACAACTTATGGCACTTATGTTGCACATCCATCTTGAAACTTCTCTTTGGAGCAAGGGCCACATCATTTTTCGTGTCACTTCTGGCAAGTCTTTTCATGGCACTATGTTGTTTTGGAGATCCAGCAAACATGGGTCAAGGTCGGGCTGCAAGATTAAGTAGCTTAATATCCCCTGTCACCCTTTAGCCAAGAACAAATACTATCACAAGACTCAGCATCACAAGTCTGACAGTTGTGTAGTGAACCTTCGAGCATCTGACAACAAAAACAACATCAAAAATGTGTCGTCTGGAACTGTCTTCATGTCTTCTACCTACCAGCATCTGAAGGTGTGATAAATATAGGCAGATCTTTTTCATCTGAATGGATTAGTGTAAACGTAATAGGACGCTTACAGTGATTTCAACTCCCATAGGTTGCTGTATTTGTTTTAGCATGAAAGTCACATGGTTTGTATGCAGTGATTGATGGCTCCATTATACTCTTATTTGATCTGGTGTGTAATTACTTGCATCAACACAAGCTGTCAGGCCCAATCAGCCGATCATCATGAGGCCGCTCAGCAGACTGCTGCTCATTGTAAACGGGAGAGTGATCAACGCGGCGGCCGTCTCATTTTCATGCACGGATCCGTTTCACGTAGCGCCTCAAGCCGTGCGCTGCCGGGCTAAGCTTCGACGTTTGCATATTTAGCTGGAGAATGAACTGTTGGCCAAACACGAGGCTTGTTTGTTCTCTCATGAGTGCAGCGCGATGATTACTGCCCGCATGACTGACTCTTTCATTATGTGGTGATGGCCAGTGGGAATTACAACACACACCACTAAAAATGTATAAGAGAAGTGTCTTATTTGATGGAAGCATATGTCGATGTGAAAAATCGTCTGTGACTGAAGATGGAGTCTGACTCAAATATGGAATACAAACGCAAGTGCACTGCAGATGCAGCTTTGAACTATCATCATTTCCCCTAGGGGACTTTCACAGTAGTGCAAAAACAACATCCTGTACAAGTCTTGTCCCAATAGAACCAAATAAATGTTATATATAAAGTTGCTGACAGTTTGAGAGTGCATAAGCCTAGGTTGCAACATTGGGTTGATCCAAATCAGTTCAGTATATTTCTAACCAATTGAGCCGATTGAGAGGCACTTCTGTGTCCGTTAGTACTGCCCCCCGACTGGCCAAACAGGTACTCAACATCCATACTGTTCTGTTGAGGTACCTCTACAAATAAGGTAAAGCATAAAACCCCAAACATTGATCAAACTGTGTACTGAGACACATTTGAATTTTGAAATGTGTGCATCTGTCTACTTAATGGTGCGTACCAGATCAACAGAGTGTAAAAAATATTTTGGAGAAAATATGACTTGTTAGTAATTTATCTTGTGATCTTGTGATGAAACCTGTCTTTTACACCCCTAGAAATAATATTTACAAAGGGGTTTCACATAACGCGCCAAGTTACAGTTTGATGTTCCAAACTGTCCAAGGGTTGAAGCATACTTCTTAATTAAAAATTCCAGCAGTTGTCAAAATTAGGCATTCACCCGCCACATCCCTTTCAACAGATTTTTTATCTTATAAAACTCTTGGTAATGCAATGATCAAAGACGTCTTTTAGCTCACCTAGCACACACACCATAGGCAAAGAGTGGCTTGAGTTCAGTTACCTGTTTAGGCCATTTCAATTCAATTAAACTTTATTAATCCCCAAAGAGAAATTCAGTTGTTACATCTCATCAAATGAATTGATTCATTCTTCATCTTCCATAGCCTGCTTGATTAAACAGTCTTATGGCAGTTGGGAAGAAGGAGTTCTTGTGGTGTTCTGTCTTGCAGCTCACTGATCTCAGACGTCCACTGGCTGCTCTCTGTTGTTCAAAACCCCAATGCAGGAGATGAGCCAAGTTGTTCAGTACACACTGATGTGATACAGGGGATGAGGATGCTGGGTCTGTTACATGGAAACTGTTCAGCTGCTGGTGTCACAAGCAGTGTCTTGGTTAAATATAAGTCTTGGGATATGTATGGTCTCAGCCCCACTGCCAACAGCTCCACATCCAGACAACAGACATTCTCTTAAAAGATGCCATGTAAAGCAACATCACTTCGTCGCATACAATGCAAGCTCTTCTCTCTTATTCCATAAGACATCTCTATCTGCTCATATAAGTGTGAATCCATTTAAGTCCACAGATGTTGTTTAACCATAACTCAGTGAAAAGTCAAAGCCTGCATTCACATTTGCTCCTCATCATCATCTTTTGTATTCATGTTTTGTTATGTGGAGCACTGACTCACGAAGTAATACGTATACACCATCCGTTTCCATAAACGGTGGGATGATCAACATGCCAAATTCACAGCATTATGTTGTCCTAAAGTCAACAAATGTGATGGGAAAGCACAACAGAAATAAGAGGTGCTGTTACACAATGTGTGAATGCTGCTAATTAAACCCTGCCACACTGTGAAGTCAGCGGTGGGCGGCTTTAAACACCACCACTCAACAGGAAATGTGCCGTCAGAATGTCATTGTGTACAGCTGACAGTTATTTAAAGTCTCAAATGAGCTTTTAAATGATGTTCTCGTGTGCGTATTGTTCACAATGTGCAGCTTACATAGGAGCACAACAAAAGCACATGCACTTTATGGAGGCATTAAAAATATTCGTGGAGGAATTACCATTGTCAACTGGGCTTTTGTCAGGTAGACTAGTATTAATCACATGATGGACTGGGTGTGTCAGACAGAGGAGCAGATGGCACTAAAACACCAGAGTCACCCTGCAGAGCCAACAGTGGTGATTGGCCACAGCATGAAGCCCTCTCCATCATCTGTCCTCCAAAAACAGCAATTACCTCTCAAAACGGAGGTAAAAAGCCAACCTGCAATATTGGGACAAAACACACCTGATTAAACAGAGCGAACTGGCCTCTCTCTGGCCTGCTGTGGCAGAGAAGCAGTGCTCAAGCAGTGCTCCATTCTCAATTCTAAATTAAAAACTGATCGAAAGTACGTCATTATCTTCATCATCATCTCTGACTTACATTTTTCCAAGTGAGGTCATTAAACGGAAAAAAAAAAACCTTTAACATAGGGTGTTAAGTAAAGTAAAAGCAGGTAAAGCTGGCTTAGGTGACATGATGACGAAAAATTAAAAACCCTATGAGGTTTTAGCAGATTGTAATCAAAAATTAGCCAAGCATTATCAGTTTAAATCTGGTGAAAAGAGGGTGTAAGCTATTCCCTGCTCAACCTTTAGCATACAGAGGTAACACACACACAAAATAATGACAGGCTTTATAAATAAACTCCAATAAACTTGTCCTAAAGCTAAAACCTAAAGAGATCGTCATGTCAGTTCACACCCAATTTGCAGGCAGAAAATGCTGAAAATGTTTTAAGTGAAATCACCATGAGACCTTTCTACTGGGTTTGTTTATAAACTGCATGTCCCTAAAGGGCTACCATAGCTGCTCACATAACCCAAAAAGCAGGACTGCAATGTGTGGCAAAGCAGTGTGTGTTATAGCCTCAAAATGATATCACAATATATGAGAAATATTTCAGATAGCTCGGTGGCTCACCTGGTATTGTGTAGGAGTGCAAGCCATATACTCGGGAGACCTGGGTTTGATTCCCTCTCGGGTCATTTGGCCAGTGTCATTCCCCTCTCTCTCACCTTGTTTTCTGTCTGTATACTATCTTATCAAATACAGGCAAAAATAAATAAATAAATTATAATCTGTAAAAAAGGCAATTTTCCAGTGGGCTCTTGTGGATACAGAAATGGAAGTCATTTGCAATTTCAGATAAATTAAAATGGCACTACAAAGAATTAATGCACAAAATCAAATCTCTGTTAGTTAATGAATGTCTGGTGTATTGTGTTATTAACATTTATTTTCTTACTTTCTTATCTCTAGCCATGATTTGTTTCAAGCAGCAGATTAATCTTTTAGCTCTAGTCACGCTGTAGCTGCTAAACAAAGCGTTTACAGTTTTTTTGAATCTGTTTTGTAAACCCTAGGACTTGCAGTTCAGGGTACAGAAGTGTCTTTGTGAATCCACTAAACCAGGTAAGCTGTTAGGGTTTCAGTGCGAGCAAAATGTGGAGCGCAGTTCTTGGTCATGACAGTTTTATGACTCGTTGTTGTATGCCTGTGTGCTATATCGTTAATATTGTGAGATGACAAGTTTTTTATCACCAGAATTATCATGGCCAATATGATATATCACAGCACTAGAGTGAAATTGCACACTGCAAAGTCAACAGCAGATGCAAAAGCCAAAAACTACCCAACCATTCCAAACCCAACATTTATGCACTTTAACTATAATATATTTTAATAGTCAGACTGAAGACCATTTAAGCATTTTATCTCTCATTTTTCATTTTTCAAACAGTATAATACATTTTTCCCTTTCCTCTGACAAGATGATTTTTACTAATAAACTGATTTTCTTTAAACTAGAATTTAAATGACTCATTGTGTGTTAATGGAAATCTAAACTACATGGCAAATGGTTGTTAATACAGGCTTGAACACCGCTATAACATAACATTTCCCTACAGTGGACCATATAGAGAGTAGTGAGTGATGTTGAGCACAGCCTGTGATCCAGACTGCACTAATGTGAGATGTCCGAGTGAGACTTGGCCGTGCTCGGTGACACATGGCAATATCACGGCTCAGTGCAGAAACACAAGGATATGGTCCATAACATACTGCCTCAGAGACGGACCTGAAGCACCAGCTGCCCTCTGACTGAGAGGGAATGTTCTGACAGGGACCACCGCCGGCCCCCGAGGTGTCCTTCTGGACCGCTACTAGTCACAGAAACAAGGTTATTAAGAGCTGGAATGAAAGAGTTCTGTTAGCAATAATGGAATTTGTTTTGTACTAAATGTAGAATGAAAATACACCAAGATACACTGCTCCATTGTAATGATTTTGAACAAGTGTTTACAATAATCAAGATGATAAAAGTTTAATTGAATAATACTGTTAAAATACAGTTACACTAGTCTGGCCAGTCATCTATTATTCTTTTTCTCCTAAATCAAGTATCTCAATGGATTAGAGTTGGATTGGATGTAAATAAACTGCCTCTGGGTGCAGTTGGATAGACATACAACCAATCAGAGAAACAAACTGTCACATTTTAAATTATAATTTCTAATTAGTGGAAATCATTGTGAAAGGATACACACATTTCACATGGACAGATTTTGAAGTGAACTGGCCCAGCTAGGCAAGTTAGGATTGGGCTCCACCAGTGGCTGATATCGGTACTGCAGAAAAAAAAATACCCAGAAAACACTTATTTTCTTTCATATAATACATTTAAAGATTTTTCCAATATTCCTTTTCCAGACATATATGTTTCTCATATTAAACGAAAAAACCCAGCAATGTAACACAACACTTTAAAGCTTTGATTTAATGAAAACTATTTGTGTATTTGTTAAAGCACAGTTTCTTATTCTATTATATTATTGTAAAATGCATGTTAGATCAAACATGACTGTTGTTATTGTGAAATGTCTGTATGTGCCATTCAAACTCCTTACCACTAAGAGGAAGAAGAAAAACTTCCTGTCAGATGAAAATGTCATTCCCTCAGCAGTCGAGCGGCCTGTCACATAACTGCCAATCACGGCCCAAATAACAGCCCTCAAAGACACATGCTCTGAGTAAATCAATCTGAGAGAGGCTGCTTGTTTCTGAAGGCACTTAAATGAGACTTACATATTGAATACGGCAAAGAATCAATGGCTCCCCCATGATTACCATATCACAATACAGCAATAAATGCCATAATACACATGTTGCAGATAGCAAAAAAAAATCCCATATCTCTCTCTAGGAAAACTACCATTAAAAAGTTAAAAAGTATAATAATACATTCATTGTTTAGTCTGTAAATGTAAATCTTGTACTGTCAGTGTGCATGTGTTGCCCTAAATTTGCTCTTTACTTAAAGTTAGTTGACATACATTAGCTTACCCTTATTAATTTAACAAGAGCCCACAACAGGAGTCATTAACTAGTTACTCTGGAGAGAAAAATGGTAGCAGTAATTTATATCAGCTGTGTGTTTAATAAAAATATAGAGGAGTTACACCAGCATATGTGATTTTTATGGTTGTTGTTGTTGTTGTTGTTGTCTTCATTTAGAGCACATATGTCAAACTCAAGGCACTAGGTTTTTAGTCGGATTTGAACAGGTTTTAGATGGATTTGA
The DNA here is from genome assembly GCA_036850595.1 of Rhyacichthys aspro. Lineage (NCBI taxonomy): Eukaryota > Metazoa > Chordata > Actinopteri > Gobiiformes > Rhyacichthyidae > Rhyacichthys > Rhyacichthys aspro. Next base: position 20,322,288 of record CM072160.1, read on the forward strand.
ATCAGATTAATTTTGTTTGTTTATGAAATCTTAAGCCAGTTTTTGCTAAAAAGATATAAACATTAACACATCCAAATAAAACATGTTCAAATCCATCTAAAACTGTTCAAATCCAAATAAAACCTCCACAAATTCTAATAAAACCAGTTCAAATCCACCTAAAACTGTTAAAATACAACTAAAATCTGTTCAAATCCAAATAAAACCAGTTCAAATCCACCTAAAACTGTTCAATTCCAACAAAAAACAGTTTCCACAAAAGGAAAAAATTAATGTTAAAGATAACTTTTGTAAAACTCAAATGAAAACAAAACATTTCATTCAAAATTAAATAAAAGCTTCTCAAATGTCCCCATCTTCAGCCCCTGAAAGGATTCTTATTTAATATCGTGGCCCCTCACCACTTTGAGTTTGACACCACTGATTTAGAGCAAGTGTCCATGTGAATTCTTCCAACTCGGGACAACCTGATATTTCTGTCACTGTACTGTATTTATACTGTAAAATTAAAACTTTGTATTTTGTGTTAGAAATCAATGGTAGTCAGTCTTTTTGGAGCCAACCCACATTTTCAAGACAGTTCTAACCCAATCCACTTCTAATGTAAACTGGGTGCGTGTCATTTAAACGTCCTTCATCTAAAGTAATGATATTTGAATAGTCGGGCGACCCGCCACATTTTTGTTGCTTAACATTTTTGAAGACTCATTTTCTTGTCAATCTTCGGTACTTCCATCCCTTTTCTTTTGACAAGATGACTAGGTAATAGGTGGCAAACTCCATCCCATGAGCATGTTTTACAGTTGGGAACACTGACTCCGCCTGCCACGAGTCTGACGGCTGGAGGCGCAGATAAATCATTCCCGCTCGCTGAATGAAATGACAGCTGTCAGTGGGAATGAATAGACCAGACTTCACTGACATAACAGCGGCTCCACACAAATACGCAGTGGAGGGTACAGTACGGGGTGGAACTCAGATTTCCATCACACACACAGGTGTAATGGTTTTTATCTATTGTCTGTAAAACTAAAAGGTGCAAAAGAAGCTTGGGATGTGCAAAAATATAACTAACCAGTTGCTTTTAAAAAAATGTTACATATACCTCTGTGTTTTTAAGGCCATATTTAACCTAGCTCAGCAAACTACAACCATTCAATAGCTAGAAAGGAGATGTGGGTTTAAAATGTACAATTCAAAAAAAATTATACAGTCGCAAGATTAATTCAGACAATGCATCATTTCAAATAGAAACCAATATGGGAACATGCAGGAATGTAACTAAGGCAGGTCCATTTAAAGTGGCTGCTCCTCAATAATTCATGCCCCAAACAAGAACAATTAATGAGCATATGGCTCTGGGCAGGGGTTCACTCCCTGCCATCCCATACTAACCCAAACTGTGGCTAAAGACAGGTGCTGATGGTGAATCCATGGGACCTGCTGCTATTAATTTCCAAAAAAAGACAATAACGTGTCAACAGAGTGCTATTTGTAAAGAATACACAAGGACACAATCTAAAATGGAGGAAAAGTTTGAACTGCAGCATTATTTACAGTATGTGTTGCAATACCACTAGGGATCAATGTTGTACTAACCCATTTCAAACTCAGCATTGTGTCTTTGTATTATTGTTTTTACCTGGTTATGTGGATGTCTTACCTTTTTTTTATCTACAGCAAAAGGTTACACACAGTTATAAATAAAGCAGCCGAAACTTGAAAGAAAGCTCACAGATACACCTTTTCCACAGCGTCTGTCCACGGGCTGCTTTGGACCCACAGCCTAATTTTAAACCACTGCTCTGCTTTTGGACGAAAAAGTAATTGGCCACAAAAGTGTGTCAGGGAAGCAATCCTCTGCTGGGCTTGAACCAGACCTTTCTAAAAAGGTGAAACTTGCGAATTAGCACAACAGCAAAATGTAGCTCAAATACACAGCTCATTCTCAATGCTCAGATGATATCTCATGTTCTAAAGCCTTGTTCGATCTGGAGATTGAGAAGGTAAAATGTGATATAATGTTCAAAATCTTCAAACTGGACTTCAAACTTTTTTTTTCAACAAACCACAGTTCTTTGGCAGAAAAAGTTAAAGTTAAATAAACAAAATGTGCTAGTTCACTGTAATGTATCTGATACTAACTGGATAATTGGGAAAATCTTTCTATCAAATCTAAAGTAAAATAATAATATAATTGTTTTCTAATATCATAATGCTAAATAACAAATCATAATATGTGCAAGCTTGTTTTATTCAAACACATTAAGACTTTTGTTCTCTGATAATAAAGCATTATGGTCTATTTTGGCCCATAGCTATTTAATACTGGGAAATTTTAAGTGCACTACATTTGGGTCAATAGACATTCAAACAGCGCATAGCAGTAATATGAATATGTTGTAGAGATATAAGACAAATATGCAAAGAGCGTTATCTGGTGTAGGTTAAATGGAGACACTTGCCATAGGGGCTGTTCAAAAATGAGACATATGAGTGTTTTTATGACGTGTTAAGAATGGGTCGTGTGACGTATGTTCACCCAAATGTAACTGCCTTAGGGTGGATTCATACCAAAAGCAACATAATTGCTTGCCTAAGCTCAGATCACTCTATTTATGTCACTGGCGGGGGATGGGACGTTCAAGTGCTACAATTTAGCTTGTACCTATTCCCCTCAGGTGTCTTTCAAATCCTGTTCTGTGAATGGCTGTTGCTTTGACAATGTCACTCCTCATTTGCAAAAGTTTAGGTTCTGCTCAACCAAAATCTATCTAGAATCTATCTCGCTGTGCATAGGAAATGAATGGTTGCCTGACGCTTTAGTCACTCGTCTTGCTTTTGGTGTGAGCTTGCCCTTTCTGTGATTCTTCTGTCTGTATAATCAACACTATACAAGCCAGCACAAGCAACCACCCCAAAATAAATCTTACTTATAAAAAGACTTCACAAAGCACCTAATCATCAACTATTGTGATTGTTGAAAACTGCCTGCTCTACTATAAAAAACAAATCTATTACATGCAAGATTTCCAGTTTTTTGGGGAAATGACATTTATGGGTGAATAGAGCTGACAGCAGCACAGAGCCCCTCAACAAACTGGTTGTGATGTTAAGTTGACAGCAGATATTTAATATTTGGCACTGCAGTCAGTCACAGTCACACTATGTGATATGTGTCAATATTTTTAAAATGTTCCAAGACTGCTGTATGATTCCACAAGTGTTGGGATTGCCCTCTTCAGTGGTATCCAGGAGTCTCTCTCTTTTTTTTTTCAGATTAAGTAACCATTGAAGTCATAATTGTTTAATGTATGCCTATTCATTTTTACAACCTGTTTAATTTAACTGTTAGGAGCCTTATCTTCAAAAAAATAAATAAATAAACTAAATTAGTCATTAAAAAATGTTATAAAAGCCACTTCTGATGTGACTATTTGATTATGGAATATATTCACTTCATGTTTGTTGTCCAGCTGAATGGATAAACATACAACATAGCTCTTTTTTCAGTGGCACCAGGGGGCATCACTCGTTTTAAAGATCTGCTCATGAAAAAAAAACACCATGGGGTCATTCAGGCATTCAGATTTCGTCAGACAATGATACTTATACATAATACTTAATAATACAACTGCATGGGAGCAGGACCTGGGCTTCTCTGTAATGGAGGACACCTAGATTTCTTTGCCCAAACTGGTCAACTCATCTTCTTACCTCTCACAGTTAATACACTTTAATATTGTACACAGGGTTCACATTCCCAAACCTAAACTGTCTTCTATGTGTCCTTCTATCAACCCTGTGTGTGTCAGATATAACTTCACCAAGGCCTCGCTTATCCATAAGCTCCTGTCTTTCTATTAATAACTAATGGAAGGAAGTCTTTGGTGCAATATCTCTAGTATTTGGCGTCAGGCTCAAACCAAAGCCCCTGATTGCCCTGTTTGGGGTCCTGTATGGACAGACCCACTTTAGCACTGCAGATGTGAAAAACCACAGCCAAGCTTTGACACAAATGGAATACACATGCTATAATATTAGTAGCATAATACACTAGACGTACTGACAATCACAGATGCACGATAAAACAAAAGTGGCAATAAATTATGACAACTGAATTGAATCAGAAAGTATTTACAACTACATGTAGTGAAAATGCCTGGATTTTTTTTGTTTTGGAGAGACAACTATTTTCTAAAATGTGAAGTGTGAAATGTATGACTGTTCTAAAAGATATAAACAGCTCTATATTTCAAACTTAGTGTAAGATTTGGAGCAGCGCTCTTACTTAAAAGTTTCAGTTCACCTCAAAGTCAATTCTAGGCCAACAGAAGCTAACGGATTTGTCATAAATAAAAACATATCCATAACAGCACTTTTACAAATGTTCATTTTCTGTGGAAAGCCTCAGACACAGCGCTTGAGCTAGTTCATATAAACACACCTGGATCAGCGCTGAACAATACAGAACGCTGCCCTGGGGTTATTGCTTTAGTTAGTGCAGAGGATTAGCCCGGAATAATCAAATCATCATTAGTGCCTACAGTATAAACACACCGTTGTCCTTTCTGCCACAAGGGTTTACCTCAGTTATCCTCATCTGCCCCGGAGAGACAGAGAGAGTGTCCTGAACTCCTCCTCACCCCGTTTCACTCTCGATACACTGCACCAGTCTGGTGAGACTGCACTTTTTCTGAAGGTCATCTGAGCAAAGCAATAACATGAGCAATTTTTCAACACAGAAAAGCCCTCCAAAATAAAATCCTTGACTGAACCAATACTGTGAAAGGACACATGAAAAACACACAGAAGTTAACATTGCACATATGGCATTACAATTTTAGATGTGCTGGCAATTGGGGCCACAGAATTAAAGTGTGCTATGCTGCAATAATGTTAAATAATCAGCCATAGTTTAAAAAGTATATTGGTATAAAACATTAAACTTTAACTAAAGAAAAGGAAATGTAAAAATGCTTACTGCTATCTGCAATTTCTGTCATTTGAATGGTACTTCCTGTTTCTCGGAGGCAGTGCACAGTCCCATGTTTAAAATACTGGCAGACAAAGAGACCAGGAGGAGGATGACAATGGTGTGCTTTCAGGGAGAAAAGATGCTTCCTCCAAAAACATATGCCTGGGAAACAGAGCCTGTGTCCTTGGCAAGCACATCCTTTCTTGAAATAGGTACTGTATTGTCTGCCCTGCCCCGTTCCCCATGAAATATTACATACAGAGCACCAAATAACATCTGCCGAAAAGTGAGCTCTTTTCAGAAATGCTGCAGCTAAGCATAGCACCCCAATATGTTTAAGTTGAACATGATGTGAGACAAGTTTAAAGTCACACAGGAAACATCTGACCAGATAGTTCTGAGAGAATTCAATGCTGTGGCTCAGTGGCAATTTTACCAAGAATTGATGTATAGTACCGAATTAATGCATGACTCTGACCTCGGGTAATAGCATTTTTGGAAGCAATGAATAGCGTATGAGGCCTCCAAACCTATTTCTGTAGCAATAGTGTTTGGTGGAACCCGGAGATTATTAGTGTGTCTGTAACAGCGATTATGAATGAGATTTTGCAGTGTTTTGTGAATGCATGTGTGGAAGCTATATTGTACGTATTCAGAAATCGTTTTTCTGGCTTTTGTCTACATGCTTCAGTATTCTATTTTGTGGATGGTTTTAAATAAGGGCTCCAATTTCTATTAATTACGGTACAGTTAAGATCCTCACTTAAATTTTTTATTAAGCTCGATTATGGCTAAATCATGATTTCATTTATTTTCATTCACATTCATTTTCTATTTCAACAGATTATGTTAGAAGGTTTCCCCAAAAATTCCAACATCTGCTCTTAATACATGTAAATAAAAACAGCTTTTACACACGACACACTCTAATTTTCACCCAAATGTTCACTGCTCTCAGTCTTTACAGTTGCTGGAGCTAACAAGACATTTAGCCGGTCAGTTTGTTTGTGAGAAAACAGTTTACTTCACTGCTGTTTGTTTTGAGATCCGACTTGGTACAGAAACACATCAGAGTGGTGCTGAGAGACAACAATGGAAGGACAATCTGGAGACTGAGGCTAATTCTACTGAAGATAAATCGTAAAATCACTCACTGGAGATATTTACAGTGGAGGAGTGGGCGATAAAACCTAATGAACTTTGAGTTTTTAATTTTGAATGACGTAAAAAATAGCCACATCAATAAAAAAAAAAAGTGTGCTACAGTGTATGTTGTGGCCAAAGCTGCTGCTAGCACAATGGCAGCTGAAATACTGGCCATAATGACTCTGCAGACACCAAAGACTATAAATATTACCAGGAAAATGATTCATATTACCTCTGTGATGTATTAAGTTAGCAAAGTGGCAGGGAATGACTTAACAGGAGTGTAGCACTTGTACAGTCCAGAGCAAACTATGTATTTATGCAAATTAGCCATGTGCTCCAGAGGTTTCATTGTTTGTTTTGTTTTTTTGTTTGTTTGTTTTTTTCCCCCAGAATTATTTTAGAGATGATCCATGGAGAGAGAGATACTAAAGTAAAAGATATCAAACCTAAACTGTTATACTACCGTAAACTGTTATATTAAAACTAATATTTTAATAAATACTTCCTTTTAACTCAATAGGAAGAAAAAATGACTTAAATCGTTTTGGGGTTTTTTGGGTTTTTTTTGGAGCCATGTTGCCCAGTTCAACTAATCACCCAGCCAATATTTTAATCTTGAAAAGTTTTAGGACAGGACGGCACCAAATAACGTTTATTTTTTGTTTGTGGCAAATGAAAGTCATTTAATTAATGCACTGACAGGCAGTGTTTAATCGAAATTGAAAATGAAAACGTGTGTGATGTACTGTCATTAAAAGAATAATAATTGTCAAGGTTTTTAAAAAAAATGCTAGAAATGTACAAACCTGGGTACTACAGCGCACTTTAAAAAAAAGACTTAAGAGGGGCCAACAATGGATAAAATACATGAAAAATGATGTGCACAAACAGATGTCTGTGTAAACAAATATGAAAAAATATGAAATTACAGACAATTTTAAAATATGTGCATGACAGCATAAAATGAGAATCTACAGGAGTGAAAGATAAGTCCAAACATTAATCAGGCATGTTTTATCAGTCTGTTGCACGATGCTGGGACTGTGCCACCTCTGCTCAGCGCTCCTCACACTGTATTCACATGACAACAAGAGTCAGACTGCCACAGTATCCCAGTGTGCTCCAAACGGGCCAGCTAATTCCACACTGAATCATCTTCAACCAAATGCCACGGCAGTAATCCTTTCTGCTTCAGACTCTGGAGCAACAGTGAGGCGCAGCAGCCAGATGTTCCTTTTCAAAGCCCTCCAAACTAATAGCATTAGCCTCAGACACATTCTGCATCCAGCCTTTGCTTCAGATTTGGCTTCAGTGTGCTCTTACATAAAAGGACTCCACTGTATCCCTGTGGCAACATGGGGAAATATGCACTTCATGTTTATCAGACTCAACACACCAGGCGGTACAACAGCTCAGCTTCTGCAAGTATTGTGATGAATAAATCTAACATTATTTTTAGTCTGAACAACAAAAATTGAATGTCAGTATTTTATTCTAATACCATGATATTTAGTTGAACATTAGCAGTGATTACAGAACACAGAAAAATGTCTAAAAGCACAGGACAAAAATACTCAATGAGGATTTAGTAAAATGCAAAATCTCTGGTGAGCCAAGTTATGTTCAGCTAAAGGTGTGTCTGACATTTTAAAAACCTTTTCATTTTGCATTCAGCATTCAACGGATATCCTTAAAGAGAAAAACAAACAACATTAATTAATATATGAAACGTGTATAAATAGATTCGGCATATCAGCAAATGTCTCTACACCAAGATTCTATATTTAAAGTCATCTTGGCAGCTGATAGCAGCAGAGTTAAATACAGGAAGGTGGAGAGATGCATCGCAGTTAAATCTGACATGTATCGGAGGACTCAAAGCTTGTGTTTTGAAGACCTGACGGATGCATCCAAAGGAAGGATCATGGTGATTGAGGAACAAACCTTGCCTTGATGGCCTTTGTCCATGTCTGTGGTCTTACTTTCAGATTTAAGTTTTCATCCCCCAAGCACCACACACCAGGCTATTTCCATGCACCTCAAACACGCCAGTGATGCACAGCTCACGTGTGAGCAGAAATACATTTACCAACAATGTATTTATAATCCTCCTGCACCACTTTCAAAATAACTTGAGTAAGCTGATGCTCTCACTGCATTTGGCGAACATGACTTCAATTTACCTCCAGTCTGTTGATAATTAGAGCTGTTTTATTTCTGTCACGTCAGTTGCATTAAACAGTAAACAATGAATTAGGGATGCAGACATGAGCCTGTTCATGTCTGTGGTGCATTGACTGACCAATTAACTCATTGCCAACAAAGTCTATCAGTGCTGATAAAGTAAATTTAACTAATACAGTGACTTTAACAGTTTATATTAACAGTCATATTAGCAAAAGGAAATGCACGGTGATTGCTAATGTCAGACCTTTTTTTTCCAAATAAGCTAACCACTACTAGTGCCATAAACTTTAGGGCTAAATCTATTAAAGTGTTGTACTATCACAAAACAGGACTTTGGTGTAAATATGTCCCTTTCCATATTTAATAAAGGGCCAGAGATGACTGGCCTCATAACCTATGTATGTGTTGGACGTCCCTTTGTGCAAAAACTGTGAAGGAGAGTATTTAAATCAGCCACAAAACACTTGACAAAGAAATGAATAGTGGCAAAGTTTTATACTTAGGAAAAAATTACAGAAGTGCATTCATGTATCACATACTCTACAGCTTTTTATTTGTTACTGATACCAAACCTTATAACAGTAAAAGAAAAAAGAGCTTACTCAACATCCACTGCACAATAAACTCCTATATTTGTGGAGTCTTCAGGCAAATTTACTGGGTTTGTTAATATATATAATGTACTCATGTGTTCGAATGCTTTTATATAGCCATAAAAATGTTTATCGTGTCCAGACAACACACGATACAGGCCTGTTATTCCAGTCACATATGTTCAGACACAACTCCTTCAAAAACATATTTTTTAAACTACAATTCAAAGGTATTGTTTCTTCCTTTACATTTATCCATCTTTACTGACCCTGCTGTGGCCCTTCCTCGTCCCGCTGCGGGTTCATGGAGTATTTTTTTTTAATCATTTTTAACTGTACTCCCCACAAATGCTATAAAAAGGCTCAAATCATTTACTGTAATTATTATGTACTCTGTAGTCTGCAAATCTCTCTCACAATAAAAGACAAACCCTGACTTTAACTACAGGATAGCAGCAGAAACCATCCAACCATTACCTTTAATTAAGCTATACAGAAGCCAAGCAGAGCAGTCCATTAGTCTCTCATGAATATATGAATGAGCAACACGCCCGAGAAAAAGAAACTTGGCATTACATCTAATTTAAATCAGATGCGTTGTTTCATTTACACATAACTAAATATTCAGTAGCAAAGCGGAGACAACCTGTCATATTTTCTGTTTAAGTGCACTGGAGCATATGCACAAACAAGACAGCAGCAAAAACATATCCCGGTGACTAATTACGAAAAGATTAATTGAAAATGTCAAAGGGGTGAATAATGAGTCGTAAAAATGAATGGTTTCTGCAGACATGGCGTTGATTCTTTAGTATTAATCGTAACCCAAACTCTCACTGAGCTGAGCTATTATTTTCTCTTTACTTGGGCTCCGTTAAATCAGTGTGTGATACAGATATGAGCAGGAAATGGGAATATCTCAGCTGTAGTGAGGCGAGAAATACAAACATGGAGCAAATTGATTACACAAGTCTATTTCAAATACAAATTTTAGTAAAAAAAAAAAAAAAAAACACACCACAATCTTCGCACTGAAGTGATACGGCGCTAAGATTAAAGGAAATGAAGTGCAAATGAGAAGATATTCAAAACGGAACCCAAAACACGACCCTTGTGAGGTATAATGTAGGCATCTGTATTCAAAGCATGTGTCTTTTAGCGGCCTAGTGGCTCATAAAATTCATAAATTAGCATCTTTTTTACATGCGACCAGGAAATGGGTGGCGACCTGTTGTATGTGTCCTAAAAAGATGACAGCTTTGTGGTTAAAGTTATGCACAGTGATTGAAGAACATACGTACAGAGCAATGACTAAAAGAACACAGCAAAGACGCTTCATGAGTGAATTTTAAAATGGAAATCTGGTAAGTTTCAGCAATAGCAGCATTCGGTATATACACTGTTTCCGCAAAGCATGCAACAGAACTCTGAACTACGAGTCATTTTGGCTACATCAGAGCAATACATTTTCATCTTCCCTTTTACTGCATTTTAGGTAAAACAAAAATAAGGATCTAAGCGGACACTTTGAACAATGTTTACTTTCAGACAGAATTGGTTCAGTAGAAATGCAGTTGTATGAATTTAGAAGGGGAAGAGACATTGTTATATGATTCCACTGGAGGTATGATACAGGTCAGATCAGTAAGAGGTGGTTTGGAATGGATAACCCTTCAAGAGGTATTTCCACTCTGCTGGGTCCTGAAGACAATGATGTCACCAAAGTGCCACAAAATTCCTGTCTCTATTTGAGATAGAAATCCCAGTGGAAACAAGGCTAAAGTGGTATGGCACAGGTCAGTATGTCGCAGTTTGGTTCAGGTTGAGCTGTGTTTCTTTCTATAAGATATAAATTGTATTTGAAGCAAAATTTAAATGCATTGTCAATAATTCATATAAAGAAGGTGTTTACTGAGAGGCTGATGGTAAAGTGGTATGATTGTTTCTAGTTTTTTCCCAGCTTTTTTATTAAATTCATACAGCTGGAATTATAGGACTCACTTTTTATTGAAGTTCTGCTTGTGGTTAATGCAATACTTTAATTCACAAATCCAGAGCTGTACAACAATGACACTGTCTAAAAACAGTTTTTGCAAATAAACACCAGCTTTGTTTTGGAAAAAAAAGGTGCAACATTTGGCATGTTTTCTCTTGGAATAAGTCTGTTTATCACAAGAACATTTTCCTTTTGCTTTTCTTTTCTCTTTCAATGCAGTCTTTAGCAAAGGAGACTTACCTGAACTGACCCAGTCCATACTGTACTACTGTACTTCAATGAAAACTAGGCTAAAAACACAACAATTCCTTTGTGAATGGCAAACAGATTTCATCTTCATTACTTATAGGGCTGCAACAACTTGTTAGATTAATTGATTATAATTGATTATTAAAATAATCGTCAAGTAATTTAATAATGGATGAATCACTATCTGGGGGATTCATAGACTTTGAAACATGCCATGTGCTGAGAGAAGAGGTCTGATTACAAAGACAGAGCAGTCAATCCACAGAAACAGTAAAATAAATGTACATTTTGTGTTTTTGATCAAAAAATACATCTTTCTATGTATATGTTCTAACTACAAGTCCTGTGGCGTATTTGTAGCTTCAGCTGGTTCAGATTTTGAAAAAATGTAAGTGATATGTTGTTTTATCATCAGTTTCAAGCAGGAACAATAAAGAAATAAAAAAATAAGTTCCCTACGCATTTACACACACTAACCAATTATTTGATTCATCAAAAAAATAATCTTAATATTAATTTATCATAGAAATAAATGTTAGTTGCAGCCCTAGTTACTTTATGATATGCAAAAATTTATTCAAAAGTTTTCCAAATTTTTATTAAAATTGTATAGTTTCCAAATAGGTCGCAAAATCTGCTAAAATAGTTGCTATCTGAACTTTATCTAAACTAATATCTGAACTTTTACAGACTTGAAGATACGCAGGTACAAAAACCATACAGACTATTTAAACATCACATCACTCATGAGATGACATCCAATTACACAGCTGACTGCCTTTGGGCTCCTCTGTTTATTGTCAAACACAAGCAGAGTTTTCTTTCTAAAGCACACTTAATAAGTCAGCAGAGTATTATAAAATACAATATATGGTGCATAAACAAAGGTGCGCGCTTTTCACTCAGGATGAGCATTATTTGTGTGTTTATTTATATGCCTATGTAATAATAAAAAAAAAAACAGACAAGGACAATATGATAACAGAGAATATTACAGTGTTGTCAGCAACAAAACCACAAAGTCCCTCTTTATCTTCACTGAGCCTTATGACTTTGCATGTTTGCCTAATCAGAAATGCAGCTCATCTCCATAGAAATGAGTGTGTTGAGCGAGGGCCTCGTCCTTGTGGGGGGTGGGGGAAAGTGGGGTCGAGATGCATTAACATCTAGGCTGTTTTTTTGGGTGACGGCCAGACCTGCATCGGCTTCACTTTGAACTAGGCCTTGTGCTTAGACTGTAACTGTAATGAGAATGCACAACAAGTTCCTGGGAATGACAAACAAAGGCTCAAAATCTGATTACAGCTATGTGTAGTACTTTCCAAAGCCATTTTAAGAGCAAATAAGTGAATATGCTTTTGATTTGATCAGTCCCAGGCTACTTTTAAAACGTCCTTGAGATGTTACTGTAAAATGTCAGTGCAATGTAATTTCCATAATCAATGCATCAATCTATCCAATTACTCCTGTTTAGTAAGTGTGTAGTAAGTTTTTTATTTTTCCTGATTATATTAGTATTTAGTAGCGTGGCCAGTTGTCCGAATTTTTTTTCCTGTTCTACAAAAGAATTGATCTAGTCTCTGTTGGTTAGAGTTTGATTTCTTAGGGTTAAAACAAACAGCTTAAATTACTTTCCCTTAGCCCTTTCCTGATATAAGGTCTGTTTTAATTATACATCCATAAGTAGATATCATCATAAAACTTATGAAAAGTTTTTGACTTGAGAAAAAGCTACTTGTTTCCTGTTCTGCAGCTTTTGTGTTTCCTCTGGCAGCCCTGGTTACAAAAGAGACACGTGAATGATCGTAGGACTGTTTGTTTACAAGATCAGTGGATATAAAAAAAATATATATATATTGGTGTTATGCTTTAGCTAATATCACATGAGAAGTTTAAACGAATTATCACGTTTGCAAACATCAATTTTTCTATTAGTGCATATATGAGTATAAGAATAAAGTCACATAAAACAGGACTGTTGTAATTTAATATCTTCTTTTTAACATCTTACTTACATTGTATGCTGGGAAATTTCTTTTACCCTTCACGCCTTTCAAGTGTGGTCCCTGAAAATCTGTGTTTGGAAGGATATGTAGCCCTCGTTCCTTCCCCTGGATCCAAAAGAGAACTGGGATTGCCCTTAACCTCTCTCTAAGAAATGGGATTGGACCTTACAACCAGTAAACCACAAAATAATCACTATAATAATATGCAACTATTTTTTTTTTATTTGGCAACTGAAACTTTGTGTGAAAAGTGGTCACATTTGTTTGAGTGGAGACAAACTGGACTCTGGTGTTGGCCCAGTCACAACTGCACTGTGTCTGAGTCAAATTGTGTCTGTCATGAACACGTGTAGGTGATCACAACATGAACTTGCCCAAGTCTCGCTGCTGCTTCCTCCACTTTGTCCACACTCTCTCGCTCTCAACAACACAGCCTTTTTATTAACGAGCTATGTTTAGTGAAATGTAACCCAAGTCATCACAAAAACTGATAGATAACTGAATTTACTGTAACCTCCGCACTGTGTCCCAGCGGAGGGCAGAGAGGATGTGTACAGTAGTTTTTTAGCGCTGCCTAGACGATACAGCCTGTTTTAGACAAGGCGCTGTGCTTCACTGTTGGAACGAGGCTCTAAAATTTCAGAATAAACATGAGCAGAGCTAAACGTTTCATGTGCTGTTTAAAGCTATTCTTCACTAGACTGCAGATGTCTGAACATGCTTCAGGTCAAGTTGTGCACAGGGCTCCACAATGCGTCCAGATCATAGTGAGGCTAATGAGACATTCATCAGGAGAACAGTGTTAGTACAACAATAAGCCTCGTTGGACATAATGACCAACAATACCTCAATGCAGTATCCATAAGATGATGTACAACTTGTGCTAATGCCCTCCTCGGAAAATAAACAAGGTAAAAACCATTATTACTGGCCCACACAGGCTTTAGGTTGCTAATACAGTTTACTGACCTCTGTTGCAATTAGACCAAATTATTAAATAAAACATATTTGAGGATATGTATTGTCTAAACTCCATGTATTTATATATATATAGTAGAATTTATGCAGTGCCAGGGCAACTTATAACTTCAATTACCCAGAGGTCCTGATTTGCCCATGAAGATCAAAAGTTATATCCTTCCACATTTTCCCCATTGATCCAGTCAGATGTGCTCCCAGACATCATTACCCCACTGAGCAGGGGCTGTGTCCCAGAATGCACCCTGACTCTGAGGCAGGCAGCACACATACAGTAATATAGGATCAGCAGAATCTCTGGGGGAACAGAGCAGAAGCATGTAATGAGATGGACACAGTGAAGACCAAGGGAAGAAGGAAATACTGCAGACATGTGACCTTTCACCTCTCTTAGGATGGCTATTGTTTTTGAATGAATAACATAAAAGGTCCATGTGTCCATATGGAATCAGACTCCATTCAGTGGAATATAGAAGAGGGTTATAAATTTTCCTACAATTTGTAGAAAATGGTTTAATCTAATATCTATCTATTTTATCTTTGTGAAAAAGCAAGACCATAAGACGTCATCTAGGCTTTATTACCCAGGATTTTAATAGATGTAAATGTTCAGTGCATGCCTGGAAGCTTTGGCCAATTACAAGCTTGCAGAAAAAGAGATATTGAGTTAAGGATGTTCCCACTGGCTGTTGGTCTACACATCTTACTTAGGCGATACAGAGAAAGTGTAAGAGAGAGAGCACAGGTCTGAATCTGGACCTCTAGAGGTTTTGATCAGGACCACAAGGCATTTGCCATTATTCCGCTTCTGATTTGTAATCATGCAACGTTACAACATGATCTGCGTCGACACGGAGCCACCAAAAAGCCCAAATGTATGTACATATGCCAGACCAGTCCACTACAGAATCATTACAGTATCAGCAAAACTCATTATCATGGACTCTTAAACAAATCACTCAACTGACATTTTCTTTCATTATGACACAAAGACCATTTAAATGGACAAGCTGTAGGCGGCAAGTTAAAATACAAAATAAAAATGTTACAAATGTTTAATAAATAATACTTAAAATGCAGCATATCTATAGTGAATGCCTTAAACATACAGATTTGAAAGCACGATGAAAGCAGCTGTCCTTGTGCATTATTTTGTGAAGGACATTTGGACACACCGTCTGTGATTAAAAGAACATGCTGTTTTGCTTGAATTCTTTCCCTTGCACCACACAAAGCTAATTCTAAGTGTCACTGAGACACAAAACAAAATTGTTGCTGTACATTTTTATAATTGTTGTAAAAAATAATACATTATTTATTGGGTTACGTAGATGGTAAACGTCTGCAGTAAAAGGCTACAGTTGAAACTTGAATTAGGTTGAGTAGACTGGAAACAAATGCGGCTCACGTCCGAGAGTGACATTTGCAGAAGTGTGCCAGAGCCCAGAGCTTCTATCGATCCAAGACTGATCAAAGTGTGCCACAGACTCAAACAGCAGAGGGGCATTTATGCCACAAACAGGTCTCAGGACTCGTATTTCAGCTGGAGCTTTTTCACAAAAATAACAGTTTCTATCACTGTACTCTGGACATGTTATACTCACCGTCCGAGAAACTGTTGTTGGATTGGCAGTGGGATGTTGAGTTATTGGTGAGGCAGTAAACACTTCACGCTGAGTCATTGGCAGACATTTCTTTATTTACAACTGAATGTGCTCAATAGATTAATTATGTCATTCAGTTCAATTGAACTTTATAAATCCCCAAGGGGAAATTCAGTTATTAGCTTCAAGTTTGAATCCAACATCGCACACATACTTTTTTATACTTTATATTTATACCATATGCCTTTTATTAAGGAATAAGTACTGACTATGCATAATGTGGGGTTTTTTGCAACTGAAGAACCACATTTTTTTTCTTCTTGGAATATGACAAGAATTAGACAAGCTTCATTAGAGAAAGCTTGTTGTTTTGTGTTTTTACTTGATGTTTGTTTTCTCCTGACCAAAGACTTAGTATTGTTCAAACTGCAGTGTTTAGTTGTTCTCCGTTCATTGAGAGGTCCACACTGATAAACTAAAAGCCGCCCAATCACCACACTTTCAGGGCACCGTACTAGAAGTCATAAGCTTGTTTTTTACTGGAACCGTAAAGTACAGGTCAGATTTGTTCGCTCATGTTTCCATTACCAAAAGCGTTCCCAGAATGTATTGTACAACTTTGAGAACACTTTGGCCTCAGGTCCCAAAAGTCTGGTCCGATTTAAAAAGGTACAGTTAAACATTGTGTTCACTGGACTCGAGCAAAAGAGCAAGGAAAAGGGGAAAAGAAAGAGACACAAGTGTTTGATTTTTTTTTTTTTTTTCTCCGTGAAGTGTTTTCTGATAAAGTCATATTCCAAGACACACATGCTAAATGCTGTACTTTTTTCAAAAACAAGCTAGTGTTTATTAGCAATAACTGTTTCCAGTTTCAGTTAGCATTGAGCAGCTCTTCCTTTGTTAGTTAAAACATTGCATTTATTTAATAAACACAAACAGAACTTCTGTCATAAGATAGTGAGTCCCCATAATGTGTTTTGTTTTAACGTTATGTCATTGATGTATATGTAGCAGACGCCACTGTTCTGGACATAGTACAGTGGAAGCAAGCCACTTAGGGGATACTTGTAACAAACTGTTCCGTACTGAGCAGACCTATACCAGTCCTATGGAAACCAAGCTTTATATCCCAATTGTTATTCTAATACCTTTTTTTTCATTTAAATAAAAGAATTGTATTGAATGGCAATTTTCAACTTTTTACTTGAAAAATCGAATCATGTAGTTGTCTCAGATGGTGATTCTTATTGGCTATGCCATGCATAAGAGTGACACCAAAGATACCAGAGGGATAATGTCAGAGTATAATCCCTGTGTTAAAGCTTCCATGTCGCTAATTTCGATTCAGTGGGATTACATCCAGCTTGAAAACAAGACTTCATGACCCGTCTGTAAAACCTTATCTTAATTACAGCGCTCAGTTCAGGCGGCCTGTACATGAAAGATGAATGACATACACTTTTAATTAGCTTGGATAAGAGATGGAGGCCAAAGTTGTAACATCTGGGTGTGTAGCCAATTCAATTACTCTCTGGCACCGGTAAAAATTATAGGTGGAAGGCAATGTTGAATTCTTACTTAATTAACACATTTGTTACTGTAAAACATCAACACCATTATAAAGGCTACTTTTAATCAATGTAAAACTCAACTTTTGGTCAATACATGCTGGCATCAATTACAAATTGCCTCCTGCGTGACAGACAGGGGCAGATCGAGGGCTGGATGTGGCTCTGGAGCCATGAAATACCCATGCCTGGTGCAGGGTGTACCATGCAGGGATAGGCTCCAGTCACCCAGTCAGCCATAATCATAATCCCTTTATTCATCATTATGCACAGCGTCATGGCACATCTACACAGTAAAGCATGCTGAAAACACCAAAGCACCCCTAAAGTACTGTCATGTTTTACAATTTGGCTCATAAGCTCCAACACATTTTTCACACACTGTAAACAGCATGATGTGCACTGATTAAAGACGTTAAGCAGACTACATTCTGAAAAGACAAAAAAGCTGAAAGTCCTGCATAAACAAGACGTTTGGGCAAATGGCAACAGACTGAATTCATGTGTGTGCGGTCAGCGAGTGGGTAGAGAACATTAGCTTCATATGTAGCAAATCGATGGACAGCCTATGAGCATTTAAGCTACAGCAGCATGTCAATGGATGTTTAGGAGAATGGTTTGCTGGACTTGAACAGAACACCAAATAGGACAACGTTTTAGAACCTGTGCTTCTTCCTCAAAGACAAACTGAGGCCAGTGCAAAGAGAGACTACGGTTTATTACTTTACTATTAGCCTTTGTATACATATGTAGCTTACCTATAATTAAGAGCAGGTTTCATTCAGTTTCTTTTGCCTGTTGTTTATTGTGGTCTCACAACAGTTGAATCTATCATCTTTGATCGTTCACTCTGTGAATTATGACCACCATTTTCAAATCACAACAAGAAAAAGGGCCAAAACTGATTGTCTCTTGTTGGCAATGGCAAACTCACATGGACAAAAAGGGATTTTAGATGATGATGATACAGTACTGCTTTAAACATAGTACTGTCACTTCTGGTCGCCATCAAACAGTACTTGATTATAACGTGCACTTCACACAGACTTTGCAAACCACCAATTATCCAAGAACCTTTGAGACAGTACATTACTATTTAATTCTTCTACAAATTGGCCCCAAGAGACACTATACGTTAACAATGAGGACCTTATATTGTATGAAAATAATCTTGAGGTATACACTTATTTAAAGAACACAAAAGATTTTGTTCATCACACCTCTTCCTTCCTTTCTGTAATGTATATAATGTAGGTGGAACAGCTTTGTTGGATCTAAGGATGCTGCATTATGAGCTTCCTTAGTAGGCACGTCATTATGAGATGAATATTCGCTTGAATAATGTAAATTGTATTCACTCAGAACAAAGCCAGCTGCTGAACTGTCTCCATAAATCACCAGCAGGCTCCCGGACGCAAATGAAAGGATAACCCTAGGTCTGGGGAATGTTAAAAGAAACACTGACTACAGCACATTTCCTGTGAAAATAGCAGTGAAAAGTGTAAGGGCAGCGTGTCAGAGGCTGCAACGGTGTCTGAACACGCCAAGGGCTACAATTTGTCGCGCTCCGCAAAGTGCACTCTGTTGTGCCAGAGCAGGTTGTAATTAATCTCCAGTGCGCTAACGAGAGGAGGCCAAATACGGCGAAGAGAAAAAGGCTCATCAAAATCTCTGGCTCCCATCTCTTTAATAATAAAGAAGCCAGTTAGTGACACAGAACAATCGTTTACAAAGTCAAAATACTGAGACGTCGAGTCAATTTATTGCCTGTGTTTATGAAAATATTTACTCAACATTTTAACATTGTTTCTAAAAATGTGGAGTTACAGGGTCTATATATTTTCATTTCAAAGTACAATTTCAATAGAGTTTCAGTCAAGTTTCAAAGTGCATTTTTAGTATCTAAATAAAAATGTAAATTCACTAAGAAAAAACAGTTATTGGAAGTTTTGGTTGGTTCATTTGTGCTCATTCTAGATGGATTGTGGGAGGCCGGAACCTACTCCAGCTGGTTTAAAGGTAAGATACATATTATTATTCACTGCTAACCACCATCGGCCACTCTGAATCACCAATATTTGATGCCCACTGGAATGCACAATAGATCTTTGAACACAGTTTTCTCCAAGGAGCAGCAAAAACCATACAGTATTGATGATATTTCATTAATGTATACAAAAGGAAAGCTAACCTGACAAACCTAAGTATGATGTCCATTTCATTTACTGCTATACCAAAAGCAGTTTCCTCTGACCTTGGATGAGCGGCCATTAACAAATGCTTCTGATTCAGCCAGACTCTTGCAGAAGAAAAAAAATAGCTTATTCCACTACCTTCATTTCCCATATTTGCATTAAATCTCATTATAATACAGACAAACTCTATAGAATTCTCCCTCACCCATTACAGGAGACCGAAAAAGTGCTGCACCTTCCAAAGGAGGAGAGCAGCTTCACCTTGTAACTATGGCCTGTGGGCTTAACTCCAATTCACTCCAATGTGCTGACTTTTATTAACTGCCTGAGCTCCTTTCACTTTACAGCAGCTCTTATGAAAAAAGGTAAATAAGAACAGATAAGAGGCAACAAACATGCACAATTCAGTGAGGCCAATACCTAAATACTTCACACAATTATTTCTACACTTATAACTGAGAACTTCCATCAATTACCAGCAGGGGGAGTATTTGCAGGAAGTTTATCCATTTCTTGATGTATAAGTTTCAGTTTTGGAGGCGAAAAGATCTGTTATGAAATTGTTGTCCATAATGTTCAGCCACATTTTTTGACGGAAATAAGAAACAGCAAAAATGTGCAATTCACCATTTTGCAGTAGCTCATAACTCCATCTACTGGTAAGATGTGGTATAACAGGCTGGCAGCAACACACTTTTCATAGTGTCGGCTGTTAACAATATAAGTACAAAAACAGCCCCTTAAAACACCACGCTGGGCCGCTAAGTATCTTGTCCAGGTTCTGACTTTATCAACCTCACGCTGAAGTATATTTATCGATATGTGTTCACATTTAAAGCAGGACTTTCTTAGATAATAAGCTTGGTGACTCTAGGTGAATTGCAACTCCTGATTCACTTCGCACAACAGCCGGATTCTCGCCAGAGTTAACAAAATCACAAAAATCCATCTTGTTTTGCTCAGAGAAAAGCGTCTGCACACATGTGGTTTTAGCTTTGACGATGTAGTGACAGTTTTAGCGTTTAAACAATCAATCGATCTTTATTTATATAGCACTCTACAACAACCGAAAAAAAAAAACAAGGGAAAATTTAGCAGCAGTCCAGAATGCACAATAAAATATATAGATTAAATAATTTAAAACAATTAGAATAAACATACAGTAATAAATAGATCCAATGGCAAAACATCTGAATGTGTAACAGTGCTACTAAGTGTTAAAAGCCAGTCTAGGGGCATCTGGTAGGGTGCATACCATATACCTGGGAGACCCGGGTTTGATTCCTGCTCGCATTTACCCAATGTCCCTCCCCCTCTCTCTCACCCTGTTTACTGTCTATCTACTATCCTCACAGATAAAGGCAAAAAACAGTGAGTCTTTAACGTTTAAGCAGAGTCTGTAAGGGCAAATGAACAACTGCCCCACTGCTTGTACTGGGATCTGGGACCATCTAATCACATCTAGTCAGCCGACCGGAGGGCTCTGCTGGACACTTCAAATTTCAGACTAATGAAGTGGCACAAGGCCATTAAGAGCTTTAAAAACAAACAATAACATTTTAAGATCAACACAACAGCCAAATGGAAGACAGTGAAGAGAAAAGAGATGTGTCTGTGTCTGGACAACCAGCTGCATTTTCAAATTGTGCTTACTCACAGATAATAAATCACAGACCAGGTATTCATTTAAAGAACCTGCCCTTTGCAAATGCTTTCTATAGTCTATAGTCCTCCCAGATGGTACTGGTGGATGGAACTGACCCAGACCACCTGGGGAGCTAACTTGTGATAGCAGCCAGAGCTGTGGCGAGGCTAGGATTGGACAAGATAAAAGCAATGTGGTAGGTTGACCATTAATCAAACAATTATATTTCAAATGAGAAGTCCTGGACTCACGTGTTTATAGATGTTATTTTGAAGTAAAACTTTTAGAGCCTGGGTTTAATCAAGTATTTGTGTTGCAATAATGAAGGAGGTCAAATAAGTACAAGGGACTCCATTATCACCAAGAACAGTAAGTAACCATACAAAAAAATACTTGAACTTGAAGCTCCACTATGAACCTGTACTTGCATTATCAACATGTCCAAGAGCAGAGAGAAACTTGTAGAAATGCTGCAACAAACTCCACAGCATGCATGCATCTAGGACTTGAGACTGCAGTAGCCTTACACAACCCTGTACAAGTAGTACTGAAGTATCAATACTTGGACCAGTCAGACCAGCTTCCAAAGTGACAACACACAGGCTCCAAGTCAAATCTGCATTCAATTATTCCTCATTTGAAACCTCGATGACACTGTTACTCACCAGATTCAGGACGGTCTCCACTATGTCCCGGTTGCTAACCTCTCCGACCTGAATGAGACCGATGAGAACAGCGAATTTGGTCCTGATATTCCGGATGGGTACGGCCGGGTTGATGATTCCGGGCGGGAGGAGCACGGAGCCCGAGCCGGACATCATGAGAGTCTGCCCGGCGTGACCCGGAGGAGGCTGGCGCTCTGACAGCGACACGGAGCCCAGCATCGTCCCGCTGCTTCCCGCCTGTCGCTGCCACAAGAGCCGGTGGCACCTTTAAGGAGCTAGAACCGAGGAGTCTCCGGAGCGCGTTTCATCACCGCTGCACTGGGAGCTTCAGAAAGAGGTGGGAAAAAGAAAACAAACAGAAAATGCAGACTGCAATCACTGTCTCGCTGTAAAATCCACTCAGCTTGGTTCAAATGAGTCCGCCGTGAGTCGCTGCCAACCATTACGGAGTGAGGACTGACCTGTGTGGTGCACTCTGGAGATGTGTGTCCGGTCTCCTGGAGCCTGAAACCGGGCTGAGTGCGTGTGTCAGCGCCCCCTGTCGGTGGCTTGCTGTGGAGCGCTAACATAGGGTGATCATATTTCCAGACTTCCAAACTGGGACACTTTTTTTTTTTTTTTTACAAAGCCACTGGCAAGTGCAAAAATAATAAAATAATATGTTGGAAACTGTATTTTCACTTTAAAACAATGGTTATTCCAGTGTATTATTGTAAAGCTGTGACTGTGTATTTGAACATTAGCAAAA
Organism: Rhyacichthys aspro; assembly: GCA_036850595.1. Lineage (NCBI taxonomy): Eukaryota > Metazoa > Chordata > Actinopteri > Gobiiformes > Rhyacichthyidae > Rhyacichthys > Rhyacichthys aspro. The sequence goes on from CM072160.1 coordinate 20,344,849, forward strand.
AGCTAAAAAAAAAACAAAAACAACATTTTTTCCCTTTCTGACTATGACCTAAGCACATTATAGATGGACGTTCCCAATGAAGCCTCAGGTTGACTATAAAGGCTGTTTATTAGTTTAAAATGGTGGGGCAAATGAATTAAGCGATGAAAGTCTATGGAAAACTGCTATAAAGTTGGCATTAAAAATTGGTGTTTGTTATAGATTCTTGTTGAGACATGGGGAGGGCATTTGAAAGCGGGACAGTCCCTATTAAAAGGGACATATGGTCACCCTGAGCTAACGACTACTTTCAGATTCATTATATAAAAGGTATAGAACTATGTATTATTAGACCTTCGATTACAAAATTAGATTATATTAGATCTTAATAAACAGCCATGCACTTACAACAAGGAACTAGAGAACTAAAACAATGACCGTGTTTTGTTCTGACTTCCTGTGATAATTTTAGTCCTAATATCCTAAATTCTCCCCAGTGACCAGGCCTAGTTCTACAGAGAGTACAATGTGGCCCGGGACAGTGTAACTGAACCTGTAAGGCCTGCATGTCATTATTTAAATCAGTGTCCAACTCTCTAACCCAGTCTTATTAGCATGTACTAGGCTCATATAACCAATCAGCATATGCTAAACACTATTCTAAGATAGCATGTGAAGTAGGATAAGTACCAATACAAGACACTGTACCCACCTTGCCTCCAGTGTCTGTGTCTCTGGTGTATGAATGTGTGAGTGTGTTTGGTGGAGGGGCAGTATGGCTGCCACATCACTCACTCACGTCACTCTGCCCCAGGGTATCTGTGGCTACAGAGGTTTACCACCACCAGTGTGTGATTGTGGAATGAATGAATAAAATTGTGAAGCTCTTTGAGTGACTTGAGTGACTTCTGGCCCTAATCCCATCTTAGGTCTTATTGCCTAAGTGTATTCAAACATTTGAGGGTCTAGGCTGGATTTATTTTTGTGTCCTCACAAAATCTGAAAATCCTTATGTAGCTCCATCAAGCATTTTAATAAGTGACCTTCAATGGGACCAGCCCATGACAAAAGATTCATCACATCCTAGCTTTGGTTATCTACTTGTTTTGTGGCTTGTCCTCAAATATAAACAATAGTGCATATAATTAAAGATAGTTATGGAGAGCACAATCTGATATAAACATTGGGTTTACTGTCACGTCTCTGTCCATCAGCCTCACTGACACCCAGAGCTGAGCCTGCATTTCCTGATCTCATTAAGCTCAAACAGGTAAAATCATGTCTGGTATCACAGTATGTATTTGTCCATGTGTGTTCATTGTGCTATGGTTTTATATGCCTGAACAGTTTGTCCAAATACTCAACTAACTACTGTATTTGGATCCGCTTAGAAATTTTATGTTGAATTTATGATATTATTTACACACAGATGCTATATAGTCATATACTGACAGTGAATGCTTCTTACTCTAGGAGACTAGAATAGATCACGGCTACATCTCACTGAACAACCCAGTTGTGTTTAGACGTCTGGGGATTAGAACAACAAAGTCCATTACAGTTGTAGATATCTTAATAGACTTAACAGCCAATGCACAATCAGAATGACAATTAGACTGATAGTAGTAGGAAGTAGGAAGAGTTAATGATGCACTTCAGCATTTGAAAAAGGCTTTCCCTGTGCTGCCTTTACAGTGTTCAGGAATGTCTATGTGATTCCTCATGACTGCCAGTAGAGGCCGCTCTCAGCCCGTTTAAGAGTTGAAAGTAACTTCAACTATTACTAATACACGGATTTATTGATTTATTAAGTTAAACAGCAACAATATTCAGAGTAAATGTTTGAATACTTTTATTTAAAAACATGTCTGTTGTACCTAAAGCAGGTGTGAGCACATCACACCGTATGTCGTTTCATTCACATCCAGAGGTCTGAAAATTACACCTAAAATGGCAATACTCGAGCAAAGTAAAACCAGCTTACAATTTGTACCATGTGTATTACAGGAAGGTTGACAGGGTGAAAGAATCATATATAAGAAATGAACATATATACTAATTATCTTTTCAAATATGTACAATATTTACACATATTCACACACATGTACAGACACTTGAGTGTATTATTGTAATAATTATAGCTTTAGATTTCAAAAGAATAACATGTATGCGCTTCCCAGAAGCATTTAAGAGCTTAATGTCGTAGACATTGTAGATGATAGGCACAACAACACAAATATAATATTATTAAATGTAATAATAATTATAGGTCAGCAACAACTTGGTAAATAAAATACTAATGCTAAGTACAATGGCAGGATGATTATTTCCCCTTGTTATGGTCAGCACCGGTCTGATGTGGCTTTGTCAGTGTGCAGTGACAATGGAGGTCAAAGGTGTTTCCAGAATATTGAATAAATGTGGTCTGGGATATTGTCAATGTTTGATGTGCATCATGTGAAAAACTCAACAGGTCAACACTCATGTCAGTGCTCCGCAGACGCTGCTTCAGATTTTAGTCTCAGGGCCGTCTGTGATTAATGGCTGGAAGGAGTTTCGAATCCGAGCAGCTTCTGCAGCACAAAGGTGACCAAAGGCCTTGTTGTACCATTCTGGAGTCCTCCCTCTGTAAGTGCAACACAAAAACTGTTCACTGCAATGGTCCACTGAGTAGAATTAGTGTTCACAAGTTTGTGGCTCTTACTTTAGGTCCACTCTGCAGATGCGAGTTAGTCTGGACTTTCCAGATCCACAGGGCTCAAGCAGGTAGTTGGACTCCAGAACAATGGCTCGTACTCCGCCATAAGAGGGACAGTCCTCATATTCTATCGACACAGAGACCAGGGAACACGCACCTTTGGGCAAATCTGTCCTCCATGACCTTCAGTGAACAAAACATAAGTATTAACTGTAGTTATAGGCAACATGTATCACTTCCTCTGAAAATTCGATGATTCCAGTATCTATGTCCTACCTGAGTACAACGAAGTCCCTGCTGGGATGAGGGGGCATACAGTTGAGCACATATTGGAACACCTCTGTCTGCCGGTCTAACGTCTCACACACTTTCCACTGCAGCAGGTCTACGTCCCACAGGTGGCGCTCTCGCAGCACTCGGTTCAGAACGACAGACGGTGGGGCTTCTACTTCCACAGACACTTTCCAACGCCTCAAGAGATTTCCGTCTCCCACCTGACAAGAAACAAGATCAATAATGCATCTGAAACCACCTATCAGCAAAGAACTAAAACTAATGAAGAAAGGCAATAAAAACTTCAGAGTCAAGTGGCCAAAATATGTACTCAAGTAAAAGTAAAATGCTATTTTAAAATAAAAATTACTTAAGCTGAAGTCATTATTATTGTGTAAGTAAAACTACCCCCTACTGGATTACTTTCACTTGTACTTGACTTGGAAAAGTTTTTTATGCCAAAGCCCTCCTGGGGCATGTCATTTTCAGAATGTTATCCTCAAAAATATGACGTCATGCATTTCATGAATCTCTTCAAAAAAGAAACATAAAATGTGCTTTTCCTTCAACAGTACAGTTTGTTCACTCTAGGCAGGGGCAGAAAATCATTCTTATTTTCACAAAAATCAGTGATGCGTTGGAGGCATAATTTTTCTATGATAGACAAATACAAATAGTTTTATTTCAGTTTATTTCAACTGCATATTACTAAACTTTACACCACTGACCATTAGGTGCATTATATTTCTGAATTATGCACTACCTTTGCTTATATCAATATTATAGATATACGTAAGTATTGCAGCATTATGTCATTGCGTCAGTACAAACCTTCTTGTAGAAGAGTTCAGTGTTGTCCGAGCTGCTGCATGAAACCCAGTACTTGGACTTCTCCCTGGCCTCTTTGAGAAAATTCTGAAGTCTCGCCTCCATATGCGTTTGGTACGTCCCATCGTCCTCATCCAGCTGCTTGCAGAGCTCATCGATGGTCGGAGCATGCAGGTCTGCCTCCACGTAGGAATTACGCGACTGGGTAACCATCTCATGAGGGATCTAACAGGTGTATCAAAGTCATAGGTAAGACAAACACAACATTATTACATCTAGGCTTGTTAATGTTAAATCAGCATAGGATTTTCTACCTCAAAAAGACGGTTGCATTCTGTAATCATATGTGCCAGGCCTTGTGTAGCCGCTAAGTTTTCGTTCAAGTCTTTCTGGTCCGGTCTGCCAGTGGCGTACTTCTTCTGCATGGCCCTGGAGTGAAAGAGGAAAGAGATTAGGCGTCTTGTCAGCGTCGCCATGAGATGCAGCGCAAAAACCCTGGCTCTGCAGGAAGGCCCTTTCATCCCTTCAGCAACAGTTTTAACATGGTAAATTAGAGAGCATTGCTTTGTTTGTACACCACATGATCTCATAAAACACTGGGGTTTTACAGAGTGACATGTCGTGGCCTAAAGAGACTCTGCTGCAATCTGAGGGCTGAAAGAACTCTGTGTACAGTTTCTTTCTGCTACTATTTTACATTTTACATATTACCTAATGAATAAATCAAGCTTCCAACAATACAATCAACAAAACAAGAACAGCAGTCTTATGCCAAATCCCACAAATTTGCATAATAGAAAAAAAGTACAATGTGAGGAATTCACTGAATGATTACAATTTAAGACTTAAGAAAAAATGACAGGCATTAATCTCTATTTTATTGAAGGCCACCGTTGAAAAGTAGGTCCATAAAAAGGACCAATTTTAATGTTTGAACAACTTTCATTTAACCTCAAAGAATAACATTTAAACAGAATAACGGGGTTTTTCTATTTTGGCTACTTCACACGATATTATCAGTGTATCAAGCCACAAGGCGTCACAAGCCAGTGGACTTTCCCAAGCCCAGGTGAATTGAAAGTGAAAGAAATCCTGCGTAAAAACTAAAAGCGAAATTAGATTGTGATGAGACCTAAAGGGAGCAGCTAGAAAGAAAAAGTACTTTCCAGACATTAAGTGGTGATCTCCTTTCTACTGTCTACTTTAATAAAAAATATGCTGAACATAACCACACATAACAAAGCAATTCTAAAAATAACAATAACAATGGGTCTAATGCGGGGACATGCTTTTGTCTTTGAACAAAGCCAGTGGAAAAAGTCAGATGAGATGACATTAAAATTTAGAAAATCTATTTAGTTCATGAATGTCCTAAGCCTTCAAGCAAACTACTGTGAGGAAATCAAATCATACAATTGCTTCTCCTCCAACAACGTTTTGTTTGTTTGTTTGCTCTGAACTGTAGGAACAGGAAATTACTGGACTTCCACTGTCTTCTATTGACCTTCAAATGCCTGTTTTTCATTCTGTGTGGTTTTGGTGAAGACACTTCAATTACTTAACATTTTTGCTATTCTACATTTTAAAGTATTTCTCAATGACTGAAAACTACAAAGAAATTTATATTTTTACAGGATTTCAACAACAAGTGGTTCAGCAGACTTTATATTTATAGTGAAGATGATTACACAGTGATCATTGTTACACAATCTGATATACACCATCCTGAATTATTTGAAATCCTTTTTACCAGGCTATGACTCACTCCCAAAGCACCACATCCATTATTAGAGTAGATTACACAAGACAAAATCCCAGGCCTTAAGTTAGCTTTACCTCGGTGACAGATTGTCTTTCTTGAGTATGTTGAGGTGGAACAGGGATGGGGCCAGGCACACAGCGATGTTCATGGGGGTCATCTGGTTTTCCTCGACAGAAGAAGTGACATCACTGAGGAAACACAAGAGTGTCTGCAGAACCTCTCTGTTCTCATCTGACATCAGCATGATGGCCGCCTGCACCGCTTGTAACCTTTGGTCTTTAGGGACATCTGCAGAGAGAAGACAGTATTTTACGATCTTTGTTGTTTTACTCAAAAACAATATACATGTAAAATCTGTGATAATACCAGAAATATAAATGATGGTATAAAAATACTGAAAACACTCTACTGGGTTTTACAGTTTGTTGGTCCAGCAGCTGCAAAAAATTTAGCATTCATTACAAACAAAACTTAGGCCATTTTCCTCTTTATTACTATTGATGATTGGTTGGATTAGTTTAAAGCAGCAGATGAACCTTTTATTCTGGTCACGATTGTGTGACAGAAATGGTTGATAGCAGTGTTTTAGAGAGTTTAGCTAACAGACAACACAACCTCTGTCTCCACTGCAGAGGGTTTGTAGTAATCAAAGCCTTTACTGTTGGTTAAAATCTGTTTCAGTTCAGAGGGAACGTTCCTTTTTGAATCCCCTAAAGCAGATGCTGTGTCTCGTTGTGCGGTGAGAAAGCAAGATGTAGAGCACAGTTCTTGTTCATGACTGTTTATGACCTGTACACCTGTAAAGTCAGTATGTTTTTTAACCTTACATTGATAAATATGAAGGAAGGTCTCGCCAAGCTTGCTGGTGAGCAGAGGTTCAGGTAAGTCCCGGAAAAACTGTTTGACCATGTCAGCTACGTCGTACGCAGACTGGTCTTCATAGCTCACGTTGTCTGGAGAACTCTCATTCATCTGCCTTAGAGCTTGAATTCGAGACTTGACCCCGGATTTACGAAAGAGACCCACCTGAAAGAAAAATCGGAATGTTAAGTATCAGTATTTTGAAGACTGATAGTAATTTAAGTATGTTATTCACATGACATGCAGTGATTCCTGTCAGTCTTGTCATTATAGAGGCTGACCTGATCTAGACACTGGCTCCTTAGGTAGCGCAGGGCTTGTTGCAGACCAAGAGGTAGCGGTTGCCCTGATCTTTGGACGTGGACTATGAGCGGCACTCCGAATACGTTCTTGTCCTTATAGTCTGGGACCTTCATTCTCTTCATGAACTTTGGGACAGACCTAGAAAAGGCATTTACACCAAATGTTAATAAACTTATAATTGGAGCGGAGCTGTTTGTACTATACAGCAATGTAAAATTATTGTAGAATCAGACTAACTGTGGACGTCAGAGTTCTAGCAGAGACTCACCAGGTCCAGCCATGTTTGTTGGACATGGAGTACTTCTCCATGATGGCAGTGAGTCGCAGCAGAGAGAACTTCTGCAGCAGACTGAGCTGACCTGCAGACTGGTTATTTATCTGCAGCGAGGCCACCGAGTGGCTCAGCCGATTAGAGATCTGAAAGCTGGGCCAGCGTAACCTTATGGCATAATAACAATCACATACATTAGAACAAGTGCAAAAATGATAAGATGTTCATCATTTAAAAATAACTAAAACTGCCAAAATCATACACTCTTACTCCTCATAGAAGATTTCCATTTCCAGTCTAGTTATTCTGACATCATCCTTACCGGTTAGGTCTCGTGAGTGAAGCTCCCACTCCCGAGTCTCTCCGTTCCCTGAGCCTTGTGAGTTCCGTCTCGGCTAGTGATACTCTGTCTCTTTCCCCGTCGCTGGGCGTAGTCTGGCTTTCTGTCACAGAATGGCCTTCGAAGTCCAGCGTAATCTGACTGGACGACTGCAGATTCTGTTCCCTCTCCCCGTCCACCTGATTCAGGCCTTCTGCTCCTGGCAACACGTTCTTCGACCAGTGATCCACTATTTGCTGCAGGCCATTGACATGAAGCAAAATATCATCCAAGTGGGGGAACAGATCTTCCTTCTCTAAATCTATCAAGTCTCCAGTGCTGGCGTACAAATGCGAACCAGGGACGTTGTCATAGACGCTAATACGGCTCCCTCTAGAACAACATTGCGTTACAGGTCTAGACTCCCTTCTACATGTAATCAGCTCTGAATCTAAATGCATACTACCAGTGTGCCAGTTAATGGGCATTCCATTTGTGGGCGACAAACTTTCTATGGACAGTGCTTTGGGGAAGGTTCCTGGCTTGTGGTCTTGGGGAATATGGACCACCAAGTCTTCGTACGAGCAGAACTCATTCTTACGATTCTCTTCTGCAACTTTATTCCCGTGGGAGAAAATGTCAACGTCCTCCAAATACATGCCGCTTCGTTTGTGGTCCGCTCGGTGAGGTTTGCGTTCCTTTAAGCTAGGAGTGCTAACTGTACTACCGCTGGAATGGCTACCTTCGCTGCTAGATTGGGACGGTGCGACTTTGTTCGACAGAGGATCGGGATTTCCGTTGTGTCCGTTCACGATATCGACACAGTGGAGAGTCTTTAGAGCTTGGGCTTCGTGTTGGAGCACTGGGGCGCTGATTACCAAGTTCTTTCGCCCCCTTCCTAGTGTTCCACGAGATCGCAAAGTCTCCATGCGACGCAGAAAGTCTTTGGCGCGATTCGTTTTGCCATGTTTATCGCCGAACGAACCGTAGTGATTAATGTCTTTGGGGATGTGAGGCACTGTTAGGGACGTCGGGTCGGGCATGGCTGTCGAGTCTGAGTCCTCGGTACTGGGACCCCTGTGGCCACTGCCTCCGCTGCTCTCGCTGTGCAAAGAAGAGATCTCCGGTTCACTCAGATCCGTCAGGACGCTCTCACTGCTGGTGGTGGTCCGCAGAGGTACGTCTTCAGTGGCGAGGTGACCTGGGTTGCGGTGTCCCAGCAGGGAGTCAATGTCCTGCAGCCGGGACCAGCGCCGGCTGCTCCATTCGAAAGTCCATTTGTCGCTGATGGCGAACACGTCGTCTTCATCAGAGTCTTCGCTCTAGGGAGCAAAATGAGGAACTGGTAATTATACAAATATATCCTGAGAGAATGCATCTGCTACATTTCTACTTTAAGATCCATCGGGGGAAGGTGGGGTTATTTGTATCCTTTTGCATTTTTAAATGTCTGCATCCAAATACAACACTGAAATCTCCCACAACAACAAACAAACTCTAGGCCAGGCACATGGAATACTGTAACATTTATTGCCTTTCATGCAAAATTATACTTAAAATATGTAAAAGGCACATAATTATATCAAAGACATTCTAGAGTCTTGAGGCATCCTTTTGCTTAATAGTTTCAACTTCAATAACATATTTCAGGATTTCTAAACTATTCATGTTGACCTTTTTAGCAGCAGTATAAATATTTTAGCCCTGAGCAATATATGTACATATATACTACGTTAATGTCACTGAGCAGTTACAGTTTCCATAAGTCCCCACTGCACATTATGTCCCCAAGACCATGTTCTAATCCTGTTAGATCCAATCATACATCAGCTGCCAGAAGGCATGGCTAAATATGACCAACAGGAAACAGTTGTAGGAAATAACTCGTAATTAATAACAATCAGCCAGCTGTAATGACACACAAGTAATCTGTTTAAAAATACATTTCTATAAATAGTATTGTAATTATAATAGAGTGGCATATAAAATGTATATACACAGGCCTCCATCCCACAATAGTACAATCTCAAATATCACAGAATCTAGGTTGCAAAGATATGAAGTGGTATTATATTTGTGTAGAAAGCATAGCATGACTTTGGGCAATGTTGGTAAGAAAATAGCACTTTCAACATGACAATAACAATGGGATCTTATTACTTTACAACTGCAATGTATCCAAGAAATGAATATTCCCCAATGAAAAAAATATATGAGACCCCACTCACAGCACTTACTTTCTTCTTTGGCAGGTTCACATCAAGTTTCATCGAGGCACACTTGTTCAAGGTGTTGAGTCGCCTAGAAGAACAAAACATATGAATTTATATTGCGACAAAACTTTTTTTTAAATAAAAGCCCAGAAATGTGATCCAGTCATGCTGTTTTTTACATTATAATCTTGTTGTGCGTGAAAGCAAATGGAAAACTTGGTTAGTCCGCCCTGCTGTATCCTAAATTGAATGAGCTCCGGTAATTGTCAGCTGCTCTGGATACTGTCACTGTGGCTTAAAAGCGGTTGTGTGGTCGTCTGAAGGTCTATGTGAGGTCAACCAATGCATTAGCAATAAATTAAATGGTAATGTTACACAGAATATCACTCCAATGTGTAAAGATCACTTTGAATCATGGACCATTTGTGATCATACTGTACTGCCTATTATACTTTATATAATAAGTATAATGAAGGGAATGAGGTACTAGGATTGAAATAGACCAAAAATTATGTTAGATCGGTTCTAATTTTAACCTGATCTATTTTTATTTGCTGGATTTATGTTCATCTGAAAGTCCCATTGTAACAATAACCTGTGAATAACTACTGTAGCCCTGCAGGGACAACCCTGAAGAAATAGGTCTTTAAAGGAGTTTATTATAAAATTTACAAGACAAAAATAAAATAAGTTCATGACTAATTTATAAATCTCTGCATTTTGTGTAAGACTGTTGCAACCGCTGGGCTCTGCGTTTTTTCTATTCAGGACAATTGTTGGTCCAGGAACTAATGTCGCTTTCCCTGGGATCTATGGAGTATGGAGTCATTTTTCTAAGACATGCAAATAGTTTTTATACCCAGGATTCAAAACATGGCTTTGACTTATGTTTTTAATTGTATGAAATGTTACCAATGCACTGATTATTCCTTTAGTATTACAATTGCATTTACTTAGTTTACATCACATTTTAGGCAACCCTAAACTTATTTGAAATTCTTCACTGAAAGCTAATTGTCGTCAGATGCTACAGACCCGAGTAGTTTAAATCAATTCACATACAATGACAGAAACTAATTCTGGTTTGGCGCTAACATGATTTAAAGCTTTACATAATGGCAGCTGTTTCTTCATCTGACAGCATTGTCCTCTCTGAGTAACTGATCTCAGACGCAGGATATAAAGTCGTCTTCTGGTTTGAATGACAGAGGTTAGCAAAACAACAAGTTCCCATGATTGTTACTGTAGATAAAGGGAGCCAAATGCAGAGTGGATCCTTAAGCTCGGGGCCCTTTATTCCGCGGGCCTAAAGAGCTTTGGATGTGGCGGCAAAAATAGAAGGCCGCTTAGCGTGGGATCAGAGCGAGCACTCTCACACATGAAATATCTATCAGTTTCGCATCTGTCACAGACACCCACAGTATGGAGAGGGGCACGAATGTGGTGGCGTAACTGACAACAAAGCCATCCTTATGTTTCCATAGCGATGCTGGGAAGTCAGGGACAAAACCACGCTGGAGGTGGAACTGTTTCCAATTGTCTGCTGTTTTATGCCGTGGCTAGTTTGGAATGTAGATGAGTCGCTTTAGAGCTGTCGCAGTATGTTGAGCAGCGCGAGGCACCCGCCATGTTCCTTCTGTTTTCTGCTTTCCATAGTTACCACGGTTACTAGGCAAGTGCTATTTTGTCCTTGGTCAAAAAGTACATGGACACGCTGCTCCTAGGCTGTGTCCATACCAATACATTTTCATTGTTGCATTTACAATCCATGTTCCCACTGTTTAAGCTTCAGTCTTTTATTTGAAACCTCTGTTTTCGTCCCACGCTTTTTAGAATGTACTGTCATCATTTCTAAAATGCTAATGTGGGCTTGTGAGATCTTTTGGGGACTTTTTTGTCATTGTTTTAAAATGAAATGCATTTGTGTTGGCAGTATGATGAAACCAGTGGCTGTAAGCATAAACGTTTATATTTTAATTGAAAATCTAAGTGCTGTAAGAACAAAAAAAGTCATGTCAACATGATTTGTGACCACATTAGCGCTTTAAAATTATGCCAGGACATTCTAATAACACTGCACTACTGTGTTATATATATAGTATAGAAGGTGAGCATGCTTGTAACATTTATGTATGTGTCATCTTTTTCTTTTTTTTTTGTCCATCCATACCACAGCATTTTCTGTTTCTTTGTTTTTGTATTTTCTAAATGCTATATTAATATGGAAGCCATGCCACACAGATAAGAGCCATATACATTTACGAAAGCTGCTTCATTTTAAATAAGCATTCTCAAAATTGTCTCGATCCACATTTGTGCTTTAGAAATTATGTCAGTACATTCTAAAAAGGCTGAGAGTCATGTTGTGTGATTTGGAATTATTTGTAGAGAAGGATATTGTTTTACTTCTAGTTTTCAGACTTGGATATGTTAATGCAAAAATACAGACAAACCTAAGAGCTTTAAAATGAAAATGTATCAGTTAAGACCTGAATTATCTCATTTATTTAAGTGTAGACAGACATCATTTACATTTTAGTTGCCTGCATCGTTTACCTGCAAAGAGGTTCCACCAGATCTTTGTCCAGAAAGTCATGGTCTCTCTTCACAGGAGTAATATCAATAGGGAACTGGGAGTCTGTAAAAACAAGAGAAGAGCTGGTTATATTTTCAGTTGGAAGCTGGAAGACAATCAAGTCTGTGATTAGTCATTTTCAAAGATCAGCAAAGCACATTCTTCAATAATCACTTGAAATTGGTTTTGTATGTGATTGTAATGTGAAGAGACAGATAACAGAGCTGGGACTTGTGCAGGCATTACGTCTCGGTCTGGTATGGGCTTTTTCTTATATAACTTATGAGAGCGATTCCAGAGCTGTGGAATCCAACATTCCACTGTGTTCATGTGAAGTCGTTAAGTTTTTTATGAAAAGCAGAAGCCACAGCGAGCGCTCCGACCTCGACAAGGCCCGGCCTGTTCTCTCAGGGGCGACCCTGGCGTAATTCGCTCTGAAGCCTCATTTCATTGCTAATAATAGAATACATCATTTCTGACATTTGTAATTCATGACCTCCGGCGTTAGCGCTACAGCTCGATGGACACTTTTACAAACCGATTCCAGCATATTTGTGGTCGTTTGTCCCACCAGTACCCCCTCTCTGTCTGCCTCTGTCTTATTTACACAGAAATTGCTACACCACCCAAGTCCAGAGAAACAAAATAAGAAAACTTTATGGTGCCGCTTTCTTATATGTAGTTTTGTGTAAGAAAGTTGCTAAACTAATTGCACTCGATGATTTGGCAAACTGACAATAGGGAAATGGAGTCTCAGAAAAGGAGATCACAGGCACATTGAAAAACGAATGGAGAGTACACAAAACCGGACAGATGCTATACTGAACAACATGGACCATCCCCTGTATTGGGCTTTTGAACAACAGAGAGCAGCCAGTGAACTCCTTCTCAACTGCCATAAGACTCAATCATTTTATCTCAAGAGACCTAACAATTGAATTTGCCCTTGGGATTGCCCTCAATGAAATTAGACTTTTCAAACAAGCCATCTCTGTGCTGTTTCTGCCTTTGGTTCAGTGAAGGCAGCAGCCTCTGTGTTGTTACAGAAAGCCCAGTTCTGATGGGCACTTATCATCACTGCAGAAATAACTCTCCCCTTGAAGAGCGAAAAGATTTTTTTTTTTTGCCTGGAAGACCTAACCACAATATTGTGACCACTGCCTTTGTTGTCTACAGTGTAATAAACTCAACCAGAATGTGTGACCAGGAAGTAAGAATGAGTTTCAACTAAGAAAGAGACAATGAAAGCAGAAATAAAAGTGTGCCATAGTGAACTCTAAAGGGCTCATGTTAAATCCTGTCTGTGCTCACTTATGGAGATCTGGTTGAAACTGTCGGCAAACAAATATGCTACACATCAAAAGTCTGGCCGGATGCAGAGATCTGAGGGAGTACTTTAGGCGAAGATAAAAACATTTCTTCCCATGACTTCAGCTTTTGAGCACAGAGGACATGTTTATGCAGTAACTCGAGCCGGGAGAGGATTGGAGAGCAGCTGATGTTGTGCTTGTTTTGTGGTGTCTTTGGAGCTGGACTGGGCCAAGGCTTCCTGAGGACACTTGTGTAAAAGAGACTCACTGTGCGGCCCATGAATACTTGGTTTTGTGTTCGGCATTGGGGACTAGGATGACACTGTGGACTATTATATATTGATAGTCACTTGCATTCTTGTAAAAAAACACAAAATTGTGTTACAGCACAAGAAAAAAATTCCCTTTTAACTTTATTATCATTGCCAGTGAGTCCTGTTTGAATGTGTTACCTTCAAAGAGCTGAGCGTATTGGGGGAATCCAGCAGCACGCAGCCAGTCGCACGCCTCCTTCGCCTCGATTTCTGAAAAAAAAGAGAAAACAATAGGATCATTATGTAAACAGAAGCAGCGAAGCACTGACAGAATCTAGACTAGAGCCAGGAATTGAGAGGGTGGACTTAGATATGAGTGGTTTGAAACTGGAAGCCATCTGGAGATAGCATGGTGATGAGGACCCTGTCGGCCATATTGTCTGGCTCAAGGGACTGGAGATTACTCGCATGAAGTGGCATGGGATATTACATAACCATAAGTTATTTTAGGTATGTCTCACACAACCATCAGCAATAATCCATGAACATACAATGCATAGAAATACAGTGAGTACAAAGAAAAGAATAAGCAATAAGTATATAGGGGTTTATTGACACTAGTATACTAATTATGAACAACTATAATGTACAGCTCAACTATTACAAAAGTAAAAGGAAAAAAAACAAAAGTGTATATCAAAACCAATGCAAAGTTGTCCATCATTCAAGATGTTCAGCAACCTCAGATGAAATTTGCTCAATAAACAAATAATGCATGCTAACTTTTGCTATCATTTATTTATTTCTTTACTATACAAAGAATTAGTCTGGTCGGTGTGAATTTCAATGGGGCAGTATCAACAGACATGGAAAAACTACCTCAAATGTGAAAAACAACCAAAGAGAGAAAACATTGGTCATAATACACCAATAGAACAAAAAATGATATATAACGGAACAATGCAATGAATAACATCTATATTCTTGTATATAGTACATTCAATTTTCAATAATCTATTTCATTGTTTCTATTGTTTATTGTCGCATGGATTCCTTGCTTAGTCCAGCCTTACCACACAACTATAAACAAAGAAACCACCACAGTCTTTGAGTTAAAATATGCATGAAACTAACTTGTTTGGATTTCTTTATAAGTGAAAGTTGGGCAACTTTCATTTAATTTTATTACCCCGACCAGAAGGTGTTGTCACAGTAGTGATAGTAGCAGTGTCAAGTGTCGATCTGTTAGGTAAAAAGTCAAATCCACTTCCATAGTTATGAATATTTACAAAATAAAAAGTACTTATTAGTAAAGTATTAGTAATCCGTAGCAAATGGAAACAACGCAATGTTTTTCCATTACAAGAAAATACAATGTACACATGTGGTGGAAAATGTATTTATTCCTCATTATTTCAGTATTTTCTGTTTAAGATATCTGGGAGTTTCTTTCAGTCTACAGTACACCATTTTAACATCAGTGTGTTACACAAGTGACACAATGGCCCTGTAAGTACAAAGCCGCGTGCTATAGAAGTGGTAAGGGCATCTCCCATCTTTATACAACGCTCACTATCAAGTAAACAAGTTATGCAATTCATTGTATGTAGAATGCCGCAGGGAGAGATATGGCACACTACAACTCTCTAACTTGAGCAAACAGAACAGCTTACGAAATAACCCCATCCTTAAACTGAATGTAACCGAGTCTACTGAAATGCAAATGGGTAAAAGAATAAATATTAGGCAACAGTTCTAAGAAGAGTTGTGTTGATGTGTTAAAATTTACATGATGCTCACATACTGATCCTGAGCCTATCTGTGTGCCTGGAAGCCCACTGATGACAAGGAGAGGAAACACAGCGTTGGCACCTCTCCATTAATGATAATAGAGCGGGGAGCCGTTTACTGCCTAGTGAGACACGCTGTCTCTCACACAAGTGTCACCGAGCAAGGCTGGCTTACACATCAGGACAGTGACACAGGTTTTTCCATTCACTCCTGCTGTAAAAAGGGCATGCAGTAAGCGGAATAGTAGTTAGGAAGTGGTGTTTCCTAATGGGACCCAAGAGACTGCAAAGGACTGTTTAAATTGTATTGTAATATAATGTAATGCTATTTAAAGCTAGGGTAAGTATTTTGCAAGGTGTAAGTTAAAGCTAAGGTAGGTCATTTAGAGTATAAAACAATACAAAATAATGTTTTACAATATAATAGTTCAAGTGCCTGATAAAAACAGGTTTCTATGAATGGGCTTTCAAGCTTGTATTTAGATTTTAGTCTTTTTTAGCATAACAAATATAAAACAGTAGGCTTCAAAACATCAAGAAAGATAAAAATAAGAATTTTTTAGCAAGAAACCATGTTATATCTAACATCTCTAGATCTGTTTTTGACTTGACAGTTATGAAATTCAATGTATAATCAGAAATAGATTTCACGCTGAAGGTTTCAAAATATATCAAAGCTTGACAAATTTTATTGATAAGTTTAAACCAGTTTACTTTCTGGCATCGTTTTACAAAGTCTTCCTATAACTCAATATGACACAATAGCAATAAATATGAGCAGGATAATAGGATTTCAACAGCGTGAAATCAAATATAATAACCTTGAAATCAAAAGAATAATTGGGATAAAAGACACATAATTGAGCTTAACCAACACCAGTTGCCAATAAGAGAAAGTTAGCATAAAAAAACAAACATACAACTTACGTAAAAAACAACAACAAAAAAATGATTCAATGTATTTCTCTCACAAAAACAACCCCATAGTTCATTAATAAAATCAATCAAATCCGCTTTTGTGTTGAAACTAGTCTATTCATATAGTCATGTATCCAAAATGACATACAAAAAATACATCTCCAAATAAAAGACGTTGATAAAACTGATAAAAGAAACTGAAGAAAGATTGAACAGAACAGGAAGGACATCACTCATAAAAACAACTTTAAAAATAGAAATGAATATAGGTTATATATCATACACTGTTCTTACCAGTCGCTGTTATCTCTTAAAGTTCTGAACAGATATATTCCGTGCCTGCACTGATCTGGTCCTCCCACCTCTGCTTCATCCTCCTCTGGTTCAGAATCTGTGAATGGCTGCAACGTAAACACTGTGTCCCCGCTCTAGCTCTTAGGTCTCAGGTCTCAGTCCACTCCCTGTCTGCGCCTGTCACACTATGGCTGTAACACGAACCGCTCACCACACAATACCCAGGAATTACAGCCTCTATTAGCCCCACAGCTTTCCCCCAAAATGTGTCGATCCGCATCTCACCTGCTCCGCTTTACATCGGTGTCGCCCAAAAATCGATAAAAAGTGACTTTGGTCTAATGAATGGCCAGTAACTGAGTAAATATTAGTGTTTCCTCGTGTCCTTGGATGACAGAAGTGCCACTGTTGATTCCCGCTGGTATTAACAGTTGGCCAGTGACGCACAGAATGTCAGGAGTATTGCAAGTTACTAGAAAACAGAAATGACCACATCACGAGAGCTGCACAATGAATTGCAATTTTATCGTTATCGCAATATCGTAAATCACAAGATCAGTTTTCAAAGACATTTACACTTTAAATGCCAAAATAAATGTCCAATAACACTGACACTAACACTTTTTTTAAAATCCTAAGGTAAATTCCAATATGTCATACTATTAAGCACTTGATTGGCTAATACTGTCCTGCATGGGCTCAATATCATAAAGCCTGTCAAATAAAATGAATGTGCCCTATTGTTGTTCTCTAATATATGCCACAGGCAATAATTATAGATAAAGACAATTTTTAGATAAAGAAATAGTGCTCACAGCGCCTTTAAAGAGTGATTACTTAATACCAATCACATTAATAGCTGAAGTCTCCTGAATTCAACTCCCTCCACGTCGATAATAGCATTATTCCGCAACATCCCACTGCCGCAGGTCGGAATACTGGGAGCCCGTAACATGAGCTGGGAATTCCTCCGTGTTTGGCATTCGGTAACACGATCCCGAGACATTCTGTCCTCTCATCCTCTCTCTACGGAAATCTGCGCTGGATAAAAAGACTGGGCGGGCATGGGGCCAAAGAATGAGAACTTGTGTTGACTTTCCACAACTGGCGGCTTTAAGAGTGTGTACGGTCTAAAATTACACTTTCACAAAGACGTGGAAGCCAGTCTGCTGTGACACAATGGCCCAGAATGTACAAAGCTGTGTGCTGTAGGGGGGTCTGTGGCTGGGGTGTCTCCCACCAGGACGGTTCAACTGTTATGCAATTCATTGTGAAGATGGAATATGAATAGGATGAAAGGGAAGAAGTGGCACGACACAAGGCTGTGACCTGAGCTTATGGAAAAAGTCATAAATATATTGCGCAGAAATCAAGAAACAGAATTCAAATCAAGACGTAAAAGAATAAACCAGTATATGCATCTATGAATTTACTGGGATTAAATCCAGGATTCACAAGAATACAGTGAGGTATAACAAAGACAAAGCCCAGGGTTAAACTAGGATCAAACCAAGGATTCAATCAAGGCTACACCAGAAAAAACAATGCACAAAATGATGACTAAGCAAGACTTAAATCTGGATTCAAGTCATGATTAAACCTGCAATGAATCAGGACTAAATGAAGGGTTTCACTTGGACTAAATTTAGACTGAATCATGAAACAATAGTAGACTAAGCCAGGACTAAAGAAGAAATAAAGGAGTAAACCTAGACTAAACCAGGTTTAAATCAGACAAAACTAGGTCTAAACCCAGGGCTTAATTCAATAGTCAACCAGGAATAAACCTAGGACTGAACCAGCATGACACCAAAACAAACTTAAGACTATATCTAAACTACAAATAGAACAAAACCAGGACCAAACCAGACTATACTAGGATTAAACGAGAACAAAACTATCACTAAGCCATATTGAAAGGATTAAACCTGCAGTTAACTTAATCTCTTGTTGAACCAACTAAAGTTGATAGATGAAACCAGGATTAGACTAGTCTTTAACCACATGTAAACTAGAACGTAATCAAGACTACACCAGGTACTGAACTAGGGTAAACCAAAGGCAACACATGGTCTACATCCTGGACTAAACTGCAGTATGAAAACAAAGACTTAAACTAAGACTAAATTAATTGTACAGCTAGGAATAAATTTAAATGAAGTGTAAACCAGGACCTAACCAAATCTAGATGAACGCTATATCAGAACTAAACATAGACCAAAAACATGACTAAACCATGAATCAATTTGGACTAAACCAGTAGAATGTCAGGGCAAAATTAAGGACCAAAACCCAAGAATTAACTTCAACTAAAGCAAGGACATAGCCAATGCTAGACTAGGACTAAAGCAATTGTACACTTGGATTACATCAAGACTAAACTAGGATTAAACCAAGAACCAAACAACAACTTAACTCATGACCAAACCGTGACAAAAACAAGACCAAACCTGGGTTACTTCAAGGACTGAAATGGTATTAAACAAGGACTACGTAAAAACTATAACAAGACTACACTAAGAGGTAAACAGGGAGTGGACCAAGGCTAAACCAGGAATAATCTTGGACCAAACCAGGAGTAAGACAGGACTAAACCTAGGAATAAGACCTAGAGTTAAACTAGAACTAAACCAAGGACTTTGTCATCTGTAAACTAGCCTTAAACCAATTACACCAAACCCAGGACTATAGCAGATAAAACCACAATCTAACCTGAACTTAACCACGATTGAACCAACACTAAATCAATATCCAAAATCTCACCAGACCAACACCAAATTGGGGTTAAACCAGGACTGAACTGGCTCTAAGGAGCAAACAAGAACCAAAGCAGGAGTAAACACAGGTAAATTCAGATTTTAATAGCCAAATGAGCAAACTTTGATGACTATAATCTACTGGTCTCTGCATCTGTCAGACTCAAAGCTTTGTGACTAATCCTCTTATGCTCTGCTCCAAAAGGAACAAACAAGAAAAGACATAAAGCATACTTAAATCATCTCCTCTCTTTAACTTCTCCAACATCAATATTGACTTCTGGGGAAACAAATGGTTGCGTACTCACGGGTTATTTTCATCCTCTGGCCTAAAGAGCGCAGCATATATCCGTCAGGACTTAAGAGCGTCTCCAACATGTCAGAGCATCTTCATTCCCACGCCGAGCTGCATTCCTGCTGCTGCTCCTCTCACTCTCCACACAGGCTGCAGTTTGAACTCCACTGCTCCCTCAACCCCCTCAGCCGGCGTTAAGGACGTCCCAGCACTAAATCTCAGCCTGCCTTACACCCGGCCCTTTCTGAGGCAGGTTCCCTAGTGTTCCTCGACCCCCTCCTCTGTCTAACCCCAACAGTGCCAGGCCCTCCTACCCAGCCATGCCCAATCACAACTGCTTAAGAGCCACTCAGCACTTTTTGGCAGAGGTTGAAGTAATAGTAAGTACATCTTGGGATTTCCCAAGTTAAGATCTTTACCATTTCCTCATATCAATTCTAATCAAATGATCATTAAGACTAATTGACAGCAAAGGAATGGTGCTGGTTATGATGGAAGTGTGGAAGACTCCTGTTTTGTTTTTCTCCATTTCTCTCATACTAATGGTAAGAATCATGTATTATTTGAATCTAACAAAGTCTGGGACTAAACCAAGAGCTATACAAGGGTTAAATCAAGCTCAAACCAGTGAAGGAACCCTGTCTAAATCAAGATAAAACCAAGGCTAAATCCAAAACTAAACCGAGGATTTACCACAGATTTAATCTGATCTAGCCTTAATTCAGCACTAAAAAACTAAGGCTAAACCAGTGCTGAACTGGAACTAACCCATATTTAAACCTAGGACTAAACCAAAGCTAAACCAAGATTAACCAAGGACAAAATTCAGCACTAAATCATAACTAAATCAAGACAAATTATAAGGAGTGAAATTCTAGTATTAAAACATTTTCAAAACTAAGGCTAAACCACTGCTAAAATAGGTCTAAACCACATTTAAAAGCAGGATTAAATCCAACACTGAAACATTATTAGACCAGAAATGATCCAGGATTTAAACTAAATCCAGCACTAAACCCACAATAATCTTGTACTAAATAAGGGTTAAACCAGAACCATATTGAGGACTTAACCAGGATAGAATCTAGTATTCAATCAATTAGGATATTTGGACCTAGAACTAGCGAAAGCCAGATTAAACCCACGCTGCACTAAATCATAACTAATCCAAGATCATACCAACATAATGAACCAGGACTAAACAAAGTGTTATACCATTAGCAAAAGTAAGGCTAAACCAATGCTAAGATAGGACAACGCCATATTTTAACCCAAGATTTAACCAACAACCACATCCAGCACTACACCATAAGTTAACCAACGATAATCTTGAAAAGTTTAGCTCAAAGCTAAACGAGAACTAAGCCATAAATAATGCCACAATAATGCCACAAAACCAAGACTAAACGCCAGATGGAACCAACATTAAACCAGTATTAAACCAAGCATAAACATAGCCGAGAGCCATGGGTAAACACAACCAAATCCAAGAATTAACCTTAACTAAACCAAGATTGGGACTGCAGCAGAGCTACATTTAGTTTACTGCAACATTTAGTACAGAACCCAAGACAAAACAAAGACTAAATAATGACAAAACTAGGACCTCAAAACCCAGGACTGCACCAGGACTTCAAACCATAGTCTAAACCAGGACTAGACTACAACAGGATAAAACATGAACCACACTAGGATAAAGGTCAAGGCCAAACCAAAGGCTAAACAAAGACTTCACCAGCTCTGAACCAGGGCTAAAAATAAACCCAGGGCTAAAGTAACCAGCAACCAGCAATTTATCTCTACATTGTTTAACTTCCAGACACCAACTCATACAGTATATTATTTGAGCTGACAACGGAAATGGTTAACTCAGAGTGGTTTTGCAGAATCCAGATGTTATTCCAGCCAAAATGGAAAAGTGTAGGCAGCAGAACAGGGGGAAAACCATGACATCAGCTGTCAGCAGTCAGCAGCAGTGAATCACGCAGAGGCTCACGGGACCAGCGTTAACATTACCACAGTGATATACTCCTGTGTTTAACTCCATCACTGCCTCATTGTTTACAGAGAATGAAATGGATGAGAGGAAGAACGTTATTCTTGTCACTGGAGACGGAGTGGCACCCTTACTAAACTATGCATGTCTTCAGTGAAAAGCTAGCTTTCCTGCTTTGTCCTGTCGTTTTGATATTGACGTTTGAATCAGAACATGAAACACTGTCACACATATGCCAAGATGCTCAAATAGATACTTCGGCTTGCATGAAAGACGTAAAGAATGAATCATAATAATAAAATTATAATAGAAACGACTGGCCTCTAACCCAGCAACCCAGAACTCTGAATTGAAATCATGGCACACTAATTTTAACATGTTTTAATAGACACTTAACTTAAATGAACTTTTCAATACATTAATAAATAAACAAATGAACAAAGATGTGCAGTTGCTCACCACTCCCCCTATTGGTACAAAGTAATATAACAAGAACATCCCTAATTGAATTTGGTCTAAAAAATGTAAATCTCTTCTTTCTGCTTTGAGTCACTGTTTTATGATGTTGTACAATGAGCTGTTTCTTTCCCAAATGTTGAAACTTTCAAAAACGGTAAAACCCAAATATTAAGCTCATCCTTGGTCTGCCCTCACCGCAAACATATTACAAGGACACTTGTTTGTTCAGGACTTAACCTCAGGACTTTTTATATAATATATTTGCTTGTATTCTTCCACTCTGATTTGTCCCAGCCCATCCATTAAAGAAGCAATTTCTAAGTTTACTCCATATGAAAACACAATGACACCTTGGCATACCATTAAAGTGTCTACTACGTTTGTATTTTTAAGGATATTTTATTAGCTAGAATAAGAAATACAATGGTTTTAAGATGCAAAAAGTGCACATAAGTCTGCAAACACATAGCTCTGAATCCCATCAAAGCAGAAGCAGTGAGTGGGTTGCCATTAGTTGAGATAGTCATCTTGACAGGGTCTGTTTCCCTTATTTGGTTACATCTCCATCCATTTTCATCCACACACACATCGTCATTATTTCCAAGGCCCCACTTGTACTTTATATACACTATATAAAAGTATATGATAATGAGCTTGGATATATGGCTGTAATGACCTGTTCTTTAAATGACTTGCTTTTGCCGTCGGCGCTGCGATTACGTAAGAAGTCAATCCTTCCATAAATTACTAAGTAGAATTCCAGATGTAGGCCTGCCTCAGTTGGCCAGAATCTGCCATTTCCTCTTGTAAAATACTAGTCCAGTGACCTGGAGCAGCCGAAGTAGATATGAAAGCGTTGGCACAATGACGTAGGCACTGTACTTTAGTAAAGACTAATAACATTTAACAACAAATACTCACAGCACAAGTCAAACCTTTAAAAGCTCTCTTAAATAAACTGCTTATGCTATTACGTACAACTGTGTGGGCTCTTTCCTGGAGATGATATTGCAGGACTTTCCGGACACAGAACTGATTGATGTGCTGTGATGACAACGACAAGTGGATAAAAATGACTCAATGGTCACAAGTATGGCTACTAAAGGTGGAGTTGAAAGAAACAAAAACAACATTAATAACAAAATACCAGACAGATGTTTTGCTGGCTTACATTTGCTCACATTACAGAACTATGCCATGTCAATTCCAGCTCACACCTCACACTCCCTCATTTAAAACTGTGTGAGAATAGCCCCTCTATGCTAATCCACTAAGTAACTGTGACTGCTTGCCTGGCACTCTCTCAACAGCATTCATTTTCCGGCAACCATCACACCTCAAATGTACTTCACAGAAACAGAAATCAGACAAGGCACTTTGCCACTGGAGCATTATGACACACTTTTAGAGGGGTTTCCACGGTCAAAAGTGGTATGAAGAGGTAAGGTATCAAAAAGAATGTTTCCACTGAAGCAGTACAGTACAGTACAAGTAAAATCATTACGAGTAAGTTTTTTGTTTTTTTTTTCCACTGCAGTCTGTTGATTGAATGATAGAAAATCCTTACTCCAAAACAGAACAAAAAGCAATAGGCATAGCTTTGTGAATTCAAAGTTTGTAAAGCTGGGAATAAACCAGAAACAGTCTACAGTTGAAGAATAAAACCTCCAGCCTTTTGCATAGCTGCACCCCAGGATTTACTCTCTTCTTAATATTAATTATACATTACAGTTACTATAAGGTTGAGCTAAACATTGCTGTCTATAAAGTAGATGAGAGAGAATCCTTACTCAGGAGAAAATGACAATTCAAAAGTGATATTATATGAATGCCAAATGTGCTTTTTGGATCAATGCAAAAATCTAGTGTTTGTTAGCAATAGATGTTAAAGTCAGTGTGTTGATTTTGCTATGGGAATTAAAAATATTGCAATCCTGGTCTACGTTGCTTTTAGCACAAGCTGAATTGTGATATGAACCATTCTAACGTCTCTAAAATGCCACAGATTGATTAATTTTGTATTTAAAAGGCTGGAAATAACCCTAAAACAATATTTAGTCTATTTATTGTAGCACTATATAATTATATCTCCTGACAAGAAACGCTACCCACAACACTTCCCAACCCACCTTACTTCAGTTAATGGCAATTCAACTTCATTGCGAAGGTTTTCTTACAATATGACTTATGTAGGCTATTTTATTCATTTCATTGCATTCTCTAACATTTCCAAGACATTTTCTATCGCATCTATACTATATTTAAGGTTATCCAGGATGGACATATGTGGACCTAGACTGAGACGGCCGTGTGAATCAGCCAGACCAGTCAGCCAACCGTATCGGTGCAAAACAAAACACAGGCCCCTTCAGTCTCGAGCTGAGTGCTTAGATTGTCTCCATTAAGAACACCTGGAGCGAGACGGCGAAGGGGTGTCGTCATGCTGCAGGCCTTAATGGCGCACACAGACACCCACTCACTGAGCTGTCAGCCTTACTGTAAAAGATCGACTAGACAGACAGACCGGGGTAACACAATGCCCGCCCCCAGTCTGCCCAGAACCACCACATCTGATGCCTCATGCCCAAAATAGACTCACATTTCCTCTTGTTAAACAGTTTGGAATTGTGTGTCAGGGGGCAAACAGGAAGCAAATAATCATGAATGATTTGAAAAAGGTGGGCGTGATGGTAAGGAAGAATGGTGCTGTCTTTAAAGGTCAGTTTATTCATTCATTCATTCATTCATTTTCTACCGCTTATCCCACTTTGCGGGGTCGCGGGTGGCTGGAGCCTATCCCAGCAGCTTTGGGCCTTAGGCGGGGTACACCCTGGACAGTGGCCAGTTTGTCGCAGAAGGTCAGTTTAGTAAATGGGAAATTTCCTTGTGACTTCAATATTTAGGAGATTATGTGGAGATCTGAAAATTATGAGTTGATTTTAAGCTAGTCCCTTATAAACTATATAAGCACAGAACTGACTGACTTTGGTTTACACTTTTACAATAGGAACATTTTCTAATGGACGGTCATTAACAAGGTATCTAGAATCTATCCTTTTGGGTAAATATCTGGGAGTTCCTTGGCAGGTTTATGGCCAGTCAATGTGTAAGTAAAGGAATAGTGGAGTAAAATTTCAGGTTAACCAAGTCTGGTTTTAATCTGACTATGAATGTCTGTGCTATTCGTAGTTTCTTTCACCCCAATGACAATATAAAGTTAAGCGGAAAACAGGCTTCTTTCGTCTCTTGTCACTCTATGTGCAATACAATACACTGATAACTTTGACATCATCTGCCATTTTTTGACGTCAAGACTTTGTAAACACTACAGATATTTTTATTCCATAACATTTTATGAAAAAAATATACATACAGTCCCTTTTTGAAGTGTTTCCTTTAAAAAAACTCAACCCCTTCACATTGTAAACAACATTCTTTAAAGCTGGTCTGACTCAGTGATATCACCACAAACCTTCACTTAAATCCACATTTGTCATCGAGACAAGAGGCACCGTGTTGAAACAAAGCACAGAAGATAATCTTGAGCTTTTCTGTCTGCAGAGGTGAGTAAGACGCTGTAAATGTTTATTCTTGATGTCATGATTGGCACATGAGCCAGCTCGCTCCGTGGTAATTACAGAGAGAGTGTTGAATCAGCCAGTGACTTGCTCTGCCTCCTCATTCGGTCCCATAGGGCACCTGTCCTTATCCCGACGTCGACAGGGTTCAGGTTTTAAAGTAATCAGCCCCTGGGCCATGTTGCTAAGACACCAAAACAAAATTTCCGCAAATACAAATGAGCGGTTGGGGACTGCTTTTGCGCCGTGGTCTACAGTGACCTGCCGGGAGATTATTCCAGTGGGCTGGGGGTCTGCAGTGGAAATACAAAGCAGAGCATAATGCCTCAGAAATGACAGGGCTCCTGAGGACAAACAGCAGAGGGACATGAACAGCTAGTGCCAAAAGCAATTAGCATCATGGAAAGGTCTGGCTCGGATTCAAATTACAGCAAAGAACACCCAGATAAAGACATTACTATGAAATACACTGTGTTGAAGATGGTGGGAGTAACATAAATAACACTGAGATCCAAATCTTTGTTATTTTACAGTTTAACTCTTGCACGTACCTTTGGGGTTCCTGTATTTAACTATGATACACTAATCTGACTGCAAATGGTTTTTGACCAGTTTTGATTTCATTTTTTCCCTGTCAGACCCCCATGACATTACAACTGGACAAAAAACATCTATTTTATGCGCATGCACATTGACTACTGATAGAGAGAATGATAAAGAAATATATAGCTTGTAGCAGCCAAGCTAAGTGCCTAAAGAAACACATCTGAGAGGAAGTATTGGAGCAGAAAGTTGCAAAGAAAGTTTGCGACTTTGCTAAAGTTTTGCTAATCCTTCAGTAGAGCATTGCTCCCCTGTCTCAAGGCTAGTATCCACCATTGCTTCTGAATAGAAATTGAGATATTGGAGTGTTGGTTTTCAAAACCGTTGATGTACATACAAATTATGCAACTTCTCTGAAATGTAGTGCTCACTTAGTTGGCATTAAAAGTAGCTCTCATAACATCTTGCTGCAGTGCTCACTTGTATCAGTGGCTGCTATAGAGTCTGTGCAATGAGCCTTTTACATAGCAGTTGGGAAAATAATGTAATCGACACAGGTCCAGGTCAATGTAACAAACAGTTACATGAATGTAATTTATGCAATAGTATAATTGTTCATTTCGAGTTCATGGACGGGCAAATTGCTCTATGGTATTAATTTTATGTAAAACCCTGCCACTCAAGCACAAATTTTGACTTAAATATGTGACAGTGACAACAATGAGGATGAATGCTATGTTATATGCATAATATTGTATTAAATTGAATATATGTCAAGATGTTATCTTATTTACATGTAGCAAGTTGTTGATTCTGATCTGCTTGTACTGTATGTTAAGTTTTGGTCTTTGCCTGGATTTATTGACAGACTGCTCTACATTTTTTCATTGAAGCGCAGACAAAAACAAACGCCCCCCCCCAAGGCTGATTGATTCTCCGAGTAAATAACAGGCCTCTGTGAGCTGGAGATGTTGTTGTTGACCAGTGCCAAAGTCTGCCGGGTCAAAAGTCATCAGAGCTGTGTTTTTCTCCAGAGGTCCTGTATGGAATTCAAACAAAAGCAGAACAGCTGTGGTAACACTGGCTTCACCTCCGAGGGACACCCAGAGAGAGGCTGCTCTCATCTGCAGAGACAACAGCACACACTCTCCCTGGATTTATCTGTCCTATTTCAGGGAACAGGACGAGCTGGATATTTGGCTGAAACTGTAGGTCACAGGTTGAAGTTACAATAGGTCATTGTAAGTCACTGTGTGAGGAAAAAGTGCAGTTGAGATATTCCAGTATATGACTTACATTTTCACCACCCAGCCTTAATTTAATGTTGGAAACATAAATATGATCATCGACATACAGGCATATATACAAGGCACCTATATGCATAAACGAAACATGGGCGTACTCCTAACTGAAAAAAATGCAACTGTGATACTGTTGGTAAATAAGTTATTATATTCCAGCTTTAATGACTCAATATAGTACACCCAAACCTTGCATTATAGTCCGAGACGTGTCAAGATACAAGCTAAAGCTAGTGTTGTTTGTTTGATGTTTTCAATTTCAGGAAAATATCTACAGGTGGCAGATTAAAAATATATATATAAGGTTTATGTGACCCAGCACCGAGGTCATTGTGGCCTTTTGCATTAGATCAGTCTGACATTAGTCAAAGCCCACATTATTTGTAGGTCAACGTCTGCATTTAAGCTTTTGTAGCATTTGCTGAACTATCTCCAGCTTATGAATGTCCATAGAAATCAAGGTCTATATTCCACTATTTTTCAAATATATTCCATAAAGTATTTCTGATTTTAGTGCTTTTACTATCTATGCATGGCAACATAATGTAGTTTGCAAGGAAATAAAATAAAGGCGCACTAGGCAGAATGTAGTATTGTATAAAGATGGTAGATTAAAAGAGCAGTTTCTTCTGACTTGGTTATGGTATCGATACGATTTATTGAGTCACTTAAAAATGCCATTTGATTGCCCTATATCTTTATACAAGATTATATTTTACTACTTTATTTTGGTCCTCAGATAATCTAAGTTTACGGTATAGGAAGTTTTTTTGTTTTTTTGACGTTGTGTTCATGATTAAAATTGTTAGTAGGTAAAATGTTTTTTTAGTGTTTTATATGGCAGGTTTAGGTCAAGTCATATTTACTGTTACCTAAGCTGCAAGCTAATAAAGATTCAAATGCAGCTTTCTGCTAATGTACCTGACCGATAATGACTTAAAAACACACTAACAGAAATCCAGAAAAGGTGTGTTTTTCTCTTATCAGTACTTTAAATTGATTTTCCCTGAAGGATTTTTTTGGCCTTGAGTAAACCTGGCCATCACATTTGGTTAAGTCTCCCAGCCAAAAGACAAATAATGAGCCCCGGTGTGCTGCTTGTGTGCCCTCTAAACAAGCCTCCAAAGCTCAAACGTTCGCTCTGCTGTGTTTTACCTCGTTACAGTGTCTGCGACTCACTGCATTTCGACAGAATGTTTTAACAACCGCCCGATAGTTCCACGCGGAAACTCGACAAACAGCCAAACCTGAGGGAAGTGTCGACAGTTCTTCAGCTTCACACAGAGTCTTCTCCATATTTACATCTGCTCACACCATGTTACTGCATCATGTGACGACCAACTCACTCAAAGTGGATCTAGGTAACAATTCAGACACCTACACCAAACAACTGCTACTACATTTATAACTGTTCATATTTTTTCTAAGATAATTGAAATATTAACAAAAGTTGGTCACATTTCGCTGCATAGAGTACATCCTTCAGATATTCTTCAGAAAATATGAAGCTTTATTGTGCTCACTGTCTAATCTTTAGCAGATTTACCAAGTTCCATTGCTTGTTGGATCAGAGTTGTTTGTCTTTTGACTAATTCCATCTCATGCCAAACTCTTGTCCCTTTTTCAACCTTTACGTCAACTACCATTAGCTCCAGTATAACATGAGCCTTTAAGCCACTGCATCATGCCACAACTTAAAACTCATAAACAGTCAGTTACACTAAAGGCTACTTAAGTCACATTTTTGCAATATTATGTAATATTGCTGTATAATGCAATAGTGAGATACAATAGTTCTTCCCATGTCTTTGCCAACATCCCAACTCTCAAAAAAACGCATTACAATGACTATGCCTATAGACACATTTCTACTAAATGTAAGGCTGTAGGCGAGGTTCGGTATGCTTTTTGCATTCACACAGATTGGCTTAGCTGTTGAGCCCGCTGCAGATAGTCTCCCAGACCAGTCGGGACATTGTGAACCCTGCCACTGCCAATGCTACAGCAATGGCAGATTACGGATATCTGAGCTGAGAACAGCCCATTTTAACCTCCCTAGAATGTGCAGGCAATGGTGGGCCTTTTTCATAATGCATGCAATGTTGGTTGAGAGGTCATTTGACAGGTTTTTAAAGGAAGACATTCAGACACACATCTTTTAAATTGTTTTCTAACCCATCATGGCATTGTTTTCCCAAAAAAGGCTGTTTTTGCAGTCTACAAAATGATGCAGCAGGTGGTGTTCTTAATCAAAACACCTCAGAAAGTTTGCGGTTTGGTGGAGTGAGAACATCAAATGGAACAGTCTTCAGTGAAATGGATTATGTAACAGTCCTCTTGGTAATTTAACAAACTCAGCTCAGCCAACTCTGAACAAAGCATAAATGAATCATGACATCTTTCTGTGAGATATGTACTAGACCGGATATGTGCGCTAACCACTTCCAGACCCTGGATGGCGGCCATGTTCCCACGCATGTTTAAAGTGTTTTCACAACCACCTCAGAGGCCTTCGTGAAGCTTGTGCTTTCTTTGGTGATAAAAACACCAACTTTGGCTTTTGGAGATTTCCTCTTTCATTTTATTTGGCCATAACTCCATGAAACCCTGCACTGCGTGACCTATCATTGATGATCCTCGTCAAATCACTGCGCTAGTGATCTGTAGGTGCTACTCCTCGGAAATCTGACATAATACACATAACCTGAGACCATATTAGTTTACTCTCTCAGAAACAATAATTAGAGCTGTATCTTATGTTCCCTTCCCTTTATTCCACATACCACAATATGTTTTATTACAGTGTTCCTTAAAGCTCGTGATCGCAGGACAAATCTCCACAAGAGCTTCTTATATAACAGTTTAGGTAACGTATTACGCCAGAGGCAGTTCAAGATTTGGACATAAGATAGAAAGACAGCAGCAGATGATAGAAAACCCAAATCACATCTCCAGTTTCATTAAATGCTTCCTGATTTTCAATTCTAGTTGAGATAGCTGTAATCTTCTAGAAAATAAGGCATGATATCATAAGTAATCATTAAGACCCCATTTCAAATCGACAGGAGGCAGGAGCAAGATGATGCAGGCTTTGTGTTACGTATGGCTGGTAATGGCCAATAAAAACTTTTACAACAACTATCACGGCAACTGTGTGTCTCCTTTTTATTCTGTTCCATACAACCCACGATTTGAGCACTTCAGTACAAGCTCCTCAATGTGGCATCTGAAAAAGTGATTAAATGCAAATTTCAACTTAATACTTAACTTAATACTTAATTAGCTCCAAAAGTATTAAACAGCATGATAAATCAGTTTTGTTTTTTGTTTTTTTGTTTTTTTTTATAAAATATTCACCTATGATGCTAGTTTCAGCCATTTGTTCTAAAACAGTCAAACAAAAGTCATGTCAGATGCACATACTAATATAATAATATGATACTTTGAGAACTGAATGTGAATTTTTAGCATCTGTATCACTGTGATTACAATAAACTGATCTGGATTATGGTGGTGTTTTTTGGTGGTGGAGGAGTGCTTATCACTCTAGACTCTATCCATGTACAGTATGTGACTGCATGTACTTGTGCAGTGCTGCCATCTAGTGTTTAAAAACTGAAAATTTACCAGTTAAGATAAATTAAAGTAAGTAGGAAAAATAAGTTATATATTTTATGATCAAATAAGGGTTAAAATGCTGTATAAAACAGACATTAGTACTGTAGGGTGTCCTCATCTCTCTGCTCTGCAAAAAACAGAGAACCCATTTTCTGGTTTCCTACTCCTTTATAACCAATTAGAAAAGAGAACTCCTCAAATAGTGCTTTAATAGTGTTTACATTCATCAGGTTCAAATATTGGTGTAGCAGGTGAAAACTAGCAGCACGTACGGAGCTGTATTTAACTCTACAGCAGGGATCTTGGATTGGATTATTGTGATAACGATATATGCTGTGATATTTGAATGCTCTGACATAGTAAGGAACCCAGGTCTAAACAAGAGCTTTTTTATTTAGACGCAGTTTGATTTAATGTTCTGTTTGGCCGGAGATTATGAGGCAAAAATTAAAACTCCATCACATGGAGGACCATAACATTTTTAAAATACAAGTCATTCTTTGAGATACGGATATTGCAATAATATTGAAATAACATAAATTTGCGATATACTGTGCAGGCCTAAACAAACCAGACAGGAAGATAGAAAGTTCCAAAATCACTCCTGTTTAACTCCTTTAAGAATTTCAATACTTGACAAAAAAGAAACATCGATAATTTGAACTTTTTACCATTCAGTCAATCCACTTCCTTTCACAGTCTGTGCAGGTTATAAAGCTCAGTAAGTTGCCCAATGCATGTCTTGCCATGTCATGCTGTTTTCCCCCCTCGTAATATCCACTTGTGTGACAGTAATTCTTCCTCCGCTTTGATACTCTAAAGAAACACTGTCATTTGCTTTTCCGACAGCCAACTGTAACACCCCTAAAGGCAGGAGACTGGGAATTACTGGCATCGCTCTGTCGGCTGACCTCAAATCTCCACAAAGACAGCCGCGAAGGATTGTCTGCATGTTCTTGCACAATAAATGATGTACTGTCTTTCGGGCACCTCCCTCTGATTTGGACTGGATCCCAGAGGAGACGACATGTGGTTGCCTCTTTTTTGGAGATAAGTTTTTAAGAGCCAGAGGTCTAGAACGAGGTTAGTGTCGGAACAAGAACCCCTGCTGTGAGAAAGCCCGCTGAGCACCTCCACAATAAAAACATGGAGCCTTCCCTTTAGCACGCCACAGCTCATTAGCTACATCAAAGTAGAACTTTGACTTAGGGCAATAATACCTGCAGAGCTAAGTGTCACTAATGATGAGGTGGAACAGACAGGGAGAAAAGTATGTGTTACACCTGTGATGGAAATTACATTATTATTAAAAAAAAACTTTCTTTCACCAAAACCCATGGCCAAAAGTAAACACATATGATGGTCCATGTGTTATTTGTGTTGTTCACTGACAGATGCTGCATGCTATAGCATCTAGCTGCCATTTCATCCACAAGAGGGCAGCCTAGTGTTAGACTTTGTATGGTTTGAATGAGCCACATTGTACAGTGACAACACACTCCTTACTTAATTTGAAACTTAGCAACGACAGTAAGAATTAATTTGAACATCAACAGACTACTATGCACCCCTATATTTGTACAGCAATTGATTTTATTCATGAGAAACTGGTTTAAGTATTTGAAGTTGTTCCAAAGTCCACTTTCATTTGTTAAAACATATACTTTTGTACTTGTATGTATTACTGGAAGAATATGAGAATGTGTTTTCCCTGAATGTGCACTTTGCTAATCCAAGGAATGTCAGAGACGTGATTTTTCCGTGGCGGCTCTGTTAATGTGTGACTTTCCGTTCCTGTTACAGTGCAGCCGAGGCATTTGTGAAATCTGCTCTTAGTCAATGATTAGCACTCGCACATGGCAGCTGTCACTTTCCAAGGCTGTGTGTGGAAACAGCTCCGATACATCAGCCTTACAGGAAAGCTTGCACTGCCCTCTACAGGCAGAACGCACATGCATGAATGTGACCTTTATTTATCACACACTGGAATGAGTCAGTTTGTCCCCGGCCGTTAGCAGATTACTGAATCATTTACTGCTCCTTTATCAGGAAGCCCGGAAACACCAACGGCTATGAGCAACTGCTGGTACAACACCCGCGCAGCCAGAGGGACTGTGGAGGTCACAAAGGTCACCTGAGTCCTGTCCTACTGTTCAGATTTAAGGTACACTGAAGACAACTGGAGGTGTAGGAATGTCAGTACAGGAATGAAGTGAAAGGACTGTAACAACTACATTTCCTCATACGTGCAGACTCTGTTGTCAAGAAGGGAAACAAACTGATTTCAAAGACTCCATCTGCAGAACGATCTGAGGTTCTATCAGCTTTGGCGACAGATAACAAGTTGCTGGGTTTTGAATAGGCCTCTTCAAGTGAAATGAAGAAGTTGCACCGAATGAAATATATTGTCTAATCTAAGGGCTTTGATCAGTGATATTGTGACAGACCTCCCACTGCAGTAAACAGTTCTCCTCAACAACACGCATCACCACAATGACTACCACTATATACAGTCACATAAAGCAAATTTGAAAAAAGATGAATTCAAGAACAACAAAAACCCAGATCAATCTGTTGGTAGAAAATGTGTAAGTCCAATCAGCAGCTTCAAACTTATTTTACTTTTGGTAAACAGTAGAACAAGGGATCACGGGGTATCATACTATCTGATTAGATACATTGTCTACTATAATATCACAAAACAGCGATTCTGCAGACATGAAATTACAATAAATCACGAGAGCTTTGAAAATGTAGAGGAAAGACGGCCTTCCTTTTTTTAATTCTAAGCATTGTGGTGTGCACAGGAGCCTGTTTCTAGAGGATACGGAAAAGTAAAATTGCCTTTTAACAAATATCAAAATATCTATATCTGTATCACAATAATGTATCACAAGAGGAAGACCAATAACGATGCTTACTGTATATCGTTCTGCCCCATGTCCTACATTACAAGCCTATGTAAAAAATCGCATGACTTTGTCCAATGCATTAACCTTGCAGTGTTGCATTTATGTTGGAGTGTTAGTGTGAGAGCTAGATGGATGCAATTACCTTTCCAAACGATTTGTACTGAAATATTATTTAACACAAGCAGCTGCCATTTTGTCTAAGCATATATTGTTTTGATTCTGAAAATTTTGAGTGGTCATTACACAATACTTTTAAATGTTTGTAAAAAGTATGAATATTAGCTAAGTCCGTGCTCGTCAGCTGCTAAAAGAGAAATGTTTTTTTCACATTTTGTCAGGATTTTACATTTGAAATACTAAGCACTAAGTTTTACCATATTTAATAAGTTTCAGGTTTGCTGCCTAAGGCTTTTAAACAGTTGGATATATTCCCATGCAGCGATAGGACTACAGTTCCAAAATCGAGTAGTTTTAATTAATAAGAAAAGTTGGCAAAAAGTTCATTATTCAGCAGTGGAGTTCATTACATTAGAACACTTCAAAGAAGGCTGTATATAGAACTCTAAATAGAAAATCTTCTAAATAAATTGTCAGAGTAGCTTTTGGCCTCTTGTCGGTGTTATTTGCTGGGCTGTGGAGGTAGTAAACACAATCTGCATAACAAACACCTCACCGTGAGACGAGCTCATGAATGAAGGCTTCACTAAAAACCGCCCTCATCTTCATCTGCGTCAAATGCAGAAGCAGGTAATGATCTAACACGAGGTAGCACTCCACTGAGGGATCATTCACAGCACTCGAGAAGAAGAGTGCGGGGTCCGAACTGAATTCCACACCTTGAAGAGGCTGTCACCATCACAAGTTGTTAAGGATGGAACAATACAAGCTCCTACTCAAGTACAGTCACTCGTCCAGAGCAGAAGAACAGAGGGAGGGCACAGCTTGTCCTCAGAACGGGCTCAAGTGTTCCTGGTCCTCTCCATTCTCAAGTGGGAACTGCTACAACTATTATTCTGCTTGGAACATTTTTGTGTGTCAGAGCCTGGTCAGGTTTTTCACTTTTGTTTTTGTTCTGAATATTCCTTAACATTAATATAAGTACTATATTCACGATCAAAACGTTGCCTGTAAAACAACAAAGAGGAGTCTAAACAAACCGTTATGATTGATTGCAATTAGGAAATTAAACCAACTGAAACTATATTCAATACTTAACCATCTAACGTTAATGAATTTGACTACATTAATATCAGTGAATGCAAATTTCTGATTATTTCATTGGTTATGCTTCCATTCAAATGAACTGTCTTGAAATAATCCATCCCTAAATGCTCCAAACAGAGATGATCCAACCTATGACCCATAAACAAAGTGGGTTAGGATAGTCCTTAGCCTACAGAGCTATGGCTAACATCTAACAAATAGACCTCTATCTCTGTTACAGGTTGTAGCCGACTTGGCTTTACATCATTAAAGCCATTCTTTTCATTTGGTTCTAAAATTTAAAGTGAAACCAGGCCAGAAACCGTTTACAGAAGAGAAAATGTTCCTTGGGCCCCCAAGGATGAGCCTCTTTCTCACACCACAGTTTCTGTATTCTTGAAGGGAAAGATGGCAGACAGACACCCAGTTCATTTTCCACTATTAAACGAGCCCCTTATTCTTCATTGCAGTTAAGGTGGAAAATGATGAGTCACAGAGATAAGTGGCCTCAGCAGCGAATTCGGGACTACTCATGTGAGAGGGAGGGCCAAACGTTTGCATGACCCATCTGCTGGAATCAAGCTTTCAGTCCTAAATCTAAAGTAAGTGAGCGTTACTGGATCAGAATGTTCTTTTTATTGGCGTTCCCATTCATAGTTATGCACTTTTTAAATAATATGACATAAATGTATTTATTTATTGCAATATTTTTTCACAGGCCCCCAGCTTATAGCTCGTGGGCCCCCAGGGGATCCCGGACCCCAGTTTGAGAATCTCAGCTTTAAGTTGCTCATCCTGGTATTCTGTTCTGAGCCAAGTTGGGATGATACCTAATGCACCCCATTTGCCTCCAGCACGAGTGGTCCCAGTTATGGTTAAACCCGGCATTCTATTCGGGTTTGGCACAGCACAACTGCATGCACAAGCACAAAGAGGCACACACAGCAGTAGCACATCTATTTTTCTACTGTTTATTCCACAGGAACAATGCACTGTGCCTTAGATATAAGCTAGCTAAATGCCAATATCACAGACTGAGGTTAATTCTCTAGCACAGCCTGAACATTTTAATTGTATTAATTGCATTGTGCATTTGAATTCCACGAACTGATGACTTTATATTGATATAGTAGACTGTGGGATCTTTGCACTCTCTGAAGCAACACCGTGCTTTGTAAGGAGGGACCTACTGCTTAAGCAAATAAAAGCAAACTACTACAATGTCTCATTTATATACAGTTTGTGGTTCTAAGTGAAAAAATAATGTTTTCATACCACTTTAATATAGAATCCTTGTTGGATGTGTTATTGGTATTTAGCTCTATAACTATTTTTACAGGTCTTCTGTTATTGGTCAAGACAAGGCACTGAAATTTCTAACCCTAGTAGAAAGAAAGTTGCAACTTCAGACAAAATAAAAGGGGTTTACAGCACGTAAACCTGCCAGACACAGGCCTCACAGCCTAACAGCCAAATAAAACCAGTCTTTGTGACTTCTGGACACAAGCAGCTTCATGAGCACACAGCTGCTCCACACTAACCGCTGTCTGTTCACAAGAGTCGTCCTCCATCCACAGCCCCGTCTCAGTGCTCTAATGGCCTTTCCAGGGCAGTCAGCGGAGCCTGCCGGCTGCACCGGGGTCAAGAAGCCAAGAGGAAGAGTCAGTGAGGGGTCACACCGGACAGAGGCTCTTGTCTGAAACACAACAGCCGCTCCATAGTCCAAGAAGCTAACGGTCAGAGTCGACGAGCAGGCCTTTAGTCACGCTCTGACATTCAGCTGCTCAGCATTTCCACTCAGTGATGTTTCCAGGAGGTTTGTGTGGTTAGACTGGAAGGTTCCATCGTTCAGAATGGTCTGGTAATAGCACACACACAAACACTAGAGCCAGGACTCACTGCAATCCAACTGGAAACATAGACTCAGCCAATACCGAGTTATGTAAGACCTGAACAAGGTTTATGATTGGTCTTGGGGAAGGATCCAGTTTTAGAGTTTAATACTGAATCTATTACTGGGACCTCTGGCTTCACAATGATTTTAGAACAGCCTATGGCATATTTAATGAACGCTGGAACTAAGACTGCAAATGTATGTTATTTACTTAAGAGCGGTTACATTCAAATCCAGAAATCCTGACTGATTTCTTAATTGCTAACATGGAAGGGGAGCACTTGCAGATTGTTTTGTATACTGTACTGCTGAATACTAAAAATGAAATAATATGGAGATAGCTTTAAATGTTCTGGTGGACTGACCAAAGTTAGACAGGTTAAGAAAAACATAGGCTAATGCAAGCTATAGACATTAGTGACTTTACCTTCAGGCTAACTCAGCCCTAGTCACCTGCTGACCAACTGCAGACAATAAAACAGAGGAGGAAGAGGCTCATAATCTGTGGTTTGTTACTGGTCTTTATGAAGAGAACAATAAAGTGAAAGCTTATAAACAATGCAGGTTAAGGAAATGGACAACGGAGTTATCTTTTACCAAAATAAACTAGACTGAGCCAAGTTAAATCATTAGCATGAACTTTGCAAAAGGACCATATTTGGGATCAGGTATTCAACAATATTTTTGCACTGTTGAAGTGAATTTACATATGATTATTTATATAACGTATTTAGTTGAAAGACACT
The DNA here is from genome assembly GCA_036850595.1 of Rhyacichthys aspro. Lineage (NCBI taxonomy): Eukaryota > Metazoa > Chordata > Actinopteri > Gobiiformes > Rhyacichthyidae > Rhyacichthys > Rhyacichthys aspro. Next base: position 20,382,798 of record CM072160.1, read on the forward strand.
GTGAGTTGAAAGACAAAGATGGGTCATTGTAAATTTTGACTGTAAATTTATGAAAGAGGTCATCATACAATTTCGAAAGAGAACAGAGCCTTTGGTTAGCCATTTTTTGCCCATCATCAAAGGTTGTTACCCTTCATATTCTTCAACAACTTTCCAAAGCAATATGATGTACTGGTATTCAGCCACAGTGTATGTTTGCAAAGCTCCAGTTGCATTAGTCACATGTCCAAAATAGCCACTATATAAAATACTTATTCTTGCTGTTTATAGACAGACGGATTGGTTGATAGATTTAATATTTACCAAACACACACTCCTGTCTAGTTTTGAACAGAATAGATTCTTTGCACATTACTCGACTGGAAACTTGTTACCAGTAATATTATGACTCTAAATGTTATTCTTGAGACTGAACTTTCCGAGACTTAAACAGAAAGGCAAACAATGGGAACGCAGAAGTGTACACTATAAAAATGAAACATTTTGTGTGCTCAGTGGAGAATTGTAGCATTCCTCCTGCTGATGCATGAGTAGCACAGACAGATCCCGAATGTGGAGTCCAGATGGGCACAGGGGGAGGACTGGACTGCAGACGGACCACAAACACACCAGTCTCCTCAGGGCCTAAAGAATGGCCCACTCCCCTCAAACAGCAGAAAGAGACGTTCTTCACAATAAAAACAGACTTTTGCTCTGACAAATGTCCCGCTGTGAAGAGCTCAAGTGCCTCCGAAGTGGATCTTACATCACACCGAGCTGGATTTATCGGCATGTGTTCTGGAAACTGTGAAGATGTATTTGGATGCTAGCCTTTACAGAATTAGGAGGTGATTTTGTTTCACCTTTTTCCATATAGACTCAATAAAGCCTTGTTTCCACCAAGCAGTACAATGTGGTTCAGTTCATTACAGCATGGTTTGGAACGGCCATCCTTGATCTGTCATGTATTTCCACTACAGACTCCAAACTGAAAAATCAAGACCTGGAGAATATACAAATTACATTTTAGTCAAACTCACTAGATTTAATTGTGCTTATTGCAACATAGACAAATGCAGCAAGTTTAATCCCCAAAGCAAGAACTGCTGACACTAATTTAAGTTTCACCTTGATCTTTGTTTATTAAAATGGGCAGCATTTTCCTTACAGCATATAGACTGCTTATACTAAGAACAACACAAGCTTTGTTTTTGTATGATTGCTGTAATGTGTTAGCAATTACAGTTTTGGCAAAAGTTAGAATTTTCTGTTAACTAATATATAATTTTGTTAGGGGTTCCACTTTTTTGGTACCACAATGGAAAGGTACCAATAAGTGGTACGGTACACAATCATTACATTCATGATTATAAGTCATATGCTTGTCTAGAAATGGGTTTCCAGTAGTCTACAATGCAAATTAGCCATGTGCAAATGTCCTACTTAGTAACGATACATTACCAAAGAGAAATAAAAGGTGTCCCAGTGTAAGATGCTTTAAACAAACCTGAAATGCCACAATTGTCTGATATTTATTTTTATCTTTTATTTTATCTAATTGGAGAATAATGAAGTGCGCTCCAACTGAAGGAATATGCTAAGCAGTTTGATAGAGGCTTAAATTCTCAGACAGCAAAAAAGCTAGTCTAGGCTCTAGAGAGCAAGCATTTCTTCATATATTTTTATTTATTTCAAGTCTTTAGCCAAGGGGACATTTGCATATTTCAAATTATTTCATATATTATCACATAAGTCATAAAGTGAATTCCACATTAAGCTACATTACATTACTTTTTCTTATCATCTTACATACTGGTGAATCAAACAACACTTCTGGTTGTCTAACCTAATAGTGATGTGCATATCATACATATCTAATTGAGACAAATACATTATAAGCCCAAGCTCAAGAAGACCTTTGCTTATGATGAGATCTGACTGTGTCAGTCAGAATCTGGACTGGGAACCCACTCTGGTCACTTTTATAATGCCATCATATCGGAAACATGACTAAGACACCACAGGCTTCCCTGGAATCCGACCTAAAACAATACATGAGTCAGTGTCTGTCACCATGGCCCCCACTCACTTTCAACCTGCTATGTCAACATGGCCGCCAGCTGGAATGCAGGAGCCGGAGAGATGCGTGGGGACCTTATAATGGCTATCTCAGCTTTATCTGTGCACATTCAGACAGGCACAGAATGCATCAGGTGGGACTGGAGCGGTGAAAGGGGTGAACTTTGAGCTCAAGTGCAAGTATGGAAAATAACACCATTCAGGTTCTTATGATCAGTTATGTAACAGAATGCAGTACTAAAATTTCAAGAGATTAGATGAGGTAGCATAATCACAGCACATGACAGCAGACGATGCAAAAACGTCTAACAAATATGAAGGAAGGCCGATAGACAGAAGTAAACAAACTAATTCATTGAAGCACAGCATTCCAAAGCACAAGCTGCATGCCTGTGTGTTGCAAAAAGTAGCTTTGAAGCAGAGCATGTGATATATGCTTAGCATCAATAAAGCCAAATGACACATACAATTGATTTTCTGTTTCAAATGGTCTAGAATATCTAAATATGTAAATTACATCAAGTTGGAATAGAAGCTTCGGTTTTTAATGGGGCTATACAATGTATTTAACAACAATATATTAATTACTGGCAGCCTTAGTTCCAAGAAAAAACAGAAGGGAAATCTAAGTAAGACTACATAAAGCTAATATAACTCCCGGTTCAGCTTGCAGAACATTATGGGTAAAAACAGTGAGTTTCTTGCCACACACAGTGAACATAGAACATCTACATAGCATCAAATATTAAAACCCTTCAAATATGTAGTCTGCATTTGTCTGTCCTTGTCACAGATGACCTAAATTGCCGGCCTGCTGTCAGAGCCGACATCTGTAATCTGAAAGCACATGCCAGCTAGCATGACTGCACACGCCTGCTAACATCAGATCAACAAACATGTCCTCGGTAAACACAACTCGGAACATCTTCAAACATCTCTCCCAATTCCAAGACGGCCTCACGCCTCAACTCTTGTTATGAAAAGCAGCCGCCCTTTGATTCACACCTTCCGGACGGGAGTGCTATTCTTATGCAAGCCCTGCCCCCACCCAAACTTGACTTTAGATCTGCAGGTTAGATTCAAAAGGGAAGAGGTTACATGTTCAGGAGAAAGCTGTGTTTGTAGGGTCAGACCTCGGTGTGAAGTAACATCAGTATTGCTCCCATGGTAAAGAAAGCCATGCACAAATAAGGCGAGGGCTTGTAAAACTGTCAAACCTGATTCCCATTGATACCTGTGCTGTTTACACTCTGGGCTTTCCTCTTGTTACATAACTGATCCTTCAGCTTATCACCGATGGAGAGTTTTATGACCGGTCAATATTTACAACTGAAGCTGCACCTTTGACTTTGTGTAGGTTACAGTTCAAGTTTAACTGTATTTTCTAGGCAAACACTATGCTTGCATCACGACTAAGCATAGACCAACATTTAGTAACAAAAAGTTGGATCAAGGGATACATTTTTCACATTTTCCTGTTACATTTTAATGGCACTATAGGAAGATGCACAGTAACGAGGGAGTGATGTTCCTTCTTCATTCCTCTTGAATTTTTGCAGGAGCCACAAAACCAGGGGTCATAAAACGTAATAATCCATAATTGTTTACATACGTTACATTCAGAAACCAGTGATTAGCTAAAAGTATTTCTGGCATATGATATTTTTTCCAAGCCTGAGTGGGCCATGTACAGAAATCTTCACACCACTTAAGATCATCTTATGTTAAATGTCTTATGTTTATGCTGTGTCTCAAAAGATTTCCTCCCAGAATTTAAAATATGACTGTTTCTAAATAGATTTAACTTCCAATATGTGTCAGGTTTACTCAAGCAAACCAGAACAACATGCTAAAAGACAGGAATGGATGGAAAATCACGTCAGTAAAAGACTTCTGCAAACCAAAGAAGTTGTTATATGTGTTAGGTTTACTGAAGCCTACATAAACTGCATGCCAAAAGATTTGTTTTAATTTAAGAAAAAAAAAAAACCTTGTTTCTCAAAACTACAATATGCCTTCATGACATAATATTTGCTGATTTAAATATCTTGTTCAAAAATGTGAATATTCTAGGCTGCCAATAACACTGAATTGCCTATCCTAGCTTAAAAAATTCTTAATACAAAAACAAAACCTATACAAAACCCATACTTTAAAAATAAGTTGCTGATTGGACTTGATGGCTTAACGTTGCCTAACTCAGCTTTAAAATTTGATTGACAAACAGCATCCTAATATGCTAAGATTGGCAACTTTAACTCAACTCAAATGACAAAAACATCATATTGCCTACCCCGGCTTTTAAAAATGTGTTTCTAAAAAGATTCCTGACATCAAAACATGAAACATGCAAGGTTCACTAAACACAAATCCTACTACAACATGATGAAAGATTGATTTGTTTTTGTTGCAGCACAAAAATGCCTACCCTAGCTTTAAACATGGGGAAAGCTGGCTTACATCTGTCAAATCTAAGTCACTTTTAAGAAAAATACAACCATGTCCTAGTTTGGTTCCATCTCATTCAATACTCGTACACACACTTGTTACTACACACATCTTGTCACACATTGTTACATCTTGACTGCACATTCCCACATGTCTAATGCAAAAAACATCATAGAAAAGGCTCCACAGTCTGAACTGTCAGCCTATTCAAGCAGCGTTCCTACCTCCAGCAATTTTCTTAAGCAGCTGCTGTCTGGCGATGATCCTTCCCAGCCTGTATCCGGAGCGTCTGCGGTGGTGGTCCATTCTCAGGTAGATATCCTGGCTCTCAGGGGTCATACTCCCCAGACACTCGCCGCCATTAGACTCTGATATCTCCCTAAACATACCTCCTAGACTCTACTCTGAATCCTCTTACTTCTGGCTGATTCTCACACACTCTCCCAGCAGAAAACTTCACATAGACACGCAAAAAGCCTGGACAGAGCTGGGACTGAGCGGCAGAGGAGAGCCAAGGGGGAGGAGTGCCAACACTTCAGGACATGTGACTTCACAGAGACCAATGGGAGAGCAGCAGCGGGAGTACGGCCCACCTTGAGCTGAATCCAATGTCTGTGTGAAAGCGTCCCAACTTCCCCTTTGCTCTGGAGGGAAATATAAATACCAATGGAATGCTTATGAAGTGAGTAAGGAGTGCTGGCTGGAAAGGTGTGGGAGGGCTTAGAAAAATAAGTACGTTTTGGACAAGAACAACTCTGTTTCAGCTCAGAAGTTTACTGGTGGGAGTCCATTACAGCAGAGAAGAAAAGGAGAAGTTGTTTGGCTGGTTGGAGAATTTTTGCCAGCCCAACCCCCGTCATGTTAAGTCCCATGGCAGCCGCAGGAAGGCTCAGCAGGTCTCCTCAAAGTGTTGGCTCCATGAGGGTTTTTAACTCAAAACATACATGATTAACCTGGAACTGTTTATGTAACAACAGGAGACAGGGTTTGGCGTTTGGTCGAGGCGATGGTTCTCACCTCCACAAGACAAAATGTTAGGACGTAGTGCCAACATTGCAGCTGTTTTCTAATGGGATTTGTTAGGGTATTGACCGTCTAGAATTGTATCTCGCAACAAATGCATACTTGAACTTTGTGAGACTTACTTTGGCAAATATGAATCAAAAGCCAAGAATCATAAGTATGTCTTTTGTTGTAATTCTAGGGTAAACAGACTGTTATTGAGCAATGAGATAAGGCTACATTCCTGAAGAAAAAATTGGACCAATAAACCATGACGTCCCCCATAAAAACTTTGAATGGATCTATGGAGCCAGCGGAGTCTGTAGAACCAGAAGTGATTGCCATATTTGGAAGCAGCCGACAGCTCAGGATGTGTTACTAATGGGCTATGTAGCAAGTGATGCTAAGGTCTGTTAAACTTTCCAAAACAACCGCTGAACAGATTGTCAACAAGTCTGGTTTGGGATAACGTATGATTATAGCGACCAGTTGAAATTGTATCAGTACTAGGCTTTGGAATTAGACAATAGTAATGAAAACAGTTGCCAAAGAAAATACAATACAATAAGTACAACTCATGACTTTAACACGTCTAAATTTATCTTTTGCAAAGCATCTGGAACATGTTTTGGACATAGAAAATAGCAGATGATGAGAGCAATGAGCTTATAATGCAATTGTACTTCTTTGCACTAAAACAAAGAGAAACAGTTGGAGTTGTCATTATTTATAGGTTATTTATTATGTTATGTTATTACTGGTCCAGCCCCCAAATTCTGTAGTCAACTGTCAATCATACAGTAACCCCCTTAATGACAACTATTACATCTCAAAATCTTGAAACTTAAATATAAATCACTATTTATTAGAAGAAGATGCAACCCAACTGACTATCTGTAAAATTATTATTATTTTTTTTATTATTAATGCCATTAATAAGGCTTGTTCAGATTCTAATCCCAGCACTTCACCAAAATCCAAATAGTTCATTAAAAGCTGTACTTTTATCAGTACTGAAATTTGATTGTGGCTCAAAATATCATATAAGTATTCAAAAGAAACCAGGTATTTTTTCTACTAACTCAAAACCAATATATTATTTAAATGGAATTTTTTACCATTTTATCATTTATTTAAGCATTACAATTAACCTTACAGTTTCAAATATTTCCTAATATCTTGGGTGTATCTTTTCCATTGCCACCGAATGTCGTCATGGGCCAGTGCATCAACAGTGGAACAACAGTCTGCTCACACCTGAATCACGTCCCTACCCGCACAAACAGACCCTCCCAGTGCCACTCGGGGCCTCAGGAGTGTGACAGCCCTGGCCCCTGCTGAAGGAAGGCCTGTGTGCTGCTACATACATGTCAATGGGACAAATGGGCAAACCACCAAGTCAAACACAACCCGAGTGTTTCTGTCCCCAACCGGCAAAACCCACGTAAACTTTGGCTCACAAAGACCACAATTCAGAAGAAACCACTCCGCTCCTCCTACAGGTTTAATGGCCCTCCCCACGCCTTTAGCTGCAGCTATTTTAATACTAGACTGTTACTTTTTAAGGCTCTGAGTGACCATTGGGATGATTTCATTGGGCGGTGACTCATTTTTATACACTCAGACACCTGTGTTCATTCATACACAGCTCTGTGGTGTCGTACGAGAGAGGTGACACACAGCCAACTGGCAACAGACAGTACATTTTCTTGACATTAGCTCAATGGTTTCATTGTTTGTAATAGCCAAATGTAAATGGTTCTCTTTTGTGTAACACAAATTTCACTATATATAATATAAATCAGCTTTTTGATTATGTTGTTATACCATATTTTAAAAAGCTAACCTTTCCAGACGTATAAAGAAAGGAAATTATTGATGACTTTTTAATCTAGACTTTAGTCTGACTAGAATTGCAATGAATATGATTTTTCTTTGTCACGCTAACCCACCAACACAATGCATAGTTAGTTGAGCTACAGCAGCAGGTATACAGTCCTTTCCAGTGGAGTGGTGTGGTATGGGTCGGGTTGGTAAGGGTGAGATTTCATTCAAGAGGTCCAACAAGTCCCCAAAAAGCACAGTGTACTAAACTGTAGTTTGAAAGATATATAATATTTAGTCTGGCAAAAAATGTGAAAAAGGGAAACATGAAGTTGTGATAAACAGTCATATTCAAAGAGTAAGCATGCTAAAGGCTGTACCTTTTATTAAAAAGCAGAGCAAGCATTTGTTAGCGACAGTTCTTTCTGGAAAAATACAAGCCTCCTCAGGGTTTACCCAACTGTACTGACCTGCCAAGTTCTGTACCACACCGCTTAAACATGAATAAATACTAATTTGTCAGTTTGTCTAATGGGATTGGAAGTGGAATTACTGATGCATGTATTTGACTCAATCATACCCACAATGGCCTATGCACTCTTTACATGTACTACAGTCCCTTCCTCTGAGCTTTTACCTGTAGATCCAACAGCAAAATTCCACCTTACACAAGTGAAGGAGACAAATGCAACAACAAGCTTAAAGACAATACATCACAGCTGAATCAAGACACTCTGTTTAATAAATCTCTCCTATCTCTGCTTGTCAAACTATGATCATATCGTGCATGTAAACAATCTGATCTCTGAACTCATCTTCCCTCTTTCTTGTCTAGACAACGACAACCACCATGTGCATCAGACGTACTGAGTTACGGAATCAATCAACCACTTCTATGCTACGTCAGACAATTGAGACAAACGGCGTGGATTCCGCAGCGAGGATTATGAGCTGAACTCTTTAGTGTCATTGTGTTTAACCGTTTGAGAGACGTGACTGCGGCGTGTCCTTAGCGGGGGTGTTGTGTGTCGGGCACAGGGACTGGAGGCCTTATTGAGCGAGTTGTAACACGTTGCTGTCTGGGTCCTCCGGGCCGGCAGCAGGAATCCACTCTCACGTTACATTCCTCGAAAATACATAGGAAGGCTCAGACAGATGGAGGTGGGATTCATAGTACATAACAGTGAGGTCATAGATATATTTACGCTATGACAAAATTCTCTTAGAGCATATTTATGTCCACTAACATTCTCTCCTGTCTGCCTGTGTGCCAATTATACAGAGACCATTAAGACATCTGCAAGCTTTTAAGTTTCAGAACACTGAATGTGGACCTTGAAACTAGTATGATAGACTTTAAAATCTAGCCTGGTCATAACAATATATCACTTGTGACGACCTGTTAATTCCAAATCACATGACAGGAGTTTATTTTTAGAATGTACTGACAGTATTTCTGAAATAATAACAGATCATTTTGACTCTTTTCTGTGTGTAGCACTGTTTGGTCATATTTTACTGTAAAAGTTATCATAGAAAATAAAAATAATAAACAAAGAAACAAGATTGTTTTGTAGAATATCAACCTAAAAAGCATTTACAATATAATCAATTAAACATTTAAGGACAAGCCATTCAACTTGTCCACATTCAGTAATCTTATTGAGTTCGTTATGAGTAAACATCTCATTTCAGAGATGGGCTGTCATACTGCCACTCTCACACATTACATTACATATCTCTGTATTTAAAGATCCACTACTGGACTTTATTTTTGCCATCCCTGTCTCAGACCCACCCCTTTTCCCCAACAGCAGTGTAATAAACTTTTCAGCTTCTTTTATTTAAAAAAAGGTCAAACCAGATACATTTTTCACCACAAAATACTAATCTGTTACATTGAATCGAAGTATAGAGTTTACCTTAGTTTTAGCTTTGGAGTTTACCTTTATAGAGTCTACCTGTGCTGTAATTATCTCTGCCTCGAGAAAAACACTGCATCAAAGCTTTGCCAACATTTATCCATGTTTAACTTGCTGTTTCTCTTGTTTATCTTTTTGAGCTGTTTCACTGTAAAATACAACATTTTTTTTTACAGAATAGCCCATTTCCTTGGTTTATTTCCTTGGTCCTTCGTTGCTGACATTAGTGTCAACAAATTGAAGCGCTTCTTTTGCCAGAGGCAAGCTGTGATTGGCCAAAATCCTGCAGTGGGCTGATCATTCTCATCTTCAAATCTGACTCTATACATTCAGAATAACATGGCAAGTAAAACCCTATAAGGTCCAATTTAATATATTTTTAAACCCTCCAGAAAAATAAAATTGGTCTTAACTAGAAATTTGTAGAATATGGTGTGGTCCATAATATAAATCCTGATACTTTGACATAGAACGTGTACAGAGGGCAGTGAATGGCGGCTGTCATGTTTCGATGTCACTCAGCCTTAACTCTTCTCCTCTCTTTCCTTCTGCCATTCAGCTCCAGCAGGTGTGTTTAAAAAGGGAAACCTCTGCACTGACTCACGCCTGGCACAGATGAGCGTGGAGGCACTGCGTGGGGGTTCGGCCCTGGCTCTGATGTGGTCTGACACTGCAGCAGACACATGTAATCTGCCCTGGGCCAGTCCTGCTCTGAGCTGGATACATTTCCTGTGGCTAAGGCTTAAGAATAGTCCTGACTGTGATTTCCACCTCTGTGTCTGCCGTCTGATGGAGTTAAAGCTGCCCTGTGGTAACCCGACGCTGCTTCAAAGATTACCGCCGGGGTTTATTTGGATGAGAAAATACTGCTGACTCAGACATGGGGAGTTTCAACGAGGCTAACTGAGTTATGGTAATCTCAGAGTTATCCTAATGAGCTGTTTTACAGTTATTCAATGCAGTCTGTATAAATCTGGCAACGTGAAATTTGGAATGAAAAATATCTGCTATAAAAAGAAAGGCAACACAAGTACCTATAATTAATTTCTAAATATTGAATATATTTAAACAGTGACTTGTTTTGAAAAAGGGAAATACCAGCCAGTAACTTGTTAAGTAGTCAGTGAATAGCTATTTTTGTTTTACTAATGCAGCGGTGTAGTAGTATCCTATATAAGGCAATATAGGCAATAATTCTCAATCTATATAAATTGGGGAAAAATCTAAATTGTGAGATCCCACTCTGGACTAATACAATGTCTTGGCTTAGTTCAGTACAAAGGCCCAAATGAGCTCTGTTAAAACTTAGAGTATGTAGTAATTTAATATAATCACAAACCAGTACCACTGCAGCTTTAACTCTTTGTCACTGTCATTTCAAATGAAATGCTTCCAGCTGCCAAGGAAAAGTAAAGCCAAATATTATTTAGAGCGCCACCATGTTTTTGTTCAGATTCTCATCAAGTCTGAGAAAACCCTGATCACCCCTTCAAGACATTGACTACATTCTGTATATCATACTTTCAAAGCTTTTAGTTTCAAACATAAGAAATGTTCAAAAGTTAACTGGAAGAGAAGTCAATTATATCATTGAAGACATACTGACTTTACCTGTGATTCCTGTTTTACTGATGAAAGCACACATTATTACTGATCCTAGGCCACTGATGACACATGCCATTACCTGCTAAACAGCAATGATGCAGCACAATAACAGTATTATGTCTATCTTTGCACAATGTCAAAAGTCCTATTGTAAAAAAGTCAGATCTAACAGTTCTGAAGGAAAAACACCTTAAAACTGCATTTATCACTGATTTGTATCACATGAATTCCCATTTGTAAAGTGATTTTAAGTTCTTGTGTCCTTAACAGTTTGTCCAGTCAAAATGATAAAAATGCACAATGTTTCATATAGTTGCTAAATGATACAAGGTGGTTGAATATCTCATGAGCAAAGTGTCTCACAAGCCCAACATCTAAACTTCACGCTCCATTAACTCTTGTGTGAGTTCAACACCAGCCACGGGCCCTGTTCCACTGAAAACACACAGTGACGTCAGTGTAAACGTATCAAGTGAAATGTCTGGCCTCGAAATGCTCAGAGTATGACTTCAACATTTAAACCCATCTGTAAAGCATTAGTTTTTTCTCACATTAATATACAGTAATCACAGTCCCTAGTGGTAAGCTTTGGTTACTGCACAGGATTGTCACATCTACCTAGCACTGAGCTTTACATAAAGGGATAAGCATAAATAGGAATAGATTGAATCAGTTCAAGTGTTTATACATCCATTCTGAAGGCATTTCTATTGAGATATTCTGATGCAATGAATTATATTAAAAATGGCAAAGATATGAATGTGTATAACATATTGCAGAAAATGAAATAAAGTAGGAACTGTGATAGGTCCATATAAAGTTTTGTGATTGTGATTATGAACCTCAGGTGACTGAACCACAACTGCTCATGAGTTCTCAAAAATGTGCTGGTATAGCATGTATAATTACATTTTGCAAAGATTTAAATGCTATAGGTATGTACAAGGCCTTTGCAATGGGATGGGTAAACCAGGCAAGTGCCCATGGGGCCCCATTTAAAAAAGCTATTTAAGTATTTAAATATATGTTTAGATTTTTTGTTATTCTTCATTATTCAACAATGTTGAGCCCTAAATCCAATCAATGTGAACTAAATAAAGAAAAATAATCTGCATTTGGATATTGGTTATGGACAGTAGAATTAAACATTAAAAAATAACAGAAAATACTGCCATGCTAAAAAAGGTTGACAGGATACCAGGATTCCAAAAGAACATTAGAAATAAATCAAGGAAACAATGAAAACCAGGCTAAAAATGAACAAAAACAGATAAAACAGACCAAGATCAGGTCCTAATTCCTCAAGTACCGTGCTTGAGTTGTGAACATCTTAATGAGACTACTGTCCCAGGTAAAGAATCCGAAGATCTTAGAAGTGCCTTGGCTTCCATGCTGTATCCTTTCTAGCTATAGTAGTCACAGAAAAGCTGGGGCCCACATGTTTATAACGAAAACAAAAATGTTTCAACTGTCTACTTGGAGGCAGAACACTGGCGCTGAAATAAGAGCCAAGAAAAGAGAGACTAGCTGAGGAATTCTCAGAAAAATATAATATGTTGTGTCTAACATTTCCAAATATATTCAGTACTTACACACATAAGTGTAAAGCCACCATATTGTTCTTTTAATACCACAAACATATAATAATTTGGTATGTCTCTATTTGAATGCTTGAATACAGAAAATCTATATTAGAGCTCCTCAAAAGTGGATACATCAGCAGGGTCACTCTCAAAGGTTGGACTATGATCACTTTGTTCTAAAAACTGATATTTGCAAACATATTTCTTGTATTCGAGACCAAAATCTGGATGACCCAAGAAATTTGCACAATTCTATTAAGTGCACAAAAATAGCCAACACTGTTGGGCAAGGTTTCCACAAGTATACGCTGCTTGTTAGCGCCCCTCTGTGGCAAAACAAGGAAATCTACTTGAGTCTACTACACCTCACATATTCTCAATGGCATAGAAAAATAAACGTCAAAACTGCTTATTTTGTCAGTGTCAACAGGATGAACTCAAACAACGTGCTAAAGTCGTAGAGTATTAGCTTAATTAGTAGCATCAGCTGTACCTGCAAGCGTCATTGTTTAACTGTAAATAATTGAAGCACATGCACAAAATGATCCACATTTGACTAAAATGACATAGAGACAATGTGTCTTAAATTGCAACCCAGAAAACAGTCTGTGAACCCCGCCTGAGCACCAGTAAGCACCCCGATACAAGCGCGTCTGAACCCGGGCTAGCGGCAGCCTGCAGCGGGCTACTGACCTGCCAGTCTCCGCTCCCGGACGTTCCTCCAGAGTAAATCCCAGGCTTTGGACGTGGAGCTCCGAAAGTGCTCACTGAAGGAGCGCCGGAGCTTCAGTTTAGCAGAATTCCTTTTAGAAGTCATGTCAAATCCTTCGCTCGGACATTATCAAGTCAGTCCTCCCCGTTAGAAGAAGAAGAAGTCACTGTCCACGGGAAATTACGCTTATTTGCCTATACTTCTTTTTTCCATTTAAATAAGACAACCCCAGGTTTCCCAGCGCTGCATGTTCAGAACAAAGTAGTCCTCTGTGTTCGCAGCGGAAAGCAGTAAAAAAAAGAAGTTACTCAGGTTGATAGTAAAGAGCAGACACTTCACACTTCACACATGTGTGTGCGCAAAGTGTGTGTGTGAAAAGACGCACGCACAGACGGCGCGGCAGCGTGGTGACGCCTTCAGGGACAGTGGGGAAAGGGATCTTTAAGCTTAACGGCCTTCTCCTCAAAGCACCACAATTTACAGTCAGTTGTGACTGTAAATCTGTTTTGGTCATTTTTATCATACATTTGTTCTTTTTGTGTAATTACTCTTAACAACAACTTAACCCTGACCTTGACCAATTTCCTAAATCATCTTTTTTTGTTTATAAAAGCCTATTGATTTTCACGGATATTTTGTAGATATTTAATATGATTTTTTTTCATCACACACACACACACAAAAAAAATCTTCTGCAACTTACTTTTGGGTCTGGCCCATTGTCTGGGAAACACAGGACCAGACAGCATCGGCGTACATTGATTATAGGTTAGTGTTATTGACTATTAGACTATAAGACTTGTATTACTCTTAGTTTCTATATAATATGCTCATGCCTAGAGACGTGTCTACTGACTGTGGGACCCCGAGCAGTAAGGAGCCGGGGAGTCTGATCTATGTACATTCATCATCATACAAAGAAACATTTTGATTTCAACTGAGGCTATCTTTTCCCACAAATAAACAATAATCTATATAATAAAAAAAAATTTATGTTTAGTAGCACACCATTGCATCTTTGGTATGGTCAAGTCGGAGGAAGTCATGGTCAGCGCAAGAGACCACAAAGTTACGAGGTAACCCTGAACACAGCATTTCCTGCACACTAACTAAACGCCCCTCAACACCAGCTCTCTCGCTGGACCCTCTCAAATAACACTGGCCAGAACAGTCACTTTCTCCAGTTTCATACTAAAACTGTGGCTTAGAATGACAGCAGCTATATTTGATCATTTAGAATATAGTGTCTGTACCTGCAGTGCAATTAGTACACTTTACACACTTACAATACGCTGTATTATAAAAGCTTTGTTGTTGCCATGTATTCATTGGCAGTTTATTAATACCGGGAGCCCTAGATCGAAGAGACTGGGGGCACATTTATGTCACATAAAGTCTATTGTCCTCAAATAAGTGATTAGGAAGTCATTGTCTATGCTAAAATAACTGTACAATATAAAATAAAACTATCTACAAATATATAGAATCAGACATCCTATGTGGCTCTTTTGCCATTTGGAGTCCTTAGATTGGTTGTTGCTACATGTACATTGACAATAAACTAGCTCTTTTTAACTTGCTGCTGATTAAACCCAGAGAAATGTATTTTCATTTTATGTGGCTTTTTCTCTCTTTTAGCTCTTCAATCTTCTAAAATCTTCCCAAGTCAACCGAAAATCATTTTTCATGAGCCATATCATGTACATAAAGGTCATCATGTAAACTTGCAATGTAATTAAAACCATAAATGTGGCGTATTTATTGACAATCTGATGTTTGTTGTTGGGTTTTGAACTTCAATCTCTCAGAATAGTTAGCATGGGCTAAGTCATTTCAACAAAGATTACAACTCTAAACATGATAAGAGCTCAGATCAATAGGTCTTACCTTTAATATTTAAATCCCCTTAAAGTGGATTGTACAAGAAAATGATCCAACACAGGCTAAAAATGCATTATGAGTGCACATCAGGTTCTTTACACGTAGCAGCATGTAATTTGTGACTGGACACAGCGTCAGCACTGTGTGTAGCATATATTATCTGTGCTTTTATTAGTGTTGACACAAATACATTCAAATGAGGGTGAAGTTCTGTTAAAGGGAGCGGTCTTGTGTAGGGTGTAATGTCTAATGTAAATCATTCTGGGAAACTGAGTTTGATCTGCTGGCATAGGCTGATTTAACAAAGTCATTACAACTATGATTATAGGCACAAAATGTTTATATAATCTCAGATTCATTGGTTGTACATTTAAATTACATGTGATATTAAAAGCCCCCAACACTGGATAGAGCTAGAATATGATTCAGAACAAACTAAAATGTATTACAAGAGATCAATACTCAATCTTTTGTACTACAAGATAGTGTTTGTGAGAAGAAAAACAAAAATATTGATCTCTGTCCATATTAGTTTTGACAACAATAGGAAGACATTCTAATGAGGGGTGAAGTTCTGTTAGAAGGAACTTCCTTCTGTCAATGGTCATTCAATAAAATTATTAAAATGGGGCTAAAAGTGCATTAAATGGCACTAATACTTCTTTTGCACTCCAAAGATATCATTTGACTGGAAACAGCATCAACATCCCGTGTATCATTATTTATCTGTGTCCTTATTAGCGTTGACACAACAATGGGAATACATTCTAATAAGCTCTTTTAAAAGAGAATTGTATTGTTTTTGTTAAACAGCAGGCTGCAAATACTGGTGTCTGTGATAATATTTTAAAATGCCTTTTGGCCTGTTCCAAAAAGAAGAAGCTATGATGTTTTAGAAAGAAAGCAAGATTTCTTTTGCCTTTAAAGTTTTTGTTTTACCATTCTGAGAAGTGTGAATGATACATGAAAACGCAGCAATAGTCATGCGTTTGGTGAACACAGACGTCAATCTCACACCAGCCATCATGTGTTATTCTAAATCCTAATGAGCGTTCAGTGAGCACTCCTCAGGTGGGTTATAACCGGTCGACCGTTTTTAAAGAAACACAGGCTCGCTTTCAGCACCATTTACTTTTGTTGTCACAATAACTCTCAGCACATACTAAAATCTTTGGCTCACAACTAACAACAGAACCCTATTGTGGTGTTTAGTTCTCTTCAGACCTTAATTATTTAAGGAATTTGGCTGTATTATTGCACGTCCATTTACACAGACCATGACCTCAGTGCTGATACCATATCTACCATACTCTCTGGTGGGGTGAGGTATGACTCCATTCTAAACACTGACAGACGATCGGGATCAGGGATCGGCACTTTCTTAAATGAACAGACCTCTGCTGACCCCAGAGAGACCCTCAAAATAAGGCCAAGCTTATGTTACTTCATTTGAACGGAGACAATGTCACTGAGTAGAACAGGGCTAAAGATAAGACCAGGTCACACTGTAACAAATGTATGAGAGGACTATTCATGAGAGGGTCTTGTTTTTGGAACGAATTATTGCGGTGGGGTGGTTAAACATGTGTTGCTTTAAATGAGAGCTAAAAAAAAGTGAAGACACTGAGAGACATAGTCAACTAAACAAAGGTCTAAACCAGGACTAAACCAAGACTAAGTAGGACAAAGATCTGATTGAAAAAAAGGAATAATTTCAGGGCTAAACTATAATAAAACCACCAAAAACCCTCATCTAAGCGACAACTGGACTACTACTATAATATACTAGAACAAGAAGATTGTAACCAAGACAAGCTGGAAATAAACCTGAACCAAAACACAAACACATAAATAAACCAGGGCTAAACCAGGATTAAACATAAAATAAATCCTGGGCTAAAAAAGGTCTAAACTGGGGTTAGGGCTAAAAAAAAAACAAAAAACAGGATAAATCATGACTCTGCTAATAAATAGATAAAAAAAAGGTTTAAACCAGGACTAAATGGGAATGCATTTCATAATAAACAAGAACTAAACCAAGACAAAAACCTGAGCTAAGCCTGGGATAAAATCTGGACTACATGTAGCTCTAAACCAAGAGTAAACCCAGACTAAACCCAAAACAAAATCAAGGATAAACCTAGAATAATCCTTATTCTAGTATCCTACTCTAAATACCAATTTTAGAACTAAATCAGTACGAAGCTAATACTTAATAAACACCATACAAAACTAAACCTAGAATAAACCCCAGACTAAATCAGGAATAAACCAGCACTATATAAGAGCTAAGAACTCTTCAGAACCAGAACTAAACCAACTGAAGGTTGAAGACCCAGATTTAAAATGGGAAAAACACTAGACTTAACAAGGACTGAAGCCAAATATAAACTAGGATTAAATTAGGACTGAATCTAAAATAAACCTTGGAATTATCCAGTACCAAACCAAAACTAAAACCAGGACTCAACACTTGACCAAACCCAAAACAGAGCTATGATCAAATCACCAAACCAGGTCTAAACTCAAGACCAAAACCAAGAACAAAATCTAGACTACACCTGAACCTAAAATAAACACTGTAATAAACCCAAACGTAACCAGGAATAAACTGAGAATAAACCGCAACTCAGTGTGAATCAGGATTAAAGTAGGACAAAGACTACACCTAAACCAGGACTGTGATTAAACCAAGATAAAATACAGGACTTAATTCAGTGGTAAAATGGTAACAGACCAGAACTAAGCCAGTATTCAACATGGACTAAACCATGACTAAAGTCAGGACTAAAACCGTAATTAACAAAACTTGTTTGAACCAGGACTAAAGTTGGACTTTACTGATACTGAACCCAAACATATACATATGAGAGACTTTACTCTGCTCAGACTTAAGTCATTTTTCTTTTTTTTGAGCTTTAACAAGTCCAGTCTAAAAATACACGAGAAAGTATAGAAGCCTAAGCTCAGGTCAAAGGGAGGGACCTCTGTGTGTTTCTATTTTCAGACCTCGGGCTAAAATGCAGCTCAGGGACACACACAGTTGTCTGGAAAAGCTGTTTCATTTGATCCTGGGTCTTTTTAGGAAGGGTGAGGGTTAGGCCGAGTCAAGCACCAACAGTTTTCTGCTGATCGTGTCGACCTGAGAGCCCAGGAGGAGGGATAGTTTAACAGCACTGAGGTGTTGTAAAGCACTTAAGGAACAGTTACAACAAATGTGAGCAGAATAAAGAACAAGTCCTAAGGATAAAAGGTAGAATTTTACGGTTAGGGTTGTCGGTAGCGCATTAGTCTTTCTTTAATGTTTTCTCTCTGATTTTCTGCCTATATTATGCTGCTGCCTCACTTATGTGCTTATGTGAATATACCCATATTCAAAATGCCATAATTAGTAAAGTTTAGATTATGAATAATGGCTGAAAAGAAGTGCCAGGTCTGAACAGGGCCTGTGTCAAAAAACATTAATTTCATTTGTATATACTTTATACTTTATACTGTACAAAAATCAAGACATTTTGTTAAACTTCATTATACAATTACATTTTGACATTGGTCTGGTAATGTCTGCATTTTTGTTATTGCATTGAATTAAATTTGAATTATTTATTTATCTATTTTATCAGGGACAGTGCACATAATACATTAACCTTGCAAGAGCAGGAAATATGTTTAGTGCCAAGTTTTATCAGAATTGTTCATTTCCACCTGCAGTCCTTTGACAGGTTGATGTTAAGCTACAGATACACTTAGGCCTACACATAAAAAATATGTAAAACAGAGTGTATAAATCATGGATATATATTTATATTTTATATGGTTAAATCAAGTCTGACCTACGAATGTGCTATATGGACATCGTAGGTGGAATATGTAGGTTTTTTGGTGTCAGTTGGAGAAAATATGTAATGTAGACTCATTTCTAGGGTAAAGTAAGTACATTTAAATATTGCATGTATAGTTTGTTCATATTGTCACCTCACAGCAACAGGTCCAGAGCCTTTCTGTGTGGAGTTTGCATGTTCTCCTTGTGCTTGGGTGGGTTTTCTCCAGGTTTTTCTGGTTTCCCCCACCAATATCAAAATACATGCTTCCTGGTGGCGACTGCCCACTATAAATTTTCCCACATGGATAATAAAGAGATCATTATTGTTATTATATTAAGCACATATTATATGACTTTGATTCTCAGGTCAGGTCTGTGAATAAGAGTAATTTACTGATCATATGCAGTGCAATGTTTTGTATGAGGACAATGCGGTAAACCCTGACACCATTTCAATGTTACCAAGACCAATCTATGACACTCTTAAAGCAGACATGATCGGTAAGATATTTTTTCCAAACCAAGAGTAGGTCAGATTTCCATTATTTAACCTGCCTACAGTAGCTTTGACTGTAATAACCCAGAGACAAGGTTAATACTGGATGTGTGCATTTTGCGAAAGATATTGATTTGAACACAGAGAGTGACAGGACAGAAGTGAGTCTAAACACAGACAGTGCCATCCATGACAGCTCTTTAGGGTAAAAGTGATGGACGCTGCAAGGTTTGACCTCTGTCCTCATTAATCATCACAGAGGTAAACATAGACCAGCACCAGGGCTCTCTGCTACAAAGTCAGATGAACTGACCCTGGTTATGTCTCACCTGGATCAGAGGTATATGTACAGTTGTGTTCATAATAATAGCAGTGTGTTTTAAAAAGTGAGTAAAGCTGAAATATGTAGAATAGCTTTTATTTTTATAGACGAAAAAGCATTGGGAACACTGCACATTCTATTCCAAATCAAAACATTAACAAAAAAATGATCATATTTCTTTTTACTTTACAGAAAGTGAAGAAAAGGGGAATATTAGACTGTTAAAAACAAACAAACAAAAAAAACAGCAGTGTCTGCAATTTTCTTTACAAACTTACACATTTACTGTATAAAGTGAGAAATACTTTACATTTATCTTTCCTGTGAATTACTGAACTAATATTTCATTGTATAAGTACTGCTTTTGAGAAGCTGACACATCTGTGTTTCATGGAGTCGACCAGCTTCTTGCTCCTGTGAACAGCCCCCCGGAAAACACTGGACTATTCCTCTGCATTTCTTGGTTTTGCCACAGAAACAGGATTAAGGTCTGGGGATTGGCCTGGACACTTCATAATGTCAATCTTGTTCATCTGAAACTAAGATGCTGCTCACTTACTGGTGTGTTTGGGGTCATTGTCTTGTAGAAACACACATTTCAAGGGCATTTTCTTCTCAGCATAAGGCAACGTGACTTCATCAAGTGTTTTGATGTGTTCAAACTGATCCAGGATCCCTGGTATGCAATAAATAAGCCTGTAGTATAAGAAACATCCCCAGATCATGATGCTTGTGCCACCATACTTGACTGCTCATTGTGCACTGTGACTTGAATTCTGTGTTTGGGGGTCGTCTGCTGCCCCCGAAAAATAAATTCTAGCCTAATTCAAGCCTGAATTCAAGCTAAGCATGTTTTTTTGTTCATGTTTTGATTTGAAATAGTGTTCCCAATGCTTTTTCGTGTATGAAAATAAAAGCTATTATAAGGATTAGCTTTACTCACTTTTTAAAACACACTGCTATTATTATGCACAACTGTATGTATCAGTGGTAAGCAAGCCAAGTTGGGGCTAAATGAACAATCACACTGGCAGACAGGTAAAAGATAGGAAAACATGAACAATTACACAAAACTACACTAAAGTGATGCAAAATGAACAGCAGCGTAGATTGAATGAATTACGCAGATGCTCCAAGACCAACAACCAGAGTGGAGTGTGAAGTTGAAAAAATCATTATAATACACACATTAAACCAATCAAATATATACTTGAACATAAATGTAAATCTATATTTCATGTCACTTTGCTTTTCACTTTTGGGTTGCCATAAACAGTGCATCCTGCCGTCAAAAACTGCCATTAAAATAACCAAATTGAGTGACAATTGAATTAACCTCAAATTGAAGCAACTCTTGGATCTATTATCTTTACTGTCAAGAACGTTTGAAGTTAAAAAGTTTGACACAGACACAGCTCTATCAAACAAAAAAAATTCAACAATACTGGTAAAGGACAGAATTTTGAAGAAGGTGGTGCTGTAAATTTTGCTGAGAGCAAACTTTGGAAATAACAGCATAACGCCGGGAATGAAAAGCTGCTCCCCTCTGACCTTCATTCAAATTTATTTTCTGACTTGGACCCATTTAGACCCATTCTGTTGCCAGGAAGGTGCATAAACCAAGACAAACCTTTCCAATGGACATGTGGGGTCCAATTCACACCAGTGAACATCTCTTGTACTGTACTGACTTGTTGGTTTATTGGTGTGTGTTTGTGATTGCAGTTACATTGTTCTGCGTGTGGTTCATGGGCTAAAAAAGCACAATCACAGAGCGGATGGCTGTGGCTAGACGATGACTCGGCCTCCGGAGTGAAGCTTGGCGGTGGAAGTAATAGCACATGCGAGGACAGGAAGCATCAATCAGCCTGAGAACGTCCCCCTGAGCCGACTCACCCACTCTGTTTGTTTTGGCCACGCCACTTTATAAAGGCCTTGTTTTCCTGTAACTCCAATAATTCAGGGGTCATTTTTTGAGCATCTTTTCCTCTTTGGCCTTTAATAAACACGACAGAGGATGAACTGTGTTTATTTGTATATTGTGCACGGGTCTATCTACATTCCTGAGCCGGTGTCTGATGTGGAATGCTGGCCCATAACTCGAGTGGGAAAATCCCAGATGTGAGGGAAACTGATTTCTGCTCCGTGATTGGGTCATGCTGTTGGCCAGGAGGTCTCACTCCAGGCCCCTGTGAATAGTCTGGAGGCTGCTCTTCCCAGCCTAATGGAAACAAGGCTGAGGGAGCAGCGAGTGCCCCCCACCCCCCAGGCCCCTGAGGGCTCGTCGCAGGCATGTGCTATAAATTTCCTGACCATATATTCCCAAGTCGAGTTCATTTTTCCAGAGGAGCCACACATGTGGTGTATATCTGGCTTTAGATGATGGCTGTGGAGAAGGAGCAGGACTTCGGGGCTAATCCATTAAAGTGGCCACTAATTCTGTTTTCGTAGAAGGCTGGGCTAAGGCTGTGGTTCTTTCCTCTGGAGAAGGTTGGAGCTCCGCAGATGTATTAGTGCACAAACACATTATCAGTTATTGAAATAACTGTCAGAACTAGAGCTGTAGTTGGAAGTCAGGAAAACAAATTGCCCTCAGCTTTAAAGGACTCCAACCCAGTACTGAAGAAATATTGTTTCTATTTAAAGTTTATTGAAATTTTGGATAATAAATCATACATGGGCAATAGCAATACATGGGCCATACACTTTTAATATATGTGCAATAAACATATAGAGTGGAAAAAAGTTTTTGGACACCCCATGCACTTGTGAAATATAGTATTAAGAATCACTCTTAGGTCTTCAAGTGCATTTTTTGTTAAGTTTGAAACACATTCTCTGTTATTTGTTGACTCTGATACCGACAGTTGAGAACTGACATATTGAAACTGAAAAGAATTGAGTTTAGTTAGTTTTACTTGTAAACCTTAAACAAAAAAACATACAATTTGTAGTTGTTTGTGTCTAATGCAGCCACACCTTTTGAAACCAAAAAAAAAAATTTCCGTAAATATTTTAATGGTAATATTTGAGATTGTGTAAAATTTTAAGGGTGTCCGAAAACTTTTTTCCACCACTGTCTTGGAGTTAAAACATATTTTGTTGAAAATAATACTTTTTTTTGCTGTGCTGGCATGCTGCTAAGATTATATTTACTCTAAGCACAAACGTGTAATTGTATGTTTAAGAGTAATATCGTTGAGTGTAGCTTTTATAATCATATGTTAAACTATTATTTAATCATATAAAACTGTCAGTTGTGTTACTTCTAGTTCACAGAAAATCTATGCAATAGGAAATTTAATTTGAATTACAGTAAACCTGAGCTATTGGCCACTGTTGAGCACTTAAGGAGTGAATAAACTGGGACTAGATTTCTAGACATTGCTTTGATATTTCTGCCGTTTAAGCCTTTAAGTTTAGACAATGAGGGCATGTTGGTTAGGCATTTGGTTAGGTAGCTACCTCATAATCAACCAATGAAGCATAAAATACTTATATCAACTGTCTATTTAGTGTGTTTTGCAGACCAGAGATTCTCTCATATAACACAATGTCCTGAAATTTGTTGATAACAAAAGCTGCTACAACATCAACATGGAAAAGTCTATCAAAAATGTCCACGAAGTACAAACAAAACACAGAGCAATATTCACATATCTATCTATTTTCCTTTGGAACACGGCCTTATACAACCAACCTAGATTAATAAGTTAGTGAGGTAACTTGAGGGTAACGCCTAGATATTCAGAATGTGGATAATTTTTTATTGAGGTAGATCTCTGTGGAAACTTGTGCTGAACCACTCATGTGCTGGTTAAGAGTCAGACTGACCACTGACCAATCAGCATCAAGAAATGAGCTGCTGGTGTGAAGTATGAGGGGAAATACACTGGATGGAGAGTAAAGGAAAAGTGCATGGCCACCGACAAACTTTACAGTGTACTAGTGACAATCTGAAGTGATATTATATGAAGTTCTTGCTTTAAAAACCTGAACGGCATGCTCAGAATGGGTTTCTTTATCTGCATTATATTGAGATCAATAGATTAAAACAACTCTGCGTAACTTTTAGCCAGCAGAGATCACAGAGTTTGTTTACCAGCAGAGATTTTTAAGAGAGCAAGTTTGAAGGATAATTTTAGAAGATTTTGTACAATACGACTCTGCTAGGGTCCAGTGTATTGGCCTATTTTCTTTATTATATGTGTATTGTAGTAGAGCGCATCACTCATGTCATCTGTCATCATATGCCACAGCTGGGAGTACTGTGACAGTGAGATAGGCACGATTCTGCTGATCTCATGACTAAGAACCATCAAAGTCATTTTGAGATTTTTTTGGTTTGGTATAAAAGTTACACGGTGCTACTTTAATAAATTCCTTGATAATGCTTTTAATTCAGCATTTGACACGTTGCTTTTCAATCAGTCAGCATCTAACTGCACAGAAAGGAACATTTTAAACGCCATTGTGCCGTGCATTTTGTTTCTCTGCACCTTTCTGAAGCTTGTGCCAAATTCACTTGACAAGGTCTTGGCTGTGATCCGTCAACTGCCAACTACTCTTCCTCTTGCATTATTAAAGTTTTCATTTTCAGCGTTTAAACAGTTTAAACATCTCTAACACATACCATTTTATATCTTTCTACCTTTGCCAATTGGGAACGCGCACTTGCTTCAAACTCTGTTGAGGCAGGAGCTTATAGAGGTCAGAGGTCGTCCATATGGGCTTAAGGGACGTAAAACTGCCATGACAGCCGTACGTGACTATTGTTTCATTGAATGACAAAGCATGTAATGCCGTCAGGTCTGCATGTATTAGAGCAGCATCAGCCGCAGAAATGCATGGGAAAACATTTACTGCACCCTGGACCACCTGGTTTCTATTAGCGCTACGAGCATTTAATCACCGCGGCGCATTTCTCTCTCAATCACTCTCACACCCAGAATTCTGCTCCAAATGTTAACTCATGTTTTATGGATCTTGAGCAGTAGCAGTCTTGGTGTTTAGCCTCAGAGGGCCGGTCTGTGTCCTTGTTAATGTGCTGGAGATGTTTCGCAGCAGGCAGCAGTGACATTAGCCTCCAGGAAACGCACAGGAAGTTGTTGTTTATATTGTGTGTCAGGATGAGCCCCAAACCAAGAGAGGATCCACAGTTTATATAAACACCAAATAGCGAAAGCTGATGGAAGTTACAGCTTTTAGTAGTTGAGCTTTTCATCTATTTATTTATGAATTTCTAAAGTCTATCTGGCACAATGTTTGTCTGTTGACTATGAAATTAAAGTGTAAGAATCTAACCGCGCTGAGCTTCATGTTATAGTTCAACTTGGTTCAATCACTTTATCTTTTCTTCTTTCCCTTTGTATTGTAGGATCTGATGTAAAGAAGATGGCAATATATTTTTGTGCTGTTTCATATCTGTACTGGTCAGAGACATTGGCTCATCACAGGTGTATTTCTCTTCCTATTCACTTCTTATTATAGAGTATGTTATTACCAGTTATTAGTTTTCATTAAAATAATAAAAAACTAGTGTTGAATTACTCCAAGAATGACGAGGTAGAGGGTAGACAGAATGGGCCCAAGAACTGATTCTTGGAGCAGTGGTCTCTCTGATAAAAATAATTGACAGGGAATGACAGTAATGAAACTGCTCACAGTGTCAAATTCATTAGTTGTAGATAAAGATAAAGTGGCATAGCCAAAATTGACAAAAAAGACAATATCTGGAGTAACAATCCCATTTGAAAGGCAAAAATGACGCCTACGTCTATTTAAAGTCTGTTCCTGTCTGTGTTTTATTCATCATTTTTAAAATGCATCTCAAAACCATGTGACTGCAATTTTTTACTCCTTTTGTCTGACTCATAGATGTATAAAATTTACCATTAGCGGACGTTGCAGGATTGCTAAAACGGCTGTAGCCTTCATGTATTTTTGTGTAGCCCCCAAGCTGTAGGCTGTGTGTGTCACTTTCTTCTTTGTGATAATGAAATAAAGGCAACAGGCACTGTAACTTATACACTGACATACTCTTGTCAGGGTGATTGATTTAACAATGTTTGATGAGCAAGCACAAGTCCTCCATAACACAGTCCTAAGCATCCTTGGCAGCTGGTGTTGCCTAAATCATGTACATATAGCACCACTTAATATGGAGGCACTTGCAAATGTTTTTTTTATTTTTTTTTTATACCTTTTTACAGCACACGCATGTCAGTCCGCTCCCATTTTCAAAAATTATGTGGTAAATGCATAACTTTTTTGTGGTTAATCGCCTTTTGTCCACGGAAAATACAGTATGGTGTGCTTAACTTATATTAAAATAGGCAAACAGTTTAAGCAAAGAGTCTATAAAGGGTTCAGGTCGCCTTATCATAAAAAAACAATCACATTATTAGCACAAAACATATGCTGTTCTGTGCTAACTGGTGCAAAAAAGGAAGATAAAAGAGTTGTATAGATCATGTGTAGATGTAATTTGTTCTCCTTCAAATGTATAGTTTCCACATAGCTACCGTAAATAAGTCCCATTGCCAGAGGCTCTGCTCAGATCATCAGGCGATGATAGGCTGGAAGCACAGCAAAGGTATTGTTTCACACTGAGACACAAACAGGTCCTGCTGGGCCCTTAACTTTTTAAAGGCGGGAAGCCGGAGCGCGCAGAGGATACAGGAAGTCTGCTCTGCCTCGGTCTGCTATTGCGCTTTGATTACTGAGCCAATTTTTTTAATCAGCTCTGAAAACCACAAGAAAGCTGCAGTGCAACAGTGCCCCGGGACAGAGCCCCTTTTACTGTGGCCGCTGACTCTTCCTGTGTGTGCTACAGGTAGAGGCACACAGCTATGTAAATCTGCAGAGGCATGGCTACACACGGACCTGCTCCAGTGATGAAGCACAGTGGGGTTGGTGTGAGCCGGGACACGTGCTGGACAAGTTAAAGACATGGAGGTGAGGATTGTATGTAATTTATGTAAGTCTTGTTTCCTCAAAACAGTATGGTACAAGCTGGTACAGCCCATTGTCAAAAGGAGTATAAAAGGTCCCAAATAAACTTACAATACTTCTGCCATATTTCTGTTGGGAGCATGTGGAAGAGTTACTAAAACTATGCTCTTTAAAAAAATAAAAATAAAAATTCCAATCAAACACAAAACAGCAACAAAGCCTGTCTTGTTCTTGTTATAAACTGACATGCCAGAAATAAATGTTGCATGCTGAACTTTTTTCCAGACCAACTCCAATACAACAAACATCTCACAGTTTGTGTCAGCATCTTACGGTTCTAACTTTGATGGTTAAAAAAAAAAAAAAAAAAAAGTGGATCTTGTATCCTAAAGCTCATGCTTCTCTCTTGATTTTTCTATGTGGAGTAAATCATTTAAAGCAGATGTACACCTAAGTCTGCAGTTACACACAATCATAACTTTTCATTAAATGTGTTAATAGCAATGCAGTTTAACTTAGCAGTATCATGCACATGCTGCAGTAGCTCCTTATGTGCGTTGCTCATCCACAGGGTTGTCTGTTTATGCTCAACAGGTGGGCCACCAAGAAAGCAACCTATCATTCCCTTTTATGCTGTTTCCTTGCATTATGTAAAAAAATCCAACAGGCTTCTAATGTGGCGTATTATATACACACCACTCAAGGTCTATACACAATGGAGCAACCAAACAATAAAGTGAAAAAATGCACGTGCAAAATAAAAAAAAAAGATGAAAAAGAAAGATGAAAACACAATCTGTCATGATCTGCTGTTACTCTACCAGTCCTTCTGAATACTGAGTCTAGTAAAAAAAAAAAAGAAATCCAAAAATCTAATTGCAGTCATGAATTTGATTTATTACTTAAATTAGTCTTGTAGTTCTTGGTCGTGGAGTGTCTCGACTCAATTATATCCAATTGCAGAGTAAACACGGTTAATTAAGTCACACTGGTTCCTTAAAATGAACATCTACAAATGACATCACAACCAACCAACTGTTCCCATTTGGTTTCTGTTTGGTGTCTACATAGTTACCGCTGTTTGGACTTTCCAGGGCAGTTTGGTTCAGTTCACCACAGCACAATGGAAGTGGAAAGGGAAACGTGGATATGGCTTGTGTTTCCACTGAGGGTTGTGTTGAACATGTGGCAATGATGGAGTTAGCTACGTAAATAGTGACGCAGTGATCGTCCAACGACTAGGGTTTCCATACATTTGAAGCCAAGTTGAAACAATTTGAATGCTAAGAAAAATAAACAATCATTTTAACCTAAGCTGATGAGAAGTGAGTAATCTCAGAGTAATGGCAGGACTAAATTACATGTTTAAGTCAAGCTAAAGATTTATCTGGATGTGAGTATTTGTCTAGCAGCACAAAGAACTCTATTGACGTGACGGATGCAGCAAAATGTCATGTTGAAGCAATGGTTATTTAAATCTGAATTTCAATGGACTTTCACATTCACAGCCAATCAGAAATGAGACAGTCCAGTATGATCGAAAATAAGCATCTTCTAACAGTCTTAAGAGAGTTGAAACTATTTTATACTCTTACACACTTTTATCATGACAGAGCAGAGGGAAGAGAACAAAGGAAAATGATTGTGACTAATTTGCGAAAACATTTGTCTATTACTTGATTCAAGCCACTGGCAGAGGTGTGTCGAGCAGTCACAATCTGTATTTAAAGTAGCACCGCATAACTTTTAGCCCAAAAACATATTCTCTGACATGAGATCAGTAGAATTCATGTCTATCTCACTGAAACGGTACCTTCAGCTGGACAGAAACCTACAATATAACTTATTTATCACAAGACACAATGTGAGTGACATACTTTACGGCACTCAAAAAGACGGAGCAGAAATAGATCTGTGGAGGTTCTCAGTCAGAACATATTCAAGAAAAGGTTTTGAGAAGGCATCTGGACGTAGGTTTGAAGGTGAAGATCTTACAACTCTCATCCAAGGAAGTCTGTCAATTTAGAAATGATGCCTTGTCAAAACCTTTTCTTGAGCAGAAATAAACCATTATACTTATATTATTATATATTACTTGAGTAACGATTTATCAATGTATTCAATGAAAACACTACAACTGGTACTTCAGCATGTTTCATCAATGTGGTAGGTGGTACCCAGACATGAGATCAATTCTGGGATCATCTTGCAGTTAGGGAGCAGGGCTTACTATTGCGCCTATTACTATTTTGAAATTTTAGAATGTAAAGAAATGTAAATGAAGTGGAATGTATGCAACTTGTGACTGTAGACCTGTTGCACTGAGCTTCGACCTGTTGTACTTCCTGTAGCTCAAGCGCAAATAGGCAACAACACAACTCGCCGTGCAAAGTAATCAGGCTTATAAGGCATGAATACTACCCCTCAACTGATTTAGATATGCAAATACAGCAAATATGTACAATTAAACCAGCTAGAATAATTCACACTAATGGCACAATTGATAGCTGTCATTCTTGTTCAGTCTGAATGCACCATTAACCAGGATCAAACAGCAAAACAAGGTGATTTCCATTGCTTTCCATCATTCTTATTAAAAAAATGAGACTTGCAGTTCGGTACATTTTTGGGACTTTTTTTGTCAGTAGTTTGGTTGTGTTTCTTGCAACAGAGACAACAAATGCGGTGGTTTTAATTCACAATGTAAGCTCTGTAAAATACCAGAACTATTTAAATGGAGCTGTTGAAATGAGATGCATCACAGTGATGGAGTTTATTTGAAAACATTACCACCAGACCTAAACTATCTTTGTTTAAGGAAAGATTTCTGCTTTGTTCCAATTCTGACATGGTAATAGAAATGATCAATGGCCTGCAGTGGGTTTACAATAGTTACCAAAAGTGGCACGTTGGGGTTGGTGATTTTGTTGCCCTTCACAACTTCATGACAACGGAAACCATTGTTAACCAACTGAGCAGCCTTATTTGCTCCTAAGCGGTGGACCGTTCCTCTCTGCAACATCTGGATTCTCAGAGGTTGATGTGGGAAATGTGGGAGGCCGGTGACAGAGCCAATGTGGTTAGTGCATCTGAAGCCACTCTGCGGAAATGTTCTTGGCTAAGGAACAATGGCTGCGCCTGTGTGAGTACAACGGCACTGGGGACGACAAAGTGCAGCTCCAGACCTGATAAAGCCGCAGATGAGAGGACAGTTATCGTTCCGGTTTAATCCCAGATGTGTGGCCTACACAGAAAGATACGATGCACAAATAAAAGGAGATAAAGAGGACAAAGTTAAAGCCTTTTCAGTTGAGCCAATGGGGCCAAGTCTGGAGAAAATATCAACTGTAGTCAACTGGAGGAGACTGAATTCTGTTTGAATTGCACAATAAATTTCACGTTGGATCACTGGCCCTTCTCGTGATGTTACTGAAGTCTTATTACTTCAGATTTGGATGCACAAAGTGTGCAGTGTTTACTTTTATTAGATCCCCCACTGTTATTCCAAGTAAGTAATAACGTAAGGCAGACTGCAGGAACAAGAACCCAAAATACACAGTCTCCTCCGTCTCTTTTACATTAGATGTCACTCAGATACCTGGGGAATAAAAATACCAGGTTGATCTAATTAATACTGTACATTGTTAACATCTGCCGTAGCCATTACACTGTAAATCATGAATATGTTATTAGCCATACTTTCAGTCTTTTGTATACCGTATATAAACTTGAATGTAAAGCTCTTGACCAATCCCATAGCATTGCGAGTGGATATATCAGTCCGGCACCTTTCTGTGTATTTGATTTATATATTTATTGCCACAATAGACAGGCCAAGTCTTGCCTCTCCTCGGAGATCACATGGACGCCAGCAAAACTTGAATTAAAGTATGTTGGAAATACAGTTAACAGAATGAGGTCTTATTTTGCTGTCTGTCCATGTTTCTGATGCTTTTACGAACAGAGCCTATAGTGTTTTTGTTTAAAGTATTTGCAAGGAAGCAGCTACATTTAGAAAATTCCTTAAAAAAAACCTTTGCAGTGTTTCCACAGTAAAGATGTGGATTCAGGCAAGAGTTGCATGTTTTGGTTTAGATAAAAACAATGGTGATAATACAGAACACTACAATGATACTGCTTTCGTCTTATTGAGGAAGTGTCATTTAAGGACGGGATAGCCTCAGTACTAAATACTAATACTATTAAATGCCTTTGTAGTAAGATCGTGCTTCACAAAATGACTAAGGTTCCAAATACAAGATTGCAGTCCATTTCCAAAAGAACACAGAGTTTTTGCAGTTGACAAGTTCAGCTGTACTTTCTGTTTTTCTTTTGTATCAGATGCAAGACATGCCTCAGGGCAGCTCTACACAGAAACTTGGATTTTACGATTTATGACTGCGCTTTAAAAATACTTAAGAATGGACAAAGATGATATGCACAGGCCAAACAATGTAAGAATGCCTATCGATCCGCTACATCCCTCCTGAACTACAGCCCTTCCTGGATTATCACTTCCTAAATCCTCCTCCACCTTGCTCTAGACTTGGCAGTTGACTGCTGGACCAACCCGTTAGCTTTTGTGTCACTTCACACACACTTAAACACACACACTTTCCCCAAACGCAGGCACAGGCAGTCCTGCTCAAGGCCCGTCCCACCATGGCAGCCCAAGTCTCTCTGCTCGGTTTACACAAGCCAGGCCTGAATTCCTCCACACCCACTCGTCACTGAGGAAGCAGGTCTCATAGGGATTTACTGAGTGCCTTGAATTTAATTGGGTGTACAGGTATAATTGGCTATAATACAAAGAAACCTGTTTCCTTTGGAGTAAAAACACAAAAAGTTGACTTGTAGGGAGTTATAGCTGATAGAGATAAATAATAGAACTTTTCCTTATTGCATTTTCCAGATGTGGTTTCACCATGAGGCCAAAACATGTCTAGAGAATCAAAATGTTATATGATTTTCACTTGCTGGCTGTCTGATTGGTTTCCATTTGAATGCCAGATAAACGCCCATGAAAATTGAATTGTCTATATACAGTAGTTGTCAATCCCATTCTTGAGCAAACAGAAAATTTCACATGAGGAAGAATAAAAACTGAGACTAAAATAATGTTCGAGCTCATTATACTATTGCATGTACTGCAGTTATGCAATCTGGGGAAAACCAAGATAAAAATACAAATTTTCACACTTCCTATTTCAGTTCTGATACTGTTTCTATCAATAATATTCAGTCATACATTCTCAAAAGAGGAAAATACAAAGCACATTCATTTGGGTTTATATCATGACTGTAAGAAATATGGCACTGTCTCTTATTCACTGCCACCATTTTTACCAGTGGACTCCTAATCAAACGGAATGCTTAAATAGAGTGGGGTGATTATTTATTGATATTAAGAATTATACAGCCTACAAATACTCACCAGTTGCTATCAGTGTAGCCTATGAGACACTAAGATAATTATGAAAAGGCCTTCAAAGTGCATTGTGTGACACTGAAAATGAAATACATCCATTAGCTGTCTACACAGCTTTTGAAGCATTGAATCAGTGGCTGTGGAAAATCATATAAGGAAAGTGTCAGCTTAAAAAAAAAGGAAAGTCACATGAAGTGCACATTATGATAGTATAGTATTGCTGATGAAATGTGTTGCTAACATTGTTAACCGCAGATGTTTGTTAATTTTAACTATAAGGACAACAAATAAAAATCACATTTGCTGACATTGTGTTTGTTATATTTCCCACTGCATGAACATTGTGCAATACTTTTCATGATGCATTGTGGGATAAACATTTGAGTGCACTATAGTGACCAGGTTCAGTCAAATGAGGCCAAAGCTTCCCATTGACCACAGAACTCTTAATGAGGAAAACTCTTGCCAATGACTTTAACAAACTGAAAGACAAACTGAGTTGCTTTTCGTCAGGAAATACCTTTGCCGTTACATTTGTGTAAAAGACTCGCTAATTTCTTTAATGACGCGAACAGACTGTTCCAGAAGGTTCCCAGCGAACTTTCCAAGCCTTAATGAATGTATGTCAGGTTTCTTTTCCCACATCTTTTAAAAGTAGCTTTTTAATTGGACCTTTGAGAAGTAATGAACAGAAGCTGAACGAAATGTTCCAAGGTGTTTGAATGCAGGCTTGTACTTTTTAAACATTTGATTCAATCTGGAGCAGTCACTTGAGTTGTGTGACTATGTCTGTGCTGCATCCATTTAATATGTTGCCTGTCTGTTTTCTCTATAACCTCCTTAAAATGTGTGGAGAGAATAGTGCCTGATTTCTATAAAATGATCAGAAAGGAACACGGAAAACAAAGTACAAATGAAGCAATGGAACTACTTAATATGTCACATATTCATTAACCTGCTGCATACATCCTTTGTCCTGCTGGGTCCAGAAGAGCCACGTCTGCTGTGGAAACAATGATCTCAATGAAGTGCTACAAAAGTCGTGTCTCTATTTTAGATATAAATCGTACTTGAAGCAGAGTTTTTAAAACTTGGATGTATTGTTACTACTTATTCTAAAGAAGAGAATAAATCATGATGTGTAGCAGCGAGAGGATGGAGGTACAGCTGCTGTAGTAAACATTAAACTGGTTCTGGTTTATTCACAGCTTTCTGAACATTAAATTCATACAGCTGCGCCTACACCACAGGTCCTGCTTGGGTTGAATGCAGTGTAGACGATAAATACGTTTTAATTCATGAAGCGAAAGCCTTACAACTATTTGCATGTTTTCTGTTGGTTTTAATTTATTTGAAAAAAATATTTCTGTTTAAAATTTTTTCTTTTGAGTCTCATTTTGGCACGAGTAAGGATTATCTATCATCCAATCAGCTGACTGTAGTATTTTAGCTCCAACTTTTCCAAAGCAGACCACGCAGCAGGACCCAGATACAGATTTGTACAGATTTCTGCATCAGCTTCTCAGTGTTCCACCTTTTCACCTCTAGTTGGATTTAAACGCAGATTCAAGTTAGTCATTTTATTTTCTTGGAAGTTTTAAGTCTGTCAAAATAAAGTCTGAATTGTATAAAGCAAACAGAGGGCAAGAATAATGCCCTGTGTTACTCCATTTCTGCAGATTGTAGTATTTACCCAAAAATCTATTTCCCTTAATCCAACAGCTCACTAAATATCACATACTATCAAATCTCAAAACATCAGTTAGTACTCGATCAATTAATGATGCAAGCTGTGGAGAGGAGGTTGCCTGCTGCTGCACTGGAAGGGTCAAATGCAGAGAATGAATTTCCCCACAGGGACAACTTAAGATGCAGTTTTCTGAGACAGCAGACTTAGCTTTACCCCATTCATACTCAAATCGTGTTTAGTGCTTATTATGTTTACTAAAATCTCTATACATTAAAAAAAGGAGCGAGAATAGTGCTGTTTGGTACTCTAATGCCTCTAATAACAGACTAAAGCATTCACTTACAATAAATGTATTTTTAAAGAAACATGGAACAAATATACTCCTCCTGCTGTGCACTTATATATACAGATCACATATGGATCAACATCTTGCGCACATCTTTTGCCTCCACAGCCGAACTCCACCCTTCGCATTTCAGCTGAGATGAGTTATAACGCCCCATGGTAGTTTTTTACCCTCGACACTCGCAGGATGAAGCTAAGGATTTATTCAAGTGTGAAATGGCTCCTCTGTGGGCCCCTGTGAGTCCACACCACTGAATAAATCACCAACCCAGTTATAGATGATGCTCTGGTGGCTATTATATAATGTCCGTGGCTGCGCTAATACATTACAGCCATTGTGTCTTATCTTTTTTTTCGACCGCTTCGCGTTCTTCAGCTGTTCTCTGCTGACTGTGACCCTGGACAGCTGCAGTTTCTCTCGCTCTGGGGGCCTGTTGGGGTCCATAATAAACACATCACAGGGTCTTGGAAGCCAACGAATGAGGGACTATGAAACAGGCCATCACTTGCGGAGCTGTAAGAAAGAGTTGTTCGACAACAGTGCAGGATATTGGCTGATATTGGAGTCAGATGTACTGCAGGGTTGGAGCTGTCAGCAGGAAATATTGACTGTGGTGTTATTCCCTTGTCTTTATTGGATTCTGACCCCACTGTGGTTTTATTATGAATTCTTGTGACAAGTAAAGTCCAAACTTAGCTAAGTGTCACAGAGTTCCCAAAGGAAGTCAAAGGTCCACGAGGAATAGAAAGTTATGCAAGCTTGTCAGTGGCTTTTTATATCCCAGCTTAAAAAGGACTAATACATGCTCTGTTTTATTTTATTTATGTAAATTCTAGAGTCTTGGAGGGGGTCTGCAAGAATATGATACCACATGTCCTGACTAAAATTGGATTGTTGTGCATCTCACATTATTAGCTTTTTCCCATTGTTTAGACAAAAGTTAAGTAAGTTGTGATATTGTAACTGGTAAGAGATTTTGTGGTTTACTTGAAGCAGAGTGTCAGCCATTTTAAGTTTATGAAAAAGAAGACTATCTGGTGGTCATACCATGTTGCTTTTAATACTATGAATAAACAACTAAACTAACTAACTAAAAATATCTTTTTGCTCCTACTTGAAACTATTGGCAGTTTATTTACAGGAAGTTTGAAATGCATCAGGACATTATGTGCTATTTTATGTGTGATCATTTGGGTAATTGATTAAAATGGTCAAATTGTAGTGAATGAGTTTTCAGAGCGGGTTTAACCAAACAGTTTATGAAATGTTTTGCTTCTGCATTGAGACTAGTGCCCTGTGGTGCTTCAATGCGGCTAATAACAATATTTACTTTCAAACACATGTATATATATATTATATACTTTCAGGACCAGTACCAATACTTCCAAACTGAGTACCTACTAATAATGAGTAACAATAAACAGCTTGAACTCACTTATATCATCAGCTCTAGTATATAAGTTTGATGTTTTGTTGTATCTCTTAACATTTTTTAACAGTGCATGATTTTATGGTTTTCAATACTTTCTGTATGTTTGGCAGAAATAAAAATTCCCACTGCAGTGAGTGGCATGGAAGTATCAGATGGGTTCTACTGCATCAGAAATATAATTTAGACTAACTCTGAATATCATAGTGCTCAGTACTGGCTTGAATATTGTGACACCCTTGGTATCTAATCTCAAGTTATGTAAAATGCTGATTCAACACTTTTAAATAAACATCAAAAGTCTTAGGTAATATTGCAATGAAAATATCACTTGCAATAGAGTGTTTGTTTTACTAAAGAAAAGGTTCAGTTGTATTCAGATTGATAACAGTGTAAATGTCACATAGAATACCATTTTATCTTGGTGGATCAGTCAGTCTTTGCAATATAATATACTTTGCAATCCTAGTTTAATAAGAAAACCATGCCTTCTTTAAGGGTTAAGACTTCGTTGATAATCCAACATGTCATTGTTTCCCTAGAGACTGTGTGGTGCATTAGAAGTGGTTTTGGACCAAAACTGCAACGTAGCTCTTTTTCCACCGTTTGACTCTGGCCAAGCATTTTCATTGGCCCTGCCACTATTTCCAAACAGACCTGGAGATTGTGAAACAACTTGATGTGCCGCCAGCCTATAGCTTCAGGAAAAAAAACTAAAAAAAAACACAGCTCTTTGGGTTTGTGCCGTTGTGTTGGCACGGTGTATCGGCTCAACAGGTGCCAGATTGATGACATCATGCACTAAATTTATACGTGTGCCGTCATTTGTGGATCCCGCTCACACTATAAAGAGGCCTGCTGGCACGACGAGCGCTTGAAAAATTCCACACATGGAAAGATGGAAAATGACTTGTGGTTTCCTGAGTGCAGAGGCCGGCTCGGCTCTTTAACAGACAAAAAAAGAAAGCTGGTAGTATTTGGAGACTTGACTTGTGTATACAGCAATTTGTCAAGGTTGTAAAAACATTTAATCAACTATTTGGTTAAACCCGCTCTGAACAGTCTTTCACTGCAATTTGACCATTTTGCTGCAATTACCCAAATTATCACACATAAAATAGCACATAATGTTTTTAATAATGCCCTAATTCTAAGTGAGATCATCGTGTAGAACATTTCCCATCATGTTTGGCTCCGCTCACTGCCAACTGTAAATCATCCGCTCTGATCCTGACATTGTGCAATTGTGAGTGTTCCAAATACTGCAATCGAAAACCTATTATGTCTGTTTTTATTATTTTTGGAATATTTATAATGCACGAGAACAGTTTGAGTCATATTGGTCCAAATGCCGCCCTGAAAAAAACGTAAACCACAAATGTTTTATTCATTTTTTTAAAGATGATTTTTACCATTATTTGATATGACAGTAGATAGACAGGAAACAGAATGAAAGAGGAAGGAATGACATTGAGAAAAAGACCCGAGTGGGAATCAAACCCAGGTCTCCTGAGTATATGGTATGTGCTCGACCAGGTGAATCACCGAGGCGCCCCATGAGCCACAAAAATGTTATCATTTAAATGCAACTTTTTTTGCATTCCTCTTTAATGCATTTTATAATTTTTAGTCAATAGTAATAGAAAAGATGGCTAATCAAAAAAGCTCTTCAGTGATGTTGTTTTTGCTCACTTTAGCTTGTTTCAATGTGTGGCAAATGGATGAGCTGTGAGTGAGTAAAGGGGAGTCCGGTAGAAGTTTTCAAAATAAAACAACCAAAATTTTGTGATTGTCTAGAAAATGAAAATCAAATAAAAATACTGATGACTGATATTTGTTTTTTTTGTGTTACTGTGTAGTAAATGACTCATGGACCGGGGTTGGGGACATGAGTGAACTGCAGCCTATTCTTCCATTTGACCAGAGGTTCTTACAAACTTAACTGATGTAAAGGAGAATCGGCTCATCTCTACCTTGTCCCTTCCACCACATCAGATCTCTTTGTAGAGCTCTTTATAGAAAACACCTGATTGAGGAGGTAAACAAGAAGTGTTAGGTCAGAGCTGAATTTTGCGCTTGCTGTCTCTCAAAAAGAAGATGCCAGAGAAGAGTCCTGTGCAGCTGCTCCAACCTGTGCACAATCCAAAGCAGGTCTTGGGGAATTACATTTCGCAAGTAAGATCTGCCATTTGGTTGTACTTTTGTTTGACTGTTATGACACTAGTTGCACAGCTGTAAAACCATGTCAACGTTATAGTGCATTTTATCCATAAAAACAAGAGCTCCCTTTCCGGTGACTGTTCATTTCCAAATATTGAGGTAAACTGTGCCAAAAAAAGATCCTTTATGTTGCTTTAGATTAGGCAGCCTAACATGACAGCAACAGAATAGTAAAATATGATTACATGTGTTTCTACTTCATTGACTAGCCATGTCATTTCATTGACTATGCATTATTAAAGAAACTACATATGCACTTGGATCGATGTCTGGATTTGGCTCACGTGAAACTAAATGGTATCATCTTTCCTCACAATGTTTATGATTGCAAAAACTGACATGCCAAAAAATAAAAGTCTTACATAACTGCTTGTTCTTGTAATTTCCCATAACAATCATGACTGCAACAAACACTACAAATGAATCCCTTTGCAACATCTGCAGATAGATTATTGCTCTCGTATCTTCCGTCTGTGTGACATTTGGCCGAACTGAACTTGGCTGATCTAACAGCTCTAGTGTTGCTAATATCCCTGCACATGCATTAATAAGATGAGTAATGTCCGCTCGAACGCATCAGATATGTAAAGATGAACCAGATCATCTCTCAGGAGGAAGACATTCATTTCAATTCTGCAATTAAAGAGATCCCTGGGAAAACAGTTCCATATAAATGACTGCATGTGAGAGGATAAGCCACTTCAGGCCACTCAAGACTTCAAAAATGCTCCACCAGTGTTGAGTAATGCCTCCAGAAAGTAAACATTTCAGGGGAGAATTATGATATTTCCCCTCACACACCAGAGCTGCCCCTGAGCACATCCATATGTAGCTTTAAGACAGAGCTCTGGCTTTTGTTTGGCCTCAAGAAAAGCAAAAAGAAGGCTAAAGGTCTAGTGTTCTTTCCATGATGTTTTCCATAATTTCAGAAAGATCAACTCATCTGTTTTGTATATTGACTTAGAATAAAAAGGGAGCTTTTCTGTGAGGTGAAGTCAGTGGCTAAGAATACACTGTAAACACTGGAATATCCAAGCACCTTGTTTACTGATGGTACATTCAAACGTGGAGAAGTCTTCAAGAGTTTTCTACAATCTACATACTTTTCATGTTGATCTGATACCATCTAATCAATAAATGTTGTAATTTTGGAGGAGTGCATGGTGGTAGAGTTGTTAGCACCCCTGCTTCACAACAAGAAGGTAGACTGATGCCTTCTTACATAGTTTGGTCACAATGAGCGCTCACAAAGGATGGAGTATAGCAAGCCCAATCATGCTCAATAGTTTCTTCAAGCTGCTAACTGACCAAGTGCATTTTTCTGCACAACTGGGTTAATACAATGAGAAGCTGTCGTGCAGAGAGAATATTTTCATCAAAAAGAGCAATGTAATCCTGTTTGTGGTGTCCGAAAGAGATACAAATGAGCAATACATTGGAGTCTATGGCAAACAATCTGTTTGTCTACATGTAATCCCAACGAAGCCTCTGCTGAGGTAACGCCAAAGGTCATTGCCCTCTGTAGGAAAGATCTGGGGCTTGAGCATTGACATAATGAAAGCAAAAAAGTATTTTGGAGATGTGGCATGAAGGCAACACACACGGTAAGGTTTGCTACAGTATATACATTTCTCAGGAAATTATCATCTGTTAGAACCACCCATGTTAAATTAATGGAGATTGTGCTGAATATATACATTTCAAGAAGAGATAATTGTGCATACATTACACATTACAGCATAGTTCATGGTCCATGTTGCTGAGTTTGCTCTTTCCAACTTATTTTCAATTCATTTTCAGGAAGTAAGTGAAGACTTTCTAAGCTGGCACATTGGGAAGAAAGAACATGTCTTTTGAAACGATATTTTTGTGCAAATACAACTCTGAGCTAAAAGTTACACGGTGCTCCTTTAAAAACTTTATTGTATACAGAAAATACAAAGGGAGCAAGAATAGTGCCTTGTGATATGCCATTGTTGCTTATAACAGTATTCACTTTAGTAAAAACGAAACAAGCTAATAGCTCTTTAGCTCTCCACTAAAAATCTTTGCAAGTCTGCTTCTACTGTGGTGGAGAAGCCAAATTATTATACAGGCAAAGGTTGCCATTGCCTCTTGATCTGTTAAGCAGACATTATTGTAACAGTGACTGATTAGTTTCAAAAGCCAACATTGTTACCTGATGCAGCTTTAAGATTTGGAAAAAAACAGAGTATTTTTGTTTTTCATTGAGGTCACCTAAAAATACTGTTCAGCACATTTCCTGTTCTATTCTCTTCTCATATACTGTGACTATTATTGATGATAATGGTGTGTACCTGCATTCTATAAGTCCCATGTGCACATGAAAACAATAAAGCATTCCTGCACATTTATAGTCCAGAATACCACTGGCTCTGCTATTTTGGACTGCCGACCTGAGGAATGTGCTTTCCTCTCTGGACAATGTCATTTTAATGAGGTGGACAGTGCTGTTATGCTCTGCACTCTGAACCATCTGGCCTCGTTGGTATCCGTGTCATAAAGCAGCTCCGCTCAGACCAGCTGTAAAACACAAACAGGGAATATCACACTTCATGCGCCTGAGTCAGTGCCAGCTTTGTCTTTATGGCCGTATCAGTCTCCGAGTTATTTTACCAGAGCGTGTCAACAGAAACCATATGTGGGTTGAGGACTAAATAATCTGATGGCTTCTAATAGAAAAAGAAACTGATTGCAATAAATGTATGTTTACATTAGCTGATGTGAAGTGAAATAAGGGGTGTATGTAAAGTGTATGAAGCTGGAATAAATAAACGAGAAATCAGGAAGTCAACCAGGAAACACACTTTGGTTGTGTCAAGGTTTTTGTTTTCACAATAATGTAGCATTGGTGTTTTCATCCAAAGATGAGTCTGCAGTTGATAAGTGATGCTATGTTGTTGTGTGGGTGAGGAGGGCGTTGTGAAGGTGAATTGTGAGGGAGTGTTTAGGTAATGCAGCTTTAAATTACATTTTGAAACTTGTGAACCACAAATGTAGCATTTTGTTGCAATTTTTGTAGGGAAAAAAAAAAGTATTT
Source organism: Rhyacichthys aspro (assembly GCA_036850595.1). Classification (NCBI taxonomy): domain Eukaryota; kingdom Metazoa; phylum Chordata; class Actinopteri; order Gobiiformes; family Rhyacichthyidae; genus Rhyacichthys; species Rhyacichthys aspro. The sequence continues at coordinate 20,423,602 of CM072160.1, forward strand.
TCATCAATGTGATCATTTTAGCTATTGACTATTTCTATGGCACAAAGGTCTGACTTATGGACTGGACTAATACATTTTAATACAGAGTGTGGAATAAAAAAACAAAAGCATTTTGGGTGCGCAGTGGTGGTAGAGGTAGAGCAGGTCATTCACTAACCCAAAGGTTGGCAGTTCTATCCCCTGTTCATACTGCTGTTGTCCCAGGGCAGCTGTGGCTAGAGACGAAGCTTACTACCACCACCACCACCACCACCTCCACAGTGAATGTGTGTGAATGGGTGAATGTACAGTAGGCTTGATGAGAGCACTTTGAGTGCCCATGAAGGTAGAAAAGCCATGCATGCCATTTACCATTTAAAATGACCACATTGCCATCTACTATGGTCAAGTGTGGCCTCTTCTGACAGGCTTCTGACAACCAATAAACAGAAGATAACTTCAACTACTCAACACATAACCACAAGATAGAGTTTGAGATTTCAAACCAAAATGGGGTCTGCAGCATTTAAATTTTTTTTGCATTTAGCATGTTAGCATATCTGGGGTAGTGTGGGTTTGCAGTGAAAATTGCTTGGAAATGAAACATTAGTCTGAATTCAGCCCAAGTTAACTTAAGATAAGTATTATTTTTGGAACAGCATGTACCTGACTTTTTCACTTCATTCATTACATTAGACAAAAAAAAAGAAAAAAAAAGAAAAAGAAATCTGCTCCAACATTATGAACCAATCCCAAATCCCAGAGCCTATTCATTGCTGGTCTGCCTTCTTTCACCAGAATAGCCACTAAAAGGAAAAGCATGTGTCGGAACATGCAGCTCTATAAAAATCATATGGTGGAAAAAACATCATGACAAATGGATCAGAATAGACTTTGAAAGCTGTGTTGACAAACTTGTTGATGTTAACCGCGGTGGTCTCACACTCAAGTTTCTAAGAGCGACTTCGAAGTGACCAGGCCACGGTCACGGCACATATCTCATGCACACCAGCGGACCACACATCGGTTCACTGCTGCATTCGAGCCACATGGAATTTTTCCAGCCCATAATGTCCACTTGTGCGGTACCGTCGCACACAGCAGAGGTCATGTGAGAGTGCAATCTGAGCTGAAAATGGCATCCAGTCAGATCCTGCAGCTGCCCCCCAGGGCCACATCACGACGGGCCAAATATTTCCCCTCAGCACAACAGAAACAATGATCTGGCACGCCGCCTAATTTTAACTGCATCCCGCCAACTGAGCGTTATATAAAAGGGCTTCAAAAGAGGAGGCTGTGGGAGACGCCGGGGGGAGAGGGCCGCGGAACACACCTGTGCCTGTCACTCAGGTTTTAACATTGTCTGAAGCCAGAGCAGGCCCATCACTCTGAGGGCAGACCTGAAGTGACATTTACAATCAGTTACAAAATGGCAACAGTAAACTGAGACTTAACAGGTCCACGTCAGGATTTATTCCTGACATGAAGAGCTGTCAGAAGCAGAAAGAAACATCAAACTCAGCCAGTCAACACTATGTCTTAAGTGATATAGTACACTGTAATATCAGATAGCAACAGTAAAAACCTGTAAAGGCTTAAATAGTGTATTATTGTAACACACCAAAAATAAATTAATAAAAACACCACATAATTATCTCAAGTTAAGCTAAATTATTTTAACCTCTTTACAGTATGTTGTCTTTTTCTACTATTATGCCATAAAAAAGCATTTATTCTGAAAGTTAGACATGGCATCAATGTATTCTATAGTCTATCAGTGTGTTTTATGCTTATGTTCCTGATAAAGTGACAAAAATGCCCACCACCGCTTCTAGATTTGAATCGTAATTTTGACAGTCCGTCTTCTGTAGCCAAAGTGCCCACTCACACATACTCCACAGTGTCACTTTGGTTGCCGACTTGGCACCTTCACGTGACAACATTGTTGTTGTTAGCCTACTGACATCAACACCTCTCACCCAGCTCTGGGCAAGAAAACACACTGCACAAACAGACTGCTCTAACCTTTTACAAAAACATGGACATAAAGTGGTTCTGCTGTGGGTCGGCAAAACAAAGCAAAAGCAAACTGGCCAGTGTTACAGGTGGTGTCGATTATAAATGCTTTCCAAAGTGTTAATTATAGGACTATTAATTTAACATTAGGGTGCACAGTGGCAGAGTGGTATGTTCCATTTCTCTCCAGATCCTCCCAATTCCTCCCTCTCCCCGAAAAACTTTTATGTAGAAGTGAACTAGCGAATCTCTCGAGTCTATGGTGAATGTATGTAAATATTGTCTTTCTGTTTGTCTCTATCTGTTTATCCTCTGATCCTGGATCCTGAACCTGAGAGTAGTCTGCAGATATGATTCAGAACAGATTGAACAGAAGGCTCTGGGTGAACTGCTTAATGAAGCCAGAAGTCATCTAATACCAGCCTGACCAGACATACCCATGAATACTGTGAAGTTAAAAGGGGCGTGGTACCTCTTTCCTTTATAGCAGTGTCCAATCTTGTTGGACCAATCATGCACTACAGTCTAAAATGGGATGATTCCTTCCTCTGATTGGCTGTATGTCTGTTTAATTGCTTCCTGAGGCAGTGTCTAATAGTTTCAACTCCAAAGTAACACTACTACGCAAGTCTCTCCACCTCAATGTAACACCAATACTCCTAGCATCACAATCAGTCTATGACACAAGAAAACAAACTATAACTGCTTGTAAATCCAGGAATATAACAAGTGCAAATGTAGCCGCTAATGGGTGGTCTGCACAGATAGATTTCAGGCAGAATTGGTTCTTACCTGCCCCCACTGGGTCTGCCATCTTACTGCACCCCTACAAGACAAAAGAAAAAAAAAACATTAAGTATCTTTATGAATCATTTTAAGGTTATATGTCTCATAGAACTGGATGGTCAGCAGAGGGCCATAGCTGTAAAAACAGAGATGAGTGTTTCCCATTATTACTCTGTGAAAGTCATTAAGGGACACACACCCAGTTCCTTGAATTGAAGTCTGGAGGATGTGTCTCTGCAGGAACGCTATAACTTCTGCACTAACAATGTCATTACAGATGCCATCATGTGTAATGTGTACTTTCTTCTGAGCTTCTTTCAAATTACTTAATATCGATAATGTTTTTGAAGTAGTTCTTTTTCATTAAATGCCCACAAACTATCACAAACATTTTTCTCAATTGTAAAAATATGTGGCCAGATCTAAAGCACAAGGTGGCTGGTGTAAACCGTGCTGATTTGTAGTGTCTGTGCAAAGTCTGGCACACAGTGTAAAGAGGGCTGGACTTAAAAAAAAAAGGCTGAACCTCAGAGAAATTGTCAGGTGTGATCTGCTTGTGTCTGAAGTGAAAGTACAGGGCTTGTTGTTTGTTTTCAAAGATAATTTTGTCAATAACAGCAGTCATTGAAGACATTCAGATTTACAACTGTCAGTACCAGAAAGTACTTTATTTAAAAAGAATGATGATTTTTTTTTTATTGATTCTATTATTTATTTTAACAGTCACTTTTTGACAACATTTGTAAATAGCACTGTTCCCCTGAATGAGTCCATCAAATTGAGACACCATTAATTAGACCCAAATAAATTGTACATTTTCAAGAATAGCTACAACAGAGACATGTGAGGCTCCTGCTTGTGTTTCACTGAAATCATTTTATATTATATGTTATATGCGCAGTCTGTTAACAACCACTAATAACCTGTCAAGAGAGCAAAAGATGGATGCAAAACCAGAAATTATGACAAAGCTTTGCCGCGTTTATACAAGGATCTACGGCACGAACCAGCCTCGGATGGAAACACTGTGTAAAGGATCAAAGAAGAGCGTGCGCACGTTGAGGATAAAGTTACTTTTTGGTAAACCAGTGGCTACATAAAAGACCAGTGAAGCCTATTTATTATAATCAGGACTTGGGGATAGGGACACACTGTAATAATCTACGCAGAGGAATGGACAGATCATTATTTCTGTGTCCTTAAATACATGGGGTTACAGGGCCTCAGTCGGTCTTTGGCCCTCAAAGAGAAAATCTGTCAAACCATGCCTCACAGCTTGACATACCGTGTACTATTGTGTAACTACATTGTCAGAAGTTAATATGTTTCTCCTATTTGAAACAAAAACATGAATTCATTCATTTATTCAGTGGATATGTTTCTGCAGAAATATTGAGCATAAGCATTTTTCCCTGATCACTGGGGTTAGCAGCACTTCCCTCTGTGCCCCACTGCTCTGATTTACACTCTTGTTTGCTCGGCCTATTTCCACACATCTCCTTGGCCCAAACTCTCACTTTTCCTATTGACATTAGCGCCTCCTCATGACACTGAGCTGGCAAACAGCCAAGATTCTGCTGATTCAAACCTGCGTTTCTTGTTAACTTCGACTCTGTACAATACATTAGTGGTGTGTTGCATGTTTGGTGCGGGCCACAGCCTCACAGTGTTGTCATGGAGGCAGAAAGGCCAGTCATGTAAAGGAACACTAGGCTGAATGTCTGACTTGTTTGGCCTCAAAAAACCCTGATTGGTGGGATTCTGTGAGAGAAGGAGGGAACGGGAGACTGACAGACGGATCACAGGTCGATCTATGTTCCTACTCTCGCATATGGTCATGAACTGAGGGTCAGGACCAAAAGGACAAGATCTCAGATACAGGTCGCTGAAAATAGTTTCCTCTGATGGAGATAGGAGCTCGGTCACAAAGGAGGATCCGCTGCTCCCTTAATATTGAGATTGGGATAAAGAGAAGATGATGATGGTGGGATTCAACTGGACAGGTGCTGTTTAGGCGTACAGCTGCACAAGATATCAACTATTGTATTGTTATCCCAATATCAAAAGCCACACAGAAACAAATTGCAATGAAGGCTTCAAGTGCAATTTTTTTAGTAATCCATTTGTGATGGATAGATTTGAATTTTGTACGTCATAATTAGTGTCTCTAAATAGCCAATAGTGAATGAATGTGATCATTAAACAAAAAAGAATTACTCATTCTATCCACCATTCAAGTCCAGACTGTTTTCATTACTGGAAGCAGGTCTTGGCCAATGGAAAAATGGTAGTCACAGTAGCAATGTTTTTTTTTATTTTATGTGTGTGTTCTGGTAAATGTATGCAGATTATGATTCTATGTGTTTAAACGCAACAATATATGAATACATAACGATGTAAGTCCTTGGTTTTGAGGTTGGCCACCATTGTTTCCTCATTATTGACTGTGAGAATTGGCAAAGACTGGCTGGATTTCATCACATATAAACACTTCTGTAACAGAGTTTAAAGGCTTGGCTTATGTTCTGATCCTGTAAGGGCTCACAATGCCTTATCCACTTTTGCATATAGCAATACCAATACCACTCAGTCTGGCAATCTGTTGATTAGACTGATAAGGTTTGACGTCACTGTTACAATGACTTAATATGGCCAAAAGTTACCATAATTTTTAAAGTTCAGCATGACACATGACTGAGACAAAGTAAGCTGCTGCTAATGCCAACAGCAAGTGAACAGGCTTGATGTGTTGTATTCTGAAAAATATATCAATTTTACATTCATTCAGCGTTACATAGGCATGTCTGATCAAATGTGTGTGTATTAGGCACAGCATCACTGCACACGAAAACAACTAGCTCTAATGCTAGACATTACACAGACATAAAAGCATAAAATATGGTAAAGCTTTGACAAACATGTCAAACATGTGAGGTTAGTGGCTACGCTAGTGACCCCTAAAAATAAACTGGCCCCAGGTAACGAGAAACATTTTATTGTATGCAATATTTTTAAGGACACGTAAATAAAGGAATTTAATTATTTAAAAAATCAATTGTAAAACAGGAGTTAATAAATTGATCTGAAGTTGCATTCATTAATCTTTGAAAGAGCTAATGTAAAAATCATTAAAACTCCAATGTCATTTTTTTAAAAATCCTGCAAATAACAAAAACAATGCATTCATAGGCTGTATTTGGTAATTCATTAGCTTATACAATTACTCCACTGTTAACTTTGTTTTCACCCACTGCATTTTTGTTTAAGATAGAACTGGTCTTTAGGTTTTCATAATCATTTCTGTGCAAGAACCTGTGCTGATTTCTGTGAAACTGTAAAGACTTTTAAACCATGAAAGCAATATTGACTGTTCTCTAAATGGAAGTCACTTGGAGCCTCTGCTTCTCTTCTTGCTTCTCAAAGATGTGTTAGCCCCAATAGCTCAGTCTCTGTGGGCCCATTTAGACCTACTTTCAGAAATAAGCGCTCCAAAAAAGCAGATGCTGCGCCCCACAGGAGATGTGCCTTTTTGACGAGGCTTCAAAGACCTCAGCGCATCACTCTGGGGTTTTTGCTGACGGCCAGGAGAAAGTAATTCACCCTGGCATATCTCAAACCGTGACCCACTTCAAACACGACTCGCCCTAGATCCAGTCTGAGTCAGATGGTGGACACGTGTCAAAGGTTGCAGGTCAGAAAAGTGACATCCACCATGCCACAGCCGCTCAGAGCTGCATGTGGAGATAAAACATCTCAGTCCTTGTTTGTTGCTTACACTAACAGGGACCTTTATTTGGAGTGACATGTCTTTGTGCAGCAATGATGGCCGCTGTCCCAGTAAAAATGACAGGCCTGCTGAAAGTCAGCAGCGCACTTCCAGTCCTCTGCTGTGCCAGCCTCTGTCACCGCCAATTAAACAAAAATAATCCTCGACCCAAATACGTCTCAATCCAGTAATGGAACATAGGAAAAGACAAGGTCAGCGGTGTGTGCATCTGAACAAACCTCTGGAAATTTAAGGACTATCACCTAATCTTTGCACACATTCCAGCTCAGATTAGCAGAGGCAGCATGATGTGCAGCAGATTGGGGGAGATAGGAGCTGCATTCCAGGACTACCTCATACAAAAGGCCTGAGGAGGTCAAAGGTCAGCAGGTAAAGAGCACAGATCCATAAAATACTAAAACTGTATCTCAGCTATCACACTTTCCTCATGGGAATAAATTGAATGGACAGAATGGACAGTGACAGAATTAGTCCTGGCAGGTGAAGCATATATTTGATGATGATATGACCTATAATTTGCAGGATGAAGAATCTATGTCACTCTAGAGGTGAATGTATGAAAAAATGTTTCACGATTTTAACTTTTGACATTTTGCCAAACTGGAAAGATTGCGTGTTTTGTACCTCACAGTGTCACAGTGACTCATGAGCCCACTGTGAACACTGCCTTGAATTCGATTTATGCTAAGCTGAAAGAAAGAAACAAATAAAATGACAACAATGCAACTCTATGGATCAAAAGTCATCTACAATATGAAAAAGTAATAAGAAAACTATCCCAAATGTGTTAACAAACAGATCCAACAGGAGACAAAAAAAAACCTTCCCAAGAGGGAGATGTTATTGGAATAGGATTTTTTTCTGACAGAGGGCCTGACTTGTACCATCTAATTGAACCTCTAATTGCATTAAATATGTCCCACCAATGCTTTTTACTCAAAATTTACCAGTGACAGCAGCACATGCACCTTTTTAAAATAATGCACTTGAATCAAATACACTATCTATTTTACCATTAGAAATATTTAATGAGTTTTTGGGCAAGGTTGGATATGTAATCCCAAAAAGTAGAAATTAAATCTGTCTAAAATCATAATGTATTTTCAGAGCCTTGAAAAAAAAAAGTATTGTTAACTTGCTTCTCTTGCTTGGTAAAATGTCCACATACAAATGCAAATACAGCCAAACAATTTCATCTAATAATAAACATTTACAATGAGCTGTTTGTGGATGGCTGTTGTATTTGTGGAAGTAAGGAGTTTAGAGAGCCCAGATACTACTGCCATCCCAATATGACAAAACAACCATCCAATTCTGGTCTCATTGTAATTTGTTTAACACTTTCCCTTTTCCAGAGGCCAACCAGGCTAAAGAACTGTCACGACTCATACATGGGATGGTGGACATGATTGACATTTGTCTCTCTTTAGCCACTAGTTTACAATATGTTTAAAATGGGTTTTTTTTCAAAGGCAAGTGATTAATTTAAGGAGATGCTTCTCTACAATGTCTTTTAATGCTTAATCCTATATTATCTAACAACAGTTCACGATCTTCACACTATACTAGCTGTTCCTAATTAATTTTAGGTCAAAGGTCAGACAAAATTCATTTGCAGTCAGACTTATCCTCCAGCCAAAACACTCTTGAACATATGGGAACACATATGGAGCTTCCAGCTGTCCTCGAGCCAAACTTCTGCTGCTGGCATTTTCAACTTATGGGCTCTTTCAAAAGAGGCAGGTGGCATCTATTAGGAGAACCACACTTGACTTAAAGCATAGACTAAATAATCCTTCTTTGACCCACAAATATCATTCTACTAATGCCCCGCAGACCACAATGCACGTGGAAACCAACAACCAACTGGATTTTATTTATTGAGACTTTCGGAGGGAAACGGTCAGTTGTTGTTGCATCACTGTGGAACAGAGTCACCACACAAAGGCCGAGCTGAAAGACTTTTGAATTTCAATCAGCCCACATTCTGCAAATCCCTCAGTTGTCGGTTTCCTTTAGGCCGTCTGAATGGGGACATTTATATACCTTGTCCGACTCGAGTGAGCGCTGTTTGTTTAAGAACGTCCAGCCCGACCTTATTCTTAATGAAAAGTTCAAATATTTACACATGAACAATGGCAAGGTCCCACGCCGCACATCAGGGATGCCGCTCTTTCCTGGAAGATGGTTTTCCAGGAATTTTCCAGGAATTTATCAGAAATTATCTACTCGCTATGACAACGACCCAAAATACAACCAAACAAATTGAAAGGAACAAAGGCAAGGGAAAATTCAAGAAATCAATGAACAAATGCAGGACGGGCCAAACATGGCTAAAAATAAAGTTTAAAGAAAGAAAAGTAAAGTAAAGTAAAGAAAACCGAATGGAACTGGCTTTCACTTTGATATGAGAGTCCCTATATAAGTGAATCCCATGATCCACTATTTATAAAGTGTATACCTAAAACAGAGAACCTACACAGGGGAACTTTGCAGCTTAAAAGACCTCAACTCTCCTTAATGCAAGTGTATTTAGAAGTTTGGGGATTGGACATTTTTACAGTGTGTTGGAATGGGCCCAGATCCCTCTGATTGTTAGGTCAGTAGTAACTAATCAGAAGGAGAACAAAAGGCCGAACAACTCCATCTAAAAATCATAAAATCTATTTTTACTGCTGTTCTTGGCATACTGTAAAATCATATTGTGCTGCGGTAAGGAACATCATGTCCAGGTTTAAGAGGACTGGACACAGATGTTTGACATTAGACACAGAAAGAATAGGTCCAGGTAAATACACAGCATTTATGGAAAAATGAAAACCAGCGTCCAGAAAAGCACTGAGAGAGTGTCACGTGTGACCTGTGATGGCAGCCTCTCAAAACTGTCTACTGCTGAAGACAGAAACAGGGCTGACATTAGTGGAAAATCTTACCGTCTTCTTGGTCCTGGTTCTGGTTCCCGCTGAGACGCTGCGAGGAGCCCAGTCCTGGTCTGGATTCAGACATTCGCTCCGGTTTGTTTTGGGAGGAGCCTGGTCATTGAGGGTCTGACTGAACACCGCACCGCTCTGCAACAACATGACAACGGCTCAGGCTGGATGTGTCTGTTTGGGACGGCCAAGGACAGGATGCTTGGAGTGTTGGCCGTGGAAAAGAAAACAGAAGGCTGGGGTCAGGCGCTGGAAGTGCAGACTCCACTCTCTCAGCAGCCTGACAGACGCACACAAAAGAGGCTGTATGTGGCTCTCTTTTGAGAGGACAGAGATTATGACCTTGTCAAACATCCCAGTAAAGATGTCCTGTTGGGCTCAGCAGCCTGTCATTAGTAAAAGCAGTAGCAGTGAATGCCTGGGATGGCTCTGTAGATGCCTGCAAGGCATGTAAACCATTCCTAATGGGACCAATCTTAGGAACTGCTGCCAATACAACAGCTCCTCTGTGTGGCTCCAATCTATGGAGCTCAAAAGAACACTTTTGTCCCAAAAGCTGACTCTGAGATGTTTTAGAAAAACATGCCACCATGGGAAGAGCATCAGCCTGGGCCACACTGTAAAGCTCAAAGGCACAATGGCTGTCTGTCTCTGCCACACCATCAAGGCCTGACTGAGGTACTGGCTCCTGGATCATGTCTGACAGAGCTCCAACAAAGAGTCAAGATCACTGCAGTTAGGCAGCATATGTTCTCATAAAACTGCAGTGTCATAAATTCATTTTATTGGTGTATAATAACCTGATCTGTGTAAAAACAAAACCTCAAGACCCCCTTAAGCTTTATTGTAAAGGATTGTAGATGAGAATTTTCATCTCATGATGGTAATCTTTGGCCAATCCCATGCTAGTATACACAGGGCTACGCTCCCATCTGAATCAGGGATGCTCCCATTGGCTGTTTTGTTTATATATTTTCTTGAATCAATGGCAGTTGAAACTCTTACTGAGAAGAGGCTATTTCAGCACTGGCCACAACTGCTTACAACAAAAATGGAGAAAAAGCAAGCAATTCATTCACAAGATGGAGATGGATCATAGATCTAACACTAAACTAGGCTCTAGAAGTTTAAGGTCTTTTTGATGTAATGTATTGATACTGTGATGTGGTAAGTTGCTGTTGTTTTTATGTTTTGTTTGTTTGTTTGTTTGTTTATTTTTAATGAAATAAAAGCAGGCAGCCTGCTATGTTGTTCCATTCAATGTACTGCATGAAAATTTGTTGAAAATTAAAATTTAACTGAAACTTCTTTACATTATCTACAAGTCACAACAAGAAAATGTCTGTAATATTTTCTGCTTAAAGCAACACTATGTGTGTTTTGGCTCCAAAATGTAGTGCATAAACGTCATCAAAATAAGGTTTCTTGACACAGAAGGAAATTAAACCTTCTTTTAAAGACAAAGGGTGTCTGGTTTGGTGGATACCCTGCTATGTAATTGTGAGTAGTAGGGCCCACAACCATGTGGTGAAAACACATGTCTGGCCAGAGAACCTTACATCAATGCAAATATATGCATTACATTATTGCAGTCACCACCTGGCAATTGCTTATTGGATAAAAACTTCTTTTTTTGGTCTGTTTTTGGAGTTTTAAAAAGCAAACACTAGTGATTAGTGAGTGTGTGGAGAAACTTTGGAAGAATGCAAAATTGATAACTCCATACTTTTACTATTTATTTCATGCAATGTATTGTATACCTCCAGCTTCTGTGCAAAAATGACCCTCACATCAGTGTCTATCAGCACCTGTTGCTCCCAGTTCTGTATAATCCACAGGGTTTTCTCTTCATGGAGCAGAGTAAATTGATTTGAGGAAGTTTAAGACCATGACCAAGTATGCGGCATACGCTGCAGAGGAATGTGTACAGTACCAGCCGTGACAGGGCACATACCGTTACGCCCCGAGACACAGCACTGTAATCCACCACACATTTAGTCACAGAGAGCCAACCTGTTACACTCGCAGTTATAAAGTGTTGTGTGAACATTTATGAGGGGCGTCTGTCACCTGTTTTCTGCGGCTGGTGCATGGCGTGTCCGACGGGGAAGAACTGGCACTCAGAGCCTCCTCTATGTCCAGGTTGAGCTGGTCCAGTTTCCTCATCAGCTGGATCATGGACGTGGACCAGGGAGAGTGGAGCTGTGGGGACTCCTGCAGGCAGACAGCACAATGAGTTACACAGATTTAGGTATAATCTGTAGAAATGTAGAATATAGAAAAAGTGAGGGTTGCATTCATGTGGTCGTTGTAGCTAGTTTTTATACTATGCACAGTAGTAAAGGTATAATCTACTAGTGCTTAAGTTCACAATAAATCCATGTAGTCAAAATTGGACCAAATATATGAGAATGTAAGAAAAATATACCTTTGCTGTACTGCTGTACCACTGTTAATAAAACTAATGAGCATACTTATGATCTGGTATCAAATGGATCTTGATGGATAAATGAGATCTAATGTGACCAACCTTAATACCTGGGTTAGAAGTGGGAATCACATGATACCACACAATACGATGTGATATGATTTCCGATCATATTCAGATAGATATTCAGATATTCAGTGATTCAGCGATATATTTTCAATAAATCATGGATTGTGGATTGTCAGAACAGTGGATTTTGTGCATTAATTCTTACATTGTAGTGTCATTTTTATGTAATTTGAATTATAATTTGAGTCTATCACATGCCTTTAGTTTTTGCTTAACAACACGATAAGAATAATACATGCATTGAGATACCTCCTACATCAGTGGCGTGTTTATTGATTGAGCAGTGCATCAATGAGGCACATAATATCTGATCATTAATGAAGCGTTTCACATCAGAGACAGTCATCACCAAAAACATAAAAAGAAAATGTACCACAGACTTTCTAGAGTTTAACAGTTGATTTATAATGGTAAATTACACACCAGGAAGTGAAGCACTCAATGCATTTGAATAATTCTGATGGTTTATAAACTTATATTATTATGAAAAAGGTAGATAGGTAGGTAGAAGTAATCAGAAGTCTGTGTGCTGTGGGAAATCACATATGACCGGACAGACAGAAGATGTGTCTGAAAGGAGCTTCTATGTGGACCTCTGGTAATCTCATGTTACAAACAGGTTGAGCAATATCAAAATAAAATATTTAGCTGGTCTGAGGATGACTCATAGTGATTTGTTTAAGCCAGAATACTATCTATCTGAGCTGACAACATCAGTTTAAACGCAGCTCTAAACTGAAACAAGACCAAATAGGCATATTGTAAACTGAAGCGGCCGTTGCCACACGTGGAAATGTGATCTGTGGCTGAGGACATGTGTGTGACCTGATGGAATTCCCTGCCACGGGCTTTCACCGCTCCCCAGACACTCCCAGAGTATAAATAGACCTTCACAGACATGACCTGGCTCTGAGGATCAGGGGTCCACACTCATAAATCAGCAGGATACACACAGTCACTCACATATAAATTATCAGTGTTGTGGTATGATCTGAGCAGGGGTCACTGACGGAGAGGAGGGGGTCCAGTGCGTGGTTCACATGGTCACAACACATTACCACAGACCCTTTTCAGGAATCTGAGGCAACGTCTGTAACTTATTCAAACTGTTTTACAGGAAGACAATATGGCATTATTTATCTTTTTAATTGGACAGAGTAAAGATTTATTACAGTCTTTTTTAAGGGGGGCTTGTTATTTCATCATTGACTTGAATTTACAAAAGTGTATCTTTTTAATAGCCCAAAATAAATAATAATACTTGCCTACAAATAATAATTACTAATTATCAACAGCGGGGGGAATTTACAGAGCAGCGTCCCGATACAACTTCCTAAATCATAGCTGCAATATATTCATTTGCAGTCATAACATAATCATATAACATCTTTAACAATCTAATATATATTTCATATGTTTTTATTTAGTCTTAAAAATTACCTTAAGATCTTTTGTAATGTCCCGATATTTTACAGTGAACCACTTTCAACCGCAGCAGCCAGTTTTTCTTTTTTTTTTACACTGATTTGTTTTACAGTGTAGGTGTGTCTCGGCTAAATCCCAGCCCAACCACATTTTATTACTTTTTTTTTTTTTTTTATAGAGCTTTAAAATGACTCCTGTTATTATGAAATCACCCTTCTAAAAGTTGTATGCATATCCTGGAATTATGCTGCTCACTTGCTATGATTCAACTCATTTATTTTATGATTATTATGTCCTCAAATGCACTATTATTTAATCAACTGCACACTTTGTAATAGTCCAGGGTAAGACCATGACTAAGTTGATACAAGCAGGCTATGCCAAAACTGATTTGACAGTAATTATGACTGAAGACACTAAAAGAACAATGCCAGTGCTGTGTTGGCTTAAACAGTGATCTCTTAACAGCCCAGACTCCTTACTGTCCACTCCTCTGGTGACCACCCAGAGTCAGCTGACCGAGCACTTCTGGAGAAAGCACCTATTACCCCTCAATCCTCCAGGAATGACCTAAATCTGGCCAATCCCCGCCAGCCCCGAGGCCTGAGTGGGGGTCGTCCGGGGTCACAGAAAGGGAAAAAAGCTTCCACCTCGCGCTACAGTCTGCCTTCGAGCGCCGCCGTAACCAGGGTCTAAAGGTTTGACATGGGACAGGATGTTTGGACGAGACAATCCCTGGCGTCTGCTGGACTTATTAAGACTTAAGTGTCTTAATGTGGTGTCATGGCCTAAAGACGGGCAACAAATGGCAAACAGCACAACTCGAGAGTGAGCAATGTCAATCAACTTTAAAAGCCTGTGTCAGACAAAACACCTTGATAAAAATCAGCTTGATAACAAGGTTGAACACTTTGAAAGATAAGTAATATATACACAAGTCATCTCATTGTCCCTTTCAATCATGAAAAACTAAAATGTCTGCTAACGTAGCTAAGGGAATTCAACCATTTGTAGTATATACGTGAATAAGAAATAATTACATTTCAAACAGTAAATCAACAGATTTGAATCAGATTATTTGGTTTGCAGATAGCTGTGGATATCAGATTTAGCTGGTGCAATACTGCAGGTGGCCAACAGGGGGACTCGTAACAGAGAGGCAATACTAATACATACTGTATACTATAACTAGTGCTAGTGCTAGTTGTGTATATCTTAAGTGTAATGGCATTGTGTGATTGATCGTTCAACTGAGTGTTTAGAAATCTTGTATGAGTGTTAAATTCAATACTGTTTTATTTTAAAGAAAAGAACAAGACACTGTTGCATTTGGACCATTTGATTATACAGGGGTTAAAAGGTTGCCAGAGAGAACGCTAACATTCACCTCCACTGTGTTTTCATTTCATATTAACTGTAAAGAAAGCACACTGAGAGAAGACCAAAATAGCAAAATTCTGTGTTTTTGTATTTCAAATACCTCGCTGTTACATAGAAAGTATTTAAAATGGACAGGTTCTTCGGTGATTGGATGAACCGCTGTCAGTGACCAGTCACTTTACCCAATCAATTACTGTCAGTACTGCCACACCATTGGTCAACACCTGCAACTGTTTATGAGAAATCTTATCGCCTTCAGTAGGACGAGATGGTTATGAGTGAGTTTTTGAACTCAGAAATCTTGTGAGAATGAAGCTGCTGTGCAACAAATCTTTCTGATAAAACATAATTAGTATTTAATGCAAACTTTAACACTAATGACACAGAGTTGAATGGTGTTGTGCCTGGTGTATTTTAGTTTGAATTTCCACCATCATTTCTTGTGTAATCACTGTAGTTAGGTAGTATTACTCTACTGGCCTGGTAGACTTACAACAGCATTTTGTAATATGTTGTGTCATGGCTAGCAACAAACTCAACAGTACAACTCTTTAGTGGTCGACCTTCATTAACTTTAAAAACCTGTGTCAGCTTCATGACAACATTAATCAACTGAACTCATGAGCTCCTGATAATAGGGCAATGCTGAATCTAAATTCTCAATATGCAAAAATGTATAGAGTGTGGAGTATACTGTTCAAAAAGTTAGTATTATTTATGGCAAAACATTAAATAGTGTCTTGTTAGACACATCTACTTTTGCTCCACACAAGGGTTACTTTTCTTGGTTGATTAATGGAGACTTTCATGATTTTTTTATTTTTCTGAAAGACAGAAAAAAAAAAAAAAAAAAAAATCAATAACCAATAACCAAAAACAAACTCCTATTTGTGTGCTTATTTTAAACACAAAATGCACTCAGTCGGCTACTAGCTTACTTTATGCAGACGGCCACCAAAACAATGTGCTATTACCAATAAACATTTACATCACATGAGATAGGCTCATTTAGTAATGTGCGCCTATGACAACTGCAACCAAGAAAATGGCTCAGACTTTATTATAGATGAGACAATAGATTGTGTGAATTTTAGAACTGGTATCGTTTGGTCTCGTCCTCTTGTTCTTTATACGCTCTGTCCTCATTTAGCATGGCCTTTTCAGCACTAACTCGTCTTGCCTACTGCATTGTGAAATTCTTTGGAACCTGCTCCAAGAACTGCTAAAAATATAATGTTTCCAATGTCCTTTTTTAGACCACCTTATCTGCAACATATCCGTTACACCCTATGGCCAGATCTTTCAAAAGCCTGTTTATCGGGGAGAAATAACTGAAAGAAGCTGAGGATCTTGTGAGCTTCACGTCTAATTAACCCCGGAGTCGGAATGACACAACGCTCCAAAACAGACTCCTCATTCTTGCAGTGACCCGGGCCAAACGTGGAACTCATTCACAGCGTGTCTTTTCAGGGACATCCCCACAAGGTGCTGCTCAGGAATGTGGCCACTTCCACTTCCCCAATGAGACAAATTCCACAGGAGGCTTGACGCTCCAGTGAGACACTACCCTCGATTCATCCCTCGGGGCCTTTTTTTCTCCTCGATGTGGCCCCGGTGATTGTGTGTAGGCCTCGCTCCATGGCAACTGAGCTGGTATGAGTCAATCCTTTAGATAAACGCATTAATGTTATCTTCGGGAGCAACAAAATGTGAGCCAACTATAACTTTATCGGCGCAAATTGGCCACATTGTGAGGGCCAGCCCCAGCGTCTTTGACATGCTAATGAGGAGTTAAAGAGTGTGAGTGGCGCTGGGCTCGCTGCCTGGTCCTGCCACCCACAGAGAGAGTACCAGAGATCACCATGGAGGTATCGGAATGTAGCAGCCTGGTCATGCGAAAGGCCAACGGCTACCTGGCTACGTCCAAGAATACATTACACTCGGCTCGAGGGCCAAGGACTGAGGGAACACAGCTCTGTCGGCACAGGCAGTGATGTATGTGCAGGACAGGAGCGGAATTTATAGGAGTTTATCAGGAGTTTTTGGTCAAATAGAACTAAAGGATGTAACCAGTGAAGAGTCATGGAAGGACACAGCGAAAACTAGAATGCATATAGTGCCCTCATATGGTTAAGGTCACATACTGCAGCTGTGAGGACCGCTTATAGTGCACACAACAGTACATTAGCCTGTAGGATGATAGCAATCAATGACTCAATCAATCTTGTAAAACAAGACATTAGGACAGTCCTACAGTGGTCAGGAAGTCCAAAACACATTTGCAGAGTGAGGAATTCATTCAATTCAACACCAGTGTCAAAACATTTTAAGTATGGAATCAAAATTACAATTTATCTCAGACTAAACTGGAAAGGAAACATTTTAGGAGTGTTAACCAAAAGGGCATAAGAGAAATACATTTTGGATGAAAATGATACATACATACATATATAATGTAAAAGCTTTTGATGAGCCCTTTTACGTCAACTAAAATCACAAATAAATATTAATTTGAAAAAACAAAAACAAATGAAACCCCAGAACAAACAAGAGCATTTCTTTGTGCACTTGATTCAGTTGCTTCTTATAGTAGCTGAACTGTTTAATATTAATAATGGCATATATGACTGGAGCCTATAACGGTTCTAGCCCCTCAATTTCTACAGTGTATACACTTCATCATTTGTGTGGCAACCACTTTTAGAAAGTAATGCGCTCTTCTCACCATCCAAACTCATGCATGTTTAGGTTAACTGGTGAATCTTAATGTCCCACTGTGAAGGACTATATATGATTGTCCAGTGTTGTACCACGTCACGGCCAATACAGCTGAGATAGACTCCAGGCCCCTGCGACTTGTACTATGTTAAAAATACTGAATGAACTTCTCTTTTCTTCTACATCAAGGTAAGCTACTGAGTCAAAATGATGCTGGAAAAGTACATACACAAAAACACAATCAGGAGGAATGTATTTTTCGACTAAAATACAGATTAAGATTAGGAAAGTACTGAAGCAAAAGGCCAAGGGTCGAAGCTTCCTAGAACTATTATACTTAACATTTTATTTGAACAATCACATATAATCACTTTATCAAAATGACAATGTATCAAGTGTTTCCACAGTTTCATCATGCTCAGATTAGGAAGAAGTGCACGACTACCAATAGAATCTTTTACAATTATATTTTTAAATTTCTTGCACAAAGCAACAAATGTATTTCTTCTACAGCCTTTGATCCTACAAGCCTCTAGTCATCCTTTTGCAGTCCCCCAGCCATCAGCGTGTTTCTACTGGAAGTTTGGAATCTCCCCCTGAAGTCAAACCCCTCCGAGAAGAAAAATACATTAACACATCCTCAGCTTAGCTTTCAAACTTCAATCAATCTTGGCCACTCACTGTTATTTTTAGAATGGACCATTTAAATATGAGCTGCAATATTTAAAATAAGTAGCAAAGTGCAGAAAAGGTTGCATTGCCGTGTCTTGTTTTTTACAGACCACGAGTAGATCTAAGGTCAGTGGCCACGTCTATGTACTCTCAACTCCCATTGTGTTTTCATTATTCTCTGTCTCGCTGAAGTTTCACTGTGAAATCAATACCTCGTCCCGGTCCTGTTTAGTCCTGTACTCGCCGGAGTGATGGCCCACATTGTCCCGGCTGACTGATAGAGATAACAGACTCTGTGGAGTGAAACTGACCTGCCGTCCTCTGGTAATATTTACAACGGTCTCCCTGGATTCTCCACATTCTTCAGGTCTTCTCCAAAACAACTCATTCAGAGCCTGAGTGTCATTCTGCACGTAAAGCTGGCATTACCTCACTGTCCGACCCGACCGACAAAGGGAGACAGAGTAGCCATTGAAACCATCCTGTTTACTCCAAGTGTGCACTATCTCCAGGCTGTTCCTTGTAAACTTGTTGGTTATCCTTAAAGCTAATTTGTTATCGGTGACAAGAGCCATTGTTAAGATTTTACAACACAGCACTCAGTATAATTTGGCATTTTATATTGCTGCAAAACAATTTCTCGAACAAATATGAGCGATCTGCATGGTTCTCTACGGTGGCCCAGAGATACATTAAAATTGTTTTTTTCCACTAGAAAAATAAAAGGAGAGGGACATTTTTCCTCTAAAAAGAAACCATCTCTAAAAAGTAAAAAAGATTACAAGAAAAATAAAGCCATGTCTCAATTTAAAAGCTTCTTAAAAAAAGAAATCCTCAAACAGCTTGTCTTAAAATAAAAAACATTCCCTGATTAAAAATGAGACACAAAAAAGAAAAAATATTTAATAATAAAAATTTGGCAATTTAAATAAAGAATAAATAATAAATAAAAAGTAAAAAAAACAAACAAACAAACAAACAAAAAAAACTCCTCAAATTAAAACGGCCACTGTTCCCCTGAATGTCTACTGCTTATAAATTAAGGTTGCCTCAAAAAAAAAAAAAAAAAAAAAAAAATTTAAATGCCTGCAGCTAATGTGGCTAATACAGTTTTGATGATGCTCATGTTTAAATTAAGTCATGGCTTTCATTTTTTATGAAATCTTTGATGATGCACCTCAGGGCCACACAAAAACACATCATATATAATAGTCAGGTTTCTCCAAAATCTATTCAAACCTTGAATCATTGATGTCACAAAGTTGATTTTCTTTTCGGCGGTTAATGAAAACATCCAAACAATAAACCCAACACAACAACCAAAATTCGCAAAAGACCAGCTTCCGAGCGTCTGGGTCATTTTGTTTTCTAACCCATGCAAAGGAAATGCCTGAGGAAGCATGACCATATTGTGTCAACAAACGTGTTCATCCCCAGAGCAAGAAAACATACATTTATGACGACTTTAACAGTGCAATAAAAGAAGATATGAGGGGTTACAGGATGGTTAGGTCCAGGGTCAGGTCAGGATTGAGGTTGAGTAAAAGGAGACTAAAACATGCCTCGACTTGTTAAAGAAAACAGAGATGTTCGCTAATGGAAGGCTAAGTTCAGTGCTAATACGACCAGCGATGGGCTTTGTCAAAACACCCTGCTCTGAGGGAGTGGAGGGAACCCAGATGGCAGACTGCAATGGTCATGCATTCCTCCTAGATCTACAAATTGCTGTTTCAAATGGGAATTGCGTCTGCTCATTTATAACAGTGGTGCATTATGTCATACCACAACCATGTCAGAAGTGAGGAGCTAACACTAGGAGCAAATGAAGACCTTTATTCCACACTCTTCTGCTTTTTATTCTGATGAAAGATGGTGCTATGTATATGTAACAGTTAATCCCATCATTCAGTGGGTGCAGTAAACGGAGAGTCCTCCCGCTGGGTTTTGTTTTGCCTCCAGCTGACAGCATGACGTCATGGTGTTATAAAAAGTCCTGTCGTTTCCATTGAACTGAGTTTGTGGCAGTAAAACAATAAATCAACTCCACTGGAATGTTTTCTGGTTTAATTTGTGGCTGTGTTCTTATTTAGTAGCTCATGACTCCATCTAGTGGTGCAAAACTGTATAACAGATTGGTTGGTATTTTGACACTAATGTTTGTCAGTTACAGTCATGTGAAATGTTGGGGGATCTCATTATATTGATGTCTTTGGCATACCTGTATTTTGACTATAAAGATATATTATTTCATATTTCTGCCATTTACAAAGTATTGCATATCCAAAACAGTTTTCTTGGTGTGTCAATAAATAATTAAAAATAAGGTAAAAAAAAATAAAAAATCTCATTGTGGTAATATAAATACAAAATTCCTTATTTTATCAAACAACAGCGCTAAAAATAGAAATATAAACATTGAGCCTTAAATTGATAAAATGACTTGATTTAATTATTTTTTTTTTTTTAACATTTTTTAGAAAACTGTATGTGAATTTTAATTGAGTTAAATTGAAAAGTCTTGTATTTGTATAAATATATGTGTGACTGCTTATATTCTCCTACAATCTTTTTTTTTTTTCCAGAGATCCATATTTTAAAAAAATGAAAGGATTCATATCACGTTTGGTCTTTTTAGATTTTGGGGTATTTTTAGACAAACTGTCTTCCTTACTTGTAATATTTAATTCATCTAAATGCAATACCAGTCATTTTCTATAGTTTTGTTCTTTTTGATTGATTGATTTATGAATTTTCCACATAGATACAATTATTTATTTATTTTTTTTCATTTTATAATTTGTGATATACCGCATTTGTCTGTTTAACGGGATGCAGCAACTTATGAGTTTTTATTTGTAATTTATAAAACTTCCTTAGCTTGTGTGTGATTCTGGCCTAAACATTTCCATTACTATATATTGCCCACACTTTTTCTTACAATAAGCATGTATCTGCAATAAAAATAAAATAACAGAGCTTACCTCCTTACTGCTGGAGTCCCTTTCTGCTTCATCGTTGCTGCTGGACGACTTGCTGCTCAGCGCTCGTCCACTGACAGCTCCTTTTCTCCTGGGTCGGTCTCTACCAGCACTTTTACCGCTAACATCCACCTCTCTACTCTGAGGAAATTCCGGAAACACATCCTCATCGTCATCATCACTGTTATCCTCCTCATGTGAAGATCGTCCATCCTCAGAGCTCTCGTTGACATAAGGTTGCTGCTCTGTGTAGTCGGCGAAGGTGATGGAGCTGGGCTTGTGCTTTATGATACGGGGCAGATCTCTGTGGTTTGGTTTGGAGACGGCTGCAGATTCACTGAGGACAGGAGAGTGTTGTTCTTCTGGAGGTAGAAGGCTGTCGCTGTTTGAGGTGGGCTCGGGAGATTGTGAAGAGTTAAAGTCCGTCATCTGACCAAGTGGAGTCTGAAAACATGAAAACATGACCCAGCTCAGTAAGTAATTCTTTTGCTGACACTGTAAGAGTTGTCAATAGTTAAAAAGATGTTAAAGTTGTTTTGGAGAATGAGGATTTTGAAATTAGAATTTATTGTTGCTTTGTTATGTTCCATCTGCTCAGAAAACACATTAGATAAGTTTGTTATGTTGTATCTGCGCTGTCTCAAGACCTGTCTGGTACTGAAACGTGGTACCAAAAGTAATTCTTCGATACTGGGACCAAGTACTAAGTCCCATAAGCAAAACAAAAATAGAACTTTGTGAAATCCACATAAATAACGGATGTGTGTTTTTTTTTAATTTTCAAGCTGAATTAATAATAAAATCCTGCTCTTATCATCTAAGCTGTTCAGAATTAAAAATAATTAGTTATAGTCACTAGAGTAGATACAGGGAACAGTTGTTAAATCCAAACAGCTCGGGTCCAGTCTTAGACCAACCTCACAGAGGGCCAAGAAGCAGAGTTAGAGGGAGATTTATTATTGAATATACAATGATTGAGGTCTTTTATTCAATCCCAAGAACAGACAAATATACCATTTATGGTCTTAGCTGGCCTTGACGTCCGAGATCGAGTAAAAATCAGTTCAAGACCACAACAAGACAAAGACCTTTACAAAACATTCTTAAGAGCAGTCAGAGTATTATTCCACCTGTAAAATAAGTTTCCCTTGATATATCTATTGTTGAAGATGTTAAAAATGAATATTTACGTAAAAAGCTGATGAGAATATTAGTAAATAAACCAACCTGGTGTGACTGTCCTTCAACAGAAACAGGAGGTTCTTCCTTGTCTTCAGTGAAGTCTGTAGAAGATTCTTGACTGTGAACTGTGTCCAAGGATTCCTCCACAGAAACAACAATTGACACTTGTCCATTTTCTCCAGCATCACCACAACCAACATCCACATAATCCCTCTGTTCTGTTATGTCCCGACCTGGCTCCAATAGTGCCAGACTTTGGTTTTCATTAACACCATCCTCCTCTCTGTTGTCTGGCCCATCCTCAGTGAGAGGCAAGCTTTTTGTCAATGATAAATCCAATTTGGGTGATTCCAAACACACAGAACTCTCGAGATGTTCTTCAGAATTGACCAAAGGTAAAACATCCATTATCCTTTGACTCTACAGATTCTCATAATTCAAAACATATATCCACAATTGTTTGTGCTTGATGAAGTGGATGGCCATTGTTGAGTCAGGTCAGAGTGTACCACAGATAACCTGGAATGAACAGGAGGGAAAATGTGTGAGTGGAATGTAGCACAAATGACAAGCACATAGAGATAAATCTTCCAAAAGCAAGAATTTAATTAACAACCTTGGATAAATATTGTTTTTATATAAATATGTTGTAGTTAATACATGTGCCACTTAAAGATATAGCCACTATAATAGGCTTAGAAAAGGTTCAGGATTAGATCATACACTTTGAAACAATACTATGGCCTTGGCAAATTCAGAGAAAACATACAGTGTTCAAAATACTATGCACCCATTACTATAAAAGTCAAAAGGTCGTTACAAGATGAAGCACGTTAATAAGTTTGAAAGATCTTAAACCCTACAGCAATACACCAAAATGTAATTATAGTTCATACAGTTATGAGGATTTAGGTCTGATGTCACTATCAAAGCTTCATTTAAACCCAGCCATTGTGCTAATGTGATGGTAATTAGCTTTCTAGTCCAGCAGAATTGAGTTGTAAAATTACACTTAAGCTTAAATGAATAAAATAAAGCCCAGTCTGGCTGTGTGTGTAATAGACAAATTGTTAAAAAGGAATTACATATTTATTTTAATAACATACATGCAAACCGATTTTGCTACTCCACTTGTCGCTAAAAGCTTGCATTGTTTAGCCTGTTGCACATGTTTACCACTAAATCAGTGCAATTACCAACAGGTCAATCAGAATCTTTGGAGTCATACATTGCCGGACATGTCAAAATTATCTCAAAATATAGAATTTATTCACAAACATGTAGAGAAAACGCTACTTAGAGCATTTTCTCACCTTAAAGTCTGCCTCAAGTTCTGCACGAAATCACTAATTTTTACGTTTAAATTATACGCAGACTTTCCGTGATGCTGTGATTACTTTCGGCTTTTACTGTGGTGATTGTGTTGTCGCTTCAGCAGCTCAGGAGAAATACAATAATCAGACTGGAGCAGGGCCTATAGAGACATGTTATTATTAATATAGAATTAATACAAACAGATGAAACTTCAAATGCACCGTTTACGACCTGATTTCAATCACTATAATACTCATTAGGAAACAACCGGCTTCACAGGAGACATCTGCCGTAGTGTAGCAAGAAAAATAGAGCCATGCTAATTGTAAAACAACGTAATCCATGCACTTTGACCCTATGTTTGCTCTTCTTTGAGTGTTTAATTGACCGTGACTTTGTGCATTTAGCCCTCGAACTATCATCAAACATGCTCTCACACAACGACCAGACCACAACCAGACCTTGGTTCAGATTAGTCTTGACCTAGACCACTTCCTTTTTCTGGACCAAAGAGCCACTAGCACTTTCACACTTGAAGATTTGGTTTGAGTCAAATGGGAAAGTCTGAAAGTGTCCGCCAAACAGTCAAGGTGTGAAGCACAATACAGTTAAATACAAAATACAATGGGTACGTTTTGGTTTCCGTGTTTGTCATGACCTTTTGCCTATAAGCTACAAAGCAAGATCAAATAAAAATGAGAGTCTCTTTCCTGCAGCGTTGATGTGATTTTAGTCTAACTCAGCACATTGAAAGTATGGTTCCAGCGTGTATCCGTGAGCAGAAGAGTACGTGCCAACTGCTCTGACATTTGCAGTGAACTGAACATCTGGCTCTGAGCGGGCCGTTCAAGTCTGGATCTGTCTCCCACGCGATGGAGGTGACATCAGCGCTCGCAGGAATCCGACGGCTCTTCAGCACCGATCATTTACCACGACACCCTACTCATCAGGGCCAGAGGTGTCCCGGTCCACTGTGGTTAATGCACCCCATCATTACGACGTTCGGGACAGAGCCCAGACATCCCAGCTACGCACGCAAAAACAAACAATGGTATCACTGTGGGAGCTCCAGATGATTATCGTTGAGTTCATGCACAAAAACTTTCCTCTGGAGGGTTTCACACAGACCACTCCAGCAGGACACTCCAAAAATAACACACTTCAAACAACATGCTTGCCTCTAAATCTGCAAAGATGAAAGAGCAGAGATTTGGAGATTATACTATATTTACACGACAAACAGTTTTATTTAAGGTTTTTGTAACTTTTTGCAAAACTTTCTATGTCCATACATTTGTTTCTCTTTTCTCTTGATTTTCCTTTTTTTAAATAGTTGAAAAATATTTTTTTAATTTGCTTCTAAGGTGAAGATTTGCTGTCATGGATCAGTTCACACATGCTCATTATTGTTTTGTGTGATGAGCACATAAGTATCCATGATGATTAACCAAAAAAAATCAATTTAACATCAGAATAATTAGATCAAAGATGAGATAAGGAGTGTGGTCACCCAGGAGGAGCTCGGATTAGAGCCCCTGCTCCTTCAAATTCAGAGGAGCCAGCTGAAGTGTCTTAGGCATCTGCTTTTGATGCACACTTCATGGACTACCGTGTGTCCATGTAGCGCTTTTTCATGTCCCACCTTAAAGAGGCACTGGGGCAGAACCAGGACACACTCAATTGACTATGTCTGTCGGCACGCCTTGGAATTCCTCAATAATCTCCTGGAAGAGCTTGAGGAAGTCTGGGCATCCCGGCTCAAAGCGCTGCCTCCACAACATAGCCCAAGATATGGAAGTGAGAACAATGTATTGTGTATAGTATAATGTGGGATTTGATATGCTTTCTCAATAAAACGTTAATAAAAAAATAAAAAAAACATAGCCCAAGATAAGCAGAAGAAAAGTAATTTGCGATTCAGTATTAAACTTCAGTATTCTTCAGATGAACAAAAAACGATGCATTTTTCATTAAAACTCTAAACATTCAGCCATTTTGATTACATACATACAGTTTATGAATTGACTTAAGGCTGAGATGAGAATGAAACACCCATCAGCAGAGTTGCCAGATCCACCTGTGGCCACTCATGGTACTGCAGTTAAAAAATTCTCATGACTTCGATAGGATTTTTCCTGTAGATCGCTCAACTGATGAAAATGGTCGGATTATGTTATGTTTATTGTATGTTATGTTTACATGTTTCTGTAAATTTTGTTAACATGGACTTTCTTCTAAATGAAATATAATTTGTACTATTTTACCACTCAACCTCTCTACGAGTGTGTGACAGCAGGTAAATGACCACATGCGCAATTGTCTACAGTGCACTTGCTCTTGCACATGGATATAAACCCATAAACTTTTGCCATACAAATCAAAGAGTGACTTTTATCAAATCAACAGAGCCCATGACTGAGAAGACATCCAGATTCCAACCCACATTTAAATCAAAATCCAAATTACTTCCAGCTGAAACATTTTGATTAACACCCTCTGTGATACTTTTTGGAGGCACAGACTAAGAGCTGCGCTTCATTAGTCATCTGCCTCGTTTGAAAAGACACAGTACGGCTTGATGGCTGGAATTTCCTGGCATCTGCTTCATTTTCAAAAGTCTACACAAAAAGCTGAAGAAGCCCATGACTAAGGATTAAACTAGGACCGAAACAGTACCAAACTAAGAGTAAACCAGAACTAAATCCATGACAGAATGTAGAACTCAGTCATTTCCTAACGAGACGACAAGATTTAAACCAGGACTTCAGATGTTAAATGGACACAATGGACACAGTTAAAGAACCTTGCAACGGATCTTTGAAAAACTGTCCGTTAATGTGAGAAATCTGCAGCTGGCAGTGGTTTTACTGATGGCCTTGAGACTTTTGAAAAAAAAAAACCACACGTACACACTCAAACATCCTTCTGCTTCAACCCAGAAAAGCAACTACAACCCACTGCACAAAGCACATCTAAAGACATAAAGCTTTGACTTAGGGAGCTATACCGCACTTTGACAGCATTACATAAAACGGATCCTGTCACATAAACTTGTCTCTACACGGAGAATGCGCATGGAATGTATGGCAGATATGAAAACAGATGCTTAGGAGCTGTCAGTATTCCACAAGTGAACACAGTGCAAATAGAAAAAATAAGAAGGAAATGCAATAAAAAGAATGCAACTTTTTCATCATCAGTCATCGCAGAGAGTCTGTTACAAGTCTTAAGAAAACTGCAGTGTGATCTTTGGTCGTCTTTTGTGTCACATTCTACAGAAAACAACACGCAAAACGCAAAGAACTCACCTGCCGAGTGGAAAGAGCTGCTGTTTTGCCCCAAACACTGTCACTAGGATCATGGCAAAGCAGTGACAGCGAGTGTAGGAGCAGTGACACTTATAGGACCACCCCTCGCTGAGCCGCACTTACGTCCACATAGTCCTATTGTGCAAAGAGTCGGGCTTGTCATCACAGCGTTCAGAGTCTCGCCGGGACTGCGCTCAGCCAGCAGCCGAACAAACCATTCAAAATATGTCCCAAGAGCTGGGAGAATGTGTTGGAGATGGGAGGAGAAAAGACTGAAGGGGAAAGAGAGGGAGGGAGGGGGGTAAGAGGTGGTGGAGGGCAGAGGCAGTTGGTAAGAGAACAAGGTGAAATAGTGAACAAACAGACAGTGAGGAATGGCCCAGCTTCAGCAGGCCAAAAGTGCAAGTATCACTTCAAAAGACCAGGGGAAAGCTCTGGGGAAGGCTCCAAAGAAAAGATGATTTAGTTGAAGAAAGTAAACAATGGAATGATGTATTAGGTGCTGGACTGTAACCAAAATCAAGTTCACTCGAGCTTTAATGTGGCACTATATATAGCTATACTCCCAGAGCATGGATATTATTAATGATAGTAATTTGGGTGCTGCCATTAAGTGAAAATGAGGCAGTTTCGTCCATGAAATGTCTTAATAACAGCGCTTAAATACAGAAAAAAGGCACCAAAAATATTGTGTGGCTCCTACCCATGCAGCAACCCACTTTTTCAGAAGTAAAAGATGTAGGGCTGGCTGGTAAATCAAATTAATTCAAAATTATGTAAGAAAAAAAAAGGCTATTCTGTAAAATAGATATAAGAAGCAGAATCACTTTTTTAACTCCTGTACACTGTGTTGTGGCTAATGCTGCTGGTAGCTCCCAAAGCAGCTCAATTAAAGGCTAGGGCGACTCAGTGACTAATAATCACCAGAGAAAGACAGAAAAAGGTGTATAAGCTGTGTGTGTGTCACAATGTTAATTACTGATTTAAGCAAATTAGCTTTAGCACTTTGATTTAACTCTGCACTTTTTGCTTCGTTCTTGGTATTAGACTGAGTGCAGCAAAACAAGTGGACTTTCAGAGAAAAGCTAAGAAAATACCATTTATTACCATGATAATAATAACCATGTGCTCCAAAAATATACTTTCTATTCGTATTAAAAACATTTGTGGCAAAAAAGACTACGTTACAATGCTACTGCTCACAACTCCATCTAGTGGTATAACACGGTGCAGCAGCCTTTAAAAAGCACAATATAAATGCAAAAGTTGGCAGGTGTACAAGTCAAGCTCTTACCCAGATTTCACCACATGTGAAAGATAGAGGCATCTTTACTCAGTTAGACAATTTCAACCAAACCCTGCAGTGTCTATTTTTTGCAGATGCCGTGGGAAAATTAATATGTAAAAACACTTTTCTCTGACACACTTGTCTACCAAACCAACATTTAAAAGAATTGTGCCAGTCCTAATGTTTTGTGTGTAAAAAAGGTGCTTTTATTATTCATTTCATCAGATTATTTTTCTGAAATGCGCAAAAACTGCATCAGAGCTGACATTATGTGCCGCGTTTTGGAAGTAGGATGTGAAAATAAAAATGAAAAAAATGAAAAAACAGAAACATCTCTTTCTCTCACTCTCTACTACAGTCAGTACATGAAGCACCCTTCAAAACTACTCCATTCTTCTTCAAATGCATTTTTAGAAGGATTTTTTACCCAGTGTAAATGTACAGATGTAATGTGCCATTTAATGTAAGTGTTTCAGAAATCTTTCACAATGCATCCAATTCTCTAACTGCTATTCTCCAATAAATAATATACAATAATACAGATATACAGTACGTGTCTTAGCTTTCTTGTAACTGGTTGCAATTTGACTGACTGACTTTTCTTTTCTATGCTTTGTTTCATTGTGCTACCTGCCAGCGACATACCCCTATTGTACCTTTTGTAACCTTTCCCTGTGAGCACTGAGACAATACAGCAAATGTAAACACAGATACCAAACAAGGGCATCAGGAATGTCATTCACTCCCGACAAAAGATCTCAGCACACATTCGTCTTATCTCCCTGGTCAAACACTGGCTTTATTAGAATTACGTGGGTCCTATATCTATCCTACAATTAAAGTAACTTAAGTCCAGGTACTCACTGAGTTTATGCACATCTCCTCACTCTCGGTCAAACTGTGTCCAAGCGTTGGTGTGTGCGCCTGTGGTCAGCGCCAGCACTCAAAAGTGATAGAGTGAACAAATAAAACCCCCGAAATGGTAAAGGTCAAAGACAGACTATGGACTCTGCAACTGCAACAAGAGCAGAATAAACAGCAGGTCTTCCGCCAATGGAAAAGCAAACTCACAGACATGCCCCTCTCACACTTTCTCTTAACCTTGAGGCACAGTACCAATTTGTGACATACTACTTGACTGTATGAATGATTTTTATACTCTTGGACACTGATGTGAATGTTGGGTTTACCCTATAGACAAAACCTGCGCTAAGTACTACTCTCTGGTTCAGCTCACCACAGGACATTTGGCAAAACCTAATGTGACTTGCACTTCCATTGTGGGGCATGTTGGCAACTCAATTGTCCCCTACAGTAGATAGATAACTTTATAGTGTGTTTTGTGTTTTTTTTTTTAATTCATGAAGTTTTACATTGATGGTTATTCCCAGATCAGTTGATAAAAGCAATCATTGACACCTCTCCATGGCTTGTATGTCTCATTTACCAATCTCCATCCCATTAAGTAAAGACCTGGTCAGACTCTGATCCAATGCATCCACTTGTGGCTACAATACTGCTTTAGTACAGAATCGCTCAGGTGTGCCTCGACTGTAAGTAAATGACAAAAGGTTTAAATCTCAGTTTAAGTAATGGCTTAACTTAAATTTCCAATGTACAAGGGTTTGAATCAAGTTAAAATCAAACTCTGCTGAGTTTTACATTGTAAACCACATTTTAAACTATGGGGTTGTTCGGTTAAACAAAGATGCAAGAAGGTCGTGGGTTCGATCCCCAGGCCAGGCGGGTTACTCTGGGTACTCCAGACTCCTCCCACCATCCAAAGATTCACCAGTTCACCTATACATGCATGTATAGGTGAACTGGTGAATCTAAATGGCCCCTAGTAAATGAATGCGTGAGTGAATGGTTGTCTGTCAGCACCTGTCTAAATGTCAGCCCTGTAACTGACCATTATCCAGGCTGTACTCCACCTCAGGCCCAAAGCTGATGGGATAGGCTCCAATCACCTTCCACCTCCCAGTGTAGAAGGTGGATGAAAGAATTTTAAATTATGACCTTGGCTTAAAGTTAAACAGACTTTGGAGGGGGTTTAACTGTTCAGTTTAAATTCAGCAACACAGTATGTCACCATTATAGTTTTATAATATGTCTCTTTAAACAGTGATTCACTTGTTTTCATACAAAGATTGTAAGAGGTTCAAACAGTAGACAGCGACAAATACAACTGGAACTCCACTGCTGCTGCTGTACCTCTACTACAGACTGGAGCATTACATCTCCTGATGCTCTGTATAATGCTCATATTAAACACAGAACTTTTTTGCACTTAAGCATGACTCTATTCTGTGCAGTAGACTACCAACAAGTGGTTAGCTAAAGTGTTACAAGTCAGCAAACTCCACTGTAAACAATGCAGAATAGCTACAGGTAAGTTTCATTGACATATAACAGCATCCAATGAAATAAAAGTTTGAGGTTTCAGCCTGCAATATGCTTATAAAATATGTTCATCAAAAGTACTGCTTTCTGTTATCAAACCAAATGGAATTTAACTGAGCTTAATTTGGCTAAACTCAGCTATACTTAACCTTTTTTTTGCTAAAACCAGGTCTGGGTAATATTTAGTGATGGCCCTTCTACTACTATTTTTTTTCCACTGTGCATTGATTATAAAGAAAATTTAGGCAATACCTGGAGCACTTTTTGTAATATATGCTCATCCATGGTGCCAACAGGATCGAGGTGCATGTTAGTGAGACAAAAACAGAACTTCAGCTCTGTGTATGTAGTGAACAGCCGTGTTCAGTGTGTCAGATGTAGCTGTGGAGGTGTGTAGTCCAAGGCCAGTGGGAGTGGGAACGGCTCGGCTCAAACGCAGCTGGACGTTCTCATGTTGTCTCATGAGTGAACCTGGGAGGCCCCGTCTGTGTCTGACCCTGATACAGACTAACACCAGTACAGTGACAGCAGCGAAAACAGTCCCCCACATGGGAGCGAGGGCAGAACCCACACCTGGGGCACGACGGAGGAAGAAAAAGGGGCACGGTTCTGCTTTAGAAGAGAGATCTATGTACTGGCCAGACATCAAAGTTGACTGTTTGAATGAATGACTTTGTTGCAGTTCAAGGCTCCGTGTTTCCACTCAAAGGACTATTTTACTTTTGTTATGACAAGAGCCCTTTTTATAGAATTTATAGACGCAGACATCAAAGTTATCTGATTCTATAACTTCAAAGCCTCTGTAAGTCAAATGTACATGTATTCCACATAGAGAGCAGAAATAGACTAATAAAAATGAGACGCCACCCAGAAGGACTGGCAGTGGGCCACAGACTCTATAGAGAGTGGGGCAGACTGTGTTAATGAAGCCAGAAGTGATTCATGTATTTGGATAAAGGTCAGACTTTTGGAAGAGTGAAACATGAGAGTCACATTACAAGCTGTTACAGAGTGAATATCATTACACATGCACGTTTTTAGCATGAGGGTAACAACGGTACAAGTAGTGACCCAGTAGAGCAGCAAATGATATACTACAATCACCAATAAGGCTTTACTTAGACGCCACAACAATGCAAATAATATATTTAAAATGAGCTGGGTTGATCTGGTGAGATATGTGATCTTATGAGACGGTGGCTTGCCCCTTCATTCAAAGGGGTTATTCTTTTTTATGCCAAAGAACAATTAAAACAACTATAAGGGAATTTGTTCTAATGATTTTGAGGTTAGGCTTTTTGGGTAAACCACACACCAAGTTGTGAATTGGATTGAACTGAGAGTGAAAAAAACATGTCCAAAACCTTCAAGAAGCCGAAAATGTGGGAAATTTCCACCAACAGTGTTACTAGAGCTACAACTTCCAAAGAAAAAAAATGGACCTTAAGACGTTATCCTGGCTTTTTTATTAAGGATTTTATGATATTGATGATATTTTCAATGAATTCCGTCAAAGTGGGTCTGAATAAGAGGTCAGTCCACATGGTTTGTCAATATGGAATCAAAGGTGGTGTAAAATCCTATATGAAAGGGGCTATTGTCTAAGAAAAGCTCATGAGCTCATCAGTCTCCTTCCCACTAGACCCTGTCATAGACCCAGTGCACAATAGTTTAGGTTTGGTATTGAGTACTGGCAAATACTGGTATCATCTATGTCCAAGTCCAAGACCAGAAAACAGTCATTTCAGTCATTTCAGTTTGGTGAAATACAAGTCACATATTGAAGTATTAGAGATTTACATTTTAAAGTAAACAGACTGCAAGTTGTCAATCACAAGAGTCCATTTTCACCCAGTTTGTAATCCTTTCATCTTCTGGTAAGAGGGCAATAATCTAGATTGATCTCCAAAAATGTAAGCGTGTTTTCCTATAAAAAATTAAATGAAATTAAATTTTATTTTTTATTTCAGATATGCTTTGTCTGGGAGCTAGGCTTTACGGAGCCAAGCCCAACTTCCTCACAAGCTTCCCCTTCAGCCTCTCGTCTATGGTTTGACCTGGGCAGCTTTAAACTGACCACTATACATACACAAATCTCCATAATCCTTTAAGCTCTGCAGTTTCTACCACAAATTAAAGTTGAACAAAGACACTTTTTGGATTCTGGTCAACTATGTGGAGTGACTTTCCTCTGCAGAGCTCGCAGCGATGACAGCGGTGTCAAGAGAGGACCAGGAGGACGTGCACAGACTGCCAAAGACAAGTGTCCCACATGGCAGACATACCAAGAGCGGGACACAAATCCTCAGCAGGCAGCAGCCCAGTGCCAGGCCCTGCAGAAAGAAACAACTGTGAGTGAAGAGGATATTACTGTTTGCTTTTTGGCTGATGTACAGAGCGATAAGACTCATCATCTTCGAGGCACTTCAGCTCAGAGGAAGAGATTAGAACTGACAGGGGTCATGACCCAATCACTGAAGATCGCAAACCTGAAGAAGAGGGAAAAGTCACCACTTAAATACTTGAATTGTAACAGATTAAGCTTTTTACAAGGCATTCAAATGCAATGTTGTGGTTTTTGCATTAGCTCAGTTCTGTTTGACCTTTAATAGCATTGTAATTCAAGCTTGGGCTGTACACTTCAGTCTACAACTATTACACAAACCAACTTTCTTCTAGAATGGATCTGTGCCTATTGAGAGAATGATTTTTCTCCCTGTAAAAAAAAAAAAGAACCGTTTAATCACCTAATAGCATACCGTAATAGGAATAATCTGTGAAACAGGACCTGAATAGGAGTGGATGAAGAATTTTAAGTCTGTAACGGACGCTGTGCCTCACATGCTTGTGCTACCGATAAAACTGAGAAAGTGTATATTGAGAGCTGAACATGTATGTATATGTAAGCAAAACGGTGCCAAAAACATATAGAGAAAAGGGAAACAAGAAAAAAACAGGGATAAATATTGGCAATCAATCACACAATGTTTATCCAGGCAGAAATAAAAGCTGGATCACTTTGGTTTTGAAGTCAGAGCTAAAAGTTTCCGGTAAGCTCTAAACTTAGTTTTTCGCAGAGGAAAAATTGGTCCGGTTTTATTTTTTGAAATAAACGAAATGGAGGAGAGGCCCCTAGGCTGCTGTTGGGGGTGAGTGGTGGGGTTGAGAGAGAAATGGCAAAAAGAAAATCAGATACTGCTGCTGTAAATGGATTGATCCAGCCTTAACCATCCTCTAGAATCCCCTCTATTGACGTTGATTTCCACTGGAGCTCTTGTCGGACCAATTGTAATCTAAAAGATGGCTTATATTATGAGATATATTGTTTCTCTAATTGGTTAAAGGCCAATCCAGTTGCATTGAGAGGTAGTAATCTATGCCACCGTCATCAGAGATCAGACAAATTCTTTGTATTGAAAAGAAAACTCTGACTCTACCCGTTTATTTTTATTTTACAGATAAATAACATCACAAAAATAAGGTGTGTTTTAGGTATATTGTATATTGCTTTGGAACTGACAAATGTTCCTGGAAACTTAATAGCATTATATGTATTTGGCTGAGTTTTTGCGCTGTCTTTTGGCGGTTGGCTTCCCGTCCTTATCAGTATCAAGAGAACTGTCAGAGCGAGCAGACACACTGAAGTCTTCACGTGGCGGACTGACTCTCAAGTGAGCGGCGGAGAGTCACACCAGCTGTGCTGCTCAAACATGTGGCTGTATCACTGTGGTTTAACCTGGCGCCGACACAACACACTCTTACTCCACAGAACAAGAGGCACTCTGTTATACTAGTGGAGACAGATAGAAACTATTTTCCAAACACCCTCACCTGTACCTACATACTGCATTTGGTATATGCATTTATCCCAGACTGTTACCACAACAATCCATAAGAAACACACAAAACATGGCCAGAATATTACAAAAATGTGACAAAGTACAATAACTAAATGACTGCACAGATTCTCATAAAGTCTGCATGGAGTACCAGTATTACAAGTGTTCCATAATTCAAGTCTTTACAAGATAGAAAATACATCTTGGCACTGCAATATGATGATACAAATATATTGATCTAATCTGTACTATGAAGTCTATACTATTTAAAGTTGGATTCCATACTTTTTCCAAGTTCCTGTCCTGTAACATAAAACTGAACCAAGAATTTGTTAAAAAAAATAAAAAATAAAAAATCAATATGTAGACTGGTGTTACTGTTACTGTTTTCATTTTTTATTACATTTTGTCCTCTTTGGGATTTCTATGAGGAAATGCCTCATTCTGACACAGCACTGAATTCAGGGCCTTCTTGCAGTGAGTCAACAGGGCTAAGCACCATAATAACGACTAGGTGATTGTATGTCTTTGTACATTACTGTTATAACCGCATGATTTTTCATAAAGAGTTAAATTTGGACTTAAACTTGGACCTTTAATGGAAACACGATACACCTTTTTCCAGTAGAATGTTTGTATTATGACTATCCGGTGTGTTTTTGGAGAGAGGGGTCGGTGTCGACATAAGTGCAGTACGAGCTGTCGTAACATGCTGTCTTCTTATGTATCATGTTAAAGCCAGCTGTGGTAAAAAGAGCAGTACAATAGAAAATGTAAACATCATTAGAAAACATTCCTCTAATACCAAAGCCTGACTCAATCTCTAGTGCTTTCAGCTCTGCAGATTCCCAGCATTCCACAGGCCAGGGCAGATGTTCTAGGTTATCACTCTCTTTGAGCTGATCAAAACAGTATTGAGTTGTTCTTTATGTCCGTATTGAGGTATTTTGTACCAATAGGATCATAAATATACAGACATGCATTGTGCTGACAAAAAGATATGCTTCCAGGCTGGAACGTCCTCTACAAAGATCATGTTGTAGCAAACTATACTCTGCTCCATCTTGACCAAATATGAATTATTTAAATCTTTCTGTGGATGTTCTCCCTTTGTCTCACATTGTTCCTGACAGGTTGGTGCCCCAGAAGGATAGTGAATGGTTTCAAATGATTCATTCTCCCCATTGGCACACATAGACAAATTTAACATTTTACCAACATTTACCAAGAATTGTTCACATCCATAGACATGCATGTATAGGCCACTTGTGGTTCTGTCAATGTCTGTGTCTAATGTCAGCTCTGCGACTAACTGGCCATTGTCCAAGGTGTACCCGCCTCAGGCCCAAAAGCTGCTGGGATAGGCTCCAGTCACCTACAACTCCTAAATGAACTAAGCAGAGGAAGATTAATGTATACCTTTAGATAGTGGGAGGAAGTTAGCCTCAGCCAGACAGGCCCATTTCCTTTCTTAGTGAAGTGGGTCTGGAACCCCTCCCATTGAATTCATCTACAACACAATCCATCCAACGATAACACTTATGACCATTTACCTAAAATAGAGCTGGGCTTTATGGTATTGGTTGTATGTTTTTCTGATTGTCAGATGCAGTTTATTCGTGGATACTGCCTCTGAATTCTGATTGGTCATATTACTATCCAAATGCATCCAGAGTTAGTTTAATCTGTGTCCATTTGTTTCACCGTATCTGACTAAAATTGACCAAGGGACCAGACTAAATCTTCATTTAAAATAGAAAGAGAAGGATGGATGTCCAGGCAAAGAGGGAAGTGAGAGCTGCTTAAAATGTGTTCAACTCTTTCAGAACAGACAACATTTATTCACCTTGAGAAAGTTGAGCATTTGTCTTCAAGAGTTTACCCATTGATTAACAGTCAATTGTCCACTGCCAAAGCAGCTGGGCTGTAGCCTCCTGTAACCTCAAATGATAGCAATAGATATTGCATGTAAATTCTTTGAGCAGCGTCAGTTTCTGCCCTTAGAGAATCAAATTCTGACTTGAACACATCTTGAATAAGCATAGTACTCTACATTCCTCGGTCTGGGGCAGTGACAAATGCAGATGGAAGTGTTTCTGTCTCATAGATTCCCAGCGTTTCATTGCTTTAACCGCAAAACAACCGCAGACAAGATGCCAAAACTCTGTGAACAGCTCTGAGGACATTCCCCAACGATGAGTGATGCCAACACTCCACAGATGTCATTTTGAGTAATCATGAAAGACGACATTAATTCACGGCCCATCTCTCCGTCTGTGATTAGACAAGAATGGCCTTTCATGTGTCCGGGGGAATTGCCTCGGAGGGACTCGCACACACGTACATTCACAGAGCAGCTACAAATTAATTCACAGGAGCAACAAGCTCACCTGCTGCAACATGCTCCTCCAGCACTCGCAATCAGCTGGGAATTCCTCCCGCCCCGAGCGACGAGGCGAGGGTTTGAGGGAGCTGTGTTGTGATAGGGATGTGTAATTGACAGGTATAAAGACAGAGTTTAGATGGAGAGGCCTGGCCCTGTTCCACTGGATAATAAATGTGTTTGCTACAATAGGAACAGGGTAAGAAGGTGTGATGATGACATGGTAGTGCAAGAACAAGGAGTAATTCATTTAGATAAAGTGGCTCTATATGGTTTTGAGGTTTTGCATGCTTCCGTGTCACAAAGAATACACAGAGTTAATCATAGAAAAAGCAGTTCAGAGGGCTGCACCTATTTCCTACATTTTAGGGACTCACTATTTAATGCCACATGTTCTGCTTTTGTTCAATGCAGTGTAGACAATGAATTGAATCTTTTAATTCACAAAACAAGAGCTGAAACAACTGTTGCCAATAAATGCTTGCTTGTTGCATAAAGGACAACATCTAGCATGTTTTCTTTTTGAGGGTTTTTGAAGGTTCACCTCAAGAACAAGATATGCTTCATTTGAAGAAAAAAAAAAACCATTTTGTTTTTTCTTTTGCATCTTGTTTTTCTGCACAGACAAGTGGCCATCAAATATAAAAAGATCATTCAGTCCTTCATCAAGTTTTGTTTTTGTTTTGTTTAACTCTTTTACTACTATGATTTAAAATTCAATGTGAAGCAAATAAATTAACAAATACATCCTTTATAAAAGTCAATACAATCAAAAATCCCTGTAGATTATTTTTATAATCACATCTGATGTTAGTCTGAGGCTGAAACTGATCCATTATTCATGAGAAAAGGACAAAACATTTGTGAGGTTTATTAGTTAGTAATTGATATTTATTTTATTAATTTGAGTCATATGTATTTTTTGTGAAACAAGACCTTATGGTGGCTTTGAAAGTCTATGGCAATGATGTACTCTTATTACAGGCACAGTAAAGTGATATGAATGATGATAAAATAACTAATGCAAAATAAAACTGAACTGCAAGGTTTATTGAGTAAATTATATCAAAATAAAACATTTTCTGTGATAACAGCAAATACAGACACAACTCAACTGTTGCTGCAGCTCAAACTTGTGAGGGTAGCGCCATCTTTTGGTCATTGGCCATTCATCACTCATAATGTCTCCAAGCCCTTATTTTGTATCTACATGTCCTCCACTTGAGAATCATTTCTGCACCGGTCGATAGTTGTGACATTAGGAAAGTCATTAGGAAATCATTTCAACAGACCCTATCTGAAGCTTCCCATTGTTCAAAGTGAAAGAACCAGGCCTCACCTGCAGCAAACACCTCTAAGATCGGTGCTGAAGGGCAACAGTATGACAAAGAGTAAACTGAAAAATCCACAGTTCAGGTTAAAAATACACTTAACTGATCTCATAAGTCATCATTAAGTAGAATTTTTTTTATTACTTTTTAAATTCTTTTCATATTTGATTAGCAAGAAAAAGAGATCTTTCAATGACTTGAGTTACAATGGTATTATATTCTTGAATTATGCAGTAAAGGACAGCTTATGTCTCCAAAATGAAGACATACATATTCTCCTAAAATGCTCCATGTTCAAAAACAAATTTTCATTTTTGTGATCAAAGTTTACTTTGATCAGCCTGCATATAATAACTGGAAAAAACTGTAAATTAAATATGTAAATGTTTAAAGAATCCTTTACCTTATATGGTCGTCTCCACAGAAACCGAAGTTCCAGAACTGGATATTTCAGAATGTTGAGGGACAGAAGTCAGTTACAGACAGAGATCAGACAAAGACAGTCACTCACAAGTGTTTTCTGAAAACAAACGTTGATACTTAAACTTTCTTCATGGAAAACCAGGAAAATAGAATGTTTTTCCATCAAAGCACCAGGAGGAGTAGGGACTTCAGTTCTGAAGACCACCTGGTAAGAACTGTCTGACTTCTCACACACTTTCAGAGATGGAGTGGACTTCATCACAAATCTTTTGGTTTTTCATTAAAAATCATATCTAAAACATGATAAAAGCACAGTAACTGACTTTACAGAGGAATGTCTATGTAGATTTTACCTGTAAGTGTCTGTCTCATGTCCAATATTGGACCTGATAAGAAGTGTTTATGGATATACAAACACATTTTACTGTAAACAGAAAGACGTTTCACCTAAATACAAGCTGTTAAGATGAAAGGAGCAAATCTAAATTAGAATTTGTCTCTGAACACAACTTTCTCTGAAAGTCTTAGTTTTGTTAAACATAGTCCTGGTTTAGTTTTGGTTTAGTCCTGGTTTAGTTTTGGTTTAGTCCTGGTTTAACACTGGTAAAGACCTCAGTTTAGTTCAGTTTAGTCTGGGTTTAGCTTCATGCCATGCTCTGTTTTTCTGATTGATTGTATGTCATTCCATCTGTATTTTGGTACTACCAGTGATATAAGTCTGGTGTATGTTTAAGAAACACTGCTGTGAAGAAGAGTGCTGCTCAGTGAAGTCTTTATTGTACCACAGTGTCCTGGACTCTTCTCTCACTGATGTTTTTGTCCACAGTCCACAGAGCAAAGGATGGAGGAGATAGAGCGACAGCAGAGCGTGCGCATGGCTGCACTCAGCCGACAGGCTTTTGGTCTGTTAGCGTCACAGAGTGCACGCTCGGAGGCTGTCCTGGAGAGGATGGGGCTGAGGAGCCAGGACCAGCCCCTGCTCTCACCTCCACCTTCAGCCTCTGATAGTAGGAGCTCCTCCAGTGATGGAGACTGGAGCAGGACTCCTGACAGTCTCAGGGCAGACAGTCAGACGCCTGAGGAGCTGAGGAGACTGGGTCGATGGACTCCTCCATATTCCCCCACTCCCACGGTCCCACCATGGCCCCTGCTCCGGAGGAATGTGTCCCGCATTCCCACAATAACAACAACAGGAGAAGGTCAGTATATCTGATACAGCACTGTCCAGTGTCAGATATTTACAAAAGACACAATCAGTACAAAGTCAGACAGTTTGTAACACAGTTGTTGTCTGTTGATGTCCACAGTGAAGATGGTGGCAGGATACAGGCTGCTTACAGCCTCAAAACAGTTGGAGGCTGTGCTGGAGTCAGGCCAACGCCTCCAAAATGGCTGCCCTCACTGTCACCCCTCGGAGGGCCACACCCCTGTACCTCAGGCCCCTGAAGTTTGTACAGAAGTACCCCGGCCTCCCAAAACTCAGGCTCCTGTCCATCGGGCCCCTGTGGTTCAGGCTCCTGTTGATGTGTTTGAGGCGCCTGTACCCACTCCTCCAAAAGGCCCCCCACCCAAGAACAGAAGGCCTCGTCCAGGGCTACGTCTGAGGGCCACCTTTCAACCAGGTTTGTTCACTTGTTTTCATCAAATCTATTTTTACTGTTATATTTATGTAGTTTAAACTTAAGCCCCAGATAACCTGATATCTTCCTCTATAAATGTTTTACTGTCATATATTATTAATGTTGATGACTGTATGACACTAAAAAAGCTGATTTGTTGTGTATTTGTAACAGCCAAACCATCAGTGAACAGGGAGGAGGCCCTATACGCCCTGTTCAACAACAAGGCTGACTCTGAGCCTTATGGCAACCCGTCCAGGCGTCTGGCAGAGTCCTTTGACTTGCTGGCATCAGACGACTGGTAATGATCTTTTAACTGTAGACATGGAATAAACAGAATGTCAATGTAACTCTTTGTGGCTGTTTATTAAGACTGTGTTTTTCTGACAAACAGGCAGAAGAAAATGTCTGCTCTGGAGACTCTGCAGACCCTCATAGTCCAGCACCAGGAGACAGTCCTGCCCAAACTCCATGAGGTCTGTCTGGTGCTGATAGACGAGGTAAGCTCTTTCTCTGAGCTTCTTTCAGAGCACATTTAAAGAGTGTTCAGTGTAAAAGTGACTGTTTGTCCATCTCAGGTCAAGAACTTGCGCTCGTGTGTGGCATGTGCTGCCATTGACACCATGGCCATGCTCTACCTCCACCTCCAGCTCATTATGGACCCTGAGGTGGAGAGGACAGCACGAGCTTTACTGCTGCGACTGGCCCAGGGCAGGGAGAATTTCATCAAGGAGAAAGTCAGCGTGGCCCTAGACGCCCTGGTCCAGAACTGCAGCTACGGGCGGGTTGTCACCGCGCTGCTCAACTCAGGACACAAGTAAGAAGCTACATCCTTTTACATCCCACATTCAGACTGTACTATAGGACGTGTAGATGTAGGTTTTGGATCAGTTTGTGACCTCAGTCTGTGTTTCTTCAGACACTGTGCGATTGCGGTGAGGGCCAGCACTGCTGAACATCTGGGCCAGGTGGTGGACAGCATCGGAACAGACGACCTCTTTGACACTGGGATATACTTCAGTGAACGGGTGGTCGTTGCTGTGTCCCAGATGGCTGTGGATGCTGCTCCAGAAGTGAGGTAAGGGATCGAGTTTGTCATGTAATTGAGTATTTTCTGTACTTTCTGTTCCAAGATTGAGCTGATTGTAAAATGTTTTGTTTTTCTTTACAGACATGAAGGACAGAGGATGTTGAAGGAGTTCGCCCAACATGACGACTTCATTAAGATCTGGGAAGACAACATCCCTCCAAAAGACAGGCGTCCTCTACAAAAAATTCTCAAAAATCTTAAGTAGATTTTAACACATCATTGTGTGAAAGCCACACTCTGAGGGGAAATAATCCACTGCTGTCCATTGATTTTATGTTGGGAGACAGTGTCTGCTCATCTTTTTGGTCTTCTAGTAAAGGACAACTGCCAACAAGACACAAAGCTATAGCTAAGTTTCCCATAAGCTTCCAAACAGTCAAACCCAGTCCAAAAGAAGGGAAAGTGGACACATGAAACAAGACATGAGGAAACATCAGGACGTACCATGAAAACCTGTAGGATCAGACTCTCTGTGAGCTGCATGGCATGAACAGAGCTCACAAGCTCTATTAATGTTACGCAGCATACATACAGAGAGTCTGCTTCCACAGTTTCTCATGTGCTCCATCCTCACGTCTTGTTTTTGTATCCACTCCTCCTTCTCTTGGGCAGGGTTTGACAGTTTGGAAGCTGATAAGAACTTAGCTGTAGCTCTTTGTCTTGGCAGTGCCCCATTATCACTCTCATCTTTTACTAGAGGACCAAAAAGATGAGCAGATAAATATAAAATCAGTGGAGAGCAGTGGGTTTTATGGCTCAGTGATGCACAATACCACGAGCTATTACCATGTGGCAGTTAAAGGCAGAAGAAGTAGTTCCCATCAGCCAGGATTACTTACCCCATCATTTAGTGACAGTTTTGAAATTGGCAAAATAAAATTCAATCAATAAATCAATAAAATCCAACCAACTTACATTCTATATGATGCTACCAAAATAAAATATTTACATTAAAATTTACCCTAAACATAAAAATGGGAATTATCAATATATTGATCTGCAGATTTCAGACAATGATGTGGTGTATTTTGTTTTTCTAATCTTTTACTTATAGAATTAGATTAGTTCAAAGCCAGTCTAGGTTTCCTGCTAATGTTACTGTTTAAGTCTTAAGAACTAGGATTCCATCTGATTTGACTGTGACTAACCTGTTCTCTCTCTGTTCTCTTGTCTTTCCCTCCTCGTGTCTGTGGAGGTTCTCTTTCATCCAGGACATATTCAAGAGAAGCTTTCAAAGAAGGCATCTGGACGAAGGTTTGAAGACGTTTGGTTCCTCCTGGTTTTTCTGCAGTGACTCTGGCCCAGACCTGGATGTGTCCTATTCTTCAGACATGTGCTGTAAAACTGCAACATTATCAATAAAGTGTTCAAAATAAATCAATACATTTTCAAGTTATATTTCTGAGCTGATCAAAGTATGTTTTCCAAGAGTCTGGTGATTTAAAAATGAACACCCTGCCTCATCAAAGCAGAGGTCAAAGATTAAAATAAACTTCTT
Source organism: Rhyacichthys aspro (assembly GCA_036850595.1). Lineage (NCBI taxonomy): Eukaryota > Metazoa > Chordata > Actinopteri > Gobiiformes > Rhyacichthyidae > Rhyacichthys > Rhyacichthys aspro. The sequence goes on from CM072160.1 coordinate 20,466,508, forward strand.
CTTACTGTAGTAGACATGAGCTGTGTGCACATTTTGTCAGAAGTTCAGACACAAAACATTTCCATTGAACAAAGGGTAACAGCTAAGTTAGAGTAAATAATAGAACTTAGGAAATAGCAACCAAAGGTAAATAAAGGTTCTTTGCAGGCCTCGAGAGGAAACAGCCTTGGTGTTGTAACCGATCATTTCTGAAGCAGCAGTTGAACAAGAATTGATTAGAACATTTTGACGGCAAAACTTAGGTATACTGAAGAAAAAAGGAAAAAATAATGCTTTGAGCAGTGGTTCCCAAACTCTTTCTGACATTCGGCACTTTAAAAGGGAGTGGATTTTCACTTAAAATTTCATGTTTTAAATCAAACACATAAAATATCAAGTTGAAAATAAAAAATTACAAAAGTGTAGCTTTGTTATCACATTGCCTTACTTGTCACTTTGGGATCTGTGCAAACAAAGAACTAATGGATTTGGCATTGTTACGACCCAAGGGTGAAACATATTTAAGATGGACACAGGAGACAAAGGTATAAGTTTTAAACTTTTGTTTTAGTTTAGTTTAGTTAGTTTTAGTCCGTTGTTCAGACACCAAACCCTCCTGTGCCCCAAAGTAACAAAATAAAGAAACTGTAGTGGGCCGGCCAAACAGAAAACAAGGAAGGTGTGTCAGACAGGCCAACCCTGTACAGGGCTGTAGAAGCTGCTGACACACCGCTACCCCAACAAAAACCCCAGGCCTAAGCCCTAACGAAAGAAACAGCGAAAACAGGATAGCCGGTCCTTCCAGGTTAAACAAAAGGCTAAAGGGTAACACAAAAACCACAGAGCCGGCATCAGCCGCAGCCGGCCTGGTCTGGCAGGCGGAGCCAGACGGAGGAGGAGAGCTCGGGGACGAGCCGGACGAGAACGCACAGAGCGAAGCGCCAGAGGGACGCACCACAGGCAGAGAGTCAGCGGCAGAGAGCGAGCGGCACCACCGGTAGGCCTACTTATAGCCTACAGGAAACCACCAAAATTAACGAGCTCCACCTATAAGACAAAAAGGGGAAAGGGGGACAAAAAGGACAGGGAGAATACAAATAGGTGCAGTGCCAGCACCTAACAGGCATGAACAATTAACAAGTCTAGAACAAAAAAAGGGCAGGGCAATATGTGAGTCTTATGACTAGTGGCTGCAATAAGCCTCTTTTGCACAGCTTTTCAAAACAGGGCTGCAGACTTGATACTCCTCTTTTTTTTATGACTGAAATGCTTTATTTAATTTTACCATAAGATACAACAAATGAGACAAGTTCAATATGACTGAATGAAGGTAGAATGACAATAGTATTAAGATTAATAATAATAAATAAATAAAATGAGAAAAAAAATGTTTTTCAATTCTTTTAACAAAATATGTCTCCCTATCATTACTGCTGTTTAAATTAATTGTGCACTTTCACGTCCTTCTATAGTGGCTCTCTGAAAATACTAATAATGTTGAGTTGAGATCTGTACAAAAACAATTTTTTTGACTTTTTTTCCAGAGTCAGCTCCTACCAAGCCAAGGCTAGAGTCCTGGGTCACTCCTCATGAGTCTTTGGAACAGGCCTCAAAGTGAATGAGCTGCATCATCAAAAGCCCTGCCCACCGCTGTTTTTAATTCTCTATTAAAAACCCTTAAATGCTTAATTCTTTACAAGTTATGGAGTTATGGGTCATTAAATATTTGACTAATATAATATAAAATGCAATGTTAAGCAAATCAATAAACAAATAAAACCTTAACAAAAATTAACACAATGAAAAAAATAACACCAAGATTGTTTTTATAATGACAGTCTGATAATAATAATAAGAGTCTGAAACTGATCCATGGCTCAAGAAAAAAGCACAGAAACATTTGTGGAGCTGAATAGTTAGTTTTCATTAGTTGATATTTACTTTATTTCTTAATGTCAAATGAATGACAGGAGCAGCCGAATGTGATCTGTTCTGCAGGAGTGACTCGAAAGCCTATAGCAATGATCAGCTGACATGACAACGCTGATTAAATCTCACGTATGAGAAATAAAACTGTGCAGTTTATTGGGCAAATGTTTTCAAAATAAAATATTTTCTATGAACACAGCAAATGGACACTCTGAAAACACACTGAAAATTCTCCGCTTTAAGTCTCACTTCCTTTTCTGCCGCCTTTTTTTTTTTTAAACACTTGCGGTGCATTGTGGTTAGGGAAAGTCCATGAAGGATTCATAGATGCATCCTTGGTATTTCAGCCAAATGGAGGATTCAGTGCTTGGGAGGAGCTGGGGTTTTGGAACCAAATGGAACACACTTCAGCAGCTGGTTTCCTCCACAGGAATCCTCCCAAGGAAGGGCCCCGGCCATTGGGAAACGGCCACTATCTGTGTGTCTCTACCTCACGTCTGGTCATCTGGCTCATCTCCACCGCCATTCCGTCTCCTGACCAATCACAATTATTGTAATAAACCTGTTTTCAGCCTTTACCAGTTGTGTTCTGCTTTTGGGTCCTAAGAGAAACCATACATATCACAAGTGGACACCATTGTCAGGTCATGCTTTCACTGCTTTACAGGAGTAAATGCCAATCCAAATAATACTCAGGCACTAGTGATTCAAATAATAATAAATAATAAATAAATAAGTTTTACACTTCTTTGTTCTTTTATAAATAATGTGGAGTAGCAAGGCACACTGCAATCTGTGGGTGCTATCTTTCTAAATGGAATCTAAATAAATCAGGAGAACCAGTTCCACAAGGACCATCTAATGAGTTGCTCCCCGTGTTCGGAATAGATGAGATGTTACATGATTTCCTCCATGAACAGGACAATGAACTGGAGACTCAAACACCTAAAGTAATGTTACTGCCAAAGCATCCATTGTGAATTATGACTGTTTGCAGAATCCGACAATTTGTGCTTTTAAGCAAATGCACCAAAAGAATAAAAGAACAAAGTCATATGCCATCGCTATGGAGGATTAAATATGGCAAAAATAAATAAATCATTAAATAATTAATTATATGTGCCATTAATTGATTAAATGTGCCATTAATTAATAAAAAAACTTCATTTAATGTACCCCCTCCCCCCAAAAAAAACAAAAAAAACAAAAACAAAAAAACCCCCAAAACATATATATTAATTTCACCATTTATTTAATTATTTCATGGTCCTAAGCTGCAGTGCACCATGAATTAATTTTATCTGTCAACCTCACCCATCAAAGTCAGTGGGCGGAGCTAACTGACTTAGTTACACTACACAGCAAGTCCAGACAGATCTATCCCCGATAATAGATCGGTGGAGAGCTAGTGTATGTACTTTAGTGTCAACAAAACTTGATCAATTTAGTGGTAAGCTTCAGATTTAGTACAGCGTTTGAAGTGTAGGAGAAATGTCAAAATCATGTCCGGAGCTGCTGAGAGAAGGAGCTACTTTGATTGAAGAAGCCCTGAGGAGAACTCCAACAGCCCCGGCGGCTCATCGCAGCCCACCATTTGAAAAATCTATCAAAATGAGAGGCAGTGCTGTAGAGTGAGTATGTTTATTTGATATAATTACGTATACTCTACACGATGCAGGCTGGAGATTATATAATTAGTGTATACATTAGTAGTATTAGTTGTCTAGAGACAGCTACAATAAAATACCACTACTGTTCAAGTTCATGAACATGGGAATGGTGAGCCAGGCAACATTCTTTTCAATTCAGTGTGCCCACCATTTTCTTTATTTCAAATGGCAAAGAACCAAAGCCTAGACGGCAGGTACGTATTGCTGAACAGGTAAGTGTCATTCATGTGTCAGATGACAATGTTTTGTGTGCAAACGTGTGACACAGTGTTGTTAGTCCAGATGTTGGTGACAGTCTTGTTAGTCCAGATGTTGGTGATAGTGTTGTGAGTCAGGCTCCGTATTAGATCACTGCCACAGTAAGACAATAGGTCCGTCTCAGAATGATCATAACTACTTTGTTTCTGAGTTGCCTAAAACTATTACAAGAAAAGCGGTGGATATGAAACAAAAACTCTGTGTAGCCCGTAAAAAACATCGCTAATCAAAAGATTAAAGGCAAAAGTTCTTTCACTGGAAAAAGTAACAAAAGTACTTCAGAAGAAAATGCTTATTTCGTCTAAATGTGCTTCTCTCCTTCAAGGCCTTGATGTGGTTCCCCGTGAAATCTTTAAGAGAATCACTAATATAATAAAAAGTCAGTGTTTTCAGAAGATTTGAGACAATTCACCACTACACTGCATTTTTACTGACCAAAGGCTTATAACTATGTGAGAGAAAAATTCTTCTTTGCATTGCCTCATCCTGGGACCACACGCATATGATATAGTTTAGTGTTTCTGCACATCCAGGTTTTACAGTTGCTTCATTAACAGCATTAAAAAGTCATGTAGCTGAGCAGAAAAAGGCAGGTAAAGAAACTGTTTGCTCCCTAATGATGGATGAAATGTACATTCATAAGCAAACACATTTCAAAGGGGATCAGATTCATGGCTATGTGGACATTGGTGCAGGTGAGTTACAAGATGTTGTTGTAACACAAGCACTTGTCCTCATGGTGGTGGCAATTAATGAGTCTTGGAAGATCCCAATTGCCTATTTTCTTATTAACTCGCTGCATGGAGCAGAAAGAGCCAGCATAATTCATGAGAGCCTTATTAGGCTCCATGTAATTGGTGTGAGGGTTGTGTCTTTGACTTATGATGGACCGTCACAAAATTTTGCTATGCTTCGAGAGCGAGGTGCTAAATTGGACATTATGGATATGAGATCTTTCTTTTCCCACCCACAAGATGACACTCAAAAAATCCATGTACTCTTGGATGCATGTCACATGCTCAAGCTTCTTCGAAATGAATATTCTTCTGTTGATGTTCTTATAAGAGACGGTGGCCAGAAAATAAGGTGGAAGTACATAGATGAACTCCAAAAGCTTCAAGATAAGGAAGGACTACGTCATGGGAAGAAGCTTAAAATGGCTCATATACAGTGGCGCAATCAGAAAATGAAGGTACATCTTGCAGCTCAGCTGTTTAGCAGTAGTGTAGCTGACAGTCTTGAGTATTGTGATGAGCACTTAAAAAAGAACACTGATCTGTGGTTTCATTGCTTGTTGCAGAAGTGTAATGGATATGCCCATTACACTGAAGAACTTGTAGAGCAAACACCAGCTCCATGCCGCTACCTTCTCGCATACAAACTAAGCCAAGATCACTTGGAGCTTTTCTTCTCTGCAGTAAGAGCACGTGGAGGTTACAACAACAACCCCAATGTAAGGCAGTTCAGAGCAGCATACAAGCGGTTTCTTGTCAGGCATCAAGTAAAAAAGGGCACAGGTAACTGCCTTCTACCTGATAACACAGCCATCCTTGACTCAACACCTGCAACTGTAAACACTGCATGCAGGATGGATGTAGAGCCTGTTGAAGTGCTTGTGTCACAGGATGACACCTTCTCTGACCTGCCGGATGTTGAGAGACTGAGTACAAGGAAGCAGGCATAGCTTACATCTCTGGATTTATTGTAAAAAGATTAAAAAAGAATCCTACTTGTATGGCTTGCTCAAATGCTGTCACTTCAGAAGACTCAGTGCATCAATTTATGTGTCTGAAGGACAGGGGCGGTCTTCAAAAACCATCACTGGGCATTATTTCTATTTGCCAAGCAACAGAGAGGTGTTTCCAGTGGCTTTTAAAAACATTTCTACGGTAAGTATAGTTGTTCTAGTGTAGGTTTTTAAACATTTTATGTACTTATTATGGTGGAATATTTTTTATTGATTTCATTTGTAATGACAGGATTTTTTCCATTTGTTCATTAGAGTTGGTTCAATAATATCCTCTGTTAAATATCAGGTAGTTTGCTGTCATTTCATGTTGTAAGACATAGTTCAGAATGCCCGGAATTTTTCTGAATTTTTGCATGTTCTGTATTGTATTGTGTTGTCGTGTGCTATTATTTTATGTCCAGATTTTGCACGTGTTGTCCCGTCTTACATGTTCTTACTCTAGGCCTGCACCTTGTCGTGGTGAGTGGACTTTGAACCAAGACAGGCCAACTTGCATTTATTTGGTGTAATTGTTCTATTTCCACCAGCTCTCCATAGGCTCCACTCGTCCTGCAACACATTCATTTTTAACTCCCCACCACATCCACACCATTTCAACCTTCACCCTTGAGACCTGATGGGACAAGACTTGGAACTTCAACAAGGACACCTTTGACAAACTGTGCTGTAATTTATTTATATTTTCTATCTGTATTGACTTTGAGCACTTTATATGTACCATGATTTTTACTTAAATGTATAGTATCGTATGATTTGACAATTTATGAAATGTTTAAACCCTTGTGCATATTTCAAAACAATATCCTTTCATTATTTTCGGGACAAAACCATCCACTAAAATAAATGGCTGTAAAAATAGATCAATTGTTATTGTTTAGCCTGTACTTCTAAACTTCCAAAGGCAGCAGGTGCATAAAGAGACTTACGTTGTTTTCCTTTACTCCATGTGGTAGTTTTTAAGAGATGAGGTGCATATTTCAAATTTCTCGGACACAGTCCTCAGTGCATAAAGGTCTCTCTCTCGCACATACACGCACATAGACCCAGTCATCAGTCACCAGTCCAAAGTTGGAACATTGTGTAAAATGTAAATAAAAACAAAGTGATTTGAAAATCTCAATATTTTATTCATCGGCCATATACTGATTAAGTGATTTACATGAAGACTCCCCCAAAAGTGCAGTGACATGGCCAGCATGGAGCCAAGAGAACTGCAGAGGCAAGGAAGAGCAGAGGCTGTAAATTTGTCAATAATGCTATGGCTAATACAAGCAGCATTAGACATGACACTGCTGATGTATGGCAGATACAATAATCTTCATCGCAGGGTGCTGGTGATGTAGCTGGAGCAGGTCCTCCTTCGATGAGTTTGACACTGGGCAAAATGCCCAGGTCATTCCCACCACAGTGAATCAGGAGGACATCCAGCACGGTCTTCCTCTCAGGGAGTGGTCAAGAAAGGGCAGGAGACCGCTCCAACCAAGACCACCCCAGCCAAACCAACTAACCCAGGTATGTGGAAGGCTGCTCCACACAGAATCTAGAAGTAAAAAGAATGCATGTATTTATGTAAGTCATGTAAACTACAAGAGAAAAAGTTCAGTATAATGTAGTGGTAACTGAGTGTAACATGCTCTCAACTAATATGTAAGTGGACTTACTTCTGTGAGGAGCAGGCTCCACTGCAGGAGGAGAAGAGGGCTGTTCCATAATGTACACTACAGGAAAAAAAAACTTAGATTAGCATGCAATAGAAATAGTGCATGCATTACTGAAAGCCTTGCAAAATTTTGCATGTTGTGATACTACACGTCTGGTTCCTCTCAAGCCATCTTTTGAGATTGGTTTTAAATGTGTTGAACATTGTACAGTCTCTTATTGCAGTTGGTATGCTGTTCCAGATTTCAGTCCCCCTCACTGACAGCACCTGTTTACTGAACGCTTCAGAGGCTTCCCTCTTGTGCTTGATCTGAACCCAATGAACTCATTCAAAGGTGGTGGGGCAAGTCCATGTAATATTTTATACACTGAACAGGCTAGTTTAAATTTTCTAAAATAAAAGATTTTTTATATAGAGGTTCTATTGGTTTTAGAATAGTCAGGCTTGTCAGTGACCAGTTAGTAATACAATATTCAATATGTGAAAAAATCATGCAATGAAGAAACATTTTAGCAGCATTTTCTGGTAATAATGATCTAATCTGTCTAAAATTATGAATATTAAAATTTTTATAAAGGTTTTTTACATGTTTTTCAAAAGACTTCTTTTAAAAAGAATTCAAGGTAACACCAAGATATTTAAACTCCTGTACAATCTGAAGCTCCTCTCCTTTCAGAAATACATTTGAACATGACCTCGCTGTTGGGCGTTTTGAAAATATCATTCAGACAGTTTTTTTGGAATTTAATAAAAGACCAGATTTACTGAGCCGCTCATCAATACAGGTCATCGCTGATGTCAGTTTTTCGGAGACCTCCATGTCAGACTTTGCCTTATTAAAAATGACGGCATTGTCTGCATATATAACTGGGTATTGATGAATTGGCAGAGATTTGGTAAATCATTGAAATATAATGAAAATAAAATAGGTCCAAGTATGGAGCCTTGAGGGACGCCGACCTGACATTCAGCATAAGGGGATTTGATACCGCTCACAGACAGGTTCGATTTGACAAGTATGATTTCATCTATAAAAGAGCTTGTTCTGAAAAATAGAATTTTGTTAACCTCGACAACAATATACAATGTTATCAAACGCCCTTTTTAAATCAAGAAAAACAGCACCAACAAGAGGACATGAATCCAAGTCATAACTAACTTTTTCTAAAAAAAGATTTATTGCTGTTTCCGTAGAATGATTAGTACGAAAACCAAACTGCATAGGATGCAATTAAATGTATGAGAAGACTTTTCTTACATGAGTTAACTTACTAAAATGCAACTTGGCAATTTGTTGATAAAAGCAGTCAAAGTCATCAAGATTCTGTCCACTTACCTTCAGTGAAAGGGAAATGGCAGTAGAGAGAGCAAGGTAGGGTAGAAAAAAGCTCAGCTGCGTAGTTCCACTCGCTTTAACATTAGCTCTTTTGCTATAGCCTTAGCCTTTGCTAAGGCTCGGCTACAGCGGAGTGGGCGTGTTTACCTAGACACACGCTCATTAGGTCCACCCATGGGCTTGTGAAGCAACACTCCCTTTGCCCATTTTAGTAACATCCTCTGTAGGAGGAGTCAAAATATCCAAGATGGAAGCGACGTTCATTTGTAGCTATTTGAACGAGTTAGACCGAATGGAGACATTGCTGCCATTATTTATACATTCTATGGTTATTATCCACAACATCAGGAAGGTTTAGGACTGAGATGAGTGCCGTTGAATTGTTTGTTTGTGTGAGGCACGAGAGGAGTCACATAAAGGATGCTGTTATGCTACAGTTGAGAGCTTCGTTATTTTCACAGGACTCAGGAGACTAGTACATCAGGTGAACTCATTGCCACTTTTGTGACAAGATTTTGAATTGAACTGTCCTGCCCCTGACCTAGGATGTTAAGTTTAGGCTAGAGGGTCCCCAAAGCAGAGCCACAGAAAGGTCTAGTTTCAACAGTTTATTCAGGCAAAAAACAGCAGGCTGAGGAGGCAGGGAGCTGGCCGGCTTTCCCAGAGGTGTAGCAGCGAGGCAGCAAAGAGACCTAGGCACAGGCAAATGCAGGTAAGTTCCAAAAAAATCACAGAAACACCAAAAACACAAACTTCTCCAGGAGGAAACACAGAGCACTACTGAACAGGATGGAATCATCTGGCAAGGTGGTGGTGAGTAGACCAGGGTTTTGTACAGAGGCTGATGAAGGAATTGCGTGCAGGTGTGCCTCATCTGGTCTGGGAGAAGCCAGCCACGCCCCCCGCCACACACAAGCTCTGCAACACAAACACAAAAAATGGAGGGGGAGAAAACACAAAATCCAGAATCCTAACATAGGAGCTATTAACATGAAGTGAAATGACTGCTTCATAATGAAATGTAACAGCCCATCTTCTTAGAGCTACATAGCACAATGACAAGCTGCAGTGGTAAGACATATAAGAATTCTCTATTCATTAGAAATACTGCAATAAATGTGTTGGACTCTGACATTAATGAGTGAATGACTAAGTTGGCACTCCCAAAGCAGGGTGTGTGCAGTTCGGACTTACCTGCAGTTTAGAGTCAAAATACGTGTCATAGTCAGACGAAGATAAACATAAATACTATATTATAAACATTTCTATGTATCCACAGGCTCTGAGGGCTTGGCGGACATGAACTTCTTTCAGCTTTATCAGCATGTGCCACATGTAACGTGCAACATGTATTGTGAAGAGCCAGTCTATCGTTAAATGCCATCTCAAAGATCAACAGATCTGAAAAATGTCACTAGAAGATTCTACCTTGACACCACTGTCCCCAAAACCTACCTTTGTAGTCTACATTCAGCGTTGTTCTGGGTGAACCACTTGCTGCTGAGGTACTTAGTGGTGAAACTGCTGAAATCGAGGTACTTTGAGGTGAAGCTGTAGGAGAACTTGAGTGTGTTGGCACTGGTGTGTCACTGACCAGCTCGTCATCACTGGTCAATGCTTCATCTTGTGAATCAACCTTTTCTAAAATGAAAACACTGGCAAACCAGGAACTTAATAAGGCACTTTCGCCACTGAGAATATAAGGTAATATAAATTTTAGCATTCTGAAGTGTTCCCTGGGGGAGAGGGTAATACTGTCTATGCACACAAATATCATGGCCTAAAAAATCTGCGAGTTGGTCTGCTTCATTTTCTTGTAGATTAAGAACTTAAGACATTGTTGCTATATGTATATCCAAAGCCTTGTTGAGGTTACGAACTCAGGGCACCACTCTCTCGTGCAAACTTTTGGATGCAGCCTCCACCTCTGTATGCTGATGAAGCTCATGGTCTAGCAAACATGTCTATGTTTTCTTTTGCGACGCCACACATTTCACGAGTTTCAGCTAGGAGCTTCATAGCTGAAAGCATTGAGGGTTTAAGTAGCACGGGGACTCCTCTACCTCGTTTTCCCCTGATTTCTATTCTGGTGAAGAAATCACACATTATATTCTCCAGTGGTGTAAGGCATGCAGCGACGTCATCATTGCATTCATATGTTTCTCTTGCATTGAATGTTGCTAACTCCATTCTCGACACCTCTCCTTCCCTTCTTCTGTTGAAGATGATGACCTGAGCAAGGGTAAGTTTGGCAAGTCTTGCATTGTTGTCTGCAGAGGGACACAATTTCAACATCCTTTCAGCAATAATCTTAGCATTTGTCATGTGAAAGTCCAAACGTTTAACATCTTCAGTCAGTGGCAAAAGTTGTGGTGCATTCCACTTTAGTTCTTTCATAGTGGTGGTTGTACCCCTAGTGATAAGCCCTTTCCATCTGAAATTCTTAATGGTTTTAAATTCTCAAGCGAATTCTGCAAGGGTCTGATCTCTGTCATTTGATGATAAAATATCACTCTCTATAAGCTCACTGATTAACCCCAGACTGTTGCCAACTTTGAGGGCTAAGTTGGGTTTGCTGAATGTGTTGTCTGGATTGTAACCTGCCAACTCCTTTACTGCATTAATCATATGATTCAAGTTTGCAGGATAGATGAGTTCCTCTGCTTTCAAGGTGGGAGTACTCTTCTGAGCTACAACTAACAGTCGCCCTAGTTCTCTAAGTCTTTGCCTGATGTAATCATGTCTATTCTTATGTGACCCATTGACATCAAAAAGATGTTGTCCAAACTGCAAGAGAAGTCTGTCACTTTGAATCACCCGAGTGACCTCATCATAGGTCATTCAAGAAAGCACACTCTTCAGCCCTTCACTAACAGCATTTTTAAGGGCATATTTTGATCGAACTCTCTGCCGGGTTAAGCCGGGTTCATTTTTACTTTCTTCAGTCTTTGCTGGGCAGATTTTCATGTCTTTTCACAATGTCCTTTTGGCATATAGTCCTTGACAATGAAAACAATGAATATAATCCATACCATGTCTAGATTTTCTTGGCCTGTAGCAGGCCTGCATCTCTCCAGTTCGACTTCTTCCAATGTTAAGCTAGCATTGTCTGTCTTTTGAATTCTTGGGATATTGAAATGCGCAGGCAACATCTTTTTCATTTCCATGAACAGGCAACATCTTTTTCATTTCCATGAACACGTTCCAAGTGTCGTGCAATTTTTGATGTGGGCTTAAGACAAAACAGACAGTAGTTTCTCTTGTCATACACTCGCCGACGTTCTAAATTTGAGGAGGCAAAACTTTGATTTAAGCATAAACTTGCTGATCTCTGCCTTTTTTGGGTGTGTTTGACTTGTGAGATCTGTGAGTTCTCTTTCTTGGAGTGTTGGAATTCCTTTCCTTTGGGCTGATGGTGCTTTTTTTTAAGGACTAATTTAATTTACACCCTCTTTTGATGGAGACAATAAGGGATATCGCTGAATGTTTAAATTAGGCAAATTAGGCAAGGCAATAACAACAATATGCAGCATTTTCTTCAGGTGAGTACAGAGACATTTATCTTTTGTCTCCCAATTGATATTATATTTTAGACGCTTTGCTTCAAAAGCACATGTTGGAAATGTACACCGTTCAGCTGGCACCCACTTACTGAGGCGCAAACATGACTTATCTTCTGTTAAAATTTAGTACTGAGTAATTTTATTTTTAAAATAATAATAACATTATTGTTACTAGACTTTATCTGGAAAAAAAGATCTTTGTGAAAAAGAACTACAAACTTAATACAAATATTGTAGGATAGTGTTACTGGGTTTTTAAACTCAGCCAATTAAAGGGGCATAGTGTAACTTTCATAAATTTCTACCAGTTACTGACACCTGTGGCCGTTAGAGGAACTGCAGTCAGTGTCGTGCTCGCTCTCACACGCGCGATCGTACGAGCACGCCTGAGAACCAGAGCGCCTCAACACAGAATCTATCAAAGACTCTATCACAGGACCCTAAGCTTTACCTGGATCATGTTTACAGAGGAGGTAAGAAAAGTTACACTTCTGAAAGTTTATCGTTTCACAAACTTTATTTGAGACCAAACCAAATATATTTGACTCTCGAGGCTGACACAGCAGTAAAGTGAACTTTTGAGGCATGCGTGTGTTTTATAAAGCGTTGTTCAACACAATACATTAGTTAGAGCAAACTCTGATATATTATCGACTGAATGTAAAGATTGTCTAAAAAGCTAACCAGCTTGTATCATTAGCTCACATAGTTTCCATCGAGACCCTGCAGTGTTTACACCGGAGTCTCAGCAGAATAACAGCAACAGTTAGTGAACTTAGCTCTATCAGACGGGATACAACACATATTGTGTTGCTATGACTGTTATTCTGTCGAGTCTTTTCATATATGTTGGAGCATTTCATGTTTTATTTGATCAGCTAATGTCAAAACAGCTGCACTGCTACTACTTGTGTAACATCAGTGACAAGCACCAAAACAACACTCACTGACCTCTCATTGATTGTAGAGAACAGCTAAACACATATTACAGTGAAGGTGTTTTGCTTGTTTCTAGGTACTGCTACTGTACTAAATTGGTCTTGCATCACATTTAGACTATGTAAATGTAACCCTACTGTATCATTTCAGCTTACTCGTTTATTTCACTGTTAGTGTCGTTCTGAATACCTACAACATGAAATTTAGCACAATAAAAGTACAAATATGTCATTTATTTTTATTGTTTTCTTCTCAGGACTCCAGCTCTGGAGAGTTTCATGCTCCTTTGGAGGAGAGCTCCGATAGTGAGCCTAGAAGAGGGAGGGGGAGAGCAAGGGGGAGAGGTGCAGGCAGAGAGAGAAGCAGAGGAAGAGGCCGGGGGAGGGGAAGAGGAAGAGCAGGAGCTGCCACTATCAGTGAGGAGGACAGACTGAGGGTGGCCCAGCTGACTGCTGCCAGGACAGCAGAGCTGCAGGTTGGTTATAAATCTAGAAATGATCACACACCCAAATCAACCTCTGTAATCTAAACAATGCTTGTTGCTCCATTTTCAGGCACAGTTCCAACAGCTGTCACAGGAGGAGAGGGATGAAGTTCTCCAGCTAGTTGTAATTCGTCTGCCAGGTGTTTTTCTGGATTTAATGGAGTACCGACGAGCCACACCAGGACCAGACATACCAAACAGGGGTCAGCCAGCTTGGTGCACCTGCCTCAACTGCAGAGTCATGCCAACGGACCTTGAAAACAAATGCTGCCAACAGGATCCAGCAGGGTGTCTCAGCAGGAGGGCTCACATGGAACTATTCTGTCTTGATGAAGGCATCCTGCGTTTGGCCCGGCAGACATGGAACGATATCCTGGCACTTCATGACAGCCATGACCCCAGTGCTGATAACCGAGAGTATCGGTATTCTGCATACTGCCAGTTCACCGTCTGGCAGCATGGACGACTGGGGGCTGGAAATCGCATTATAATACCAAGCTGCTGTGTCTGGAGAGTTAGAGATAAATACCCAGACCCATTTGGAAATTATGTTGGCTACAAAGAAGCACCTTTCAGAGTGAATTAAAATTTCACTCCTGCCTTGAAATTTTAACTCGTTCTTGTTTTTTATATGTACGCTGCTAAGGGGTATGGGTGACTACCTCATAGAAATTGTTTTTAATGTACAAAAACATAATGTACAAACAAAACAAAATGTTTACATACATATTTATTTTTACAGTTTTTTTATATACATATTTATAATAAAGAAAGTTTGCATACATCTGTCTTTTATTGCTGCAGTTTATGTTTATGTGGACGAAGTCATATCCTAGAGAGAGAGAGAGAGAGAGAGAGAGAGAGAGAGAGAGAGAGAGAGAGAGAGAGAGAAAGAATAAGCATTGATGTCATTTAGGTGGTATGGACAATAATGTAATTATTTTAGTATGGCATATAATACGCAGACATACATAAATAGTCTGACAGGTATAAAACATGTCTACAGCACTGTAGATAAGTGCACCTTGATATTATGATGTAAACCTGATGATTAACAAAATAGGCTAGACTTCTCCACTGGTGAATGATGCATGAACATAACAGTTCCTTGTGAGAGACAGGTAAGGACTGTGGACATGTGGCTGACATACCTGTCCTCGGCGGAGTTGTGTCTGGGCCAATTCAGATGTAGGTTGGGGCACAAGTCCAGGGAGAAGTCCAAGGGTCCTAGGGTCATCTGGCCTAAGAGTCCTTTTTCTTGGGAGTCCCCCTTGACTATAGAGACGTTTCCCCAAAATTGTACTCTGCAGCTGAGGGATGTAGCTGTAGTCTTTGGCCACCTTTACCGTTTGAACACGGTAGTGCTTTGATTTTTTACTGTAGATCCTTCGTTGTCTGCATAACATTTAATGTAACATTACCTTACATCAACATCATGAGCATTATTTCTTAGACTACCAAAAATGTTAAAAATAATGACTTACGAAACTTGGCCCCTATTGTTGACATGCACTGGCCGGTGGTTGTGATGGTTGTAGTCCAATGCTGCCAAAAGGGTCCTAGCCTCATAAACTGGAGGTGAAAAGGAAAAACGCTTGCCAGCGTACGTGTGTGTGGTTTTGAAATGACTCGAGATCAGAAGTTGACCTAATTGACTCTGGAGCAGAATACACAGTGTGAATTCAAGAGCGGTGTTAAAATGCAGGCTCTGAAACACGAGCAGTTTGAGAACAGTCTGCATGGTCGGGATGAGGTTATAACTGCTTAGGCCAAAAAAAATAACACAACAGGAAAACTGAGTGAACTGGATGACAATATTCATGTCCAGAACAGAGTTATAACAAACCATGAGCAAAGTTTACACAAACTATAGACTGACATTTGAAGTAATACTAAAACGTTAATTCAGCAGCACAATACTCAGCTGAGAAAGTAAACCAGATTGTGAACAGAGTGAGTTGGACAATGTTATTGTAGCTCAAAATATGACGCCCAAGCTCAGGAGGACAACAGAATCAAAACCCAATCTGGAAAAATTCCACTTAAACTACATCATTCAAGCTCTGACAGAGAAAATGTCATCACAGCAGGAAGATTTATGCGTGTTGAAAAGATTCATCAAGAAGGAGAAAGACGATTGCAGGTGAATGGCTAATATGGCAGCACATCATTGTACCATTAAAATACAGGACATAAATCGCTTTTAAAACTATCTGCGCCATGAATTTTATGGTAAAAAGTTACAAACACTAGATTTTATGGTAAAAAGTTACGTAATGGTGCTTTACCTTGAAGTCTACATATCGGCCAGATATGATGAAAGCAGTTAAGTTGAACTTGCATTAACAAATCACTGCTAGTATAAATTGGAGAAAAGGGCAAGTGACTGTGTTTCATTATCTACACTTTCTGTGCATAAAGCTGATGGAAAATGTGTTATTCTTCATCTTTGCAGATATCCTCTCAAGTCGTCTGTTTCCAGCTCCAGACTCTAGTGTGACTACATCAGTCTTATACCCCAGTCTACCCCATCCACGTGCTTCATTTTCAGCTGTTTGTCAATATGTCTCAATTATATCATATAAAAAATTTAAATAAAAAAAAAAAAAAAATAAAAAAATAATAAATAAATATTATTTTTAAGACTGAACATTTTTATTGGTTGTATTTTGTGAATATGATATTACTGTACTGTATTGATGTCCACCAGCGAAATCTTAGTCAGCTAACGTTAGCTATATGTTTAGTGCCGGTGTTCACGTGGCTATGAAGGCTAACTGAGAATTTATAAATCATATATTCCATAACACTGACTTAGATTACAACTGACACAAGAATGCTACTGTAGAAATAAAACAAATATTACTAGTATAAGATATCTCTCATGTCCACCCAACTCCACCAACTTAAAAATACAAACAACTGAATATCTGACTGTAGAATAGTTTGCAAACAAGCTTACTCACAATTTCAGCAGCTTTGGTTCATTATCAACAAAAATGCATTTTTATTTTGTTGACAAAAGGTTCTAATAAATTTGAAGAATTAAATGAAGTGAATAGGAAAATAGGAATAAAATGGGAAGATAGAAAATTGAAAACTAAAATAGAAAGAAGAATGAAGAAAATAAGATTGACCTTATTTGTAATGTGTTTGTGTAGACTTTCCTAAATCTCCCGTTTTTGATTTGAAGGTTTCCCAAAAAAGATGTGAGGAAGAAGTGGGAAATGGCCTTAAGAAGGGAAGGCTTCACTGCAACTGATCCATCTGTGCTTTGCAGTGAACATTTTAAGCCAGATGATTTTGACAGGACCGGTCAGATTGTCAGACTCAGAGATGACGTTATTCCATCAATCTTCAGCTTCCCAGTTCACCTCCAAAGAGTAGGTGTATCATCATAAGGCTATCAGCATTCATAAATGTAAATATTCTATTATCAATCACAGGGCAGAGTGAGATACTTATCTCTGTATACCAGCCATTCCCAAAGGCAAGAGTGGCCCCTTTAATACCATAAAATCTGGCAAGGACCCCAACAATAAGACAGTGTTCAAACTATATTCAAAAGACTATTGCATTTTTTCCCCCTAGATTACTGAAATATTATGAGGTTATGGTTTTAGGCCCTGGTTTAGTCCTGTTTCAGTTCTGGTTCAGACTTGGGTTAACCCTGGTTTAGTCCTGGTTAGTGCACTTTCAGTCCTGGTTTTAGTCCCTGGTTTGGAGGTGATCTAGTCATGATTTCGACCTTGTTCAGACCTGGTTTAGATGTAGTGTAGTCTTGATGTCATGTTTCAAAGCTCAATTTTGTTTTATATACTTAATAAGGATCATATCTAGGTGCCCCCCTGCCGAGGTTTCACGGACCCCCAGGGTGCCTCAGACCTCAACTGGGAACCACTTCTGTATCTATATATATTCTTTTCAATTATTATGCTTCTTCATTTTAGCCAGAAAAGGGCAGGACTACATCTACCTCCAGAAGAGCTGAAGAGAGCCTGTCAGTGGCCTCTCAGGATGAAACTTCAACCTCACTCACACAGCCTCAGCCTAATGATGTGAGTTTTTTAAATTTTCCATAAAAAAAATGTCTATTTTAAACATCATAGCATAATGGCCATAATGGTCACAATGGATGTGCAACCAACTTGGGTGTGAGCTAAAGGGAAACCCACGAGAGCCCCTTAAAACCAGTTTTCCGCATCTGGTGACTGGTGAGAAAGAGAAAGTGTTTATAATGATGGACGCATGCCACATGCTGAAGTTGGCACGTAATATATATTTTGCAACTTTGCAGCTAGTTTTTTAACATTTGCAAGTAAAAAGTACAGGTGCCATTGTATCAAAAGGCAAAAGGCAGCCAGAAGCACACTGCAAAGCGCATCATTGGCCAGTGTTCATCAGCGTCAAAGCACGGCCTGCAGGATGAGGTGCAGGAAATGTCAAGCAAAGACACCAATCAAATGTGCCACATGTGGTTCACCCTTGTGCTTTGTTTCAAACACTGACTGTTACAATGAATGGCACATAGAAAACAACCTGTGACCTAATGTTGTAGCTGAAAATATGCACATACTTTACAGTTTACAATGTGTGTGGCAATATTCAGCACTTGTTTTTACTATTTTTATAATACACAAAGTTTAGTTTTTATAGAAAATAGGCATTTCATTGTGTTCTGGCTTCAATATATGACTGGATATTAGGCATGATTCCTCTAAGTGTAACCTTTCATTCGAGCCCTCACTGATGTCTATATGTTGAAGCATTCAAATTGTATTGTATTGTTTTCTTTCCTTTTTACATAAAAAATCCAGAGGAGGAAAAATAAGGTATTTTTTGTTTGTTTGTTTTTTCTTCTGTTCTAAAGTGTATAATAATTTACCAGTTACACCTACAATAAATTTGACTGCTTGAGTGAAAAACACAGAGTGTTACCTTTACAAAGAGCCCAAACCTTTTTGTGTGGTGGGTGAGAATTTAAGTGGTCATGTTTTCATATCAGAGGACAGATGAGAGGAAGAGGCTTCAAGACAGTGAGGGTGAGAGGGAGAAGCAGCCCAGAGTTGCAGGTAGGTGCTGTGTAAAGGGTCATGTAATTTGTTTTAACATACTGTTCCCGATATAAGACGATCCTGATTATAAGACTATAAGATCATTGTTGACTTTGACACACTTGTCACTGTCAGTTTTTTTGAAACAGTCGCCTTTAAGGCCGTGGTTAGCTCGTTTTACATGTTTTTGGTGCCACCTATTGGTGCGGAAAAATGTTTAGGGTAATTATTCCTCATGTCAAAACAGGCTAGGACATTTTCATATTACAAGGAGAGACCTGAGGGCACAAGCGAAGAAGTGCAGGCAGGCAACAAAACGCTACAGCTCCAAAAAAAAAGTGGTACCATGAATTTACTTGGCTTCACTACAGTCGGGGAGAGGGGGGGGGCCCCCGCGGGGGGGGGGGGAAAAAAAAAAAAAACAGAAAAAGAAGGGAGAGGAGCGTTTGATAAAAAGGGGGGGGGAAGGGGGGGGGGGGAAGGAAAAAAGGGAAAAAACACAAAAAAAAAAAAAAAAAACCCGCCCCCCCCCCCCCCCCCAAAAAAAAAAAAAAAAGGGGGGGTTAGTTTTTTTGGGGGGAGGGGGGGGGAGGGGGGGGGGGGGGGGGGGGGGGTGGGGGGGGGGGGGGGGGGGGGGGGGGGGGGGGGGGGGGGGGGGGGGGGGGGGGGGGGGGGGGGGGGGGGGGGGGGAAATTTAAGGGGGTGTTGGAGGGGGGGGGGGGGGGGGGCGGGGGGGGGGGGAAATGGGTGAAAAGAACAAGAAAACATGATTACACATCCCCCAAAATCCAGAATGAAATTTTAAATCTTTTTGCAAACAGCATAGTTAGAGAAATCATTAGCTCAATTCAAATGCAGCCTCTGTTGCAGTATGCTATTGTATTAGATGGAACACAGGACATTGACGGAACTGAACAGGAAGCCATATGTGTCAGGTATGTAGACCATGATTTGGTTCCCCACAAAGCCTTCTTGGAGTTTGATGAAGTCTCAAGCACAACTGGAGAAAACCTAGCAAAACTTGCCACAGATGTGTTTGAATCTTCCACTGTCTGGTCTACATGGACAAACATGTGATAGGGCAGCGAACATGTCAACAGAAATGGAGCACAGGCCACAGGCTTTGTATGTACACTGTAATGCTCACTGTGCAAATCTGGTCACCCAGGCTGCTTGTATAGCATTATCACTGACATCTGATTCCCTAGATTGGGTCCACAAGCTTGGCTGTCTCTACAAATTATCAGGCAAAAGGCAAGTCCGTGCTACACAGCTTAAAGAGCAAGAGGACTGCTGGAGAGATTTGGAAAAGGTACCACAGGACTCATGATGGTCATTGAAGTAATCCAGGAGTTGGAGTGCCTTAATTGCACACTGCAGAAGTTGAAACAAACTGTTTGGTATGTTCTCTGCAGCAGATTGTGTGAGGAAAACAGGAAAACATTTGCCAGGAGTTTATCCTGGCGAATGAGTACATGAAGCATGTGTTTGGTTTATTCATGTAAGATTGGGGCGGCAGGACAGTATAGAAAGGGATACACAGAGAGATGGGATTAAATGGATAGATGGAGGACAATGAAAAATGTTCCTTATATTAAATTGTTTTTTTTAATTTTTTATTTTATTCACCTGCTGTTTGGTGGCTGTATCTCCTGTATCATCCTGTGCAAGAAATGATTTATTTTACATTTTCAGGTACAGAAGTAAATGTAAATAAAATAAAAGTTTATTAAACAGTGGAAATTGAGTCTCACATTATTAAAATGTTATTCACATACAAAACATTAATGGTGAACATTTTTGACTTTATGTAATGATTCTCTCAAGTCTTGGCAATCGGCCCTTATTAAACAATAAAGAAAGACATCTTTTCATAAACACCTACTGTTATTTTTGGCAGAATTTGTCGTTATAATTAACTTAATTATTTTCTGGATTTTGTATCACCATAGTCCCAACTTTTTGCTGTTGCCTGTGTTTTGGTAAACTACCAAAACAGGCCCTTGGTTGAAGTCCAGGCCAGCACGTTTATACTGTGTGTGTGCATAGTGTATGATTGTGTATATGTGTATTGCTGATGTTCCATTTAATTATTGCCCTTATTTTGTTCTAGTTGTATCTTTTCATCGTACAGAAATCATTTTAATGTCATTATTTTTTTCATGTTGGGCCTTGACAAAATGAATCACATGTTAATAGTTAGGTATAGGTTCTAACAAGATGAATGAATCTTTAGTTATTATAGTTATTTGAAATTGTCTACTTTTTTAATCAAATGGACATCAGTTCGTGACCTCAGGCTGAAGCGCACTTGAGTTCTGCAGCAGGACAACGATCCAAAGCACACCAGCAAATGCACCTCTGAATGACTTACAAAAACAAGGTTTGGGAGTGTGACTGTATTGCATTGTGTCATTGCATGACTACATCTGTTATCAGTGCAAATCCAAGTTGTAACCCATTGAGACACAAGATAAAAAAGTTTTTGATTGTTAGTACTAAAACATTGATAAAAATTAAAGTAGACAAGCAATGTTCTGACGTCACTAAAGCACAGATGCATTAAAGATTTTTATTTTATTATTTTAATTCATTAATTAATTGTTGTTTATTTATTGCAACACCAGACATTTTGAAAAGACAAAAAAAAAGTGAATTGGAAATACATTAAAAAAAACAACAACAAGCATTTGGTGTAACTATAAAGCTAGACTTGTTCTCTTTACAATACAATACAGTACAACACATCACAATAGGAGAGTGAGAAATATAAACAAAATGCCAACGATGAGGACACAAAAGCATATACAAACTCTCAAGAAATCTGTTTGGATATACATTTAAACTAGAACATGTACTATCAGACATCATCCCATCTTGATATTCCATTAAACATCAAAGTTCAAAATCAAGGTTAAACAAGAAAATGGTGTATGGTAGTCACACAGAATTGTCCATTACAAATATTTCTAAGCACAATATGTTTCAGCAGAAGCTTGTGATAGTATAAAACAAGCTCTAGATTTAAATACAACTCAGATTTAACAAGTTACATTGAAATGTAGTTCAATTCAATTGTTTACAAAAGACACCCATACATTATTTCTCAACCCTGATTTTCTTCTTGTACAAACCACACAGAGCATAATGTTTCAACGCCTGAAAAAACTTCTCATCCCTGAGCCCGTAAATAAGCGGACTGAGGCAACGCGGGATGAGAATAAACATAATGTAATTGTAGTATTTGACATTAATGAATAACAACAAATTAATCTGAAGAATGGCTGTTTCAACAAAGGGACACCAGAACTGAATGAGGCACAGGATGAGCTGGAAAGCATGTAGCATAACGGTTCTGAGACCTTTCAGGGATGACTTTTTATTCTCGGCTGATGCTGCCTGAGCCACTCGCATTATTTTAATATAAGAAAATACAATGATGATAAACATGACCAGGAAGTAAAACTGGCAGATGGCAGATCTAAGATGACCCTGCCAATTGTGAACAATTATCATCTCCACTGAGCACACAGTATATCGACTGTAAAAGGTCAAAGTTACAGATGGAAAGAGAATAAAAATCATGACGGCAGGTGGAATAAAGCTGAGACTGTGCACGACCAGGATGCACCGCAGAGCGCTGTGTGTGGAGCACAGCTGCCCGTGACGCAGAGGCATGCAGATGGCCACGTAACGCTCTAAAGTCATGGCTGTCAGAGTAAGAGGAGTTATAAAATTATGCAAAGATGACACGACAACAGTAATAAGACACAGCCACATCCGTATAGGGGCACTGATAGAGTGTAAGATTAGCAAGATATTTGAAATAATCAGAAAAAAACAGTCGGACATCAGTGAACTAGTGAATAAGATGTAACGCATGGTTCTGTAAAAGGCATCCCTCATGAAAAAAGTTGCAATCATTAAACAGTTAATGTAAAGGAAAATGATGACCAGCACTTGAATTATGAGAACACGATCAGTGAAAATTTGATTTGAAGAAGACTGATTGGAGGCCATTCATTTAGTATTTTAATTAGGTCAGACCTCAGCCTGTTCTATACCTTTGCTTTCTTTCTGAATGTACTGTAAAAACAAGGACATTTACAAATTCAAAAGTTGTCTGCATCTTAAAATCTAACATAACAATTTAATACAATGGTCCACTACATAAGTAATACACTCACATCCACACAATTATTAAAGCATACAGTTTAAAGCAGTGCTTACCATCTGAGCTCTGCAGCCTTGAGAGTTTCATTTATAGGCTGAGAGAAGCACCGAGTGTAGCATTTGTTTAGGATCTCGTCATCGTGACCATCTCCTCTGGGTGAATACCCCCTACACCTATTGAGCTATTTCTAAGAAGCTGTGTCACAAATTTACTTCTGAAGTAAAGTATGAATGTACCTAAAATTCTGTTAACATTGCATTCATACATAAATACTAATAATAAGGGTTACATGAGTTACATGAGTGCATTTTGTTGCAGTCAGCTATTGTATGATACTATTTGAGTGTTGGGTGGTTGGAGCCTATTGTACTGTGTTGTTTGTAAAAGATATTAGCAGCACACACATTTACATGCGTAAGTCAACCCCAGTGCATTTTCTAATGGACAAATTACCATTAGCCCCTAAAAATTACAAATTGTTCAAGCAGGTTTTTGCAAATGACATCAGACAGGCTGACTTGTTTTATATGTGTTTTATTGGAGTGGCAAACTCATAAGAAATCCATCTTGAACTCTGTCAAGCAAAGAATTGACGGCCAAACCATGACATAACTGGCTCATTGTGTCCAATGATGTGACAGTACTGACAGGTATGGATATGATTTAGGTTTGAAAATGTAGTGATGTTTTACTGAAAGTAAACACTATGGTGCTGTTCTGATTAGTAAAAACTGATTACTCAGAGATTAATCCACTCACCTCCAGGTCTAAGGGGGTATAGAGTGGAATTGAGGGGAACAGAGTATAGTTAAGGGGTACAGAGTCATAGACATGGATATATTTATTGAAAACTTAAAAATTGTGATTTATTTTAATATTCTCAAAAAAAATTGTGTTGTTTGATCAGCTTTACTTTTTAATGATGTATGTTTAACCAAGCT
The DNA here is from genome assembly GCA_036850595.1 of Rhyacichthys aspro. Lineage (NCBI taxonomy): Eukaryota > Metazoa > Chordata > Actinopteri > Gobiiformes > Rhyacichthyidae > Rhyacichthys > Rhyacichthys aspro. Next base: position 20,490,245 of record CM072160.1, read on the forward strand.
GATGTATTATTAATATAAATGTTCATTGTAAATGTAAAACAAGAAGGGACAAACAAGAGACAGAAATGTATTTCATTCAGATGTTTTATTACAAAAATGACACAAGTACAACAAGCATGTCCATAAATCAATATTTGTACATAAAAAAGAACACTTAAGTCAATGTCATTCCCCACTCTCTTTCACCCTGCTTCCTGTCCAGCTACTGTCTATCTATCAATAAAGGCCAAAAAGCCCTAACCTGGCGCTGCAGCTGGATTTGCATTTATTTTGTTTTTATAAATATGTAAACAAAATAAAATTATTCTCTGTTCTCTTTATGTCATATTATATCCATTTAGTTGAGTGGCTTCCAATGTTGTTTATTATTGTAGAGTTTTTATCCAATTATATTTCAGCTAGCTTGTGTTGTCAGGCAGCAATTTGCAGGATATCGAACTAAACCCGGAGATCCAACAGCTATCGCTTTATTTTTAACCCATAATGGCCGAAGGAGGAGAAGAGATTGATCTGGTTGCAGATATACTTTCCACACCATTTTCAAGACGGGCCTTTCACGAAAAGCTGGATATTGTGAGAAGAGGTCGGCCAACCCCTGTGCTAGCTAGCCTGTCCCAGCAAGGAAAAGGGTTTGTCTGTCATTTCCAGACGAGCAACTATGAACGGTACCCGTGGCTCACAGCTTCTGAGAAACGCTGCAAATTGGTGGCATTTTGTTTGGCATCTTTAAATTTATTTTTAATTTTTGACAGTATCTGTGAACTTAGTTTTCTACTCTTAATTGTGAATGCATGCTTATTGGTTTTAAATGCTCCTGAAATTAAGTGTTGCTTGACTAGCCTATATTGAGGTGATGTTGTAATGTGTAAGTGGGACATCACTGAAGGCCTAAGCGTGAAATGCACGGCCTGCCACTGGATGTGGCAGCACCAACAGAAAGAGGCGGGTTTTTAATTTGATGAAAGCAACTAGCGCTCTCACATCCTTTTTGTTATCAACATGGCTACAACCAAAGACGTTAGCGATGATGGTGCTATTGAATCAGTTTTATCAGAAGTAGAGTATTTCATCTTTGAAAGAAGAGCAAAGAGCGGAACGTCATATGAATCGTTGCTATGATTGGTTAAAGAAACCTCATTATAGGCAGATACTAGTCGGTGCTTCATCCAATCACCTACCATGTTTTCAACAGAAGGTGCCTCCCTATTGAAAATGCTTTCAAAGGCAGCCTTCCCAGATGGTACTGTGAAACAAACAGGTAACAAAAAAAAAGAGCAATTTACATTTTAAGTCAAAGCTATCACAGTTTGTACCATTACCTTCAGGGGGACCAAAGCGTAATAACTACAGTCCTGCTGAAAGGCAAAGAACTTTAGAATATGGCCCATGTGCTCAGTTAATTACCTCTTAATTACATGGAACTAAGGGTGTAATTATGACTTAGTATCTCTGAAAGTCCTGGGACTAAGAGGAAAGTCCCATTTTAGTATACAGCCCACATGCTCGGTTAATTACCCCTTAATTAAGCAGTATGTCATGTATGTATGTGGAACAGACTGTCAGGTTTGGAAGCTGGGCTGCCCAGAGAGAACCAAAGCAGATGTCACATAATACGTTTCAATAAGTCACAATGATCTAACAACACTCCCTCTTATCTGTGTCATTAAAAAGCCCACCTGAACCTTGACTAGCAAACTTTGAGCACACTCACACCAGGGCCATTTGACAATCCCTGCCTGAGCCCAGTTACACCATCAGGTCAGATGACGATAGGTTCCTATGTCGTCATGATGTGCTGTTTGTTTAGGGCCATCTTAATTACATCTTAATTATATATGAATAATTGTGAGCAGTAAAGGGGCCCCACAAGGTACTGTTTTGACCCCATTTCTTTTTATTTGATACACAGCAGAATTTAGATACAACTCTGAGTCAAAAATATTCAGATGACACAGCTATTGTTGCATATATATAGAATGGACAGAAAGGAGAATATAAAAACCTGATAAACAGCTTCAGTGAATGGTGCAGTAAGTACAGTCTCCACCTGAATACAGTCAAAACAAAAGAAATAACCGTAGACTTCAGACAATCAAAGCCCCCTCTACAACCAGTCTGTATACGGGGAGCAAATATTGAGGTTGTATCTATAAGTACCTGGGACGACAAACACTTATGTCCTCTATAAGAAGGGGCGGTAGAAAGTTATTTATTAGTGATTTGTTCAAAGGCCTCAAATGATGAGACAAATATGACAAATCTAGGAAACACACCGGCTCAGAGGTCGCCCGGTCAAACAAGGTCTGCGTCAGGTGTTGGGGACCAGAGCACCTCGATGAGAAATGGGCTACTGGAACAAGAAGGAAATAGACGAGATGTGACAACAAGGCGCTGTTGGATTGATCCTAGTCAGAGGGGATACATGCAGAGAATGTGGGAAACATGGTTACTTCAAAACCCACAATCAACACTAACAGAGAACCAACTAGTAGCTCAGTGTTCCAACATCCATAAACGGCAGCTGCTTTCACAATTTGAGATTGAGGAGGTACAACACAAATGGTATGGCAAGGGGGAGCTAAGAAAGGTCAGAGGGGAGTCAACATCAACTCCCCATCCAGATACTGGGTAAGAAGCCCCAATAAGCATCAAGCAGAGTGAGGCAGCAACTGACAAGAAAGAGTCTCAGATATGAAAAACTGGCCATTGAAGCTCCAGAGGAGCACAACACCAGCTGCTGGTAGACAGAACCAGCCTGGACTGATGCTGGCATACATGGAATGCCATAACCAAGGGGTTATAAGGTACAGGAACATCTGTATGGACTGGAAAACCCGAGCTCAACTGCAATGCGGTGCTCAGCTGCACCCCAACTTATAATAGCAAGTTTGTATTAGCCGCGCTGTTTCAAACACACTTGACAGCACGACTTCTTCTTCATCTTAACATCTTAAAAATGCACAAAAGAAGGTGGGTTTGTTATCAACTAAATAAAAAAACATAATATTGTAGTAAGGAAGCATTGAGACAGTACGCAAGCATAAACAGAGATGGGAAATATATGCTCTTATGGGGGTTCAAGGGGGCAGACTCCTGGTGACTCCTGTGAGGAGTCTATATGTCCTCCCCATGTTTCTGTGGGTTCTCTCCAGGTACTCCACCTTCCTCCCACCGCCCAAAGATATGCATGTATAGGTGTCTCTCTAAATGTCAGCCATTGTCCAGGGTGTACCCTGCCTAAGTTGCTGGGATGGGCTCCGTCAAAGGGGCCTGTGCCCCAGTAAAGGTTTGTGTCTAGCTACGCCCCTGCTGCTGATTTGATGTAATCTATGGTAACGGTAATCCCAATATTTACAATCTATGCAGTAATCTCATGAATTCAAGGCAGCTGCAGTTTTTGAGCTAGGTGGCCGCAGCTGATTTTCACCAACTACACTCGCCTTCACGGACTACTAAACACTTGTAGTGCATGATGGGAATACTCTGTCAGTGTAGTGAGTAGTGAGAGCAGAGAGAGAATAAAAAGTAATTAATGAGAACGAAAAACTAAATGTATCAACAACGAATAAAAAAAGAAACAAAAATGAACAGACAGAGACATAATCCAATCAAAAGGAGAAGGAGACGGGACGAGTTGTGAAGAGATCCAATCAGAACTCACGTTTTTGAGCGTTAAAGAAGTGATGTTAGACACAAACATTTGTTAGAGCCACGAGAAGAGAACGGCTTTTAAATGTCAAACTATGTTAACGCTTGGAGGAAAAGAAGGGGGGCATATAGACACATTTGACGCCACGGCAAACAAGATGCTCTGTTAACCCTCCTGCTCTTCTGTAAATAAAGATATATTTGTGTTTGGAATAAAGTGAAATCTGTGTGAATAAAGAAATAAAAGCGAACTTAGAAACTGATACTCAGATTTTTTCCTCTTTTTTTGCTTGCCGTTCAGGGTTCTTAACAGGAGAAAAAAAATGTGCACTTAGGAAATGGAGTGCAAATAATCCGCCAAAATTGTATTTATTTTTTCTCTTGACGTTCAGGGCTTCTGTACATTTGAGATGCTTAAATGGTGTTAAATATAACAACTGTAATTCTGGCGTTCTCGTTTGTAAAGGTAAGTAACATCCTGCCAGTGGTGGAAAAGTCCAGTAAAGTAAGCCACTAATTACTCCATAGCCATGGATGTTCAGTGACATAATCACATTCAACTGTTTCCAGTTGCCTTTTGATCTCAGCTATTATATAAATTATTCAAATAGCGGTGTATAGCTACAACCAAGACTCATCAATTGACAACATGAATTCATTCCAAACACTACACAGGAATGAGCTTTCATTTTTTAAAGTACATTACTTACTCCAAATTATATTCTTTTACAAGTCACAAAAATATACACATCCAAAAGAATATGGGATATTTATAGTGTTTTGTGTATTTGTTATTAGTTGTGTTTAACCAGACTTAAAGATTTTGGGGTCTCAAATATTCATAGGCTTTGGTGGCTACTTATTCTAAATCTTCTAAGGTTTGGCTTAAGAACAGCTAAATCCTGGAGAATTTAAAATCCCAAACACTTGAACACTGTGTATGACTTGTGATGTAATCTTAATGTTTGAAATATATTTGCCATCAAAACTGAGAATCGTTGAGAAACTGTATTGTAGGTGAAGGGTCTAATCCAGATGGGCAAGTGATGTCTTTAGGTGATCCAGTAGTGCAGGTAAAAACTGTACATGATTGTACTACTGTTATTTTTTTCACTTCTTTTTATTGTGTATGCATTTATATATGTATGCATAGTTTATTATCTATCTTTAAAGTAGCCCAGAGAGTAAATATTCCCTCAAATTAATGTCAAGACAGTTTAAGAGGCCTGAGATATTAGATAGCAGCACAAAAGGGAAAACCTTTGCCATAGCAGTGGGGAATACAGCACCTCAAATAATCTTTTTGTAATATATTCAATTCACTAACAAAAAACTGACTATATCTTTCAATAACGGATGCATTGCTATCAATTATATACCATCAGAGATAATCTAACATTACCTTACTTTTATTTACTTTTCTCCAACAGCAGCATTTCACAGACATCTGCCTCATTGTGCTGTGTCTCATAAAACAATCACACAGCTCATCCACTGAAGCAGCAGAGGGTTATAAACACAAACAACAGTGACACAGTGAAAAGATAATTGTTCTACACCTTTTTATGTACATTTTAGATCAAATATAAGCCGGTTACATATGAAGTATAACTTTCTAACTGCTTAGTGTCCTGTTAGAAAAAACATTAAGGCAGGTGGGGTAAGAATTAAATATCAATCAATCGTTTGTGTGAGAGTCTTTACAAACACTTGTAGTATTATGAAGTTTACATTATGTATGTATATGATATAAATGTTATATATTTGTTTTCTGTCCACACAATAGCACTACAATAAAGAGTTCATAGTGTGTGGAGCGTTTTCAAGACTCTGCTTTAACTTTTCAGGCTAAAACTTGTAAAATATTGTCAAAACTAAATGAAAATACAGGAAACATTAAAATTTTAAATATGGTCATATTCCGTCTCCACAGAAACCGAAATTCCAGAACGAGATTTCTCAGAATGTTGAGGGACAGAAGTCAGTTACAGACAGAGATCAGACAAAGACGGTCACTCACAAGTGTTTTCTGAAAACAAACGTTGTTATTCGAACTTTCTTCATGGAAAACCACGAAAATAGAATGTTTTTCCATCCAAGCACCAGGAGGAGTAGGGACTTCAGTTATGAAGACCACCTGGTAAGAACTGTCTGACTTCTCACACACTTTCAGAGATGGAGTGGACTTCATCACAAATCTTTTGGTCTTTCATGAAAAATCATATCTAAAACATGATAAAAGCACAGTAACTGACTTTACAGAGGAATGTCTATGTAGATTTTACCTGTAAGTGTCTGTCTCATGTCCAATATTGGACCTGATAAGAAGTGTTTATGGATATACAAACACATTTTACTGTAAACAGAAAGACGTTTCACCTAAATACAAGCTGTTAAGATGAAAGGAGCAAATCTAAATTAAAATTTCTCTTTGAACACAACTTTCTCTGAAAGTCTTAGTTTTGTTAAACATAGTCCTGGTTTACTTTTTGTTTAGCCCTGGTTTAACACTGGTGAAGACCTCAGTTTAGTTCAGTTTAGTCTGGGTTTAGCTTCATGCCATGCTCTGTTTTTCTGACTGATTGAATGTCATTCCATCTGTATTTTGGTACTGCCAGTGATATAAGTCTGGTGTATGTTTAAGAAACACTGCTGTGAAGAAGAGTGCTGCTCAGTAAAGTCTTTATTGTACCACAGTGTCCTGGACTCTTCTCTCACTGATGTTTTTGTCCACAGTCCACAGAGCAAAGGATGGAGGAGATAGAGCGACAGCAGAGCGTGCGCATGACTGCGCTCAGCCGACAGGCTTTTGGTCTGTTAGCATCACAGAGTGCACGCTCGGAGGCTGTCCTGGAGAGGATGGGGCTGAGGAGCCAGGACCGGCCCCTGCTCTCACCTCCACCTTCAGCCTCTGATAGGAGGAGCTCCTCCAGTGATGGAGACTGGAGCAGGACTCCTGACAGTCTCAGGGCAGACAGTCAGACGCCTGAGGAGCTGAGGAGACTGGGTCGATGGACTCCTCCATATTCCCCCACTCCCACGGTCCCACCATGGCCCCTGCTCCGGAGGAATGTGTCCCGCATTCCCACAATAACAACAACAGGAGAAGGTCAGTATATCTGATACAGCACTGTCCAGTGTCAGATATTTACAAAAGACACAATCAGTACAAAGTCAGACAGTTTGTAACACAGTTGTTGTCTGTTGATGTCCACAGTGAAGATGGTGGCAGGATACAGGCTGCTTACAGCCTCAAAACAGATGGAGGCTGTGCTGCAGTCAGGCCAACGCCTCCAAAATGGCTGCCCTCACTGTCACCCCTCGGAGGGTCACACTCCTGTACCTCAGGCCCCTGAAGTTTGTACAGAAGTACCCCGGCCCCCCAAAACTCAGGCTCCTGTCCATCGGGCCCCTGTGGTTCAGGCTCCTGTTGATGTGTTTGAGGCGCCTGTACCCACTCCTCCAAAAGGCCCCCCACCCAAGAACAGAAGGCCTCGTCCAGGGCTACGTCTGAGGGCCACCTTTCAACCAGGTTTGTTCACTTGTTTTCATCAAATCTATTTTTAACTGTTATATTTATATAGTTTAAACTTAAGCCCCAGATAACCTGATATCTTCCTCTATAAATGTTTTACTGTCATATATTATTAATGTTGATGACTGTATGACACTAACAAAGCTGATTTGTTGTGTATTTGTAACAGCCAAACCATCAGTGAACAGGGAGGAGGCCCTATACGCCCTGTTCAACAACAAGGCTGACTCTGAGCCTTATGGCAACCCGTCCAGGCGTCTGGCAGAGTCCTTTGACTTGCTGGCATCAGACGACTGGTAATGATCTTTTAACTGTAGACATGGAATAAACAGAATGTCAGATGTCAACTCTTTGTGGCTGTTTATTAAGACTGTGTTTTTCTGACAAACAGGCAGAAGAAAATGTCTGCTCTGGAGACTCTGCAGACCCTCATAGTCCAGCACCAAGACACAGTCCTGCCCAAACTCCATGAGGTCTGTCTGGTGCTGATAGACGAGGTAAGCTCTTTCTCTGAGCTTCTTTCAGAGCACATTTAAAGAGTGTTCAGTGTAAAAGTGACTGTTTGTCCATCTCAGGTCAAGAACTTGCGCTCGTGTGTGGCATGTGCTGCCATTGACACCATGGCCATGCTCTACCTCCACCTCCAGCTCATTATGGACCCTGAGGTGGAGAGGACAGCACGAGCTTTACTGCTGCGACTGGCCCAGGGCAGGGAGAATTTCATCAAGGAGAAAGTCAGCGTGGCCCTAGACGCCCTGGTCCAGAACTGCAGCTACGGGCGGGTTGTCACTGCGCTGCTCAACTCAGGACACAAGTAAGAAGCTACATCATTTTATATCCCACATTCAGACTGTACTGTAGGACATGTAGATGTAGGTTTTGGATCAGTTTGTGACCTCAGTCTGTGCTTCTTCAGACACTGTGCGATTGCGGTGAGGGCCAGCACTGCTGAACATCTGGGCCAGGTGGTGGACAGCATCGGAACAGACGACCTCTTTGACACTGGGATATACTTCAGTGAACGGGTGGTCGTTGCTGTGTCCCAGATGGCTGTGGATGCTGCTCCAGAAGTGAGGTAAGTGATCAAGTTTGTCATGTAACTGAGTTTTTGTTAGCTCTCTGTTCCAAGATTGAGCTGATTGTAAAATGTTTTGTTTTTCTTTACAGACATGAAGGACAAAGGATGTTGAAGGAGTTCGCACAACATCCGGACTTCATCAAGATCTGGGAAGACAACATCCCTCCAAAAGACAGGCGTCCTCTACAAAAAATTTTAAAACATCTTAAGTAGATTTTACACACTGCACACATCATTGTGTGAAAGCCACACTTACCAAGGAGAATTAATCCACTGCTGTCCATTGATTTTATGTTGGGAGACAGTGTCTGCTCATCTTTTTGGTCTTCTAGTAAAGGACAACTGCCAATAAGACACAAAGCTATAGCTAAGCTTCCCATAAGCTTCCTAACAGTCAAACCCAGTCCAAAAGAAGGGAAAGTGGACACATGAAACAAGACATGAGGAAACATCAGGACGTACCATGAAAACCTGTAGGATCAGACTCTCTGTGAGCTGCATGGCATGAACAGAGCTCACAAGCTCTATTAATGTTACGCAGCATACATACAGAGTCTGCTTCCACAGTTTCTCATGTGCTCCATCCTCCTCTTGCTTTTGTATCCACTCCTCCTTCTCTTGGACTGGGTTTGACAGTTTGGAAGCTGATAAGAACTTAGCTGTAGCTCTTTGTCTTGGCAGTGCCCCATTATCACTCTCATCTTTTACTAGAAGACCAAAAAGATGAGCAGATAAATATAAAATCAGTGGAGAGCAGTGGGTTTTATGGCTCAGTGATGCACAATACCACGAGCTATCACCATGTGGCAGTTAAAGGCAGAAGAAGTAGTTCCCATCAGCCAGGATTACTTACCCCATCATTTAGTGACAGTTGTGACATTGGCAAAATAAAATTCAATCAATAAATCAATAAAATCCAACCAACTTACATCTTAAATGATGCTACCAAAATAAAACATTTACATTAAAATTTACCCTAAACATAAAAATGGGAATTATCAATATATTGATCTGCAGATTTCAGACAATGATGTGGTGTCTTTTGTTTTTCCAATGTTTTATTTATTGAATTGGATTAGTTCAAAGCCTAACCTGTTCTCTCTCTGTTCTCTTGTCTTTCCCTCCTCGTGTCTGTGGAGGTTCTCTCTCATCCAGGACATATTCAAGAGAAGCTTTCAAAGAAGGCATCTGGACGAAGGTTTGAAGGTGAAGACGTTTGGTTCCTCCTGGTTTTTCTGCAGTGACTCCGGCCCAGACCCAGACCTGGATGTGTCCTATTCTTCAGACGTGTGCTGTAAAACTGGAACATTATCAATAAAGTGTTCAAAATAAATCAATACATTTTCAAGTTGTATTTCTGAGCTGATCAAAGTATGTTTTCCAAGACTCTGAAAATGAACACCCTGCCTCACCAAAGCAGAGGTCAAAGATCAAAATAAACTTCATCTTACTGTAGTAGACATGAGCTGTGTGCACATTTTGTCAGAAGAAGTTCAGCAGACACCACACATTTCCAATGAACAAAAGGGTAACTGCTAAGTTAGAGTAAATAATAGAACTTAGGAAATGGCAACTGACTGAGTCCATGTGAGTGCTGTCAGTGATTGAGTAGAGGACATTATTCAAGATTCAACTGCTCTATTTATATGAGCATTTAGGCTACACGTGCTAAAGGTTACAAGCTACATCAATCACTGAAAGCTCTGTACTTTGTTCTGTTGGACGTGTAGCACCAGTAAAATAGATCAGAGTTGTACACGGTAGGTTTAAAAACCAGTGTATCCTGAACCAAGACTGGGATTGACCTCAGATCAGCTTTACCAGATTAGCATATGCACTGCTAAAACCTACATTCAGATAGAAAGTATGTGACTATGTGTGAGTGTGTATCTTTTTGATGGTGTTATTTGTGGGGAAGTCTATTGGGACCTTCATTAAAGCTGAGGTCTGCAAAGAGAGCAGAGAAAGGAGAGATAGAGGAACATTTGAAAGATCCCAGATCCTGTCCTGCAGCCTCACCTGCTGCTCCCAGTTTTATACTCTGCCATTTTAACCACTGTAATTTAAAGAAAACCCTGAACAGTTTTATCAGTATGTCACCTGTCCAACATGTTACAGTAAAACTCTGGACCTGTGTTACGGCTCCATTAAAGTATGTCTGTGAATGCATTTACTTCTGCAAAGACTCAGTACTCCTCAACAGGGAGGTCAAGGTTTTTTTTCAAACAACAAACAGTGGATTTGTAAGAACATTACAAAGAAAAAGAGTTTTTAACAAAGGTAATGTGGAGATGTGCATGCAGAGAGGGTTGTGAGAAGGTAGATCAGGGCTGAAATTATTAAAGCTAAAGAATAAGATTTGGGCTGAACTCAGAAATAACAACTTTAAAAGAACCTGGAAAGATATGAAAATGATTAGGTCAAAGGAAAAGGTCAACAGAGTGGACTGGATGGTTTTCACTCTAATAAACATCTGATTAACTAAATATGTTCTATACACAGTTTAATATCTTGTATTTAGCTAATAATATTCATAACATCAGGACAATCACACAGGCACCTCCATCAATGGTTGTTGATGTTAATACTATGGCTGAGTTTTTCCTCCACACCAAACCCAAAAGCCCAGGGCCAGATAACAAGTTTGCAGATGATTTTCGTCAGTCGGTTCAGAGGAGATGAACAGGATCACGGACCAGTCCTAAATGACTTTGTTCAGTGGTGTGACAGTTCATTTTAACATCTGAATGTGTCAAAAACCAACAACATAGTAATTGACTTCCACAGGTCACCACCTTGTCCCACTACCACCTTCGTCAAGCACACGGACATTGAAGTGCTTAACCTCTACAAAAATACCTTGGAGTAATGTTAGAAACTATGTTTGGAGCCTTGGGGGGAAAAATCCAAAAGCACTGTACTTCTGAGGAACACTTTTAATGTCTCCAGGGCTTTTAGTCGGTCTAATTTATCTTTCTGTATTACTGCATAGTTTGGAAGCCTTTCTCTGACCCACAAAAACAGACTAGGTCATCGGGTCAAAGTGATCTCAGGGAGGAGTCAGGCACAGCTGGGGGCATTTATATCTGGCAAGTGGAAAGGAAGACTCGGGCAGTAGCACAGTATATGTTCATGTTTTTAATCCCATTGAGCTCCACTTGTTTTTATTACTGGTCTCGGCTTTAGCAAAACAAAAAAACAAAACAAACAAAAAAACAGGTCACAGGCAAGTTGTGTCAACATGCTGCGTCTACATCTGTCATTATTTATGTCAAATGCCTGTAGATGCACTATTATGATTATGGATTCATTGCAGGTCTGTTAGCTGCAAACGCATGTTAGCATGACTCTATACTTATGAGCTAAACACAAGGCAGCTGGATAATATATATTACTGCTGTGATATGAATATTTAGTGTCAAACATCAGGAAAACAGTAAAACAAACAAATGGAAATGTGACTCTTGCTACTTTCTACATCAGACCTGGGCATTTTAAGGCCCTCGACCCACCCCTGTCCGGGCAAGGAGGCTTGTGTCAGAAAAGGAATTAATCCAAGAGTGTAGTGTAGTATTTTGAAGGCACTCAAAGACACTTTGCCAAATAGTGTCAACAATAATATTACACTCACTCACCTTTTCACTCATAAACTGTTCATAAATTGCATGTGTTCTGTCAGCTGAGGTAAGGCAGGTATTTTTGTGTGGTGAGGGAAAGCTGGAATAGACTGTTATTGTTAAAAGTGTATTATGCCAAGCCAGGTTTTAGAACAAAATGGAAAGAGCAGATCTAAAACAGAGAATGATGTAGCTGTGACGGTGGCATATATTTCACATATTTTGCTTATAGTTTAAACTTATATGTGTTTTTATTGAGCATGAGTTCACTGTGTTTGCCCGGCTCTCAACAAGAGTCCTAGGTTCTAATGTGGTCCTTAGAGAAAAATAATTGCCCACCCTGGTTCTACATAGACTGAAAGAGTCAAAAAGTCAACTCCAGTCCAAATATGAATAATCATGTTGTGTTTGAGCACATCATACTGCAGCATGTGCGAAGATATTCTCAAAACTAAAGAAAAAGAATACTAGGAATGATCATAAACTGTTGTGGATTTGACAAAGACTAATCTACTTCATGTTTTCAAGATGATATATTATCAAATCTCTGCTTTAATAACGTTTTACAAAACTCTTTATGAATTATCTGTTCTTTTACTTGACTTTAATTTAAATCATGCTCATGTTATCAGTGGTGGAAGTAACAAATTACAAGTACTCAGATATTTTACTTGTATGTATTTTAAACAGTAATTTTTTTTGAAACAACTTAAAAGAGCTTTAATAAAAAATATTTTACTAAATTAATTGAGAATTAAATAATTATTAACCAATAGTTTACCATTATTCCTACTGAACCGATGAAAACATCAAGATATTACCGCCGGCGCCAGAAAGTTTAAAGAGAAATCAAGAAGGAAAAGATGAGTTTTGGAATACATTTTGTCAGGTGCAAGCCAAGCCAAATTATGGAGTCAAAGCCTGAGCAAAGCATGGAAAAAATTAAAGATGATAAGACGGAGGACATTTTAAAATGACAAAAAGCAGGCTAATATATAGCCCTTACAATAGTTTTTGAGGGTGTGTAACCATGGGGCAGTGTGATTGATTCCTGACCCGGACAATATATAACAGATAACAGACAGACTATAAGTCATTTACATGTTTATTCACTTCACAGCAAAAGATTTATTATTTAAAAAAAAAAGACATGAATGACCAGATTTATGACATGAATTATATGCTAACCAAATCAATGGTTTAAAGACACCCATAAATTATATCTCAACACTGATTTTCTTCTTGTACAAACCACACAAAGCATAATGTTTCAACGCCTGAAAAAACTTCTCATCCCTGAGCCCGTAAATAAGCGGACTGAGGCAACGTGGGATTAGAATAAACATGATGTAATTGAAGTATCTGACATTCATGTATAACAACAAATTAATCTGAAGAATGGCTGCTTCAACTAAAGGACACCAGAACTGGATGAGGCACAGGATGAGCTGGAAAGCATGTAGCAACACGGTTCTGAGACCTTTCAGGGATGACTTTTGATTCTCGGCTGATGCTGCCTGAGCCGCTTGCATTATTTTAATATAAGAAAATACAATGATGATAAACATGACCAGGAAGTAAAACTGGCAGATGGCAGATCTAAGATGACCCTGCCAATTGTGAACAATTATCATCTCCACTGAGCACACAGTATATCGACTGTAAAAGGTCAAAGTTACAGATGCAAAGAGAATAAAAATCATGATGGCAGATGGAATAAAGCTGAGACTGTGCACGACCAGGATGCACCGCAGAGCGCTGTGTGTGGAGCACAGCTGCCCGTGACGCAGAGGCATGCAGATGGCCACGTAACGCTCTAAAGTCATGGCTGTCAGAGTAAGAGGAGTTATAAAATTATGCAAAGATGACACGAAAACAATAATAAGACACAGCCACATCTGCATAGTGACACTGTAATAGGATAAGATTAGCAAGATATTTGTAATAATCAGAAAAAAACAGTCGGACATCAGTGAACTAGTGAATAAGATGTAACGCATGGTTCTGTAAAAGGCATCCTTCATGAAAAAAGTTGCAATCATTAAACAGTTAATGTAAAGGAAAATGATGACCAGCACTTGAATTATGATAACACGATCAGTGATAATTGGTTTTGAAAAAGACTGGTTGGAAGCCATTTATTTAGTATTTTAATTAGGTCAGACCTCAGCCTGTTCTATACCTTTGCTTTCTCTCTGACTGTAGTGTAAAATAAAAAAAGACATTTACAAATTCAAAAGTTGTCTGCATCTTAAAATCTAACATAACAATTTAATACAATGGTCCACTACATAAATAATACAGTCACATCCACACAATTATTAAAGTATACAGTTTAAAGCAGTGCTTACCATCTGAGCTCTGCAGCCTTGAGAGTTTCATTTATAGGCTGGATCTCGTCATCATGACCATCTCCTCTGGGTGAATACCCCATACACCTATTGAGCTATTTCTAAGAAGCTGTGTCACAAATTTACTTCTGAAGTAAAGTATGAATGTACCTAAAATTCTGTTAACATTGCATTCATACATAAATACTAAGGGTTACATGAGTTACATGAGTGCATTTTGTTGCAGTCAGCTATTGTATGAGACTATTTGAGTGTTGGGTGGTTGGAGCCTATTGTACTGTGTTGTTTGTAAAAGATATTAGCTGCACACACATTTACATGCGTAAGTCAACCCCAGTACATTTTCTAATGGACAAATTACCATTAGCCCCTAAAAATTACAAATTGTTCAAGCAGGTTTTGGCAAATGACATCAGACAGACTGACTTGTTTTATATGTGTTTTATTGGAGTGGCAAACTCATAAGAAATCCATCTTGAACTCTGTCAAGCAAAGAATTCATGGCCAAACCATGACATAACTGGCTCATTGTGTCCAATGATGTATGGATGTGATTTAGGTTTAAAAATGTAGTGACTGTTTTACTGAAAGTAAACACTATGACACTGTTTCCATCTTAAAAAAAACTATACAAAAAAAAAAAACTGTGGTTACTCACAGCATTAATCCACTCACCTCCAGGTCTAAGGGGGTACAGAGTGTACTCAGGGAGTATGGTGTGTAATTAAGGGCTGCAGAGTACCCTTACAGATATTTATATTTTTACTGAAAACTTTCAAATTTATTTTAATAGTTTCAAAAATAATGTTGTTTGATCAGCTTTGCTCTTTAATGATGACCAAGCTGATTTATTATGTATATAAATGTTCATTGTAAATGTAAAACAAGAATGGAAGTACAACAAGCAACAATCTACTCTACTCACACACCACAACTGGATAGTTTGGGACTGAGCTGGAACCTAGCAGACTGTCAGCAGATCATCTCTGATCATAGCTGACCACTGCATGGCCATCAACTCCCTTCCACTAGACATGACATAATTTCAGACTCTGGCAACACTCCCATTCTGTTTTTGGTGCAGTATTAATAGATGTTGCTTGTTAATTATATTATCAATGAGCATTGTATTAATATGACTTTTCTATGTTGCATAATAAGTTAAAACAATGCAAACACAAGCAGTATAATCTGACTGATTAATGGACACAATTTTCACTCTAGAAGGAATGGTAGAACCTCTGAAATTGGCCGCCAATTCTAGCAAAACTTGTGCTCCTAAGGTGTAGACTGCTGCCACTGTCACCCAGGCCGAGATAACAGGAATAAGATGGATGGATGTTTCATTATGGGCTGTATTTAATTTAATCATAACAGAATCAACAATTAACTTAATTTGCACTTGATCGTGTGAAAAAATTGCTCTAAAATATATTTCCACCATAGCAAATATGACTTACTATGCAAACTGCACTGAGCATATCCACTTGGATATGTTCTTCTTTTTCTCTTTTTCTAGAGTTTATTATTAATGACAATGTTTGTGGCTCGTAATGCAACCTGCAGTGTATGCTTGTGTTACCTTTTACTACATGTCCTAATCCTGTGGAAATGTTTTTCTTTTAGCAATGAGAACAAAAGGTCAGGCCAATTGAAAATATGACTCAGATGTTTTTGTGGTTGTGTTGGATGTGAGTGCAAATCTCAACAGGACATTCTTTAAATATTTAATGAACAGCTTTAATTAATCGCAAAGAGGATACAAATAACTGACTAATTATCAACATCATTTGTTTTAGGATAAACATCTGAAACAAACAAATTATCCTCCTGAGAGTTTCCCATTCCCTCCTGCCTTTCTGGACTCCTGAGATGGAAAACTTTACTGCTGCTGCATTTATGATCATACTAATAGACAGTGTGCTGTCAAATTAGAAATTATCTAAAATTTTACTTCATGGGCCTTTAGACAATCTTTGGTATGATTTCATGGCAAACAGTCAAATTAAAACACTATGAACCTACGTCCATGTGTGCGGAGATAAAATTACAAGCAAGCAATTTCAAGTCCTGTTTTGGGGTCATGGGTGGCTGGAGGCTATCCCAGCAGCTTTGGGGCTTAGGCGGGGTACACCCTGGACAGTGGCCAGTTCGTCGCAGGGCTGGCACTTATAGACAAACATTGACAGACATTCACTCTCACATTCATTCAATTAACCTATACATCCATGTTTTGGGGAACGGGAGGAAGCCGGACCTGGAGAGAACCCACGGTGACACGGGGAGGACATGCAGACTCCTCACAGAAAGACCAGAGTTAGCCGACTTTATCAGGATGCCAAGAATGTTTTGAATTGGCCAGAACCAGCCAAAGAGCGCTAACCACTCTGCTACCGTATGTGATATTTATACATTCGGACAAGACATGACATGTACAGTGCCATGAAAAAGTGGTTCCCTTATTTTTTTTGCACATTTGTCACACTTGTATGTTTCAGATCATTAATAACTCAAACACAAAATGCAGTAGCATCAGACTTTCGCTGTTTTTGTGATATTTGTTATTGATAAACACTCAAAAGTCAAAGAAAACACAAAGAGGGAAAACATTTAACAGAGAAGTTTGGGCTGGATTGTACAAAGTTACGAGAACAGACCCGGTGCAAACAGAGAACTTCTAATCACTTGTTGCTTCTGTGGATTATTTAGTTCTGTAGTAAAGCTGCTGCTAAGGTATGGCTTTTGTGTTTTCACCCTTTTATGGGCTACAACTGCCAGCCATAGTAGTATTAGATAGTATTCATATTGCTATAACATAAAACTAGTTTATTACCTTCACCCTCCATCGGCCGCAAAAACATTGAAGGAAATAACTGTTGTCTCTGTCAAGCTTTATACCTCTGCAAACTAGTTTCTCTTTTGTCAGAGCAATATATGTTCTTCTGTTTTAGTGTACAGCTGCTCTTGATGCTGACCTTTACCCTCCATGAAGCACTAGACAGAACCCACGGTGACATGGGGAGGACATGCAGACTCCTCACAGAAAGACCAGAGTTAGCCAATGATGTTTGAGTTGGCTACAATCAGCCAACGATGTTTTGGGTCGGCCGGGATTCGAACTCATGCTTGCTGTGAAGCAAGAGCGCTAACCACTCTGCTACCGTGCACCCCTATTCTGTAAGATAGTTTGCCAAAAAAAGCTTTCAGTCAAACAAAGATCTATACTAATATATGTGCCATGGAATTTAGGTTACATCAGTTTTCCTCACTGCACAGTCAAATGAACATCGTATTATGCCATTGCTTTTGATCAAATCTGCCTCTGATAGTTTGTAACTTCACTCCAAATTATTTCATTTTCCATAGGTTATACCCTCAATGACACCTCAAAGTAATAAGTAAAGACTGGTGATAGGAAAATAACCCTAGTATAAACTGTTGCTCAAAATATAGGCAAACTAGTAGATAAAGCATGTGGCATCCATTATTACCTGTCCAGCCACACGTTGCAAATCTGCAACATTGAAATAGAGCTGCCCCTGGGAAAAACCCAGAGGAGATAAAATCTAACAATTGGTATGTACTGTGTCTATGTATATTCATGATTCATCTTATGCAGTATTGGTTTCAAATTAATGGAGGTTGGTAGTGATACTAACATGAAATTGATGCCTAGAAAATCCGTTTAATTGACACCAAGGAGGCAGACATGTTGGAAGTGAGACAGCACTGCCATTTGGTGAGCTAGTGGGAAACTGTTTGTTGTTAATGCACAACTAAGTCCTGCAATGGCACTTCTGAGTAAAAAAAGGCTCATAAAATATGGATGTGGAGTAATTAGGTGATTAGCATTTAGCTGTTGCAAATCTGCAACGCCTGCCTCAAGATAATTTAAAGTATTTTAAATAGTCTTTTTTAAAATGTATTTTTTAACTTGTTTTATCTTTCAAAACATCACTCCTCATCATACACATCAAATATTAATAATGTTTTAACATTTTAACTCTAAAATTAACTAAATTGCAAAGATTCTGTCATCATGCAGCTCTGTTTTTGGCACTAATGTCCAACATGCTAAAAAAGTGGGTCACCGTCTGGTCCTTGTCTTTGATGATTAAAATTGCTATAAGAAATTCTGAATAGTAAACATATCAGACAAGAACAAATACATGTGTGTATGTATAGTATATGTTTATGGTATCCACTCCTCCTTTGCAGCAGTTATTATCCACAATAATCGGGTGATCTCCAGTGCTTGGTGCTGAGCAGGACAATGTTTTTGCCCCGCTTTAGCATGTAAGAGACCAGGGTGTGCGTTTGTGTGAATGCAAAGATGGAGCTTATGGGATTGCTCTGGTCGATTTTTGCTCATCGTGCTAAACATGGCAGTCTTCCTTTGGAGCAAGTCCTCTGCCAGCTTATAGAAGGAAAAAAATCAAAATTTGTCACAGGTCACTGCACCCTCACAGCACCTATGTCATGTGCAAAACGACCCTCCGTCCTTGGTTTTTTCTGTCGGCGTGCGAGTTTAACGGGCATCAGGTTAACTGGTGACATTGGGCAGCTGTAACAAAAACAATACATAGAGTAGGTGGCTAGATTGGTGCCTGTTCAAAACACATACTCACTAAATCGCATGAGTAATATTCGTGTTAATGGTAACATTTGTATCACAAATTTGGTCCCAAGGACGCAGATTCCTCCAAATATTACTGATGAAAGGTAAAGTAGTGGTGGAAAGTGTAGACTCCAGTATAAGTTTAATACTATTAGCAGACCGAGTCATCTGTTAGAGCTAGCGTTAAGTGAACTCTCAGGTTTACTTGTAATGCATCAACAACTGCTTTTGACTTGACTCTGCAATTGTAAAGTTTCACTGCAATGACTTTGACTTAATGATTGCATGTTGTGTAATGTATGTAAGTAATCGTGCTTATTAAAAACGAGATTTGGTCTGTGGTTTCTCTGCGTTTGTCGGCAAAATAGCTTAGTCGTACAGTTAAAACGTTACGTCCCTCTGAACTGAAACAGCCACGTTGTCTCTAAACTCGAAAACAATATTTAAGTACACTACCGCTCAAAAGTTTGGGGTCACTTAGTAATGTCCTGATTTTTTAATAAAAAGCACCATTTTCCTTAATTAATATAACATGAAATTAACCAGAAATACAGTCTAGACATTGTTAATGTGGTAAATGACTGTCATAGCTGGAAACTGATGTTTTTTATTGGAATATCTACATAGGTGTACAGAGACCCATTTAGAGCAACCATCACTCCTGTGTTCCAATGGCATATTCTGTTAGCTAATCCAAGTTTATCATGTTAAAAGGCTAATTGATCATTTGAAAAGCCTTGTGCAATCATGTTAGCACAGCTGAAAACTGTTGCACTGATTAAAGAAGCAATAAAATTGGTCTTCCTTTGGCTAGTTGAGTATCTGGAGCTTCAGCATTTATGTGTTCGATTGTAGTCGCAAAATGGCCAGAAAGAAAGAACTTTCTACTGAAACTCGTCAGTCTATTCTTGTTCTGAGAAACGAAGGCTATTCCATGAGAGAAATAGCCAAGAAACTGAAGATATCCTACAATGGTGTGTACTACTCCCTTCAAAGAACAGCGCAAACTGGCTCTAACCACAACAGGAGGAGATGTGGGAGGCCCCGGTGCACAACTGAGCAAGAGGACAAGTGCATCAGAGTCTCTAGTTTGAGAAACCGACGCCTCACAGGTCCTCAACTGGCAGCTTCATTAAATGGTACCCGCAAAACACCAGTCTCAACGTCAACAGTGAAGAGGCGACTCCAGGATGCTGGCCTTCTAGGCAGAGTAGCAAAGAAAAAGCCATATCTGAGACTAGCTAACAAAAGGAAAAGATTAAGATGGGCAAAAGAACACAAACATTGGACAGAGGAAGATTGGAAAAATGTGTTATGGACAGATGAATCTAAGTTTGAGGTGTTTGGATCACAAAGAACATTTGTGAGACGCAGAACATATGAAAAGATGCTGGAGCAGTGCTTGACACCATCTGTTAAGCATGGTGGAGGAAACATGATGGTCTGGGGATGCTTTGGTGCTGGTGAAGTGGGAGATTTGTACGGGGTAAAAGGGATATTGAATAAGGACGGCTATCACTCCATTTTGCAACGCCATGCCATACCCTGTGGACAGCGCTTGATTGGAGCCAATTTTGTCCTACAACAAGACAATGACCCAAAGCATACCTCCAAACTATGCAAGAACTATTTAGGGAAGAAGCAGTCAGCTGGTATTCTGTCTTTAATGGAGTGGCCAGCACAGTCACCAGATCTCAACCCTATTGAGCTGTTGTGGGAGCAGCTTGACCGCATGGTGCGTAAGAAGTGCCCATCAAGCCAATCCAACTTATGGAAGGTGCTTCAGGAAGCATGGGGTGAAATTTCCTCAGATTACCTCAACAAATTGACTGCTAGAATGCCAAAGGTCTGCAAGGCTGTAATTGCTGCAAATGGAGGATTCTTTGATGAAAGCAAAGTTTGAAGGACTAAATTATTATTTCAAGTACAAATCATTATTTCTAGCCTTGTCAATGTTTTGACTATATTTTCTATTTATTTTGCAACCCATTTGATTAATAAAATGTGAGTTTTCATGGAAAAACATGACATTTTTTGGGTGACCCCAAACTTTTGAGCGGTAGTGTATATTTTTACCTTCTCATTTCAGATCATGTCCAGTCTACACCACGATTAGAGAGTACACCTTTACTTTCCTGGAACCTTCAACCTTACTTGCATCTTACATAACTTTTAACTGTAAATCAAATGTAGCCTATACACATTTGTAATATCTATACCAATACTGCATCTTTTTATTAGCATTCATTATGTATGTGTTTGTCATTGTGTGCTCCTTTTATCTATGTTTTGGATTTCTGGTCTGAAGTGAAATAAAAAGTAAATTGTCAAATACAATGTCATTTTTAAATATACTTATTATTTAACTATTATCTCCTTTCAGCTGTCAAACAAAGCATATTTTAACATTATTAAGTCTTAGCTATGCCACATAAAAACTGTTCCATAGAATGTTTAGAATGAAAGCTGGGTTAAGGTCATGAGACATCAGTATTGGTAAAGCGCTCTAATTGTTTATCTGCATATTAATATACAATGCAAATATGTGATCTAAAATACATTTTTAAATGTCTGAATTTCCCTCAGGACCTATTGGTCCTATTGGTATAGGTCTAACATAAATTGCATTTTTGTTCATTTCTTTGTTCATTGTTCTTATTAGAGTAAGTGATAACACACATGCCAGCTCAGGCACAGGTGTAGAACGTTAGGGTAGATAGGTATATAAAGACACTCCAATTATCAAAGCTTGTTGGGATAGTGAGGAGAAAGTTCACAAAGAGATTGTGCAAGTCTTTAATTAAGTTTATAACTGAGTTCTTTGGTTATTACCTTGAAAATGGACCCACAAATAGTCAAGCAGATAAAAGACTTTAAACTTAATATGAAGCACCCTGAAGGTTGTACTTCCAAGGAGAAGTACACCATAAGGGAAGAGCTGACACCTTCGTCCTCAAAGGTAAAGACTTCCCCATGTTTAATAAAATGCTCCATATAATTTCTGACATATTTCTTTATATTCCTAAATTAGATGGCCAGCTTTACTACATTTGCAGGAGAAGACGCAATAAAAAAAGAGCATCTGGCGAAGGTGGTGTAATCTGCAAAGGAGGCCAGTGATCTCTTTAACAAGTTTCACCAAAGTTGCCTTGGGGGACACTTTGGTTGGGAAAAAACACATGATGCCATGATTAAACGGTTTTACTGGCCTGGAATGGAAGGGGACATAAGAAAATGGGTGAGTGCATCTTGTCTTTTATACTGTATGTTACAGAATGGACTTAATGTGATTTTTGTATGTCCTTAAAGATAGCCCAGTGTCCCCCATGCCAATTAAAAAGGGCAGTTTCCACAATAAAGGAGAAAAAAGAATTGAGGTAATGTAGTATTGTTTCGATTAATATGTTTGGGGTTTTTTGTTTTTTTTAGACAGAAAATTGTAACTTGTTTGGACCTACAGGTATCATTACCTCTGGAGCTGGTTGGAATGGACTTGGTGGGTAAACTTACTCTAACAGATGGTGGCAACCAGTACATGTGTGTCATGGTTGATTATTTCACCAAATGGGCTGAGGCCTACCCACTAAAAAGTAAAAATGCAGTTGAGGTGACAAATTGTATTACAGACTTCTTTTACAAATTTGGTGCACCTAAAAGACTGCTGACAGACCAGGGCTCTGAGTTCTGCAACAAGGTATAGTGTGTGTTAATTTATCTTGAATATTTAGCCTTGCTCGAGCTAATTTGTCTTTTAAAAAAAAAATCAATTATGGGCTCTGTGCCACTCTTGGCATTACAAGAAGCCTTTGTTCCTCTTACCATCCCCAAACAAATGGTTTGGTGGAAAAGTTAAATGGCACAATTCAGAGGTATCATTGTTTTGATTGTTCATTCTATTATGCAATTGTGTTTTTGGTCTCTCATATATGTCCTTAAATCCTGTCTTTGAACATTGAACAAGCTTGTCTCAGACAAGCCATCCACCAGGGACAGAAATCTGCAGGCGACAATGTTCAGCCTGCGGACCAAAAAGCAGTTGACCACACAACATGGTACGTATTTTCTGATGTTTGGCAGGGAGGCCAGATATCCTTCAGAGATACCAAAGGATTATGAAGTACGAGGCATGACTATAAACTATTTGGTTTATTCTTTGATTAATTTACATTTAATATTTGATCATTCATCTTTATTTTTGCCAGATTACAGAAGCCAGAGTTAACTGCCTGTTAAAGAATGAACTGGTGTCCAAGGGCCTCCAGAACTTGGAGAACACTTTTAAAAGTGTCACAGCAAACATAAAAAAGGCACACGAAAAAGTCTGAAAACGTAAAAATGAAAGGGGCCAGGATGATCAATTTAAAACTGGGGACAAAGTCATTCTCAAGAATAAAGTAAAAGAGCAGCGAAAAGGGGGCAAAATGGCTGCAGACATGCTGGGCCCCTATTTGATAATGGGCATGCAAGAGAAATATGCCACACTCAAAAAAGTAGGAGGAAAGGAGACCAAAAAGGCAAACGTGGATCATATGACTCATTATTTTGAGGCAGAAGAAAGGATCCCTGCTAAATTAAAACAGATTCTGGATTCCTCCACCTCACACCTATGCCCGAGTCCTGCCACGACCTTAACCTGCCCTCATCCTTCACCACCACACCCTTGCCCTAGGTCCTCAGCTTGCCCAAGGCCCTCAGAAGAAACCTGTGAGTAAACTCTTTAAAAGACAACTTACATTATGCTTTCAATTTAAAGAAATATTGGTATTTGTCACAGTAATTAGGAGTATATGGTCAGGGGCAACGAGGCATATGCTCAGTGCCAAAATCGGCCCATACAAAATCTATGCAGATGATTTGTTTTGCCTGGCCCCTGGATGTGAACTGGAGAGTGAGGTAAACCTAAAAGTGGCTAATGCACTTGTCAATAAATTGTTAACCTAAACATTTGCGATGTTTTCCTTTTTTTGTTTTTAGGTGGTAAATGCATATCTGTTTTTAGTTTCACGGCAGACTGATGCACATTTGTTTGACTCGTTTGCCATGACACAGGCATGGCAGGGATGCACCAAAAAGTTTAAAAATGTAAGGATAATTGTACCCCATCAAACATTCTTGAAATACTTACATTTCTTGTTTTATCTTTTTTGCAGCTGGATTTGGGAAAATGCAATGTTGCATTAGGGGCGATATGTGACACCACTGGACACTAGTGGTAAGTTAAAATATTTAACATGCCATGTTTCATGTATTGTACTGATTTAATAATGCTCCTCAGATCATATATCCCAATGAAAAAAGGATGCTATTCG
The DNA here is from genome assembly GCA_036850595.1 of Rhyacichthys aspro. Taxonomy (NCBI): domain Eukaryota; kingdom Metazoa; phylum Chordata; class Actinopteri; order Gobiiformes; family Rhyacichthyidae; genus Rhyacichthys; species Rhyacichthys aspro. The sequence goes on from CM072160.1 coordinate 20,514,401, forward strand.
TAGACCCTTTTGGGGCAACTGATGCACAAATTAAAAAGTGCAGGGAAGTGACAAGGTGGGTAAAATGTTGTTTAGTTTGATATATTTTAACACACAATAATTTTACATTTTTAGAGGTAAACTAACAGCATGATAGTCTGTCAAACTTAACTGTTGTTGTGTCCAGAGGACTCATGCGTAGAAAATTCCCTGCTCTGGGAAAGTGGGATTGCCACACAATTTCCCACCCACGACAGCAGGACTCCACATCATGTGGTGTCCTAATTTGCAAGGTACTGATTCAGTTGTGTTGTTTGCTCCCATAATGAGCCAATTTGCAACATAATTCTCTGGTATTAGCTTGCAGAGTTGATCCTCAAGGGGAAAGTTGTCCAGCTCCCTGTCAGTGAGGAGGGGGTTGCCAGGTTGAGACTGGACATTGCAACCTGCCTGCTCAGAGAGTCAGGTGCATACAGAGAAATGCTGACATATTGGTGTATAACATAGCATTTTTCTGACCTGCTTTACCATTCCAGATGACCTGCCTGACTTATGCCGGGCCTGTGGCTTGATGAGTTCAGGAGCAACAGTTGAGGAATGGGTAAGACAAATAGATAAGGTCAAATGTGGGAGACCAGGAAGTGCATGGATGGGTCCAACCACTGGGTGAACTCTGACATAACTGCTGAATGTGGTAAATTCTCATTTTGCACTTGGGATATCTCAAAACCAACAGCTAAGTCTTAAATTTGGAACCATATGTTTATATAATATTTACAATTGTTTGTCTCCTCTACAGAATGAATGTTCCTTGTGTAAGGGATGGCTGCACCTTCCCTGTGCAGGATGCCCTAATAATTCCTTGAGAAGTTTTCAGCTTGCCCAAAACACAGCAGCTAGAATATTAACAACAAACAGACGAGAGCACATTACTCCAGTGTTAGCCTCTCTTCACTGGCTTCCAGTTGAATTCAGAATTAAGTTCAAAATCCTTCTCCTCACTTATAAGGCCCTCATTGGGAAGACCCCGTCCTATCTCAGAGACCTCACAGTGTCGTAACGTCCTAATAGAGCACTTTGTTCTCAAAATGCAGGGCTACTAGTCGTTCCTAGAGTTTCCAAAAGTACAATGGGAGGTAGAGTCTTTAGTTACCAAGCTCCTGTTTTATGGAATCAACTTCCAGCTCACGTTAAAGAGGCAGACAGTCTCTATATTTAAGGTTAGGCTTAAGATTAGCTGGGATTTCTCTTGGCCTACATGATGAGGAAGGGACACATTGAGCTTCTATCCTCTGTTATATATTAATTACATTTCCGCTCAGTTCATTACTGTTCACAAGTTGTTGCTCTTTCCCACTCTTCCCAGATGTCTGGCTGCTGTTAGACGTCCCAGTGATGACTGGACCTTAGCTGTGGCCCATCGGTGATCCTGTCCCGACCCATGGACCCATCCTGACCCAGCCCCTCTCACTCAGATGAACTGTTCCTGCTGAGATTACCATGGACTTTATCCTAATTAACTTCATTCACTTGTGTATATATATAATTGACTATCTGTCAGTGAAACATCTATTGCACGGCCTGTCCGTCCTGGGAGTGGATCCCTCCTTCTGTGGCTCTCCCTGAGGTTTCTCTTTTTCCCCGGCAGGGTTTTTTGAGTTTTCCTTACTCTGATGGAGGCTCTAAGGACAGGGGATGTTGTCTTGCTCTGCCTATTTGTGCATTATACTGTCTTGTGTTCATTTACTGTGAGGCAATTGTCATTGTGATACTGGGCTATACAAATAAAATTGAAAAATTTAATTGAATGATGGACTATTTGTCAGTGACTGTCCTGGACACATCTATTGCACAGAAGTTTAATTAAGAAATTAGCTCACCACAGCCAACGGGACTTTGGACAAAACTTTGTTAATTGTCTGGTTTATAGTTTTGTGCAATTTCAACTGGTATTAGGTTAACTGAGGAAAGTTGGCTGTGTCGATGCCTGGTGAAAACAATGCCTGCATGTATTACAGGAAACTGCTATTATCGTTAACGTTTGCTGTTCATACTTAATCTGATTTGTCGAATTCAAACCATGTTCTTTTTGGTACGAAGGTAAAGCAGACAAATCGAGGAATAATATTGCTGCATGAGTTCTTCGGAGAGTTCAGACTCTGAGGCTGTCCTGTGGCTAACTCCCAAGTTAATGGTGACACTTTCAACAGTGGTTTTCGTGTTTGCTTCATGTTGAGGTAACAGTAAAACGGAGCTTTCAAAGTAGAATTGTTTGCGTGTCATTGCTCGTTTGGCTTATTAAGGGTTCACTGAGTAAATGTTCTGAACTTTGTTTAGAACAAGGATCATACTTTAAGACCGCATTTTCAATGAGGGTTAAACAGTGTGTTATCATTTTGCTCTGTGGGCTACAGTTTGTTGCTTAGAAAGTCCAATGTATTTCCACATCTGTTATGACTGCTTTCAGCTACAGCAGACACACGCAAGGATCTACCCAAGTCTTTTAAAGTGAGTCACTTGCTGCTAAAGCAGGTTTTCTTCTGGCTTTTGAAATATATACTGTCCTAGTCTGTCCTGATGTTTGGATGCAACCACCTTTAAGTGTCCCACAGTTCACCAACTCTGGCTTATGGCAGGTGGGTTCACGGTTTAGAAATAAACAGCACCACAGATCAAATCGATGGCACATGCTCACCAACATACAAATATTTTGCATTTAAGTCGTTATCACGTTGGGAATCTGTGGATCTCAATATAATGCAGTCAATTAAACCTTTCTGAGCATTGCCATTTAGTTTACACATGTGTAGACCTGTAATTTATGAATTCATACATCACTTTAATGTTGCTAAAAGTTAATTCTAGCTAATTGTTTTTTCCCCCACTCCTTCAGACCAGCAGTTTATTTTTTGCTGCCAGTGGGCCTTGTTTTGATGCTCTTATCAGAATCTCTGCTCCAGAGTAGGTTAGCTGTTCAGTACAAGTTTCCATAGAGCTACATCTCAAAAAGTCCACCTGCTTTGTGTAACTGAAAAGCCGAGGTTTTGATAACCCTCTTAATCCAGGCTCACAGCACTATATCCAAATGTAGCCGAACTAAGACTTTGCAATGACTTTAATAACACACCAGAGAATGTTGGGGGCAGAGAAGGCAAATGGAGCACAAAGAGTAGGCTAAATTCTTAGTAGTGTCCAAAACATTGCAGTTTGCCCAAAAGCAAGAGGTTTGATGTAGGAAACTCTCACATGAAGTGCTAAAAACAATCTGGCTCTGACTGAGTGGGAAGGTGATACTTGTAAAGTGGCTGGTTGATGAGAGGCAGCTGAGAGTACAGGTGAAGGGAATCACAATCAAGAGGAGTCAGGAGTGAAGGCAGCTGACAGAGACAGGAGACTAATATTATAGGAGAACATATTTTTGAAATTTAAGCCCCACAATGACTTGATTTTATTCTTGACCGTTGAACAGTTTACAATTCAACTTGTCCCTTAAAACCTTTTACCTGTGGAGGACTATTAGGACTATAAATAATTTATTTAACAAAGAAATAATACAATTGCACTTGAGCAATGACATGTCTGTCTAGGAGACTATTGCCTCTTACTTTGCTGTTGCCATAAGCACATAATGACTAGACAGCAGTTTGGTTTAACATAAACATATAAAGTATAAAAGTATGACATATAGTACAAATAGTAGCCAAAACTTTGGCAATTTCCATGTTTATCTGGACCCACTTTTCCATAAGAAACATGGCAAAACCTGTCCAAATGTAATTGTAAAAGAATGAATGATTAATAGTAAAAACTACAGAATTAACTCTCCATGTTCAAAACAAAAATAAACACAAAATTTTTTTATTTTTTAGCCTGGGCAGGGGTGACAACTCCCTCCAACCCCATTTTCTCCAATATCAATCTGAAGGGAAAATGTTAACCTTACACAAGTGTGACAGAACAAGCTATTTGTCCAACTTTGGCTTAATCATTTTATGCCTCTCCGCAATATGTCTTTACTGTGTTTTTGCTTAAATTTCAAAGTCATCTAAAAGCACATATATTCCCATATTTACTATGTATTTCTGACCGACATACGGGGCAGCAGAATAAACTGATTACTGAAGTTTTGTTGAAGTTTTATCAAATAAGGCAAAAATAAATATATACAATTGTAATACAAACACACGTTTAAATTGGAAAGTCAGAGAGGTGGAGCTTGAATCCTCAATTGCAGACAAATTGAAGCTTGGCTGAGCTGCTGTGGTTAGAGGTCTCTGAAGGTTTTGAAAATGTTTATAATTGTAACTGCTGCATAGAGGACAGGACTGAAAACAATCTCATTCAGGAAACAAAGAACTTTCCATCTGACTACATACAACAATGTTCTCTTTTTCTGTCTTTTCAAATGATGGCTGGAGGATTTGAGGTAACTCCTTTTTATGGTTAATTCTTCCTGTCCTTGTTGATAGCTCATTAGAGCAATTACAAACAAAACTTGTAACGTCATACTAGCCTAAGTTTGAACTGTCACTTAAACAGGGAAGTCCTCAGGTCTAGAGCAGGTAAAGGGTGGTCTGGTTCTTGTTAACCAATAGCCTGGTTGTGTGTGTGAGGTAGTGTAGGTCTGAGCGGCATGAGTAGTAGTAGAAAACAGAGCTCTGAGGCAATAAGTCATGTCCAAGTTTAAATTTATTTACAGTGCCACCAAATATTTATAATGTTGCTCATCACAGTCTGACACAGACCTCTCTCTGCCCCCCCCCAACACGGCACACACCTGCCAATCAATCGGCCTGGTCCACATGGCTGAACCAAAACAAGGAAACATTTTTTAAAAGCCTCTTTTTCTTCACAGTGCATTAGGACTGCACCCACATTGAAAGAGTTCATTCTCTATTGGCAAAATATAACCAAACACTATACTAAAGATGAAAAAGGAAAACTTTCAAAATGGTAGATGCTGATGATGTCATTAATGAGTTGTCATGAGTAAGTAACGTAAACAAAGGACAAGGTAAGTACCAAAGAAGATCAAATACAATGGAGCTTTTTGACCAATGAGCCAAAACAATAAAGCAATGAAACTGATTGTATGTGTGATTTTTAACTGAATGTATGTACGTGTATGGAAATGAAGAAATGTAAACTAACAAGGCAAACACAAACAAAACCCGGGATATGTATGTGCAGCTCATTAGCACTATTTGTAAATGGATTTATGAGTGTGTGTTTAATACTGTATTAAAAATAGTGTGAGTATAGTGGGACAGGGACAAGTGAAGTTTTGGTCTCGCTTTGTCACAGTGTGTTGTTTCATGGCAAAACTGGCATAAAGATGGACACTTCTAATGCATTGGGCAATCCTTTTGTGATGAGGATGACGGCGCGCATAGACGCAGCAGTTCAGTGCTCTCCCTTTAGGTGCTTTGTGTGGCTGTTTTTGTATGTTAATCGTCTGGAGTACATTCTACTGGGAGAACAACATCTACAACCGGCACGAGCTCCTAAAGTTAGGAATATGGAGTGAACAAGCGGCTACAGATGACCTTTGCCACTCCCACGACATCCCAGTGGATACAGCCAGGACCCCGGGCTCTCTGCGGGGAGGAGACAAAGGCGGCACAGGGAAAGAAGACAAAAGTGGGGCTGTCGGGCCGTCGTGCTGGTAACTGTGGACAAATGCATCTGGGTTTATCCCAATCAACCACAGGGCTGTGTGCTGAGCCCCCTGCTCTACACCCTCTACGACTGCACCCCCATTTCAGCTGCACACAGAAAAGCACTCCAGAAGGTCACCACCATAGCCCAGAAGATCATCAGCCACCCTCTCCCATCTCTGGAAGACCTATACAATTCCTGCTGCCTCAAAAAAGCAATAAACATTTTAAAGGACTTATTTGATCCCAGACATTATTCAACTGCTGCCCTCGGGCAAGATAAAGACAATTTAAAAAAGAGATTAAAAAAAAAACATTGTCAGAGCATTGTCACCTTGAATGCTGTCTGAGTCTTTTTTAACTTATTTTAAGTGCTATTTTTTTCCTTTCAGTGCAATTTTAGGGAGCCATGCAATAGCTGAATGTAATGGATGTGTGTGTTTTTAACTTAAAGCCATTAATCCTTTACCTTTTCTTTAATCATTTTACCTTTTGAAACAGTACTTTTATGTATTTATTTATACCTGCACCAGTGGTTTGCATCCAATTTTGTTGTACAATGACAAAGTTATTCTATTCTGTTAGCTGATGCAAACTTTGTTCCAATCTGCTTCATGTTTTGTCTACTACCTCTGACCCTTGCCTCCGCCCCATCGCTCCTCCATCAGTTGATTATCTACACCTGCACTGCCAGCTGCTCTCAATACCAGTCACTACTTTAGCCTCACCTTTCCCCTTAGTCAGTGCTAGATTGTTCTCTACCTTTGATGTAGGACTTTCCAGCCTTTCTTCAGCGCCTGAGCCTGTCCGGACCGTCCTGTTGCTTATTCTTGCTACCCTCACGCTGTTTGTCTTCACTAGTGATGGTGAATTCGAAGCTTCACGAAGCAGTGAACCATGTGTATGTGTGTATGTATATGTGTGTATGTGTATATCTCAGGGAGAAGGGGGAAAGGAATGTGCTTGTGCTACAGGGACAGTGCTTGTGCTACAATGATGATAAAAACAAGTATTATGTGATAAAGGAGGTAGTGCTTGTGCAACTTTACCATTGTGGTAATTTGTATAAATGGCGAGTACTAGTAAACAAGGGAATATTTACAGATTTTTATTTAAAAAGCATTTCCTTTTGTGGCTCACTACCTCTCCAGCTTTGGAGAAGACCGGCTCACATGGCACAGGCGTTGCTGGTATATGGAGGTATGTTTTGGCCATTTTAAATAGGCTTGGGTAAATCCTTTCACGTGATGCCCAGTAAGTGAGCGGTTCTCAGACAAATATCGTTGAACTTCTACTGTAGCATTTGCCGTTGCACTTTGGCACTGTTGTGTTTCACCAAAAGAAAGAAAAGGGAAATAAGCCATCTTTTATAATAAGAAAACACACACAGTAAAAACAGGCCATAATACACACCAACTCTGCTATCCAAAAGATCCCACAAGTTGTCTTCTGCTGAAGGCGCATGTTCTACCTCAGCAGCTGACTGATGGGGTTGATAGCATTTTAGTACATGTTGCTAGAGAGGTATGGAAAACACAATAATAAAATGGAATAATAATTGGTAAACTACCTGTGATGTTGAAGGCATTGCCCTCTCAGCCCTCATCATTGCAGCACATTCTGCGGTCAATTTTGACACGGCTTCTTGTGCATGTGTGTCATTTCCAAAGGCCAATGTTTTAAATCGTGGGTCCAATATGGTGGCTAAGGCCAGGACTCTAATATTTTCAACAGTGCATCTTCTGAACAGCTCATGCTGCAGTTGTTTAGTGAGATGAAGGGCTGTTTGGTTTTTAATGGTGGATGCCTTTACAGCCAGTTTGTGTTGGACCATTCTGATGAGTGGAATGACCTTTGAAGCAGAAATATTATTCTCTGCTGGCATCTCTGTGGAGGCCAGATGAAAGGAGCAAGAACATCTAAACTCTCATGGATTGCATCATAGTCAGCAAATGTGAGGGGAGAAATGTCTGTAGTGAGGGATGACAGTGCCACACCAACTGGTTCACGTTCTTCATATATTCTTTCAAACATCAGATATGTCGAGTTCCACCTGGTGTCAACCTCTTGAACCAGTTTGTGAAGTGGCTTCTGCAGCTGGGTTTGCATGTCTGAGTTTTTCTTTTGCTTTTGTGCTTGTCTTAAAAAATGTGACAATTCTTCTGCCTCTTGTTCTAATGTCTACCAGTGCAGGGGTTTGATCCAGTGCCTTCTTAACTATGAGGTTAAAACTGTGGGCTAGACATGGCACATTCCTGACATTCATAAGTTTGGCACAAAGAACCATATTTGAAGCATTGCCGGTGATCAGACAGTGCACTTTATTTCTCAAGCCCCTCTGTTCCAGTTGCTGCTCCATGGCATGCTTCAAATTTTCTGCTGTGTGGGACTGTGTGAAATGTCCCACACCGAGCAAAACGCTCATTAGCTCCATATTTTGATTAATAAAGTGGCAGGTTACCCCAAGATAGGCATCCATGTTTATGGAGGTCCACATGTCTGCAGTTAAACTAACAGACTGTGCTTTCTCCAGTTCCTGTTTTGCCTTCTTTTTAGCCTCTTGGTATTTATTTTTTTCAACCATAGCTTTTAAAGGCTGGCGAGTAGGCAGGATGTAAGTTGGGTCCAGCTTCTGTACTAAAGCCCTGAAGCCCTTGTCCTCCACCACTTTAAATGGTTGAGCGTCAAGCACAACCATATTCACCAGTGCCTCGTCCAACTCAGCTTGCTGACCTAACAGTGAAAGTATACAAAAATTATTTTTCTAAAAAGTATTAATTTCAGTTCAATATAAACTTATGTGTTTGTATTGTAATCTATAGAAATGACAAAAAGCTTACCTTGTCTGGTCCCTGCACCTCCAGATGCAGCAGCAGCAGTAGAACCAGCAGAAGCAGCAGCTGTATTAGGTGTTGTTTCTGGGTGTTTGCTGCGCAGGTGTCGCTGCATTGAGGATGTGTTATTACTAAACGTCAGCTCCTGAGCACAGATGAGACAATTGACCTTCTTGGGGTTGATGAGGTCAAAGTACTCCCATGTATAAGAGCGTGCTCTTTTAGCCACTGGTTGATCCTCCATATCCCTCCTTTACTACCTCACTACCACACTCCCTCACTCACACTTTGCACACTCACCAAGTCTTTCAGTCACTCAAACAACTCTTTGGTGCACCTATCTATTATATCTATAATCTAAATTCTAACTAAACTACCAATAATCTCTCTGCCTTCAATTCAAATAACAAAATGCAATAATGCGCTGATAACAATCTCCTCCTCTCAAAACTCCCACAGTTTGAGCAGTGATTCAGACTCATTTTAAAGCCTACCCATTCAAAATTCCCACGAAGCAGCTCGACACGTGACGAAACGAGGCCTCGCTCACAGTGGTCATGTGACTGTAGGCATGCTGAAGCAGCGGTCAAATCATTGTCTCGCAACACTTCTGCTTCAAAAGATCGACACAATGTCGAGCAAACGGGCTCGAGCATAACATCACTAGTCTTCACCTTGTGCCCTGTTTCTGCCCTTTGGATTGCTTGCTTGGTTTGACCCTGCTACAGACAATACTTTTGATTCCTGCCTGCCTCTTTTGGTACAGTTGTCTATTCTTCAGTTTTACTGTCCCAGCTTTCCTTTTATTACC